>JANRMT010062814.1:93673955-93744827 GCA_026402145.1 Polypterus bichir lapradei
ATATATATATATATATATACACACACTGGTCAAAACAAATTAAAGGAACACTTTTTAATCAGAGTATAATATCAAGTCAGTGAAACTTCTGGGATATTGATCTGGTCAGTTAAGTAGCAGAGTGAGATTGTTAATCAGTTTCAGCTGCTTTGGTGTTAATGAAATTAACAACAGGTGCACTAGAGGGGCAACAATGAGATGACCCCCAAAACGGGAATGGTTTAACAGGTGGAGGCCACTGACATTATCTTCTCCTCATCTTTTCTGACTGATTTTTCACTAGTTTTGCATTTGGCTACGGTCAGTGTCATTACTGGTGGCATGAGGTGATACCTGGACCCTACAGAGGTTGCACAGGTAGTCCAACGTTTCCAGGATGGCATATCAATATGTGTCATTGCTAGAAGGTTTGCTGTGTCTACCAGCACACTCTCAAGGGCATGGAGGATATTCCCGGACATAGGCAGTCACTATAGGAGAGCTGGACAGGGCCATAGAAGGTCCTTAACCTATCAGCAGGGCCGGTATCTGCTCCTTTGGGCAAGGAGGAACAGGATGAGCACTGCCAGAGCCCTACAAAATGACCTCCAGCAGGCCACTGGTGTGAATGTCTCTGAGTAAACAATCAGAAACAGACTTCATGAGGGTGGCCTGAGGGCCCAACGTCCTCTACTGGGCCCTGTCCTCACTGCCCGGCACCATAGAGTTTGATTGGCATTTGCCATAGAATACCAGAATTGGCAGGTCCACCACAAGCACCCTGTGCTTTACCCAGATGAGAGCAGGTTCACCCTGAGCACATGTGACAGACTTGAAAGAGTCTGGAAAAGCTGTGGAGAATGTTATGCTGTCTGTAACATTGTTCACCATGACTGGTTTGGTGGTGGGTCAGTGATGGTCTGGGTAGGCATATCGATGGACGGACGCACAGACCTTTACAGGCTAGACAATGGTACCTTGACTGCTATTAGGTATCAGGATGAAATCCTTGAACCCATTGTCAGACCCTATGCTGGTGCAGTGGGTCTTGGGTTCCTCCTGATGTATGACAATGCCTGGCCTCATGTGGCAAGAGTATACAGGTAGTTTCTGGAGGATGATGGAATTGATACCATTGACTGGCCCCCACGCTCGACTGACCTAAATCCAATCGAACACATCTGGGACATTATGTTTCGGTCCATCTGACGTTGCCAGGTTGCACCTCAGACTGTCCAGGATCTCAGTGATGCCCTGGTCCAGATCTGGGAGGAGATCCCCCAGGACACTATCCATCATCTCATTAGGAGCATGCCACAACATTGTTAGGCATGTACAGTATACAAGTATGTGGTGGCCATACAAACCACCGAGTACAATTTTGAGTTGCTGCAATGAAATTTCGGCAAAGTTAACTAGCTTGCTGCATCATTTTTTTCACTTTAATTTTTGGGGTGTCTTTGAAATCAGCCCTCTGTAGGTTGATAATTTTCATTTCCATTAAATGATGTTGCATCCTTTCATTCCTAACACATTATCCACAACATATCAGTATAGATATCCAGCGGGATTTTTTGAGCAGTTTATTTCAGGGTCATGTCCTGTATGTTGACTATTTTTATGATGACAGTGATGCTCCTAAGAAAGCCCTTTTCCTGCTATCTGCCACATTACTTCTGCTGTCTGTTGTGCTGCTGTTTTTGAAACGTAATTGCAAACAAGACATAAGGTCACAAAAATGGAAGGCTTTACGTAATGGAGAATCAATGAGTATCAAGATAACTTCATTCTTGAAGGTCATAGACATCCAATCCACATTTCATATTTGATTTTATTCACTTTGTAGTTTACATGTGAGTTGTAGCAGTTTGGTACCTGGCTCAGTAAAGTTCAGTCAATCATTCTCTCTTCTTTCGTTTTGCAGGCACCACCACTCTTTTCTGCTCAACCTAACTATGTAAGTACATACACTAACTGAAATCTGCCTTGGATAAGTATCACATTTTTTTTCTTTATTATATCTAATTACACCATACTTTATTTGCGAAAGTGAAGTTTGTTCCCAGATTGATAACAAAAAAATGACGCACCAATGATAATAATAATAGAAAAGAAGAAAACCAAAAACAGGCTAAATGTTATTACATGACTGCTCAAGGAGCTGTATTGTATTTTCTGCTTTGTGGAAATAGTATTGTGCTCAAAAAAAGACTCATTTTGAACCCAGGACTTGTGTCTGGGGTTCGGCATTTGAGCTGCTCCTTACAGGCCACATGGGTGAAGATCTATATATCTAATACTTAAAATGAGAAAACAGTGTTCAGAAAACACTCTGCATGGGAAGAGAGGCACAGAGCTCCGCTGCTATGAGGTCTTTCATTTTTCCTCTACTTCAACGATTCTCAACCTTTTTCTCCTTGTGAACCCCTTCAAAAAACCGGAATAAATTGGCGAACCACCTGTGTAGTCATTACGATAGGTTTATCCTTGTACGTTGGATGTTTTGTTTCAATGTGTCTATGAAGAAGTGATGGTTTTAAACTGCTGTTGGCCAGGACTTCATTACAAATTACACAAAGCGGTTTAGGTTCTGACTCATCCCCGGTAAAATAAAGACCCATTCGTAAATAGTCGCTGTCATATTTTCGTTTCTTCTCTTGTGTCTTACTATGTTTGCCTATTTTTTCTTTGCTTTCAGTCTGGAGAGATGGTAGCTCACTACAACTTTCAGTATCGTCACCCTGTGTTGGTACCAAATCAGGGACTGAAGTAGAAGAAGAAGCAATTGATTGCTCATCCAGCTTTTTGTCAGACTTGATAAAAATACCTCTTTTTAACCATTGATACATAATAAAATTACAAAGTAATAATTATTTACTTTCATGTTCGACGTGTGCACATTTAAGTAAAAAGTCTTTATCGTAATTTATTTACACACACAATGCACTACCAATTTATCTTATTAAAATCACTCGGGGTTCTTAAGCGCCTCGTACGATTCAATTCGACTCAACTCTCCCTTGTCTGATCGCAGCGTTTTTATATCGGCAGACGTTATTCTTGTTCTTTCGAGCGCATTCGGGGTTCTTGGTTCACTGAATTGGAAGTTTCCAGATCATACGAGAATGTACACACATCACCAGCGGCGTAGCATCTCATCGCGTTACAAATTGTTACCTGTTGCGACTCAACAATTTTACGTAATCTTCCGTCACAATGCATAAGTGACTGAGGTAATATTCATGAATTTGACATTTAATTGATTTGTTGACCCATTTTTATTATTGTATTATTAATAGTACTGTGAATATATTTGCCTACATTTAATATTTTGTTATATTTTTACGTTTGGGATTTAAAGTTCCGCCATTACAATATTTTTTCCGCAAACCCCTTTTATAAAGCACGCGAACCACTGGTTGGGAATCACTGCTCTACTTGTTCACACTCTCTTTCATACTTTAGATAGATAGTAGTTTTTGATTGATAGGGATGTAAAAGCCTTTTATTTTAATTTGGTGATCAGCTTTTTCTGGTGGTTTTGTTATGTTATTTACATTTATCTTCTTTCTCAGGTTGTGCCTTATAAGGCTGCCATTTATGGAGGCATGTTCCCTTCAAAGTCGATTGTGATCCAGGGCAGCATCCCGCACTCTGCAAAAAGGTGAGTCATATACTATGATCTTTACGACCTTTTCAAATAGAAACCTACTATGCTCATATGTTGCATTGTCAAATTGCAGAAGTATAATCTTTGTAATAAGTGTTCCCAAATAGCAAAAAAATTTAAATATTGCAGAGGAACAAAGACCCTGGACCCTGCAGTGACACACGCTTATTTCTTCACAGCAAGTGTTTCCCAACTTGGCCCTCTCTCCACAACAATCGTCTAGATGCTGACTTCAAATAAAGTATTTCAATATGCTGCATTGTTTCAGCCTTTAAAATCGGTGTAGAAAATTTTGCAAACAGGCACAGTACTTAATGAAGACCCTTTGCAGATACAGAGACTTGGTTTTGATTCCTGACCAGGCTCCTTCTGGTGTGGAATTAGTACAATATGTTCACAAGTGTCTGCAGAGTTTTTTCAATGTGCTGTAGGTTTCAATAACATCCTAAAGACTTTACAGTTAGGTAATGACTGGTGACTCTGTGATATACAGTTAGGTAATGATTGGTGACTCTTTGATCCAGCAATGGAGTGTCGATGAGCTATTGATGGTTGTTTATTAAACTGTGCACCATAGATAGGCTCTTGCTGCCAGTTAGCGATTAATCTGCTTCAGACGTGGATGGGAGGATAATTAGTCATTGCCTTTAATTATACAGCAAGCAGAGAACATCATGTGGTGTAAGTATCAGGCAGCAGCAATGCCATTTTCCTTCTCTCCACAGGTTCCATATAAATCTGAAATCTTCTTCTGGAATTGCTATGCATCTAAATCCCAGGCTGAATGAGAGCTGCGTGGTGCGAAACAGCTTTCTGAATGGCAGCTGGGGTTCTGAGGAGAGAGACCTTTCCTGGATGCCTTTCAAGCCCGGCCAGAATTTCACGGTATGGCCTGCTCTGTTTTGCTTCAGACAATAAGCCATGAGTGTTATCTTAAAATGCTAGAGGAGGGCCAGCTGATGTGTGCTGGGCTTTATTTTATATAGCACCTACCACAGCAAACTCTATAACAGGGTTGTTTTAACATGCACATTTTAAGAAATAAGATGACATAAGTTAACATGCTTACCATTTACATATGACAATGGACTGCACATTAAAAACTTGTCACTCATAGTTCAAGGATTAAATATCAGAAGTGACTGGTTAGATCAGTTTTGATGAGAACAATCCATTCAGCCCAACACAACTCATCATTTGCCACATAATGTTATTGTCAGGTTAGGATTTAGAAGACTTACCCGACTACCCAGTGTGGAAAAGGTGCATCTTCAGTCCCAGTTGGATCATCAGGATATTTTCAGAATATTTCAACTATTTTTAATTTGCAGTATCTACTGGTGCAAAAGTGCGTACAGGTTTATATGCTTGCCATCTACTTTGCTTTCAATATGTTTCTAAAAGGATCATGGCATGGCTACAGCTAGGTGGAGTAAAAGAGAGAGATGACAAAGGTGTGTACGATCGCCTTTTATCTGTGCAATGCTGAATGGACCATTCACACTACTACAGAATCCTAGCTTATAGTTAAATTAATTGGAATACAGTATATAGATACAATGTAGTGAGATGCACTGGGTGTGACGAAGATAGACAGGATTAGAAATGAGTACATTAGAGGCGAGATTGTGTTGGTTTGGACATGTGCAAGAGATGCTGAGTATATTGGGAGAAGGATGTTATGGATAGAACTGCCAGGCAAGAGGAAAAGAGGAATGCCTAAGAGACGGTTTATGGATGTGCTGAGAGAAGATATGCAGGTGATGGGTGTAACAGAACAAGATGCAGAGGACCGAAAGATATGGAGCAAGATGATCTGCTGTGGCATACCTACCGGGAGCAGCAGAAAGAAAGAGAAGAAGTGACAATCCTGCCACCAACCCCAAGATTTCCCTGTAAGATGGAGGACCTGATTGCTGGTTAACATCATACCCAGGATGAAGCAATTGCAGGTTAAGGGCATTGCTTAAGAACCCAACAGAGTAGAGTCATTTCTGGTGTTTATGGGACTCGATCCAGCAACCTTCCAATTGCCAGGGCAGATCCCTAGCTTCAGAGCCACAACTCCACCCTGTATGAAATTCTAAGAAAAAAAGTTTGAATTTAACAATATCTTGTTGATGGAAGAATGCAGTTTACAGAAGATACAAATAAAAGTATCCTAAATGGACAGCTTTCAGAATGACTGGAATTAGTAGGCTAGGAGTGAGAGTCAAGCTTCTTTAGATATGATGGAAATTCTGCAAAAGAAAGTTTAGTGTTTCTTGGAGGCAGATTGAGTATCTTCACAATTCACACTTACTCAAGAGTAAACAGAGCCTGGTGTTGTCAGCTTACAAGTGGAACATAAGAATCTATAGGTGAATGTAATGACCTAGAGACAGTATGGATAGTGGACACTGGGGAGAAGTGATTCTAACAGAGAAACATAAGGAACACAGCAGAACAGTAAATATGGGAAGCCATATTCACAAGTACACCCTTTTGAATAGGAGAGACAAGTCCATCCTTGTTGTTCAGAGCATGATGGACTGCAGTGAGGTCAGTGAGAACAAGCAGGAGATCCAACAGTAGTGTTAATGATAAAGTTAAGCTAAACACTGTGGTGAAGTCATATATCAGAAATCTGGAAAGACTCAGAAAAGTTGACATGTAATGTGAGTTATGTGGAAGAGCCGGAAACACACAATATGGATTGTAGCTAAAACAGAAATGAAATAAAGGGGAATTAGTCTTGGTTTCTTCAAAGCACATATGAGGGCCAATTTCCTGGTGAACTGAATGGCTGAGTAAGATTGCTTGATTAATTTTTTGCATATGGACACCCATTTTTTACACTTTGGTGACCAGACACGGAATATAACTTGAGAGGACCAGGACTGAAGTAAATGTGGAGAAACTGAGTGAGTGTAATGGCTTGACAGTGTGGGGTGAGAAGATGAGTTGGGGGGATTGGGAACTGGAGAGCACATAGTGGGTTTAGATTGGGGAAAAAGAAGGATATGCGAAGAAGAGAGAGAAAGAGTGTGAGAGAGTGAATTGAGGTGGGTCAGGGTGACCAAAGTCAAAGCAGTCAAAAGAGACTAAGGATATCTACTTTGGAGACCAAATCATGGACAGTTAGAGATAATGGAGTATATGGTGGAGCATCTTGAATTTATATTGATCTCCAGAGACAGAGAAAGAGATGTGGTGGTCTGACAGCAGATAAAGATTGTTTTTTCATGGGTGGAGATGTTAAGACCTGATCTCCCCACGGACTCCTTTCATGTATAGCATTTACAGTTTGACTGAGGCATCCTGACATGAAATGGTCTTTAACAGCAGTCGAACACTTTGAGATTTTCTCACGTGTTAAGAAAGTGGGAGATCGAGTACCCTCTCACACTTAAAGACTCACTGTGTACTGCTAGATGATCTGTGTTTTTATGATCACTCTCTGGATTACACAGTGAGACCCCTGGGCAAGAGTTCATAGCACCCATACAATCTGACAGTGTGAACATGGCATTTCAATTAATAATAATAAAAAAAAGACAAAATGCTGTGCTTATGTGTTAAAAGCACAATCAGGCAATGCTTCCAGAAATTTGTAGCCACTGGCCAATGTTTCTCTTTATGTGTCTTCTGAGGACCCAATCAGGATATTTCTTGGAAGAAATATCATGCAATAGACGGTTCTCTTGCCACAACGTGACCAATTTGTCGTACTTCTTATACATCCAAAAAATATTTCACAGCTGTGCTTGCAAAAGATTAAACAAAGAGTGGCTTTCTGATTCATAAAAAAAACAATCAGAAGCAGTGTTATAGTTGGATTAGGCATTCGAATATCTCATACCTCGCAAGTAGCCAATTTATGATCTTCAATAACTTTCTCGCAATGTTGTACCAATCTGAATAACCACATGGCTGCTTGCAAACTGGGTTAAATCACAAAGTATCTTTTATGTGTTTTCCTGAAAAACTTAAAAAGAAAGTTCAGAAAGACCAAATCAGGAGATAGAGATCTTCAGTTTTCCTTGGAAGAGGAGAAGAATAAACCTATTGTGCTGTAGACGTCTCATGTGGCAGTCCCAAGCAACCTCATTTATTTAGTTCAGAACACAGGAATGTTATCACTTTGGCCAAAGTTCTGACCAATCAAAAAAAGTCAATAAGAGACCTTAACACACTTACTAAAAAATACAGAAAGATGAGTTATACAGATATAGTGTATTGCTAATTTCTAATATGCATACAAAGGCAACACATTTAACCCTTCATAGACAAGAAAAATAAATGTATTCCTTCTCATGTCCACTTTCTCTAAGTAGGAGATTCACCCATTCTGGAATGTGGGCTTTATTATAAAATTGATAACCTGTGGCTGGATGCAGGAAAGACATCTTTGCGACCCTCATCCTATTTATTGTACAGAGACAAAAGTAAAACAAAACAAAAAAAATGTTCTTCAGCGTACATTGCATTATGCAGTAAAAAAACAGGCCATTGCAAAATAGTTAGGCTGCATTGCCAAGTCTTGCTCTGCTGGCAGGGCTCCTTCTGTCAGGCTGCTCAAGCAAGTAAATGACACCTCCATCCAAGATGTCCTGGATTTTATGGTGTCAAGACCGGAAAGGATGGGGTCAGTTACCCTTAGTGGGCAGCTTCTTGGCACTATGGAGAAAGAAGGAGGTGACAATGTTAGGGGCAGCACCCCTCTCGTCTCGGTGGGTTATTACATACCTCTACTAAGCCTGCAAGGAGGTCCTCCGACGCGTATGCATGACACCTGTTTGTTGATAACCCAAAGTTTTTTTTTTAAATGTCACTTACACAAACAGATGTTCTTTATTAAGCGTATGGCTAACTTGTTATTAAAACCATTCAATATCAAAGTCCAGTTATATTGTTATGAATTTGCCGCACTTTCTCTCTGCACTGTAAAAGGCTTTATTTAATGAAACATTGGTACTGTTTTTTCCCAAAATTATTAAAGTTGTTCAAAATATAGGGTTAGTCCCAGGTTAACATCCCAGTTCACTTACTGTCTTTATAATTTCCTTGATTATGTCGAGAATAAGCATTGTAAAAATAGACAGATGGAAAATGCAACCCTATTTTCAGCTGTTCACATTTGAAAATTAAGAAAGAATTGGAATGTCAATGCCCATATTCTTATAAGGGTATGTTATCTGGAAGAGATGAAACTATTGGCTTGAATTCTAACTGTTTAAGCAATGTACTTTTGATTTCCTTCCTTGATGACTAATTCTAAAAGGCATTGTTTCATACCAGCCTCCCTTCGTAGGTTGTTGTACCGTGTTAGTCATTATGAAATGCAGTGAGAAGTCAGGGCCTGCCTGAAGAAGGGGCATCAGTTACCTCCAAAGCTTGAATATTGTTATTGGTGCAGTTAACCAATAAAAGGTGTCATTTTGCTTGACTTCTCACTGCATACCAGCCTCCCATAACTTTGAAAAGAAATGAATAGGAATGCATGGCTACATATACTGTATGTATACATCAAGGTGATATGATCAGAATTTGAGCACTCTTCACCACATACAATATGCTTCCATGTAGTGCACTCTTTTTCCATCAAAGAACAGCTAGGTTTGAAGATGGGTTTATAAAAACTGTCTGTTTCAAAGCCATTGTTCTTTTTTCTGTTCTAGATCACCATTGTTTGTGAGAGTCACTGTTTAAAAGTGATGGTGGATGGAGCTCACACCTTCAACTACAATCATCGAGTTTCCCAGCCACACCAGATTGACTGCCTTGAAATTGATGGAGATGTTAACCTTAGCTTTGTGCAATGCTGAGGCCCATGACTTTCATCTCAGGGCTCAAGAGTGATGGTTCTGACTATTTTTTTTTTTTTTGAATACCACAAATAGTATCATATCCTCATGCAGCTTTAGTTATAGCAAGTTATTCATATGCCAATATACAGTAGAGCATAGCTGGAAAACAATGGGCTAAAATTTCACTTGCATATTACCAGAACTGGAGGCAAGTCTTCTATTTTATAGAAAGAAAAATTCATGAAGGCCAATTCTGAAATTATGTAATATCCATCCTGTGAGAATTTTTGTTGAGTAGTTCTAATTTGGTTCCTGCTGCTGTCTAAAAGCAATCACAGAATTCAACATTTCAGTTTTTAATTCTCCTTCATCTGTATTCATTCAGTCGCAGATCCATTCAAGACTCGTGCTGTTCTATAAATGTCAACATAAAGCATGCAGTCAAAAAAGCAAAAATTACAAAATGCATTCATATGTCTATATTACAGTTTTCACATTTGTCTTAAGATAAAAAAGTATATTTTTTCAAGAATTAATATTTTTTCAAATTTTAATAAAGTGCCTGCCAATTTGGGCTGAATTGTTTAGAATTATGTTGCGCCACAAGCTGGACACCTTTATAATTTGTATTTGTTTCCAGAAGTCAAACTTAATACTCAGTCCTGGTGCACACACCGCATACGTTTTTTATTTTCATGGTTCTGTAATAAATAGTTTTGTGGGTGTAATTCCCATCAACGATTTTGTGCCTGAAGCACCTTTAAACGTTTGACGCTTGTCTCAATAGCACAGTTCTGTTTATTCTCCGCCAGCTTTTGCATTTTTGCTTCACTTAAAGTTTGTATGTTAAATTTCACATTCATATCCTTACAGTTTAGAAGTATTACAAACCTGTTAAATAAATGAGAACTTGTTCATTATTTAGTGGATACTTCATTCAGTAAATCAAGCATAGTTTCCCACTAAGACCATTTGTTGGTTTTATTTTTTTGTGCTTCCTATTGCTCACTAACTGAAATTTCCCCGTGTGGGTTTATTCTGGGCCTTCAGGGCTTATTGATTGTGACCACAAACTTCAATGTCCAAGCCGCCATTCTGAAGCTTTGTGCTGACAGAACTTCTCAGTGCTGTCTAAAGTTCATCAATCAGTTAGAAGACTCTGTAAGCACTGAGACCTCACCTTGGTGTGTGTGATCGGATATACAAGACTGAATGGTCTAGGGGTGTGCACATTTCTGTCAAAATGGCCAAACTCTTCACCTAAAATGTAGTCCAGCAAGTCAATCTTCATTTTATATCACACTGCTCTCAATAAATGGCAATCCAGTCTGGCCTTATATCCAGTGCTTCAAGAATAAACACCAACTTTATTTTACCCTGAAATAGATAACGCTAATGCAGACTAATGGAGCACCATCAAAAGAATACAGCTGAATAAAAATTAAAGGAAAACACGCAGATGCTAATAAGAATGGTGAATATCTGGAATGGATAAAATCAAAATATAATACAACAGACTGAAATAACATATGACTTGAATGACTAAAAACTGGCAGGCAATATAGCAAAGGTAGCCTCGGTCCACTGTAACCCCAAACAAGATGAAATGTGACGATTTCAGTGTTAAGGTTAATGGAGCCTCGCCTGCATATATAGTGAGTGAACTACACAGAGCCAAATGACTGCCACTGTTTGTAATGGAGTTTTACAACATGGAGGCGACACACATGGGAACATCTCAAGTGGCCAAAAGGGTTATATGATGAGAGCCACAGTGCCAAGATTTTTGGGTGTCAGAATTAAGAGCCTTGTAGATATACTGAGGAAGATGCTCGATACTCCTTAATAACAGAAAAAGGAAGTGTATTCAAGCTCATAAAGAGTCTGATGTGATTTCTCAGCTTTAGAGTTCACCACCTTGTAGAGCTCTAGGCTTTGTATTCTGAGCTGCTCACCGTCTCTACACTGCTGATGAGGGAACATCATACAGTGCTAAAAAAAATTAAAACAGTACATCTAAATAAACTATAAGTCATATTTATGTGTTATCAATGGGATGAACCACATTAAACCTACATACTGTATTCAGCTTGTTCCTGAATGGGTGGAAGTTGCCAGTATGACATTAGAGTTAATCCACTTTTGTGGGGGTTGATTTGATTTGAACTTAGTTTTGTAAAACTTGACTTGCTTTTATGAATGTTATTTACTTTTAATAAATTCAATAAAATGTAAAAAAATAAAATGAAAAGAGTTAATCCACTTTTATTTATCATGGAAACATTCATAAGGAGGCATTAGGAATAAGGGCAACATTAAAACTAAAAAAAATATAAACACCATATACTGTATATATTTACAAATGGATTTGCCTGTATACATATATACAGTACATATCAAAAGGTATATGTTTACATCTCACAGCCACGACATTAAAACCACCTGCCTAATATCGTGTAGGTCCTCGTCATGCCGCCAAAGCAGATCCATTTACTCCACTCCTAAATCTAATGTCTAAGGTTGTGGGGAACCAAATGGCGTGCTGGACCATAACTTGTTTGGAATTGCATGAAACCGTATTTGCATTGATGTGATTTGCTGTACCGTGGCTTATCTCATAAAAGCATAACAGGTTTGACAAATGACAGGGAAAATTCAGTCCAGCAAGCTAGCTTGTTTGGCTAATAGTTTAGGTGTCCCAATATGTCATCCAGATGCCTTAATGAATGTGTCAGCATTTTGACTGTTACTACATGACCAATTTGTTCCTGATTCACACAACCATTTGTGTGAAGAAGTGCTTCCTGTTTTCCACTTCTTCTTAATTTTAGTCTTGATATGTAATTTGCTGTTTGTTTCAAACAATGCTATTGGACCAACTTTATCAGTGTCTTTGGCTTAGGTCTCAATCCGCACAGCCTTTCCCGCTCATCACCAGAGTCTGTCAGGCTGAGACAAATCCTTCCAGCCAGGAATTCCATTAGTCGCTCATCTCTGTGCAAAAACCACCGTAGAGCTGGTTGAAGACTTTGTAATCAGTTACTGCTTTACTCATCACTATTGATGAAAATCTTTTCTCAATGAATGATTAAATACAGTCTCTCTTAAACGCTCTAAAACAATAGATCTCAACTGGGGATCCGCGGCCTACTGGAAGTCCAAGTAAGCTTACGGGAGAGAATTGAAAAAAGTTACTGGAAACATTTGTAAAATAGCAGCAGGATATTTAAATCACTAAAACAGTTGCTACAGACGGGGTGTCAAACTTAAGAAATGCTGTCCAGAAGTTTTTTAACGCTGGCTGCTTGCTTAGTCAAAATGTGTTTCATACAGCACACAATAACTGTTAGTTTTCTCAAAGACACCCTTTAGTCCATTTCATATCCAGATTGTATCTGTATATAGTTTAGCTGGATTATATTTGGAATTTAAATGTGTCTCCCTTGTCCTCATCATGTCCGGACAGAAGTTGGATGGACTGCCCATGTAGGCACAGCTATCGGCAGTTAAGTATTCATTCGCGTTGATGTATCTGTGCAGCACAATGCATGACAGCTACTAGCCTGTAGTTTCCATATAAATAGGCAACTTAAAATGTCTCAACAAGAATGTTGAAGAAGTAAAGTGTTTTAACAAGATGTGAAAGAAGCAATAAATCAACTTGACACACACTGCTACCGCCATTCCACTCAAATTTTAAAGCTGCAGGGTGACAGTGGCTCACCCAACTGATGCCACCATCTGACACAATGCTTTTTTGTCTTCTCTGCTGACTCGATTGTTTTAGGTGATTAAAAAACACATTTGCTTTTCCAGTTGGGTTAAATATGGCTGTCGCTGATGGAAGATCTCCAGTTCTGAATCCAGAGGTTAACGAAGTAGCTTCTATAAGTTATGAAAAAATGTGTGCAACAACAAATACTGCTTTTTAAGATTATTTTTGATATTTAATTTTTCAGAAAATGCTTCACCATTTTATGCCTAATTTAAAAAGTAATACTTAAGCTGAATAAGTAGTGAGCAGTGTTTGTTGACAAAAATACATGCAGTGACCAATTCTGTATTTTGGCAGTCCCAAAAAAATGTCTACTCATTTTTGTTATGATGAAGAAAATTCAGACACTATTAACCCTTTCAGCCCTGGATTTTCTGTTTTTATGGGAAAATTATTTTGTGAGATATTCTACCTTTGGTATGTCTAGGAAGCTCAAAAATGAAAAAACAAAAAAATTATCACTATTATTATACAATAGCTGACAAATACTTCAATCTTCTTGAGGAAATACAATTGAAAGTGAAGCTACGTACTATGTGGTGTGCACAGTCTGGAAGCGTCCATTTTCACTTGCGTGTTTCGCATTCTGTATGCCAGAATCTCCAGTCTGCGGTAATAGCAGCACGCCTGGTTCCAACAGCTGCAGATGTACATGTGCTTTACAAAAACAGCTACATAGTTATGTACCAGTAATAGGATGTCAGGGCCGAAAGGGTTAAATGTAATTTTTATTCAAGAAAAATATACAGGCAATTTTTAAAATGGCCTATTAATTGTGTATGACACTTTAAAAATACAGTCACAGTAATAGCACTAGCAACAGATATGCTTGTGTTAATAAATTTAAGTCCAAAAACAAGAACCTTTGTCAAGACTACACAAAAATACAAGAGGATAGATATCATAGTTTGTGTCAAGGGGCTCACATATTCAAGTAGTACACTGGGGAACCTTAGAGGAGTAAAGAATGAGAACCACTAATCTAGAAGAACTTAAAAGAATTTAGGGAGAATATTCCACCATCTCAAAGAAATCACCCCAGAAAGTACTCAGTCCAGGGGTACAGTCCACAAAAGGCAAACAAAATCCTTCAGTCCTGCTGCATTTTGGGATCCTCATGTGGTTCATCATGTGGTGGGTGCACCAACTCGCTGTATCAGTGCATGCCCCCAACCTCTTGCTTTACTTTAGAATGATGTCTATCAAAAATGGTGCAGACAAGGGTGCACAAGTAACCCAGGTATCTAAACTGTCAATGGGGACTAAAAAACCTTGACATGATGATGTGTTGATTTTAAAAGCCTGGATATTTACCATTCAATGGCTGTTCCCTGAGGACCCAGAGCTGTGTAACTGAAAACTGGTAGAGACAGGTGATGATATGTCCCTGTATTTAGGACCCTCATAGTATTACCAAGCTGTAGCACTCACAACTAAATTCACTTGTAAAGAAAATGCCTGGAATCTTGTTTACAAGTCCATTAGTTTTCTTAGCATGATTTTCCATTACTGGATGGAGTGAATGTGTCCAGTGATGGGCTGTTATCTTGACAAGGGCTTGTTAACAAATGAGAGGAGATATTCCGTTTGTCAACCTTCTCTGGTTGGCTAATAGCTAAGTTGTCCCAATATGTAATCCAGATGTTTTTTTAATGATTTCCGCTTCATCTATGTGACTTGGTAATTTGTTGCAGATGCCCATTATGCTTTGTGTCCAGAATGCTTTTTCTCTTAGCTTCCATTACTGTCTAAGAGTATGCGACTCACTACTGAAATGAAAGTTATGATGGGTCAGCCAAACCAGCTTATAAACATCTTAGAAATGGATGGATGGGGTGAGTGCAATTGATTGATACCTGTTCATAAGGTAAGCGAGAGTGCCCTGAGGTGGACTAATGCTCCCCTAACCCAAACGTTCTACTGTATAAGCAGATTCAGAAAAATGGATGAAGGAATGAAGCTCCTGTCTCTAAGGTTGTCACGATTGTGTAGCGTTTTAAGCCTTCCTGTTGTCTGGCTCATGGACCCGTTTAGAGGTGACACGCTAACCATGTACTGCAGATTTAAATTTTCCAAAGATTTTGAAGCAAAGGCACAGAAAATGAATGAAAGATATCTGCATTTCCAGATTTCTTTATTTCAAGATTACAATCGGCACATTTACATTAAGGCCACTTTTTCAGTGTACATGAGTAATGCAACAGCATTAAAAAGCAATTAAAATTTAGACTGTGCCACCACACAGCACCTCCATTAAACTCTGCAGGCACTTTTTAATATTTATTTCCCGTCAGTCCTGAAACATGGAATATATCTAAAAACTTAAGTTGTCAGATATTCATTTTATTTTATTATGTACACTATATACATACTGCTATATGTAACAATTATTGCAACCAGAGTGAATCTTGCAGTGTTTCTGTTAGTACAGTTCACCCAGTCAAGTCACCAGCTGGAAGTACCATTCCGGAAAATGTGAGTCACATTTGAATTGTCATAAAGAGAGGCGAGGTGGAACAGTCCAGCAATTCAGTAAGGCAGCCACTCTGCATTATTAGTCAAACATCCACTATTCTAACAGATTAACTATGTACAACACAAATAAGTTAAATGTTTACCTATGGAAGCCCATATTATATATCATTTTTGTACTTTTATCCAGAATGCTCTGACTAGAGGCTTTTGTCACTACTCTCTTGCTGCCCAGGAATTACCCACAGCACAAACTCCAGGGCCACATGTGACGCTGCTGTCTATCCGGTGTTCAGACAGCTCAGTCTCTGTAAACGCATGCAGCAGTCCACGTGAGCTCATTTCTGAAATACCACTCCGAAGATGTCCTCATGATATCGTTTGTCGAGCTAGAGAGGAACAAAAGAAAGGAAGGGTTGAGAGGTAATAACACTGGCTAATGGTCCGCACATTCTTGAACTTTTACTGTCAGTTTGTTTGAAGATAATACGTTTTAAACATTCTGAAAAGTAATTCCTGAACCTCAGCCCAGAGTTTTTTTCAGGTGATTTCTGTTTCAGATGAATCCCTTTAAGACATTCATCTAGCTATTCATCTAGTTTGATCCCAACTTACTTGTATATTTAAATCTATGCAGGTCTTTCACATTCTCTTCAGTCTACTATAGAATATGTTGATACTGTGCACTCCATCAAAGACTTTAAGAAGGTAAAAATAAGAGGGTGGAAGATGGGAGCTTTGTCTTACATAAAAGATCAAACTTCAAAGTGGAATGCCTCTACACTTCTGTGTTTCCAATTTGAACCCAGAGCAAAAATGTTTAAAAGTAAACCATTGCTTCTGTTAGAAGACTGAACAGTTTGTTGCAAACACTGTGGCTCCTTGGCAGACATGCCAGCAGGCGTATTTCTCGTTACTTTGTACTGCAAAAGTCAGATACTCACTGAAGACAAGGGAGACTCTGATGCAAATCTCAAACTGCTTCGGACAGGGACCCTCAAGCAGATGGTTGTTTGTCAGTCAAATTAACAGGTGGGCACATAAATATTACTCAAGTACTGTATATAAACTTTGATTAAGTATAAACACCTTCCAAGGTTTGTTTCTATACATAAGATGATGGTAAGTTGATGTATGGGGACAAGAGAGTAACTGAGTTTTCAAACTGAAGCTAGGACCCCTAAAGCCCTTACCAAAAGGGGCTTTTTATGCAAAGGTAATGTGTTTACTGGCATCAGAATGCCAGTTTAATACCTGCTTTCTTAAATTGGCTGAGTGAACGCAAGGACTAAACAGAGGATGACAAAGTAGTTGAGCAAAAGAACTTCCATTTACGGCTTTCTTTATCAACAAGGTTATGTCCACGAATCAAAACACAGGATGGAGAAGACCACCGATAACACCGTTTTACTGATGCCAGCATACACTACTACTTTTTTTTGTTTTGTTTAAAAAAAAGGAGAATACGATAGCCATTTACTTTGAATTAAACAGAATAAAAGCAAACAAAAATAGAAAACTAAGCAAAATGAAATTCAGCCTCCACCCAGTGCTTGTTAAGTTTTGATTCAACCATCATTAACATTTAAGTGTTTAATATGAGGCTGATTAACGTGTGCCTTTTTCTCATACTTTGAGGGAGGCCTTTGAGAAACCTGAGAGTTGACTGGTCCATGGGAACTACATCATTGTAAAACTGTCAGACTGTGAACATCAGTTATACGTATTGTATCTGAAGTACATACAGTTTAAATGCATTGCAAATATATTCACAAAACCGGAAATTAAAAAGCTAAGCATGAAGCTATCCAAGTACATACCTTCAGTTGCGTTAAGTATTTCTCTGCCTTTTCCATGTTTTTTCCAAGTTTAGCTGCCAGGATCTCTTTGAGGGTCTGGGCCACATCTTGAGCCATCCGAATGTCCCCACAGATGTAAATGTGGCCTTTCTTTTCATATAGCAGCGTGAATACCTTCTCTGACAGCTGCTCTCTTAAGATGTCTTGAACATAGACCTTCAGGAGACAAGATAAGTAAATGATTACAGGATACTGAATAAATCTATTTCTGTCCCAGAATCTGAGGACCTTGAACCCATTTTTGGATGATAGTAGTACTTTATTCCTACATAGGACAGTCATTTATTATTTGTATTAATCGGCAAAATTCACCAAAGAGTTTTTCGCAGTGAATACGCTGTGTTTGCTGGTGACCTTGTTCACTATATATTTTCCTGGAAAGTCATCATGCAGACAACTTAGGCAAGTTTTTTTCCCAGCTCCCATGATGCTTTGCAAAGCCAGTGTGACATCACAGAGCTACAGAAGCTATTGTCGAATTGGACAGCATCTCATACCAGAATATAAAACACTGTTTTTAGTAGTAGGCTAAAAGAATTTTCAAATAAACTTAAACAGAAAATGCACAGACAAAAGAAACTGAAAATGTGTCAAATTATTGGTGTCTTAAAGTTAATGTTGTCTTGCATGGACTCCTATGTGACCTCTGTGTAATACATGCTACCGCTTTAATAGTGTTGCCCAGAATGCTGAGCAGTTGATGCACATAGGATGGAGGGACGAATCCACATGCTGTAGTGTTTTAGTGTTTTAGCAAAAACGTTAGGGAGAAAAACAAATTGTACTTTTCGGCTTGAGAGAGGTGAGCATCTGCTATGGAATCTGTAGGAGATAAGCCATAGTGAATTCATGTTTCCTGTCTGACACAGTCTGCAAGATATTTTGCTGTTCTGATATTTAATTATATTCATTTGATCTCAGTAAGGCACAGTGGTGCAGTAGTTAGCACCGCTCCGTCAAAGCTTATGTCAATTTTGTGGCCACAATAATTGGTCCAGCATAGTTGTTACTTATTCACCTAGCAATTATGGACACTAGAAAGACCAATATGCCATTATAATCCAAGTTCCCGAATATTTCTAAGTGAGTTCTTTCGGATTTGCTCCTCTCTATTTATTATATAATAGCTGTGTAAGCCTGTGCTGTAAACTCCTAGAAACTATTGAAATCGTTGGAAAAAAAATACAGAGTTGGCGGTTTTGTTTTGTGGACGTGCTCCCGCCCCTTATCTATCAGCAAGTAAGAGAGTTTCTCTCTCGTTTGTCTTTTGTTTAACTTTGGCAACAGAGTCGCTTTCTTTCAGCTTCATGCTGTAGCCTTGTCCTTCTTTCTTCTTCCGACTTGTCAACTTGGGGCCACCTTGCTGGCTCTTTGAGCTTCAGGCTGTAGCCTCACACTTCTGGGCCTGACAGACAGACAGACACACTTCCACATGTAGACATTTATACATAAGATAATTTGTACTTTCATTTGTTACTCCTCTTAATTCACTTAGTTCACTTTAGGGTCACACATGCCAAGGACGGGTCATGGATGAGATGAAATTCTTTGCAGGGCATATTCACAAACATCTGTTCTCTTATGTGATTCCGACTTATAGTCATCAGTCAAGCAAATCTCCTTAGGATATTGCATGAAAATGGTATAGTTGGCAAGAATTTACAAATTTCACTTGAACCCTAACTTCTCTTACCCTTTAAATGTCAGACTAAGATAAAATGCAAAAATGAAATGCAAGGGTGTTTACAGCAAAAAGATTCCTGAACGACTGAGACACAGACACTTTCAAAGCTGGGCCAAGAAGTCCTGTGGCTCTCAAGTGCCATTCACCATGAGACAAGAATTTCCTTTTGATAAACATTCAGCTAACAAAACATGGCCAAAAGTCATTGCTATTCTTGGAGTATGCCACTGGGCTGCTATGAAAGTCAGGGTATGGACATACTGTATGTCTTTCTGTGAAGAGTGGGCATATTGGGTGTCTTGCATTACCACACACAAATACCTGGCATCATTCTCTCCCATTAAAAGACAAAGTAATATCACAGGATATACAAGTATCTGCTGCTCCAAGTCTGTTATAACTGATCTGTGTGACTATAATCTCACTTAAATGTTCATCCATTTCCGACTCACTTATTCAATGTGCACTAGGCAGGAACAACAATAGAGGGGGTGCCAATCATTCCCAGTCAGTAAAAATGTATTTTAAATAGCACAGTAATCACCATCACAAGATGAGATTATAGATGGCCCTGATAAAAGGCACCAAACGTTCAAGAAACTTCTGTTCTAATTAGAAAAGTGTAAACTTGATATTCCGATATCTCAACTTTTACTCAATCAGTGCCTGTGAACTTCATTCATCATAATTAATATTATTTTATTTTGCAATAAAGCACCCAGCATTTCGTGCCATAATACACTCATTTCACTTATGATCATCACATAGCAACATCAAATGAAGGACAAAAAAGGATGACAGATGTATGTCCAGCACTTACTTTCTTCTGGTCAGGTTCCCTGGAGTAGGCTGTGTAGACTTCATCTAAGATGCCCTTCCTTTTCATCTCTAGCATTTCATCTTTGTAAATGTGGTCTATGGCAGATTGCCGACAGCCAAACACCAGAGTCATCGGGAAGGTTTTCAGCCCTGGTGGGGAATGAACAGAAGGTGTTAGAAATCCAAAGGTAGTTGTAATTGAAATATCAATTTCCCTGAATTGATGATAGCTCATCATGTCATACGTAGGTTGTCCTGGGTATCATTTAGGGGCTAGCCTTAAGTAAGCTCTGTGCTTTTGGTCCCTGAAGTTAGGATCACCTTCCCTCTCTTAATCTACAGTTGTGTGGACCTAAATGGTGACTGCAAAATGCATTTTTAACCAGGACATGCAGCTCTTAAATGTAACTTGTAGCTGGAGATGTGTGACACGTATGCCATTCTATAAGTACAATCCAAAGAATGTACAGTACTGTCATTCATCCATTCAGCATGAACCCATTTCATCCAGGTCAGCTTCAGAGGGGCCAAAGCCTAACCTGGCAGCACAGAACTCAAGACAACAACCAGCCCTTGGGCAGAATACCGGTTCTTTGCCGGGCACACTCACACTCACTCACACAGGGCCAGCTGACTTAATATAGGCAGGGTTGTGATGTGAGAGGAATAATACAAAGATGATTTGGCTAAACTGGGATTTGAACCCAGACAACTAGAGCCACACAGTGCTGCAACAATTAGAATGAAGTCTGCAGAATATAGGTTAATTCAAAAAGCCCTCCAAATTTGTGTTTAATTGCAGCTTTCTAAATGCTAACACTTACCTTTTTTCTCCATATCATGTAGTCTTTGTTGCCAGAAACTCCTGAAAGGTGCAATGCCTGTTCCAGGTCCCACTAAAATAGTAGGGGCATTAGGCTCCTTGGGTAAAAGAAAGTTGCTTGTGCTAGAAGAGACAGATATAGATCATTGTCATTTACCTCATAAAGTGGTTTCAATTATTACTCTTGCCTTAAACTGAATGAAGTAGGCCTTACTAGGATGAATTAGATAAACGGGATACAAAATGGATGTATCTTAATTACTGAATTTGAATGTAATTCAAAGCAGTGTTCAATTGAGCTTAGAATTAAAAATAATCACGCATAATTCACGCATAATGAGAACTTCCAAATACAATTGGTGTCCTCACACTGGCATCTTTCATAACACAGGCATGGAAGCAACAGAGAGCAAATAAAGCAGACAGAAAGGGTACTACTTGACTTTAAGCTCAGAATTTTAAGTAAATGTTTACATATTTCAAACTCTTACATGAAACATTTACCAAATGTATTGCATTTTAACACCTATACTAGTAAAAATGTACTTCAAAAAAAGAGACACAAGCTATGCGTCATGTAAAACGTTTTCTTTCAACCCGTAAAAACCATGTGGACTGCTGGGTGTGTCCAGTGACTGTGTGACCTTGCAGGATCAGTTGTAAAGTGTTGTGACACATAGGGAGTCATCACTTAAGGAAGGAAGTTCTGGCCTCCCCAACCTCTTCTCATTCAGTGGTGCTGATACAACAAGAGAAGAATGGTGGTTGATGTGCATAATCACTACTCGTCAATACTGGTGTTCCATCAGAGAGATAAAATAGATCACTTGGACCACTGCTGACAAGTCCTACTTGATGTCCTGCTGAAATTGGCAAACCTGCAGACTCTGATGTCTCAATACTCTTTCACTCTATGCTTATGCTCCTAAGCTGTTTAAGAATCCCTTGCTTGTCACAATTCACTCTTGAAGATTAGATCTCACTGTTATGAGTTATTTATGCAGAGGTCCAGGAAATTCTACAGGGCTCACGAACATTTTATCGCAACTGTATATATTTCTGGAAGCACTTACCCAAATCCCTCAATTTCTAACTATTATAAACTGAAATGCACTTTCAAATACTAAATGGAGTTATATTCAAAGGCAAAGAACATGACTTTTTTGTTCGTGATGTGCCACATTTCATCTGTGATTATGGAGGCATCACTATTGTATTGAGAGCAAGAAATCTCCAATACGGCATTACCCTTGGTAATGTTGCAGAGCCATAGTAAATATTTTGAGCATTAATTTATATATACATCCAATTCTGTATCTTGTTAATCCTGGCAGCACTGTGTTAAATGCAGGAATCAAACCTAAATCTGGCAACAGCCCATTAAAGGGCAATCTCAAATATTTACCCAAAGGGTCAGATTATCATGGAACATTATTTTCTTAAGCACCCAGAGGATAACCCACACAGACAAGGAAAAATTTGAACTGGAAAAATTCAAATGGACAATGACCAAGATGGGATTTGAACCCAGTGCCCCAAATATGTAAGCTAGCTGTGCTAATCACTGAGCCACTCTTACCTTCGAGTGAAGCATGGAACCAAGTCTCCCTCTTTGATTGTATTCAGCCAGTTGCTGCAGACTCCATAATGAACAGGTCCCTGCCCATCTGGAAAGAATTAGGAAACATCTTGTGTGATTTTCATAAACTGCACAAGTGTCCAGATGTGTCTTAAGTTTCCAGTAAATTAGTTTATGTCTGTCTAACTTGAAGAGGCAGCAAAAATCTTCACACATAATGTATAAAATATTAAGTAAAAAAAGTGACAAAAAGTAAAAAAGTGTTCCTCATGTGTAGGTACAAGTCATGTTCATCACTGGTCCCAGGATTGAGAAACATTGCAGACCATTGAAAAGTGAAGCCTTTGATACTTGGACTCAGTGGAGTCTAAATTCTATATAAGAATCTTCCACATGTAGTATGTTGTAGGGGTAGAAGGAGAAGTTCCTGGGGTTCCTGTACAACATTTGGTAAGAAATTGGGAAGTGTTGATGTAGTCCTTGAAGTAGTGTTTCACCACTCCACATTTGCTCCTCTTAGCGTCATGTGTTTCATTCACACCACTGTTATGTGATCAAGAGGTGCGCTTTACTCGAAGTCAAAGGTTGTGATGTGACTTGGTGTAAGAGGGCTCTATAAAATGCCCTTGTATCACGCACCTTCATCTATAAGCAGCAAAAATGTCCTGAGCTGTAGAGGAATTGCTTTCACCTTGAAGGATAACTTACTGTTAGTCTGATTGGATACTTCATGTAGAGCTTCATCATTATTTCATGTCTCCTTATCTCACTATCTTACTTAAAGGGAGCAATTGTTTTAGATTTTATTGTGAGTGACATATGTAAGTATTTACCGTTTAGAAATTCAATGTTATCATAGCGTAAAGGTATATGAGTGGTAATGATACCATTTATAACCAACAGGACACACTACAACTACTATAATTCTAGGACTGGAACAACCCATATATAAATAACATTGGACTTATTAATCTGGTAGATGTTTACTAATACAACAGGAGGACAGGGTGATATAACTTGTCAAGAGTACTGAGGACCACACCCAGCCTAGAACTCCCCTGTACAACTCTGTGGCATGAGCAACAAAGAAATGCACCTGGTGCCACTGGGTGGGCTCCTGAAAGGCCCCATCGGAGTTTGGGATGGACACTGGGTAATTCAAACATACTTCTAGGGTTCTTCGTAACAGTGTATGGGTATGGTTGAAATTGCGAGGTAGTTAGTGGATGAGGGCTCAGTTGATAGGAAGAAGGAAGGCCAGAGGATTTGAGAATGAGTGCATTCTGCAGTGAAGGTGAACAGAGGAGAGTATAACAGTGGGTAAGTGGACAATCCAACCTATGGGGCAGATGGTGTCCCTTTTGTTTGTTTAGTTAGGCCTTAAGGAATGGGTTTTATTTTACCCATATACCTTTTTCTTGCTCTTGTTATTCCTGTGCTTTTGTTATTACTTTGGTCTTACTGGTCATCATTTAAGTTCAGAAGAACTCTGTGCCTGTTTTCAGTGAAGAATACAAGAACAAATCAAACTAAATTACATTAATGAAGCCCTGTGATGAAATGACTGCTTGTGAATTGCACCCACTGCTGGACAGACTCTGGCCATCTGACCATGAAATGGATTAAGTAGGTTTCAGAATGCATGTGTTTATGTATATTTTTTCATGTCTGTGCTCTTCTGACAAACTGAGAATACAAATGCCAGCTCGCCAATTGGATTGCTTTCTAAATTGCTTTCTAACGAAGCAAGCTTTAAAACATCTCTATGTAAAATGTAGTTTGATTAATGAAAACCTTGAGGTGAATTGCACTTGGACTGGACATAACAGACTGTTAGTCAGGGCCTGCCATGGAGGCGACAGGACATACCTTGGGTGTTGTAGCAGACAACTGCCACAGTCAAGTGGATCTCTTGAGGGTTCAGGTCTTGAGATGAGCTGATTGAGTAGAACCGAGGTTTCAGAGGTGGCAGCTGACTGAGGATGAAAGGGGTAGTGATCTTCAGGGATGGAAACTCGTCAAGCACTTCCAGCAATGTCGGGCTCCTGAAGTCTTTCCAGTGTTTGTATGTCTCTGCATCCTAAAAGATGGAAATGGAGCATTTCAGTCACACGGCTTTCCATCTCTAACCCATGGCTCCCTGAATTAATCTAGCCTCATCCTGTCAAAGAACTTGGCCATAATCCCTAAAATGTCATATCCTGTAGTCTTTGCTTGTTACTCAGCCTAAAATTGCCACAGAAACCCTGTGATATCAGCTAGTGTGATCTGTCTCACTTTTCTAGAATGCTGGCATGTCCAAAATGGACCACATTATGCATTATGCATTATGCTTCTCTGAATGACTTCACAATGCCCTGTGTGGCTCAGATGGCCTCTTCTTTCCCATTTCACCTTGGCCAGTTTCTCTAGCTGTCTCCTCTCTTCTTCCTCACAGGTTAGCTGACACATCTTCTTGAGAAGCACCTGGCTTGGTGGAGTGGTGATGTCGAGGAAGTAGGTGAGGGCCTGTTGGATAGAACATGGTGGTAGGCGGCTATTGGTTATCCAGCTCTTAGTGGAACCTGGAAGGATGACAGACAGAAAATGAGTCTGGAGTAAAATCAAACTGCAGACTGCAATGGACTGCAGTGTAGTGCTTAAAAAGTCAGCCAATCTGTCAGAGCCAACTGACAAAGTGCTATTGAAAAAACATTGTATAAACTAAGAGGAACTCATTTATTTTGCTCTCCCAGTTGAAAGACTTTAATTTCTGTTTCTTTTTATTCACCGTCACAATGATTTGGAATTCTAGCATCACACTCACCACACCGACCTCCAAGACCACTTACCTTGGTCAGACTGTGTGAGCACCTCCAGGCGCAGGTTCTGGTGACTTGGTGGGGCATCCTTCAGCCGTTTGATGACACCACTGACCAGCTCAATCTGATTTCCGGGGAAAACTCCAAGATGTTCACCAGGGAGATACTCCAGATCCTGAGATTCAGTGCTAATTAACTCCAGCAGGATAGTGGAGCGGCTGCAAAAATAATTTAAAAGAAACTGGTTGATACAACTATCTATAGGTTTTTGAAACCATTTCAGTTAATTCAGGATCACGTGGCTCTTGGCCTATACTGATAATAAGAACACAAGTCAAGGACCAACCCTGGGCAGGATGCCAGTTCAATACAGGCCACAATCACACACACTGGAGCAATTGAACGAAGACTTGCATCTTTGGAATTTAGGAGGAAGACCGGATTTCCTGGAAAAATCCTCACATGGATAAAGGGTGAACATGAAAAGTCCAATATTGCCCATGCCAGGATTTGAACCAAGGACTCTGAAGCTGTGAGAACTAAATGATAACCACTTTACCACCTAGGCTGATTTGTGATCAAGTGAACTAAGGGACCTCAGGCCTTAGCTGGCATCATAGTAACCGGAAGGAAAGTCTCTAACAATAATAGACACTCCATAATTCTCTTCTGTTGACTCCTGATGTGCATCACATTGACTGAAACAATTTTCTTTAGTAGAGGGTCATGGATTGGCTGAGCCTACCCTAGAAACAGGGCTCAGTACGGTGGGAACCAACTTTTGTAAAGATGCCAGCCCATCACAGGGCACACTAACTTAATTTATTCATTATATAAACTGTCATCTTTCTTTTGAGCAGTGAGGTACAAGAAGGTTATCCCAAAATGCACTGGTGGATAAAACAATTTCCGTCATCAGATAGAGAGCCAGTTCATCACAGGGCAAGCTCAGTCATAGAAATCCAATTCAGAAATGCAAGACAGCTTGGCATCATGTCTTTAAAATGCTAAAGAAAACAGGAGTTCAATAAAGAATCCCACACAGCCAAGAACAGATTTAGGGTCCATGTACAGTGCAGACTCAGTGTATGCTACTCTGCTAACAGAAGGAAATAAAAAAAACAAGGTGCTGGGCCCATTGACATTTGAATAACCCTGGACAAGAGGGACTGGGCTCAGATTATGCAAATGGTGGAGTGCATTCTAGAAGACTAAGGGGTTACTTCTCCCCAATATGCATCCATGTAGGATGATATAAACAAATAGGATGCCCCTTTATGCAAGTACAAAAGTGGCAAGCCATTTCCAGTTAGGAGTTCAAAAGTCTACCTTGAATCAGGGCTCTGGAGGTTCTTTCTGGACTTCAACTTCATGCCAAAGACATCCTTTGAATGGAGCATCGACAGTGCTGTAAAGAGAAAACATTGTGAGAAATTCACCCTCAAAGCTTGGAAATTGAGACCCTCCTGTACCCAAATGAGGTTGCAACTTGGCATGATGGTAGAACAAATGTGGCTTTGTCTCTTTAATCTGATTCTTGGGGAAGCTGATCACCAGCTCTCATAATCTCCCAGCGGTGTCTTCACTCGCTGACATGCTTCCCACTTGGGTGAGGCCATCTATTGATGTGGATGAGTGTTTTTTTCATAGTTCATTTTTTTTTCTTGCTGTTTGTTTGCTTGGCAGAGCCCTTTGTAATGGTGGACATTAAAAACTGGAAACAATAAAAGCCATTAAAGGAGGCTGTGCCATGTAACACCTTGAGCTGCAGGACTGAGTGTCCATTTATGGTGTAGTAGAGGGTCTATAAACACCATGAAGGAATGCCTGCCAGGATAGTTTAGTGCGTGCTCTTGTACTTCACACAGCCTTTATTCCAGAAGATGGCACTAATAAGCGTACAAAAAATAGCAGTCAAAATAACACTAGAGCCATCTGCTTCCCACAAGACATTAGCCATCCTGCATTGGCATCCTGTATGTTGTGGCATGCTTCCCTTGTTTCTCATGCCAGTTCTGAAAGGAAGTTATTACAACAGTCACTCACCTTTGACACGTCCAACAGTCTGAATCTCCTGGCTCACTCTGTGTTTCTCAGGCTCCCAGATGGGATTGGTGCCTCCCAGGCCCTCAAGATGACTGTTCGGTTGCCCCTGGATCTCAAACTCTTTGCAGATGTTCTAAAATAAAGATGAAAATAAGTAAAAAACAGTCAGTAAGAGGAGTGATTTTCACCGATTATCAGCTTTTAATGCAAGCTATACTCTAAATGCTGTAATTTTATCTTTCATTTTTAAAGGATCCATTGCCACGTTAGAGCCCCATAATGGCAGGTGTATCATGCCAGGATCGGATATAAAGTGGGATACACAGTTAGAACTGTTGCCTCACAATACTAGGTCCCAGTCCAGGCCTCATCCTGGGATCCTTCTGTATGGAGAGTAGATGTGAATTTGCTCTTTCTACTGTCCACAGACATGTAACCAGGCCTGGGGCCTCATGCATAACGCCATGCGTAGAATTCACACTAAAACACGGTGTACAGGCAAAAACAGAATTGTGTGTACGTACAAAAAAATGCAGATGCATAAATCTGTGCGTACGCCAACTTCCACATTCTTCCGTTCCATAAATTGTGGTCAGCATGAAAAGTAACGCTTGTATGCGCGTCTGCTGTCCCGCCCCGTCTAATCCCAGAATCCCTCTTTGAATATGCAAATCAATAGAAATACCCCTTAAGCTTAGCGTTCTGTGAAAAGACACTGGCAAAAGTATGGGGGAAAATAAAAGAATTTCAGCGAATACCAAGTGGAGGCAAGGTAAAATGTACTATTTGTTGGTTTAAATAGTGATACAAGCAACAAAAGGAAGTTGATCGAGTGACATAGAGTGTCAGAGAAACTTGAAAGTTCAAGTTCACAAAGTCGCACATTGCCCAAAATAAAAAAGAAGTTGTCAGATATAAAAGTTGTCGTGAAAGGTGAGTCGTAGCCCATCGTTTGAGTGTCATATGAAAGCTTATTAGAATACAGAGAAAAAAAAATAGTCACACAGTGGGGGAAAAAAGCTCGAAATGTCAACTTTAATCTCGAAATTTCCACTTTAATTGCATAGTTTATTTTGTCATTAAAGTAGAACGTCATAAACGTCATCTTAAAATCATTTAATTTACTAGTTTCTCAAATACCATCATAACTAAAGTAGCACGTTAAATGCTTTGTATTGTATGTGTTCTTCTATGTGATCTATGTGTGTGAATCATTACGTGCTTCTTAAACGGGCTTTGTCTTCCTCCAACAGGACACAGAATCCATTACATTCATGATATTACAGCTCTCTGAATATTTTAAATACTGAGATATATACTTGATATCATTTTCATGATGATAGGAATTAAAACATATTATTAAACATGGGAACACGATAGCGCAGTGATAGTGACGAACTGGTGCCCCATCCAGAGATTGTTCCTGCTTCCCGCAAGATGCTTGCTGTGCCGTGCGAGACCTTCGATGAAATAATTTACTGCAGCATTACTGTCTCTCTCAAATGTACTAACCCCCAATTCCTGTCCTTCCTTTTCTTTCTCCAATAGCAGTTCAATAGACTGTGTGCATTGCAGAGGTAGCATGTGCTTCATGCTGTTTCCCGATAATTCTCTTTCTGATCAGCTGCTGTAGAGCTGTGATTCCACACTCAGATATAGTGGGATAAATACTCTGAGTGGTGCATTGAGAGGAACAACGCTAAAGCAGCTATGGTATTTGGAGTAGTTTGGCCATTCCGTGGACCATTATATTGTTACAGGTTAATTACAATCAGATGCCTTAAACTCAGTGAATTTGATAAAGCCGTGTCAGGAATGTGGATCTAAAAAAGAAAGGGAAACCACACTGGAACAAAAGCACTGCTTTGATGCTGGGTACCACCAGTTTGCAAAATTGAGCAGAGAACTTGCATATGTCAAGGATTTACTGTAGCTGGCAAGAAAATGTGTGTGGCTTTACACCAAGTTTAGTTTTTATACATTGTGATGTGAGCGTGGAAACGGGTGTACACACCGTTTATACATGAGGCCCCTGGTGTGTGAGTGAGCCTTTATGATGGACTGGAAACCCCTGACGCCCTCTGCCCCTGACTGGAAATAGAGGACATAGCAAGCAGAGAGATGAACTTGTCATTTGTTGAATTATTTTCCATTTATTTTACCAGAGAAAAAATATATTGTATATTAAATATGTTCTCAACATTCATTTTCAGTTATGAAATTATTCTTGCCATATTTTCTGACTGAACAACTTTCTGACATCAGTTTTTTGTTAACACATTCTATGTCAGGCTACAGGGTCCTAGCCTCCTGGGTTCAAATCCTGTGTCCAGTTGTTGACCATATGGAGGTTGGATGTTCTTCAGTGTCTAAATGGGTTTTTCTCCATGTAGTGCAGCTTCCTCTTACATCCCCAAAAATGTGTTAGTCAGGTTAGCTGGTGATTCCAAATTTCCCCCTGTTGTGATGTAAGATTTTGCATATAACTTGAGAAATGTTTTGTATGTCTTTATTTGTAATTTAGGTGAAGCAATGTAATTTAGTGTTACTTTGGTGAGAGGCATTCGTGTTTGCCACCCCCACCCCCCCCTTTTACGACTAAGTCTCTTTGAATATAATGGCAGAGTTGGGGAAGGATGAGTATTTCTCTGCTAAAGTCTTTCAACCCCTGCAAGGAAGCCAGGATGTTTAACATATGGTTTGGGGGCAGATGTTAAGATGTTCTATATCTCCCATTGGTCTGAGGTATGGCTGTTTGGAATTGGCTTGTCTCAGAGGCCTTTAAGTACCATGATGTCCTATTGGCTGTATGGGTTGGACAAAAAACCCATAAATTTGCTTGCTTTATCTCTCTCTCTCTCTTACTGATCTGATGAAGAAGACCATCACACCATGAACTGAAGACAATACAATAAAGAGCACAGCTTCAGCCATATTGAACAGACATGTGGCTGAAAGCTGAGTACCAATGATGCCTTAACTAGAGACATTTTAAGTATCTACAAGTCTGTGTGCTGCCTGAACTACATATCACCATTTAATCAGGTTGTATGGCTGCCAATATTCAAATGTACTTTGCATATTGTTATTATTTATGAATATTATCAATAATACATTATTTTATGTGTAACTTAACTCCTACTTGTCTTTTTACTATATCTAATTGCCTGAGGTTATAAATATAGAAGGGAAGGTGGGGATAAGTTATATACAATAATACCTTATAAACAGTGGTAAGTCTGTGAGATTGGGCATTCTAAGGCTACATATTAATAATACAATAGGGGAAAGTAGAGCAATATATATATTACTCTACCAAGATAAAACACCCACTGTGGGTGTGCATGAGAGAGGGCCCTGCAATGGACTGGCACAAGGGCTGTTTCCTGCCTTGTGCCAAATGCTGCAATGACCCTTTCAATGTCAGATCAGGCAGCACTGGAAAGTGTGTGGTGAAGTATCCTTTCATAATCCATACATGCGCTGATTGGGCAGGCAGCATGGATCGGGTAGTGACAGACCCTGAACTAGATTAAGCAGGTTTCATAATATTATGTTATATATCCAGTATGGCCAATTTAACACCACAGGATAGCAATGTCTATTGTGCATCTAACATAAATCTTTTCTAACTACTAGCTGTTTTGCTTTGTACATAGATAAGTTCTTTAATTAATCTCTGTTTTTAGCTACTTTACTGTAAAGCACTCTGGCCAAGTCGAAGGATGCTACAACGTCTTATAAATGTTTGCATTTGAGGTAGCTATGGCTTGAAATTTACAAATTGGACTGTTCTTAACTGTATGTATAGTGTCCTGTCTTTATTGATATGTACTTATTTGGCTGGCACCTTTACCCAAGGCAACATTTATGATGCAATTGGTTACATTCCTTTTGATTTTCCAATTGGAGCACAGGCAGGTCAAGCGACTTGCTTATGGTCACACGGTGTCAGTAGGGGGATTTGAGCCCACATCCTCAGGGTTTGCAGTCCAAAGCTTTAACCACAACACCATAATGCTTTATTTATGTGTGTTATTCTTAGCAGACTACAAGAGTTAAATCTTTCAGTTTATCCAAGAGGAAATATTGACTAAAGAGTTTAAACTCAGGATGGGAATAGCTGATGCCAACCGTTGCTTTATTTTAAATTCTTATGTCAATTAATTGGTTAAGGGTAAATTTCATATGAATGTTAGAAGGTTTTCTTCACACAGAGAATCTTGGACATGTGGAATAGGTTACTAGATTGCAGTTGTCTGGTAGATGATAGCACTTTGGGGACCTTTAAAATTGACTTAGTATAATTCAGCGATATTTTGCAAATGTTACGAAGCAAGTGATGAATGGCCTATATTTGTCAACATTCTCCTTAAGTTCTTATGTAGACTTTCCCTAAACAAATATAAATACATTTACTCTTTCCCACAACCGTGATCTGGATTGAGCAAGTTAGATAATGATATTTACCATTATTATTTTTGCTCATATTCACATTATCATTTGTGTTGGATGCCTGCATGTTTTAATGAACATTTATTTATATAATTAACCAGGAGGTACAGCTTCTTTTTCATATGGATCTACCACCATCCATTAAATTTTAAACTGGGCAGCAGAGTTGTAAACTGAGTTAAAACTGAACGGAGGCTGGATCAGTACTCTGGTAACATTTTGAACGATCTGCTACTTTGTTCATTGAGTCAGATAACATTTCCATATAAGAGGTGGAGGAGTGGGTGACATGATGAGACAGTGGTGGCCTATATGGATAGAGTTTTTATGTTCTCCCAGTGTACATGTAATTTTTCTATTCAGATCGTCTACTTTTACTTTCACATTAGTGACCCTAAATTGTAAACTGTGAATGTGCTTGGGATAGACAAGTTCCTGCCTTGTGCGCGATGTTGCTGGGTAGGCTTCAGTCTCAACAACCTTGAACTAAACGGATTTGATCATGGATGAAGGTGGAGGGATAGGGATGCCTGTGGACTGTAGTTTTCTGTGGGTGGTTTGAACTTTATAGTAGTCCCATACTCATGTGAAAATACATCTCATATACAGTCAGTTGGTTTTGCTCTATTATGCAATTCCATACCAAATATCACTGTCTTTTGGGCATATTTCAGCTTACCTTGAAGACAGTTGTTGCCCAGGTGGCAAATGACTCTTCCTGCCCACAAAGCTCATCACCTTCTCCTGTGGGGGCTATCTGAAAGGCTCCTAGCTCTCTCAGTCTTTCATCAATGGTATGTGCAAATGCACAGAACTGCGGGTAAGTGCGTGAACCCAGTCCAAATACACAGTACCTGCCAGGAGAAACCCATCAACTTGAAAAATTATGTAATTCAACTAAAGTGACAAGCTGCTCCAATTATTACATTATAACACTCCATGTCCCGCCCAGAGCTAAGGCAAGACAGAATTCATTAACAATGTACAGTACATAGCAGATATCACCCTGCCATGGCCTGCCATTGCTCCCAGTGGAGGCTACTGGCTCATGAAGGCAATGGCAGACTTCAAGATAACCAGAGACAGGCATGCAGCTTACAATGTTATCTGTTGGTCTTCTACCCTCTTATGCCTTTTCACCTCCTGGCAACTACTGGCCATCCCGTGTCACAGTAGCACACAGACATTTATCACTAGCTGGCTTGTCTGTTGGAGGCAAGCTCCTTCTGACCTTGGACAAATGGCACTAACCTCAGGGGAGTGACCAGTGCAAGTTGGTCACCTCCACAGCACACACAGGCTTACCTGAATTTGTTGTTCAACTGCTTCTTGGCAAATATGGACTTCTTAAAACTCTTCAAAAACAAAGGGAACAAAATTAAATATGGTGAGCTGAATTGAAACTCGAGTCGAAAGTCGAAGAGCTGTCGGTCTGCCTACCTCTCCATTCCCAGGAGAATCCCCATTTCCAAAGGTACTGGTGATGACCACCACAAGTGTCTCTGTTTCTAGTTCACTGAAATCATAGTCGTCCATGCAGACCACCTGCAGAAATAAGTTACATTTAGGGGGAGGTTCAAATAACACTTTGTACAGCATTTCACCATTGTTTCATTTGTGGGTGAATATTATGTGTTTTTTGGTTTAGGTTCCCAAAAAAAAAAACTGCTATAAGATTTCTTATAATGCAGATTTTTTGGAAATATTTTCACATGAATCACTGTCTGAACAAAGAATATTTCCGTGCTGAGATTTAGTGTGGTGCCTTGAATTAAGAGGTGTCAGTATGCTGTGTAATGTGTGGCAGGGAAGAGTGACACTGTGTGCACATAAAGCTGTGAAAACTCCTTGCCCTAATGATCCTGGCGAGTTTAAGCTTTTCACCGATTAAACGTAGACTTTGAGTGCAATTATACTGTATATCATAATTTAGTTTTGTATATACAGTACAATATATTATTACTGCCTATATAAAATACTGTATATCTTCATATAGACTGCATTTTTACTGTCCATACAATGGTTAGTGCAGCTACTGTACCTCATGGGCGCAGTATTCTGGATTCATATTCTGTGTCCAGATGTTGCTTACAAAGTTTCTTTTTACTTCTTTGGACTTTCCTCACACAAATCCAAAGAGAAATAGGTTATGTTAGATGGTGACTCTAAGTTGGCCTCAGTATGAGAGTGAGAGTGGATGTGTGCTTGGGATGGACTGTCTTGTTCAGGATTATTTCCCATCTTTTGCCAAATGCCAGAGGATGGACTCTGGTACCCTAAATTAAATCAAGTCTATCCAAGAGTATATTTTTGTGCTTATTTTTACAAAGGAGGTTAAGAAAAAAAAATTCCCAATAAACAGAGTTTCAGATTATTTTTAACCCTAAGAATGTCATTCTTACAATTCTTAAGACAAACCCATCACTAACTCTATAACAGTCCCCCTTGGATGTGATGGCTGTACCCTGTGAGCCTACAAAGTGTCTAAACTAGGAACTCTGCGATGGCACAACTATCAGCCAGTTTTTGTCACCCATACACAGACACAAGGCTTTTGAGTTTCGGCTACATAAGGTTCAAGCTTTTCTTAATCAGTTACTTAACTGGCCATCTACTGTATATATACTTACTTTTTCACTCACATACCATATATGCTTATCTTTAGTATGAATACTATATGCCCTGATTGGTATGCCACCAAGCTCTGATTGCTTTCTAGTGTTCACTACTGCTGAATGCCCTATGACCATCAGTGGTTATTAAGTAATGATTATATATAGCACTTGCTGTTATACACATCTTTTTTTAACTCATGTTTTCCAGGGCAAGGTCTCAGGGAGCCATAGCCTAAGCTGGCACAACCCAGTACAGGGTAAAAGCTAGTCATAGACTATCACAGGACACACTGCCCATAAGAGTAATTTTAATTGGACAACAGACCAATCAGTCAAGCTTATAAACCTTAATTTAAATTTAAGATAAGATTTGCTTGTCCCAGAGGTACTGCGCAGTTTAGCATTAATCTAATTTTGAATGGGTGATTTGATACCAGCTTTATATCAGTGAGTGTGGCAAGTGTGCCTAAAAGGCCCTATCATATTACCTGTCTTTTCAGACTTGATTTACATAATTTTAGCACGTCAGAACAGTCACTGCATGTTGCATGCTGCTGTGACTATCTGTCATGTCATTTTACATCCCTAGAGCCTCGTTCTAACCAGATTATGACTCACCTCAAAAAAATTTGTTTAATTTAATTTTGCCGTAAAGCTGTAGGGGTAGTTCTGTGTATGTATGAGAGCTGAAAATCAAGGAGTCCTAAACCAGAAGTACAACACACGTATGGCAGCTACAAGCAATGAGGAGCATGGATGTTTTTTGTTTCACAAACAGAAAAAAGTGCAGAGATGGCAGCTGAGCTTGCCGTACAGGAAAGCATTTGTGCAGCACCTGGTCTGTCAGGCTTTACGTCATTGGCTGTCAGAAAAAAATGAGTAAACTTGCAATGCTTTGGAAATGTGAAACTATGCTTGAAAGTTGTCATAGATTCATCACATTCATCATACCCTATGATTTTTGCTTGTTTGACTGGACATCCTCAGGTGACTGCAGTTGTCAGGTTAGTCATCAACTCTACATGGAGGTAATGCAATGTGCCACCAGTATAATAATGGAAGGGTGCCAAGTCTAGGGATGGATACTGCCTTGCACCTGCAGCTGTTGGGAGGAACTCTGATTTTTGACAATCTTGAAATAGATTAAGTTAGGTATGACCCTAATGTGTACATTTTTTGGAGGAAAGTGCAGTAGTTGGAAAAAGCCCATGACTTTGAGCCAAATGCTACAGAGCTGCGAGTCAGCAGCACACAGCAATTCACCATCTCACTTCCCTCTGGATTGTTGAACAAAGTCTTTCAACACATCCTAGCTCAAAATGACCAAGTTAATGTTTTTTATGAATCAAATAATTTACTAATACTCCAACCTAATAGGCAACTTGGTGGGTAATAGAGGCAACAGAATTATGGTGGCAATACAGAAAAAGAATCACAGACTGATGAGAATGGGAGAAAGCACAGGTTAACCTAGGAGTTTTTGAGCTCAGATGGGTGTCATTGAGAAGAACTGCTGAGATGTGGGTGCAAACGGGTCATTGGAAAACCCTAAATAATTTGAGCTTACTGTTTGAACACTGGCGGCACGGTGGTGCAGTGGTAGTGCTGCTGCCTCGCAGTCAGGAGACCCGGGTTCGCTTCCCGGGTACTCCCTGCGTGGAGTTTGCATGTTCTCCCCGTGTCTGTGTGGGTTTCCTCCAGGTGCTCCGGTTTCCTCCCACAGTCCAAAGACATGCAGGTTAGGTGGATTGGTGCTTCTAAATTGGCCCTACTGTGTGTTTGTGTGTGTCCTGTGGTGGGTTGGCACCCTGCCTGGGACTGGTTCCTGCCTTGTGCCCTGTGCAGACCCCTGGTGACCCTGTGTTCGGATTCAGCGGGTTGGATGATGGATGTTTGAACACTTACTCATGGACTGTTGTCACACATTGTAAAATATTCATTAATGTGTCATAATGGCTTATTCTAATGCAGTGTTGATACTGTAGGAGAAACCTACAGTCAGTCATTGTCCAACCCGCTATATCCTAACACAGGGCGCAAGGCAGGAACAAACCCCAGGCAGGGTGCCAGCCCACCACAGTGTACACACACCAAGCGCACACAATGGACAATTTAGGATCGCCAATGCACGTAACCTGCATGTCTGTGGACTGTGAGAGGAAACTGGAGCACCCGGAGGAAACCCACGCGCAACCTCCACGCAGAGAGGCCCCGGGAAGTGAACCCAGGTCTCCTTACTGTGAAGCAGCAGCGCTAACACTGCGCCACCAAACATACATACATTATGTAAAGATCTGCAGGATGATCTCAAGTTTACAATGATCTTATGATAAATTCTAATGTGCTTCGTATAAGCTAGGCCTCTGGCAAATAGCACATTGTGAACAATGCTGAGAAAGCAAACAGGTTACTTCACGGTAAAGCTGGCCAATGTGCTGAGTAATCAGTGATGCATGGTGGGGGGTGGGGGCTGCTATCTCTACACCTGACAAATTTGTAATTTTCCTCTTAACTCTGAACTACTCACACAGCAGACACAACCACCTTTATGTTAGTTCTTGGCCTATGCATCTCACATTTTAGATTGTAAACCTTAAAGCATTCAGGTCATGTAACAAGGAGGTCCTCTTCCTAACTCTTAATTCAGAGATGCCCAGGTTCCCACAGTTTTTTTCTCAACAATTCAAGCAATTCCATCTCACCCTGGAGTTGAGGGCACTGTTCAGCACGGTGTTCAGCTTCCTTGCAAAGGTTTCTGATTTTCCCGTCTCTGTGGCATACAGAATGGTAGCCTTTACTCGTGCAGCCATGACTTTATGCATGAGATATGAAGCAAAAAAGACCACTCTGAAAGAGAACATGTTTGGCAATTAAAAGAATCATGAAGGATAGTTTCCCAAAGTTTGCCAGCTTCCTCTAACTTGGATTCCACATGTTCTCACCTAGCCAGGTCTTTGAATTTGATCTGACGTTTAATTGGCTTTTTCTTTTCATCCTTCCATTCATGCGTGGTCCAAGGGTCCACCTTAACAACACAAAAGAAGTGAAACATTTATTGCTAAGATCCTGAAGAAACAGAGGTGTCAGTATTTGCCCAGCTAACTGCAATCAAACCACCATATCTGGGCCATTTAATAGGGGCTGGATGATTTTAAATATAAACCCTAATTGAGTCTGAAGTCGAGCAGCCTAAAACATCACTTAGGGGGCCATATATAAAGAGTGTTCTGATAAGCCAGAGAGAGAGAGAAGGAGCCACACCTGGTAATAGTAGTAGGGGCTCAGAACATAGTTGAGCATCTCCTGGTGAAAAATCGGTGTAATGCTGCCAGACATCGGTGGGACCAGCCAGACCCAGTCAGCGGGGCAGCCGCCACGGAGGCGCATCTCATTTTGTACGTGTTTCATGAAGGACTCAGAAGCTGAGTGGTGGTCCATGATGGTCACGTTGTTCTTCTGTGAAAACAAAAGAGTTTAATAGGTAAAAACCTTTGAAGAAAAAAGGTAGGGACAATAAACTGAAATGATGCTCACATCCCTCCCTCAAAGTTTATACACTTCTTTTTGAATCTCCTTCACATGTAGCATCATCTTACAGATAACATTAAGGTAAGTACTGCTAGTGGGGGACTTGTGCACCTTGACACTGTTCCACATTAAGATTACTCCTTCAAGGAAGAGTTTTACCAGTGGAATATCCCTTGTAGACTATTTGAACACCTGACCTATGGCACTGTGCGCTGACAGTAGCACATTTCCCTGTTGTAATGTACACTCTGCAGAATGGCAGAATTCCAACTGGCCACTAACCTTCAAAGGGGTTATGGGGTTTGTACAAAGTCATCAAACTGCATCTTATATACAATGACAATACAGCTTTTATAAGGTGAAACATATTTTTATGAGGAATCATTTCCAAGATACTGCTAAATAAGATATTGTTAATTGCTCAATCCCTATTTTATATGAAGTTTTCATTTAATGAGGGGCCACCAGAAAATTGAATGCAATGTAAATTCCACAAATAAGAATGAAACAATGCATAATAAGCACATGAAGATCAACCCAGAACAAAACCCAGCATGCACTCAGTGGAGCACTGAGAAACTCCAATCATCACTGGTTGGTTTATTAGAAAAATTTAATTTTACTACATTAATTTCAGCACCTAGCCCACTATTTATGACTTGGAATTACGCCGACAGCATACTGAAATTCATCCACAACATCTAAAGCTTCACAAGCGTATTAGAGTTGGGTTAACTAACCAGGCCTTCTAGCCAAGCATCTTGCATCCCTTTTCCTGGGGTGACAGCGGCCAAGTAGAATACTGACCTGGAAACTATGGAGCACAGCAATGTTGATCTCCACCAGAGCCTGGTCCTTCCACAGTGAGGCAAGCTTGTTAGTCTCCAGGCCCATTTTCTTTCCTACTTCCTGTATGTGGCATGAAATGCACATAAGTGATACATTTGACTTCATCTGACACAATTTGGAAATTAAGTTACCATTTATAGAGCTGAGGTAATAAGTGTTGACAAAATGTTACAAATGGAAAAAAAGTCCTGCCAATTCAGCAGGCTGGCAGAGCTAAGGGAATGCTGCTTCTGGGAAAGTATTCAAATTTGACATATGTGTTAAAATAATAAGCTCACCAAAATGAAAGCTAAGTAAATATACTGCTAATGAAGATGCAGAAATATTATTAATTACTCTATAGTATGAACATTGTGATCTGTAGCGATAGTAGGGAGCAGGTTGAGGAGAACCTGGAGAGGTGGAGATATGCTCTAGAGAGGAGAGAAATGAAGGTCAGTAGGAACAAATCAGAATACATGTGTGTAAATGAGAGGCAGGTCAGTGGAATGGTGAGGATGCAGGGAGTAGAGTTGGTGAAGGTGGATGAGTTTAAATACTTGGGATCAACAGTATAGAGTAATGGGAATTGGTGGAAGAGAGGTGAAAAAGAGAGTGCTGGCAGGGTGGAATGGGTGGAGAAGAGTGTCAGGAGTGATTTGTGACAGATGTGTATCAGCAAGAGTGAACAGGAAGGTCTACAGGACGGTAGTGAGAACAGCTATGTTTTATGGGTTGGAGACGGTGGCACTGACCAGAAAGCAGGAGACAGAGCTGGAGGTTGCAGAGTTGAAGATGCTAAGATTTGCACATAGTGTGATGAGGATAGATAGGATTAGAAATGAGGACATTAGAGGGTCAGCTCAAGTTGGATAGTTGGTAGACAAAGTCAAAGAGGTGAGATTGCATTGGTTTGGACATGTGCAGGAGGAGAGATGCTGGGTATATTGGGAGAAGGATGCTAAGGATAGAGCTGCCAGGAAAGAGGAAAAGAGAAAGGCCCAAGAAAAGGTTTATGGATGTGGTGAGAGAGGACATGCAGGGGATGGGTGTGACAGAACAAGATGCAGAGAACAGAAAGATATAGAAGAAGATAATCCGCTGTGGCAACCCCTAACGGGAGCAGCCGAAAGAAGAAGAAGATGAATATTTCCAATACACACGTTACAATAATCATAATATTGTCCTCCCTGATAAAAACTGAGATAATAGTATATATTACTAAGAATGCGAACACCACATTTCAGTCATTAGAGTCAATGACGGACCTCTTTTAATAATCTTAAAATGTTTAAATGTTATCATTAAACATGTAATTGCTGTAACATTTACACAGCTATTAACATTTCAGAATTATTTCTTGGTACCCCTTAAGAATAATCATGCTCAGGTGTTTTATAGGGAATAATGATCATTTCTTTACCTCCAGAATGTTGTACCGTTGGGTGTCACAGAAGTTCCGGACTCCAATCTCTGTGCCCATGTACCATCCATTAAAAGGGCAAGCTGTAAACTCCAGACCACCAACTTCCAGCAACATGTTCGCTACAGCTGGCAGGGCATACCATTTGAGATTCAGCTCTTGGAACCAGTCAAATCTTAAAGATGAGAAAATACCAAAATAAAGTGAGACAACAGGATAAGAACACGAGGAAAAATAAAAGGAAAAGTTGGTCTGATTTTTTTTTTTTGCAAGAGTTAGATAAACAGAGATTGACGAGCTGTGCTGGATGAGCAGCCTGTTGTCATTGTAATTGTAACACCTTTAAAAAATGCAAAATTTTGATTTACTGCAGAAGTGAAAGAGGAACTTGAAAAATAAAACTTCTTTCAAAGTGAGAGACAAAGAATAGTTGTTTAACAGGCAGAGTATTAAAACTAAAAGAAGAGCTAAACAAACAATTACCAAAAATCACAAAACATCTAAAAATAAAAGGTCAAAAACTACTCAGTCACTTGTCTAATAGCTTTCTTCTAACTTCTTGACTCAATACACCACATTGCCATCTTTGAAGGTTTGCTTTACTCAAAAATGTTATTTTTTTCTATGTTACTTAACCCATGTAGCTTGTAGCAATGGCTGAGAAAAAAAAAAAATAATCTCACGTTTTCATGGAGAACAGACATAACAAAGTTTACAATAGCACAGTTCCCAATTGTGACCAACAATGAACAATATCAAACCGTTGAGATAGCATCTCCACAAATTATAGTGAGATGCCGGGAGATGAGGAAATGTCATGTCAGGCAGGCACGTAGTAAGGGATGGACAAAGGTCTGAACCAAAAGGAAAGTGATAATCAGTGAACAAAGCACAATGGTGAATCACAAGAGACGTCAGGGACAGAAGGAGGTCAAACCCAGTGCTAGGCCTGCTTGGAAATAAACTAACAATACTAGTAGGTTTAATTTGAAGGGATATGTCCACCAAGTGATGGCATTATGTTGGGTAGTCTCTGTATTTATAGCGAAACTTCTGCTTATGATGTTATTGATGCACTCACATGACACAAACTGCATATTACATAGATAAAAGACGATAACAAGCAAAATGAAAAATTAATTGTTGTCCAAATAATAAAAATAATTAAAAAAAAAAACAGAAAATGAATTCTCTATAATACAAAGCAAAATAAATGACATTAGTTTAGGTCACAATCAATATCAAAAACGTTCATGAACAAAATCTCACGTTAGTTGTGTCACACAATCCATGCAGACACAACTACTCTCCTCGTCATGTCAACAAATCAACAGATTTCCTGCTTCCTCTTTCTCAACATTAAAACGGGTTTGGAATAAAAAAAAACTGGGTTCTGCTAACAGTGTCAATTCAGATTGGCTGTGGTAAAAGTACATTAAGACTCTAAAGACTAAATTTATCCAAATAATTATTTAAAAACTTTAGGTAAAAGAGACATACTGGCATGCAGTTTACTATTAGATAGATAGATAGATAGATAGATAGATAGATAGATAGATACTTTATTAATCCCCAAGGGGAAATTTACATTATAATTATTGTACGGCTGATTTCTAAATCTAAGACACTTTACAACATCAGTTTAATAATAATAATTCTTTGCATTTATATAGCGCTTTTCTCACTACTCAAAGTGCTCAGCAATTGCAGGTTAAGGGCCTTGCTCAAGGGCCCAACAGAGCAGAGTCCCTATTGGCATTTACGGGATTTAAAGCGGCAACCTTCCGATTGCCAGTGCAGATCCCTAGTTGTATTTTGAGCACAACTGGATAAAACAACTTTTTTAGCAGTTAGTTATACAGTGAAGCAGAGGTGGGAACTGAACAGAAACTTTGTGGTTTAAAGTCCATCACCTTAGCTATTAAACCACACTGTCAATTCAAAGGTCACAAAGGCAGTGGCAGAGCCAGGATTTTCTAGACTTCAGACATGTTTTCAGGAAAAAATTAAAGCATGGTATAATAATAAAAATAAAAAGACAAAAGTGAAATACAGGATAAATCACTACCAAAAGAAAGCCAGCAATTTCAATTCATGGCTTCCTAACTACAGTTTGGAGTTAATCTGAATGCACACTGAAATATTTGCAGTAAAATGAGAGAAGCTATGGTCAGTGCTGGTGCTAGGTTATTTTGGGCCCTAGGCCAATCTTATTAGTGTGCCAAACGACAGTTAGGTAGCTAACCCATGCAGCTGTACCACCCCCACCCCTTATGATCTGCACCCTAGGCGAGTGTGGTGTGGTGGTGCCGGCCCTGGGTATGGTAAAATGTGTTGTATCCAGCATCATCCCATAGTATGGATTTTCCATACAATATTTCCTAATGCTGGTCCTGTAACTGTCAGTTTTATGGCAAACAGTTTCTTTATCAAATGTTATTTTCTACTCTAATCAAAATTTCTTTCTTATTGGTGAGTCTAACGGCAATCATGTATTTACTTTTCTAAAGTTTTAAAAGGTTACACTGCTATCAGTACTTTTACTACCTTATTGTTTCTATTTACTTTTAAAGTGCTAATTTGGTCATCTTAATTCCATATTAACAGATCTCAGGTAAGTGTGCCAACAATGATATACAACACAATCGAGGAGTGTCCTCAGTTTAATATGCACTTGACTTGTCATCCTCAAGTGGCTATTTTCAAACACACTTCATAAAAAAATAAGGCGGTGGAAGGACATATCATGTCATCCTAAGCTGATGCCTGCTGTGTCCTTAAAGCTGTCAGAGTAGGCTATATCACTCTGTGATTTTCTGCTAGTAAACATATTTTCAGAAAATGGATGATGTAAGCAAGCAAACTTTTCACAATTAGTTTCAGAAGAGTGCATATGCCTTCTTGCCTAAACAGACATCTTCAAAAGATAAACACAAACTGTGGGCCTTTCTGTACTGGAGTTTTGGAATAAAGACGGCTTTAATTAAAAGCAGAATTGATCAACTGATTAATTCAAGAATTTTGCTGAACACTGTCAATGAAACTGGACAAAAGGTGAATCTGATTTATGAGGACCACTTTTGTTTCGTTTGAAAAATGTTACAAAAGTACTGCTAAAAGAAATTATAGTGTCTTTTCAAGCGTAGAATTTTTGAAATGAACTAGCATCTTTCTCTGATTTCTGCTGCTCTTATCTGTCTTTCTCTGTTCAGTACAATAAATGACAACTTCAGCAAGTGAACTTCTATCGACCTGTCACTTTTCTTTTTTTAGCTCTACATGTAACCCAAATCTGCTAAACTTCACTACTGTCTACTTCTTTTATGATGGCCTCTAGCAGTGCTTCGGGATCCACATTTTGTGGTTTAGTCTTTCTCCATTCTGTCACTCAGTAAATTCTTCACTGCTGCCAGAAGGAAATCAGAACACCTGGCTTGGGGAGAATCATACTAAGTAACAGACCCAGGATGGCTGACATTAATTAAGTTTGCATCTCCCCTATCTGGTGGGGCCTATATAAAATTCAACTGTAAATCGTGACCTGAATCTTAGACTCCTGTTATTAGCTGTTAAGAGCAGATCAAAAGGTTCTCCCTTGCCTTAAAGGTTGTGTGGAGGGCCGCTGCTGCACACCTGTACTGGGCGGCAAGCATCCCTGGAATGCAGGGCAAACAAAACGGACCTGTGCTCTGACCGAGATACGAATCACACGTTGCAGCTTGGTAGCTGGAGACATGTGGTCAGCTGGTCTGTGCTGTTTAACACTGAGAATGACTGAACGTACTGCATGCTTGTTACTTGACAGCTTATGGCGGTAACAACCATACCATGTGAGCTGAAGATTACGTGACATTATTCACATGGCTATGTGGAAGAAATGACCATCACCCTCACTGGGTAACCTGATCTCCCCGTATAACTGAGACAATGAACGCAGGCAGGAGGAAGCGTCAATCAATCTTTTTTTAATTTTCTAAGTCTTGCAAGAGGTAACACATGAAACACATGAACCAAGCTGGCAGTGGTTAAATGTTACAAATGAGGTACTAGTGCCATACCCCTTTTATACACTTGTCCAGTAACATAACATTTCTAAGAAATTGATTACAAAAGCAAAAGACCTTTAACATTATTGCTTACATACTATTGCTAACAGAATATGGCAGAACGGTAATACTTTAAATGGTCTTGGCTGACCAAGGCTCTCATGTATAATGCCTTGTGTAGAATTCACACTAAAACGTGGAATATATACAAAACTAGAAATGCGCGTACTCACATAAAATATTCAGATGCATAAAACTGCAGGCACCTTCCCTTTATAAATCACAATCAACGTGAATTTTAACTCACCTGCAAGCGCCTACAGCTGCACCCCAACTCCTCCCAGAATTTTGCCTTTCTGAATATGCAAATCAATATAAACAGCCCCTTCCATTCAGTGTTTTGTTAAAAGGCAATGGCAAAAGCATGTGTAAAAAAGAAGAATTTCAGCAAATGTGAAATGGAGGTCCTGCTCAGTGAAGTAGAGGCAAGGAAAAATGTACTATTTGGCGGCTTAAGCAGTGGTATAAGCCAAGGATCCAAAACTCCAGTCCTGGAGGACCACAGTAGCTGCAGGTTTTCATTCTAACCCTTTTCTTAATTAGTGACCTGCTTTTGCTGCTAATTAACTTCTTTTGAATGTAATTGTGTTACATTTACATAATTCGATGCTGAAACTGGCATGCATCTTACTGTTAAAAGAACTGAGGCACACCTTCAAATGAAACTGTCAATCCCAAGTGGCTTTAGATTCCATTTTATTATTTTAGCAACAAAACATGTGTTTTACACTTTTTGAGCATACAATTGGATAACTTGTACTTATGCAGCACAAGAGATGTGGGACTTTTTTTTTTTTTTTACATTTTTTTCACATTGTTTACTGTAGTACAGCATTAGTCACTCCTGGATTGTATTATAGCAAACATTTTTTTCTCCACTCGGCATGAAAACATCAAATATTGTTTTCTCTTAGCCATCACTGCAAACTACATAGGGTAAGTAATATATAAAAAATATAATTTTTGGGTTGTATATCCCTTTAATATACTGACTTGAATAGACTTTCACAGAACAGACAGAATGTAATAATCTAAATAATCTTGAAACTGAATGGAATGTGCCCGAACAACTAAAACTGTGCTGGGAAAGACAAACAGTTATATTTGTATTCCTACAGAAATTTTAAAAAGCGATATCACAGAAGAAGTGCTGTCTAAGCTATTTAAATAGGAGGCTGTCTTCTTTCCTTAATGTTATTTTGTAGAGTTATACATAATTACTTGAAAATCTGTCCCATTCTGAAGAAATTAAGCTATTCCTGATTTTATGAACAGTTCTCCTATTTGGTAAGGAGTCATTTTCATGTGTTTCCTGATACACATTCCAAAACCTGTGTTACGTCCTCTTTGGTCTATTGCCATATGCATATAGAGGGTGCAAAACCATATGAAGGCCAGGGCTGCACTGGTCCGCCCAGATAAATCGCTGGCTCACTCAATCAGAGCTGAAGGAATTTTGTGGTAGGGACTTAAAATTGAGAAAAATTGATAAACTATTGACCATAATTGCATTTTGATGCAGGCCAGTTAGTTCAGCTAGCGAGTGTTACCAAGAAGAAAAAAGATGAAATAAGGGAATGAATGTTGGTACTAATCCTAACTCTAACCATAAGTATAACCAATTATATAAAATATTCCTAATTAAATTTAATTAAAATGGTTTTCCAAAAATTACAATGCCACATTCATGATTTACCAAACTTTTGGGGGTGGATGGGCATTTTTATACATATTATTTCTGCTGAAATTTGAGAACAGGTTGGGAATAGGGGTTCACCAAAAGCCACACACTTTCATATATTTCTGGCCTTGCTGCTTTTATATACTGTGACTTAATGCCTGCATTTCAACACCATTATTCCATTAGTACAATAGAAGTAGTAGTATTGACACATGCACATTATATAATGAAATTCTTAATTACATATCTGACCAATATGTTACACCTCTCCACTGTCTGGCACCATGACAAACAAGAGCATTTTAAAATAGATAACTTCAATGTATTTAATAGGAAGTACAAGTCAGTAGAGAGATATTGGGGTCAGAAAAACATACCTGGGGTGCTCCATTGGCACTTCAAGAATTATATCAGGAGGAATCTCAAAAAGTTCTGGGTCCTCACCATTTGCTTGAAGGATCAGAGGAAGTACATCAAAGCGACCAAATTTTGGCTTCCACCCGAGGTGAATACACATCTGGAAATGAGCAAAAAAAAAAAAAATCAATCAATGGCTCGCAGGCAAGAAGCTACTGCTTTTTCCCAAAGTTTGTATTGTATACTGTATTGTCTAACATAATGGTCTGGCTGCAAAATGTGCTCAATGGTTTATGGTTGCCAGTTCTGTACTTATCTCTCATTGACTGGTGGGTTCATTTGCTACAATTACTCAATGATTGTAGTTGTGTTTTGTTTATATAACAAGTCATGCAACTACCTGAATTGCAGAGGTTTGGGTGTTTAGCATGATGAATAGCTTCAGGGAACAAACTCTAAAATCCAAGTAACTTTGTTTGAAACATAAGTAATCTTTTTTTAATTACATAAAGCTAAAGAGAAGAAAGTCTCTCTTAAAAGAATGGTTTCCTTTAAAGAGATTGCAGTTCTTAATGTCTAGATCTTCTACACTTACAACTGTGCTGTTAATACTGAAGGATTCGTGCCATTGGGGTATCCCATTGTCAGAAAACTACTGTATATACCCTGCCATTTCAATTCACTGTAACTGAGTCACTACTGCTCAATACAACACGGTAATTGGTCAGGATATTCCTTTTATATGTTAGCTTGTAGGGGACAAGAACCTTCCATTATTTATTAACTAACTATATACACTAACATTCAATACTAGCAAGCCAAAAATGTTGCCATAACTAAGCAAATTCTCAAATAAAATTAATAATAATATTACTTTTCTAGGATTGTCTTTTATAACCATGATGAAAACATAATGTTTGAAAAATAAAACTATTTATGCATGGAACATGAACATATTGTAGATGTAAGAAGATGAACTTGATTCCACAAGGTGAGCATTTCAAATCTATCTCAGAGTCTGATAACCAAGAGTGTCTCAAATCTGTGCTTAAATATTGCAATAAATAAATATGTACTGAAACTGCCTAATAAATAAGCACATAAGTAAGGAAGAAATAAATCTGTGCTTAATTTAGTCAGGAGTTGAACAATATTTTCCTTTGTTTAGTGGTTTCGCTTGCAGACCTTAAATCTTTAGTGTTTTTAATGTTCTACATTAGGTTTTTCTTTTGAATTGTGCTGAAATTATTTCTGTCTCAATCTGTTCACAGTCATCAAATCCCCCTTACCTGAGTGAATTCAATATTGGCAGGGTCTCCTAAGATTGATCCATCTGGCATCAGATAGCCAGCGTATCTAATCAACTGGCTGTTCCAAACTCTAAAATCATGTTTTCCGTCTGTCCTCTGAGGGAAGATGGTGATAACTGATCTGCATTGAAAAAAAAACAAAATGGAAAACTTGTTTGCTCCAATGAATTCCAGTGGCTGGGGACCACAAAGCTACTCCTTAAGAAAAAATACATCCTTAGATATATGTGTCCTGATTTTAAAGTGTCCAAACAAAATGAAGTACAGCAGGTCATTGATTTTACTGACCATTGTATAGTTCCACATTTTATTTTATAAAGCAGCACCATTTATACAGTATGTAGTACCTTAGACCGTATCCAGGTATGGAGGTATTGGATATGACAACTATATACGTAAGAGCTGTAGGTCTCAACAGACATTATTGTATTTTTTTTCTATTGCATATTTTAGATCGTGGTAAAGGGCTGGCAGATTTAGATATGAAAATTTCTGAATTTCATATTGCTGCTGCAGGTCTATGGATACTCTTAGACAGAGCTTTGGATTAGATGGTCTCTGGTGCACCACTGAGTTACCAGTAGAAGGTGGCAGATTTCAGCTTTTGCACCTTTTTAATGATATAAATTCTAAGAAATCAAACACAAGATCAGTCAATTTTTTGTCTGTTTTTTGACTTGTGTCTATCAGTGCAGTGTCTTGGGCCATGCACCAGCCCCACTCATTCCTCCACCTCCATCCCAGTGCATTTTAAATTCATGTGATTTAGTTCTCATATTACATGATATCAGACCTTTATGTTGGCCCATACAGTCTACTGCCACTTACCTTATGTTCCCATTGTTGCTTGCAAACTTGATGTGATTGCAGATAAACTGGAACATCTCCTGTGCAGTGGTGCAGTTTCGTGCATCAAATACCTAGAAGTAAACATTTATTGAGTGATTATTAAATGGGCAACCACACATTCTCTACTTTATACACAGATAGTTCCTTTACAGGATAATTATTTTGTACAAACTGAATACAACCACTTCTTTTAATCCCAATTGACATTCTACTACCTGAAGGTTGGACCACTGGATCCTCCCAATACACCTGGGAGCATTACGCCAGGCCTGCTTAGCTGCATAGACCAGCTCTGCTATTTCCAGCTGATAGGTTCCTGTGGTTTCAATCTCTTTAGTCACGGCTTCCACCCGAGCCAGGTGCTCTTCGGTCTTAGGCCTTGGCAAAAAGAGATCAGTATGAATGCATTTGCAAAATCTTTACATTAAATCTTTCTTTCATAATAAATTGTTACAAGCAAATGGCTCAATCTCCAGCAAGATGTTGTTGCCTCTGTCCAAAGAAATAAATAATAAGATAGAATATTACAAGAATTAGAATGAAAATGGTTGGATGGAGAATTGTGATTAATATTTTGAGACAATAATACAGTAAATAATAATTATTGTCACCTTCAGTGGTTTTGAATTCAATTTTCTCCCACTACCCATAGACGTCATGTCAGCCTTTCATCATTAAGTTACTCTAATGGCAATGTGTTTATGCAGACTGCAATGTGTCGATGCCGCACAGTCGAGATTTTAAGGCTAGTGTGTAGGATGCTTTGAGTGTATATTTAGGAAATGTGGGGTTCAATTATTTCTTGTGCAGTTTTTAACATTCTTCCATCAACTATTACTTTTTTAAAACTTCCACCATTCATTCAGTAGTTTTCATTATTAATAAAGGATTTAATTAATGGTGGAGCCTATTTATATACTGAAGTAAATGAATCCTAAAGGAGTCCCAGGTAATAGCCTGGTAATTTCTGTTGCCACATAACGACAAAATGGAGGCAAGGCTGGATGAAGACAAAGAACTGCAGTTGGCACCTGTAAGGCCACTGGGTGCAGCAACCAGTCTTGGCCACCATGGTGTAACCAGGTTGGGGTGTAGGCACACTTTTGCTTTCATATGAAGATAACAAATATATTAATTAAGCCATAAACTAAATCTCTTCATGTGGGACGTCTGAAAATTACTATTGTAAGTATCTAAAATATAACCACATAAAAATTCAAACTGCAAAGTACTAAAAGGGCATCAGCATTCTTTAATGATGTTATTAAAGAAAATACATCTTTTGTTAATGCAAATGGAAGTAATCTTGTTAAAATGAAAAATGCTGAAATAATGAGATGCCTTACTTTTTAAAGGAATGGTAATACTGGTTAATAAACTCAATGGCTTGAACCAGAAGTTCTTCAGGTGGCACTGGTTTGCTTCTGGGGCCCCTGGTCAGTATTTTGGGGATCATAATGGACCCATGACATGTCTTTGACTTACAAGGCAAATTCTGAAAAATAAATAAATAAATAAATAAATAAATAACAGTTATTGCAGTATCTTCTTGTGTAATGGCAAGTGAGCAATATATTGGTTTTGAGATCTACGCACACTGTAAGTTCTGATAATCAACGATGCTACAATACTGTGACTAAAGCAGGACAAATGAGAGATGTTTACAACACAAACGTAGTGTCTCAAGTAAATTGTTAAATTCTTAAAGGCATCAAGAAAATATGAACTACCTTAATATGACAAGACTTTCTTAAAATGGTTGTAAAAATCAGATCCTGTTCAAATTCTTTTGGAAGCATTTGATCTTTGGAGGGTCTAAATGTCCTTTCTTGTATGGTGGAAATGATACAGCTCAGTCAAAGCTGAGTGACTTCTGGAAACAGTCAGAGCTTCACTGTATTCATATGCATACATGAGGTGGGATTAAGAAGTTTTAAACCTACACCAGAAAAGGGAATTCTACAGTGCTAATTTTGTAAGTAGCTAAAGATCAGCTCCTGCGTACTTAAATATGAGAATTACAAATGTGTTACATTTCTTCTTTCATAACAAAGTCAATGAGGATGCCAAAAATTACAAATTCAAGTGCCACATTATCACTGAATTTCCAGCATTGGAGAACAATACCTAGTCAATGTGAACCAGAACAGTTCACATTAATATAACAGTTAAGAGTTGGGCTGCAAAACAGGATTGTGTCAGGATGTCTTTCAGAAATGATTGAAGGCTTAGCTGGACTTTCCCATTGGTGACAGAAGAAAATGCTTCCACTAGATAGTAAATCGTGATGAGGAACTGAAAGATTACAGTGTGTGTGATTGCAGGCACTATAGGCATTAAGTATGGGTCAATTGAATTCATAAAGAATTCAAGATCGTCAAGGTCTATGCATTTTAGGTACTAATAATGTTGACTCCTAAAGTGAGGCATCACTATATCCGGTAATAAATTTAGACTTTGAGAAACTTAAGGCATAAAACTTCAATGTATCACTCACAGTATAATCCATAATCATAACAATAGACTAAAGATTCTGCAGCACCAATGCAGTGGTGTAGCTAGGGGCGGGCAAAGGGGGTGGTCTGCCCCGGGTGACACATTTTTGGGGGCGGCATTTTTGGCCAAAAGGCTCAGTACAATTCGTGTGTAAGCAGCAGGGTTTGGAAAAATATCACTTATGAATGAAAAAAGTAAAATTCTCTGATTTTTATCCACCAATGCTTCAAAAATAATGTTCAGACTGTTCTTCTGTGACAACATCAGACACAGCAGTTGAAATTTATGAGGCAATAAAAAAATAAACATAAACAGTCAGTCATTATCCAACCTGCTATATCCTAACACAGGGTCACGGGGGTCTGCTGGAGCCAATCCCACCAACACAGGGCGCAAGGCTGGAACAATTTCCTGGGCAGGGTGGCAGCCCACCGCAGTAAACATAAACATTACACCGATAATAATTTCTAGGAAGATAAACAACTAGTTTACAATTTAGAATTTCATTTCATTATCAATCTGAATGCATACTTGCTCTGCGCAGAAAACATCCCCACCTATCACTTGTACGCTAAACTGGTTCTGGTTTTTGCAGTGTGATTATATTAAACTAATAATAAGAACACGGCTTATCAGTGCGTCTATACTATATTCTCGTCTAGCTGATGCTTATAAATAATTATATATGAAAAATGATTGCTGTTTCTCTATATATGAATAAATCTATACAAAATTTATCTTCATTTTTTCTCTATATGTCATTTTAATTTTCTATTTAAATAGGTTAACATATTCATATATGTTGAAGGGCGGCAAATTGAAGCACCGCCCCACCCCAAGCGGCACGAACTCGAGCTACGCCACTGCACCAATGAAATTCAAGGTCCAAGCCAGTCCCAGTACGATCGTGAGCACTTTTTTTTTTATTGCTTTAAGGGTGTTGTCCCTATTAATTACATGCCTCAAAATGCTCATATAACTTGTCAATCAAATCATCACAATGGAAGGGTGACAGAGGCTGAAACTATGGATTTGAAGAGATGCCAAATCCACACCCAAAATTCTCCAGAACTGGCCTTGTGTAACGACCATTTGTTTCTTCATTTTCAAGGCTACTGATGTGTCACAGATGACGATGTAAAGTTACCAACAGAAAAGTGGCTACTGAAACAAGATAAACATTTCATTTGGGCAAGATAAAAAAAGTTTAGAGGCTTTGTATTTTAGTGTTCACGAGAATTATGTTGAAAAATGAAAAATGTTTGGTATAACTAGTGCTTCTCTAAACGGATCATGCTAAACAATTGGATCACCACTTGTACTGTGTAGATAGATGGAGAGAAAGATTATGTGTGAAGCCATCCATCAGTCATTTATTGTCTAAATTTGCCTATCCCAGTATGGGGTTACACGTGACTTGAAGCTTATCCAATGAATCTTAGTCATACAACCAATAGTATCGTAAGACAATCAAGAAGACTTTAAGAGCCTTCAAAACTAGACCTTTAGGGACCTTCAAAACTAGACTTGATGTTATTTTGGAGGAATAAAGTGCATAGGATTATTGAGATTTGTTTGTTCTCGTCAACATTTTTCCAATGTTCAAATTCACTATCAACTCACATTGGATCACACAAGAAGAATTCTTCCAGTCTTTAATTAAGCCAAACTGAACATATTTGGATGCTAATGAAAGTGCAGTACATTGATGTTAAAAAAACACTCCTTTAACTCTAATAACATATAACATATAACATGTTAATTCTTTAACACAAATATGTATTTTTCATTTAACAAGATTGTATCATAGCCTGTCCAGGTCAGATATTTTGGGAAAACTGGAACAGGACAAGTAAAACTAAATGTGATTAATTAGCTCAATGCTCATTAACCCAGCACCTCAGGCTACCATGTACCAAACTAGACAAGTTAAAAAAAGTCAAAAAGTTGGCAAATATCATTATAAGTAGCTTGGCCTATAGGTCAAGGGATTCATGAAAAGTGTCATCTAATGTAAACCAGACATTGTGAATGGTAACACAAGCGGAAAGCACTCCAAAGAAGAATGAAACAGAAGAGATGTCAGTCCCTCCTTCAAAAGCTAAATGACTTCACATTAACATACAACACTGACCTGAGCTGCACTCTGGTGCAGAGTATCCTGAATGACATTTCCATTCTCTATATTCTTCAGCCTTATGAATGGGCATCTTGAGTGTGGCTTGGTCACAATATGTTTCTCCAAATTCTGTCAAAAGACAAATGGGAAAGATGCAGCTGACTTAAAATGGACTAATTTCTAGCAGGAGATCTACTCTATACTGTCCTTCCCCTAGTGGCATTCTACTCATTCGATAAAAGTGTAAAAATAACAAGTTCAGAACTAATCGGGGTTGTCAAATTTAGGCTGCTAAAGTCAACTTTTGCCATCCCAAGGAATTAAAATACATGTGATGAATGAGATTCATTTTGTACTAATTTTACACATTGACCCTTGTACTCTGGTAAAATGCACAACTCCATTTTCATTTATTTATTTTCTCTAATTTGTTGCTACTTCTACATTCATTTCTAAATATGACATATAAAACCCACAAACACTCTTAAAAATACTGGTTCTTTAATGACATTTTTAGCATTGTCCTTTACTAGGTTGTGTGATTTCTTGTAGTGCCATTGCTTGACAAAGCACCATTTCTTTCTGGGGAGATTCTTTGCAAATGGAGTTGGTTCTTCGTGCTTTGACAAACTTCTTAATAAATACAGAAAAAAAAAAAACCAGAAATCTATAATGTTGGTAGGCTACCTAGAAGGACACTGATAGATTAAGAAAACTTGGATTTAGCCTGTGTTATTGTATGCAGCAAGAGTCCTTTTAAAGTCATGAGCCACTGATATTTCACAAATGTGTCACCATCCAGTCATGGTTATTTACTGTATAGGCTGCTACAGATCTAAATAAACAAAAGTCCCTTCTGGAATCTTCATGTGGATGGGTCATTTGGGAACCAAGAATGGTTCCCCTAAGGCATCACTCTGAAAAGCCACTTGGGCACCATTTTTTTAAGAGTTTATGGAAATAAGACAATGAAGCCAATTTTATCTTTTCTTACTCTATTTTATATCTCTAAAATTATATTTTGAAAGTGAAATCTGTCTACATTCAATTAATTACTCTTAATGATGAAGCTGTTCTAATATTAAAGAAAGCAAAGAGGGCATTACCTCAGAGACGTCCTTCACTTTGAGGTTTTCTTTCAATGCTTCATCTTTTTGAATGAGCTGCGGGTCATCGCTGTGCAGGATGAAGTGAGAAGACGTGAATACAAGTGTCAGAAGAGCGAGCGGTGGGATGCAGTTATTTATTCTCATTAACACATTTTATTACATTTCTACTCTGAGTGCTCACCCTTTAGATGTGAATCTGAATTTCCCATTCGATTCGTTGTTGTTCAGATCCAAGATGTTAACTGTGTTGTTGAAGTGCTTCTTCTTTCGCAGATAGAGCCAGGGGCACAACATTTTTGTTTCCGCGCCCAAGTACTGCTCAGGGACTTAAGATGGGTTCTCAGCCTAAAAAAAAAATAATATTATTGTAAACACATTTTCTAATAGACTCCAACGGTTTATATTGCTTAATTATTTAGTTCAGGTGAACTTGGTTGATAGGAGTCCAATTTTCTAATATTTTTTGAATGCCTGGATCCTAAGTAAAGAAATGACTTGACTACAGACACGAGGTCGTTTGCACTAAACTGTCCATACGACTAAAGAGATTGCGGCAACTCGCGCACAGGTGCGGAGCGCGCTGGGACCGACTGGGCGGGGCGGGGCCGTTCAGGACTCGCTATCGCTAATCGAAAGCCATCGCCTACAGTGCAGACTACTCATTTGAGATGGCATCCTTTACATTTTCATAGCACAGACTCATGCACATATTTAGTCTGTTCTTTAGTCAGTTTCTTTTGTATCACTTTTGTTTTCGTTTCCAAGATCGTGAACAATAAACTTTTTTTCTCTTTTCTGATGGGGCTTTCTTGACTTTGATCTTTCTTATTCGTACACTATTTCCAGTTAAAAATCTGGCCACATAATGTTACGTCTTTTCCTATTGTTAATTCACTCCAGAAACTTTAAAGGTACGTATGATACCATAGGGTGATACAGTTTGGACCCGCATTATCAGGATGTTGAAGAGGGTGTTTATAACGGGGAAGGAGGAGGGAATGGTGGGTTGGCTGCAGTGCGTGCGCACTTTGTGTGGGCGTGTTTGTGCGTCACATAGGTTCCCTTTACACAAACGTGTATGTGACCGTGTAACGATTTCTATAACGCGGAAAAACTTTAAACTTTAAAACCTTAAGTTCGTCCGTGAGTTCCATTCAACACTGTGAATGAAGGCGCTTTGTAATGTTTAATCATCTGTATCACCTTAAACATATATGAACAAAATAAAATTATATCCTCTTAAAACGCACCCATTGCTGCCACGCATTGGTTTATTTAACAGTATAGCTTTTGACATTATTTTGCACATTGACTTATTATTAACAGAATTTACCAAAGACAACGTTATATAAAAGGCAAGCCCCCTTAATACAGAAGGATCTTGAGCCCTTAGCTCATTTGCATTCACTGGTGAAAGTTTGTGTTTAGTTATACCGTAATCTGTTTACAGTATCTTCGCATTTTTATGCGCAAATAGGTTTCCATGTTAAATTATATCCAGTATGAACACTGCAGGGTTCGGACTTTTTTTTCTTTGCTGTTTTGATATATACGAAGCTCTGTTTTCATATAACTCTCTGAATTGGTTCAGCTTTTAGTTTAATTTTTGACTTTTTTGGGAACACTATATCCGGATTACTGTACTAAAAAGAATTCAGCTTGGAAATATAATTCGTTTTACCATTATTCACACAATAAAATACAAAAAAATAATAATCCAGCAGCAAATTTTAAACAACAAACACGCTACCATTATAATGCATTTTTTAAAACGTACTTATGCTCAACGTTGAACGAACATCAATCCACATATTAAGACCGCATAGATTAAATTTAGGGCTGTAGGTGTGGTGACTACCTAGGCACAATGCAGCGGTAGAACCAACCCTGGACGGGACGCCTGGTCACATTTCTTACACCGGCCAAATTCGGAGTTGGAGGTTAACCAGTCCAGCAAGTCTTTTTGAAGTGCAAGAAAACGCGGAGCGTTCGGGAGAAGACATGACAGATTACGTCAAAACTATTAAATTTGGACTGTCTGACTAACAGTTGCCATATAGTAACATCAGGTGCAAGCCGCTGAAGATTAACATCGTCTCAGTCTGGGAGTCACAAATACATGTATTACCTGCTACATCCTGGGAACCAACTCTTTTTATTTCACTGCGGCAGAGCTGACGTCATCAGTGTTGCTAAGTGCAACATATTCTCACTTTGGCCCAAGGCCCGCAGTTTAAAGCTGTGCTGTCTGCAAGGAAAAGTACTTCACACAAAACACCTGTGTGACACGATTAGCGTATGATCAGGAAACAACCAAAATAAAATTTTAGGTTTTGTGTTTATTCACTGTGTGCTTGTCAAGCTTAAAATTTCTTCATAGCGAAGCCCAGTGCGTTTACCTCCACATTATCTTGGGTACAGATTCATGTATCGATTACTTAACTAGAAAGTATTTTTGTTGTAGTATTTATATCTTTTCCGTTTTGACCTATAAATGAAACTTTCACCTCATTGGAAAATAAAAACAACATTACATTTTGTTTCTTTTTACTGTACACAATTTTGTTTGGCCAATACTAAATATTTTTTTTTTTAAATATTCTAACACCATCTCAGTTATATGTATTTTTGTTATAAAAAAAGCTGTACATTTTTTTAATCACTAAATCAAAATTCTTTACTTCGCTCGGAAAACTTATGCCATTCCCGTTTGTCATCTTTTCAGTATTTAACGATTTTTTTTTACTTTGCCACGCCACCCAAGCGGACTTATGATATTTGACTTGATTTTGCATTTGTAGCAACTTGTGTTGAGTTACTTTAAATCTGATCAATTCGCCAAAATTTTGTTAAAACAAAGAGTCGTGTTTTCGAACTCAACAGTCTGACGGACGACCGCAGTCGTGTAGGTTTCACAGTTTTAGCGGCGGAAGATGGAAAGGAGTAACGGTAAAGTTTTGATAAGTAACTCCTCTCCTGAGAAGCTGTGCACCTGCAAGCAAAAGAAATTTAAAGGGAACAGTGATGACCTGTCCTCTCAGTTAATGTGTCCTGCAAACCTCACATTAAATGCTTGTATAAATGTGTTATGGTTACTGAATACCGAATATGTTAATTATAGGAGATATTTGACAGCTCGCACTCACCTGCTTGCTGGCAGACACTGGCCGTTTCGTAGTGCGCTCTGTGGTCACTGTTTCTGCGCTCGTCTGGCTTTCTCTTTAATGTTTTTCGGGATGAATATTTTTGCATCATGATCCCATCACTTTTATAGTTTTGGTATCTGGTCACAAGGAAAGTGGCAAATTCCCGGGTCACTCCCCTTCCGGGAACTTCTAAAATGTGCCTTATACGGTAAGTGGGGTGGGGAAATTTGGAGCGACTAGGTGACAAAGTTTTGAACGATTCCAAATGCACACATAAACTCCGGCTTTACTGAATACCAGTGCGTGTAGACAGTTGATATACAGCATTCCTTATACAAAAGTAAAAGAATCAAGTGTGGATCGAGATTTTGTAGCCGTCTCCTGTATCGTTCTGATCGCTTACCATCCTTCTGCTTTACGTGGTGTAAAACCTTTGAGTGCTGACGAGCTGCTTTAATCAACCAATGTAATGTATAAAATATTTTGGAAAGGAGGACTGTGCATATACAGTTAAGGTACTATATAACACTCTTCACTTCTAGGCGGCTTATCTCCGAGGTGATTAGACATCGGATTAGACATTTTTTTAAATAAGAGATTAACAAACATGAGATTTTATTAATTAATAAAACAGCCCTCAGACTCTACGCTGATTGTTTTTCTCCTTTTGCTAACGTGTGTTTCTTGCAGACGAAGAATAAGCTGGTAGTTTGGCTTTACTGAGGTAGCGTGGGTATGCGCATTGCAGTGGACTGAACGTGTCTTATAGACTCATCTGAGAAATCGCAGAACGCACTTGTCATAACAAAAAGGAGAAATAGATACAGTATATTGTTTACAATAAAATCATAGTTCAACACAACTTTTAAAATTGTTTGCCATTTTTATCAGCCTAAATTTGGAGTAATTATGATGCTGTACATTTGTCCGTTGCTGCTACTTCACTGTATTTCAGTCTGAGGTGGTGATAATTTTACTGGTCAGAATTACGGCTTTGTGCACGGCCATTCCGTGAGTCACCTGCTCCGCTCAAGAGGATTGGGGTTATATAGTTCAGTTAATTCAATAATTGTTCAGAAATGGCTTCACATATTAAACACTTATTAATTAGCAGTTGAATTTTACAGTTCAAGATGGTTATCTTCAAAAGGCTGACGTCAAGATGCTACGGAACACACACTTCATTTACGCAAAGAGCACTGAATACGATTCCATCCTGCAAGCTGTTTTATAATCTTGCCTTTATGTTGTCATACTCTGCACCAGAAAATGAAAACAAACTGCTTAAGCATGCCAACAGGGGCGGCTTCAGTAAGCCATCCTTGAACCCAACCAAATGTAGAAGTATTGCAATCAAGAGCGCATACACTCTACAAAATAAAGGTTCTTCAATGGCACTTTACTGGGTTGCGTGGTTCCTTGTAGAACCTTTGCTTGACCAAGAAATATTTAATTGTCGGAAGGCTTCTTTGCTTATGAGATTGGTTCTTTAGGCTTTTAATATGTAGACAGAACAGAAATCTTCATAGGCAGAATACAAACAGATTAAAAAAGCCTGATGTACTACGCCTGTATTAGTGAATCACTTTAAAATTCCGTTATTTCACAAATATGTTACTATCTATTCATGGTTATGTAGCCCATGCATATTTAAATAAATAAAGCTAGAACCTTCATGTGAATGGTTCTTTTAGGAACCAAAAATTATGACATCGTTCTGAAGCACCACTTTGGTACTTTATTTTTAAGAGTTTAGATGGGAGGGTACCCTGGACTAGAACCACTATTGTGTTCTGAGGGAATCTCAGAAAAAATAATATAGGATGTCAAAGCTTAGGAGTTGCCTATAAACTTGAATAGGCAGTAATATGATAATATGTAACAGGTACACAGCAGCGTCAACCGCACGGAAACAGCTTCTCAAATTATGAGTACTATGGGGGCAGAGAATGCAACAGAAAAGCTTAGATTTTTATTTGATAGCCATCGGAGTAATAGTACGCCTTATTAAGAAAAGAGTATGCGATCATTTTACTATTTATTGTCAGAGCGAAAAGAAACGAGAGAGGGCGGACAAAAAATTAAAATACATTATTCTGAAAGTAAAAATCAATAAAAACAAGTAAAAGATAATGATTAAACGCATCACAAGGTTTGGTTTTTAACTAGTTTACATACCGAATGCACTTTAAATATTTGCCTGTTGTCCAGTATACAGAGACAACTGAGCAGTTACGAGACGCAGTTTATAGTCTGTTAACAATAATATTCTGCTCAGGTATACGCAAAGTGTAAAGGGTTTTATTCTCAAAACACTGTAACCATTCGTGATCCAAATCCAGAGTGGTCTAAGGCGTTTTAGGTAAAGGTTTTTCTTACTATTGTTACTTATGAACCGATTGAAATTCTGTAAGGGATCATCTGTACGTCACGTTATACAGTGAGCGGCACGTGCTTGTCCAGCGCTGCTAGCGCTCTGCATGCGCGGTCAGAGTAACGTCAGAGTTTATCGTTTATTCAAAATCACTACCTTCGCATGTCTCACTGTCACTGGAGCTATAGAGCCTGCAATACTGTCGCTAGTCATTGCCGAAGAACTGTCACTATTACAGCATGACAAAGCACTTTCTTCTTCACACGTTTTCAACTCCGACAGCCCACATTGCGCTCTCCTCATGCAGCCGCTGATGCTGTCCAGCGGCTGTCCGTTACTATACCTGCTGCTCACCAGACACGCGAAAACACGGCGATGGAGGAGCGGAGGCCACTAGCAGTGGGCGAGTTATGTCAGGGATAACGTGTTGTCAGGTGGAACGTTTCTTTGAAAAACAAAGAACAAGACCAGCACTCAAAAATACATCTTTGGAGTTGATTCATTTTTCATGTTAAGTCTTCCCTTTATTTCAACGTAATAACATGAATTAAACCCATTTTGGATTAAATTATTTTTATGTCATGTTTTAAGTTTTTAAACAGATTAACTAAATCCTACAGGGTGGTCCAGATCTAATTATGCAGATCCAGATCGTCTGGATGACTTTGATTTATGCGGGGACGATTCCAGTTCGGCGCGAAGACAATTCTTCATGTTGGCAGGACGCACGCTTCTCGATGGTCCGGGATTTTTCGGGTGATTTTCTATGTAATAAACTTAATAAATTATAGCGTAATGAAATTGCATAATTAGATCTGGACCACCCTATACTTAAAATATATTGTGTTTACTAAATATATTTATTTTAACATAATGAAACTAACTAAACTACACACAGATTACTTCGTTAACGTTAAACCCAAACTAGCTACATAAACTATATACTGCGTCATTTATTAAGTGTGAATGCGCTCACACATTACAACGTAAAAATAAATACATTATTTTACAGTTCTATTGCACTGTTCGTGTAATCTTAACATTGACTACAATGTTGTATTCGAAACAGAGAAAAAAATTATTAATGTAGGGTGGGGGATGTATAACAAAAATAAATAACGTATCAGTTTCCACAACCACAGAAAAGCCATGGCATTTGAAAAGAAAAACAACTTATTAAATGTCTTTAATTTTCTTTTCAACAGTGCAAAGGTGTGCTTGTCCTTTGGAACGTGTTGTCAACAAAAGAGGAGGCTCTTTATGCAGAATATGATACTTCATACAAATATGGGATAAATAAAACCTGATTATTTTACGTTAAATCGACTAAATTCAGATGTGCAAAGTGAAACGAAGAATACCACGTTTTGAGGAATTAAAAAGTGTTACTTTTGAGTAAGATTAACATAAAAACCGTGTAATGACAAGAGTCCCGGAGACGGATTATTCTTCTGTTGAAAAAAAAATTGTTTCAACACAAATAATTGTGTTAGTGTGACATCTAATACCTTTAAGACAATGTAAAGTAAGATAATGTCAGCAAACGTAAGTATTTTAGGTTATGTAACTTAAGTTAAAACACATAACGTGGACATCCCTATTAGTTCATTTTTTGAGAGTATTTTTTATACATATACCGTATACTGCACCCCAAGTTAGTCCGTGCAGTATAATATTATACTTTTTTTTAAGTGCAATGATGTATATTTGAGCAGATTCATTATATATACTGTACACATTCTTTACAGTAAACGTCATTCATTTATCCATACTCTCACCCGCTTTTCCTGAGCAGGTTCGTCATATGTATGAAAATATGTAAACAATCCTCCGTGTATTTTAATGTCAAATAAATCTTACATTAGACGCTTGTGTGTGTAACCCAGGGCTGCCTTAACGTATAGGCGCTGGCCGGGGTCCCCAGGAGCATAGGGCCTCTCGATGTTTCTGATGCAGAGCCGGGCCTTGAGGTATTTTTACCTGAGGCAGGAGGATAAATTTGCTCCCCTATGTATATAGTGTTTTTTTTTATTACTAATAAGTATTGAATACTTATACTTTGGGCGATATCATACGTAGAGCGAGAGCTCGTCAGTTTGCTGAAGGTATTTGACGAACACTGCAACATTCATTTGTTTTTTTTTTCTTTTGCAATTTGTTAATTTTTATTTTTTCATCAAATTGTTCAGCCCGAGGTAAGTGCCTCGTTTGCCTCACCCTTGTCCCGGCCCTGTTTGATGCCTAAGTATGTTTCTGTTCTGTTCAGCGCACTCCTTTCCGCGGGGACCTATAATGCTGTTAAGACGGCCCTGCGGTGTCACCTCAGCCTGTTCACCTTCTGTTTTATGACTTTATTCAGCAGTATTTATCGTACTTGTTCTTTTATTGTTTTTTTAAAATACTGATCCTTGTAACCAAAGTGAAAAACTTATTACAACTAAAATAGATTCTTGTTTACCGAGTGTTATTAATATTACGACACTTTGAAGAGACAATCAAAAGGGAGTGAACACACGTGTCAAGTGAACGCCTTTTTACTCGTATGTAGGCTAATGAACGCTGCTGGTAATCAGCCTATACTGTACTGTACTCTGCTTTGTGATACAATCTTATCAAATTTGCAGCTCCAGACAATTCTGCCGTTGATATCTATCACAACTGCACGTTGCCCGGCACCTGTTCCAGTGTGCATATCTTTCATTGTGACGCATTTTAACGGCGGGTTCTACGGGATTTTTTTTTAGCCTTTCCAGTTCCTTTCTTGAAGCTAGTTTAGACTTTTAACATCCTTTGCTTTGCACTAATGCAAAGCCAATGTGCGGGGCAATTTTAATCTTAAAACCGACTAGCGATTATCCGATCAGCCGCTTACATATGATGATCAAAAACATGCTTATTCCGATCTACAGGTGCATCACAAAAGTGTTTTGACATTCTTGGCAGGAAAGGGCCAAAGAGTGTTGGCCTGGTCGCTCAATATGGTGGCCAAGGACAACCTGCCAACCGTTAATGTCGAGCCCTGATAATTATGTTTTTTTTTTATTTTAACCGAACATATTGAATTCAGGTGGAATTACTAAAGATCATGCAAGCAACCGTTTTTAATCCATGATTTTAGTCCCTCATACTCCAAGTAGGCGGGTTCAAGCATGAAGAGATCAAATCATTTTGTACCTGATATATTTTTTTCTCTTTTCTATATTTTGGTATGACATTAGTTTCCACATGTATGAAGTCATTTCAGTTATGTTGTACTCGCTGACATGAAAATGTAGGATGATCTTTCTAAACTGTCATTATAGGCGCACCTATGAGCATTTAAATCTGCTGGATTACAAGAATACCAGTAAGTCCGGGTCTCCACCTTGCGGTTATACTGAGGGAAGGGCTCAGCCTCCAGGCATTTGTCATTGGAAAAACGAAGGTGAAAATGGATGACTGGGGCATGCTTCAGTTTTGATTTTTCTTTCTCTTTAATCCCCTTGAATGTTCTTCTCCATTTAGTACTGAAATGGTGAAAGTAAGACACCAACACCAAAAGATAACAAGGAGGTATTTGCATGTGTTGTACTGCATGCCTATCCTAAAGTTACTACTTCACTATTTCAAAAAAACACAGAATTACACAGCTGTTCAGATACAACAGACAAGTTTTCCTAACTTAGAATGTATATTCCATATTTCTGAGAATATAACCGCTGTTTAAGAAGTCAGTTAGAATGAAAACTAGCAGCCAGGTGCGATTCATAGAAATTAATCTGGATGAAGGGTGCAGTAAAACCAACATTCTTATCTTCTTGAAACCTCCTTAGGTCTGCCTGTTCTGTGTTCTCAATGTGAAGTCAAATATTCTTCTAAACCTTGGAGTCAGCATGTTATACAGTCTCCCGAATTCCTTGGGGAAATCTGGAACTGTCTATCACCAAATAAAACCATATGATATAAAAAAATCAATATCACCAAATAAAACTGTGTGATGTAAAAAATGAAATGGGACAAAGTCAGTCCATCATCCTGCATCATTTGATTTCTGAATTTTACCATCATAACCTGTTGTTTCTTTATTTTCATGTTGCTGAGATACCCAGGCTCAAAGTCTATCACACTGTCTATAAATTTTGACAAGGACGAAAACACAAGAAGGAAGATATTGAAGGTGAGCTCTGTTTCTTTTGTGTTCATTTAAATGCTTTTTTTGGGCTTGACATTCTAGTAGTTTATCATGATATTAAAGACTTGCACCTTTAAGTGGAAAAAGGCATTTTGGTTGTCTCAACCACATTTACTAATCTATTGTGCCCTGCTGACAACAAACTATTCTCACAATATGGTACATACATCTGTATTGCATACCCACACACCTTGGTTGCATCTGGAAATAAGAATTATCTGGCACATTTTGGTGTTCACATTTATTGTACCAGAAATCTGCCTTCAGTGAGACAAAATGAATTATTGATCTCAGTAAACATTTTGTAGCCTTAGTGATCTGTGACTTTTCCTTTACTACAAGCTCTACCTTCTCCATTTACATTTTTGCTTATGATCTTGTTTAGTCCTGTGTAATGTTTGTTTCCTGTCTTTTTAGTCAACTATTTCATGAATATTACTGGCGTGCCTTTATGAAATGAACATCAGTTGATCTGAGTCTTTCATTCATTTATTTTGCAATTTGCCCAGTTAAACATTGTCATGTATTAGTACTATTACAAAATTCTGCCTTTGGTGTATCTCTAGTTCACTCCAGTCTGGTTCAGCATATTATTTCTCTAAGTCAGGTCTGTCAAACTTGGCTCCTGGAAGACCTCAATGGCTACTGAGTTTCATTCCAGCTACTTTCTTCATTTGCAATCAGCTACCTCAGGAATCTGAAACTCGGTCCCAGAAGAGCAATCATTTTTGTTCCAACCAATTTCTTAAAAGCCATTTTTCCTGTTTAATTTTTCTATTCTATATTCTATTGAAAGAAATACTAGAAGAAAACAGGTGCAAATTAAATAAAGTTAGCTGGTCATTAGTTGACTAACTTTAAACCTCATTATTGTTTGGCTATTTGTTAAACAAAAAAGAAAATTAAGTGATCTAAACCTTGAAAAGCAAGCCAACTACAGCTAAACAAAAAGAAGGATGGTCCAGTAACAATAATTGGCTACTAATTAAAAAAGTGGTTGGAACGAAAACCTGAAGTCACAGCAGTCCCCCAAAATCTGAATTTGATACTCTTGCTGTAGGAAATAAACTAACATGAACATGAGAGAGACCGTGTTGAGGTATCCACTGTCTTTTAGAGGGGGGAGTGGAGTCATGTGGAGAAGTTAGCCGTATAAGGAGCACATGCATGGAATATTGGGGAGCATTGGCTTTCCTCTGCTAAAAGCCATCAGAATTTCTGCATAGTGGAGTAAAGTCTAATGGACGAAGAAGTATGTGATATAGAGTGGCCAAGAAAGAAGTCTTAGGGTACCGACACTATATAATAAACGGTCCTTTTAAGGGCCACCAACTGCCAACGATGTCTGTGTGCAGTTCCTTTTTTCCATCTGCTTAACCCCACCAACCCTGAGTCATTAAAAGTGTCCATTCTAATTTTGACTTTGCAAAATTAAAGTTCATGTTTCTATAATTAAATTATTAATTAATGAATATTCTAAGGCCACATTTTTCCATTGTATGGCCAGGTAGACATTAGGGCCTATGAATAGATAGATAGATAGATAGATAGATAGATAGATAGATAGATACTTTATTAATCCACAAGGGGAAATTCACATTATAATTATTGTACGGCTGATTTCTGGAAATCATTACACCACTATGCCACATTACAGTCATTTACATTTTTGCCCCTGTTCAATATTTCTCCAGTTATACTTTGCCTTCCATTAACATTTCCAGGGTTGGTCCACCAGTTTATCATTGTCTTCTATTAATGTTCCCATTACTCTTGGTTCCTGATTTGCACCCAGTGGTACTGGAATAGGTTCCGGCATCAGGAACATGAATCGTTATAAATCTTATGTTGTTATGTTACTCTTTCTGGGAATTGGTCCGCTTGAGCTCCTTACAGTATATGGTTTCATTTCATGTACAGCATGAATAGGAAGTTTGCTAATGGGTGGCTATGAATAGTTCTTGCACTTCTCCTGGACTTAAAATGAACTTTCATTTATCTTTTTACTGCTAACACATATTGTTAATAAGGTTTGTTTTTTTAGCCAAAGGGTTGATTCACATTGCATTATTACTATCTGAGCACACAAAGGTATGCTGCACTGGCAATGCTATCATAAGACACATTACTGTTTTCAAGGAAGTGGCCCAAGTAGTTATTTGAAATTGTTTGTAACATAATAGCCACTAAATTATTTTATTGCATTTCAATAGCTATGCTTATCTGAAGAACAGCTCATGACACAAAGTACAGATTACTCCTGGAGAACTTCCTTTAGAATGAAATGTCAGTGCTTTGTGAACTCATAAAGCACATTGTCTTGTAGTTCCACCAAAAACACAGCATTCTTTTTTATTATTTCATTCTAGCTGTAAAGGGCTTTATTTTATTATTTATTTATCTATTTATTTTGCATGAGTTACACAGTCTAGGAACTTTACCATAAATGGGAAAATCCTCATACACTTCATGTTAACCTTTGGACATTAAATCAGGAAAACTTTCTTGTGGATCATTACCCACAGTGAAAGTGGATTTGCTCAGATACCCCCATCTGGTTATTAGATTTGAAATCTTTTGCTGTGTGGCTGTGAGTGAGTAGCTCACCCTTCATGTATGCTGATATTTTTTAACTAAAAATGTTTATTCAATGTCACTTAGGTTAAGCTGAAGTGTTTGCATGGGGGTCTATCAGAAAGGAAAAATATTTGAAAATTGAGCTAAATAAAAAAAATCTTTTGGTCTGGCGTTGACATATACCATCAACCTGAGCTGGGCAATTTTTCTGCCATGGGTAATCTATACTAATAAACGGCAAAGCCCTCACTGACTGACTGACTGACTGACTGACTCATCACTAATTCTCCAACTTCCCGTGTAGGTAGAAGGCTGAAATTTGGCAGGCTCATTCCTTACAGCTCACTTACAAAAGCAGGTTTCATTTCGAAATTCTACGAGTAACGGTCATAACGGTCGACAACGTCCGCCATGTTGAACTTTCTTATTTATGGCACCATCTTCATGAAATTTAGTAGATAGCTTCCCTGCGCTAACTGAAACCAATGTACGTACTTATTTCGGTGGTATGACACCACTGTCGGCCACCATATTGAACTTTCCAACGTCACTAATTCTTCAACTTCCCGTGATGTGGTTAAGGAAACTGCCTAATATCTCCCCCAAGATTGCATATGAGTTTTTACAAAGCAACTCCCACATAAAGGTATTAGGTAATTTTTATATTTTTAGTTTAAGCCTCGGGCTCCACACTGTATTATGACAAGCAATCAGGGGGCAATATGCTCATGCTCTCAGAGTGAGCAGCTCAGACAGAAAATGAGTGTTGTTGTAGGATGTTAGATCAGCCTTGGGGTGACTGAAAATGAAAGGGGTGTTGCAGGTTACAAGAAGAATAAGGGAACGCCAGATGTTTTACACAAAGCCTAGTTACATCAGTAAAGAAGGTAATACCTTCAGCAGCTAATGAGAAGAGCAGAGAGCCACTCAAAGAGAGTAATACTGTTAATTATTCCCATGAAAAGTGTTACAAAAAAATAAATAGAGATGGTAGTAAAAGAAAAGTGTGGTAAGGTAGCACATATGACACTAATTCTAGCTTTACTTAAAATCACTGCACTGTTATTTCTGTATTTCACATAATTAATCCTAATCAACTGCTGAAAACAGTATTTACTTTTACTGCCTTAAAATGCTATAAACTGCATTAGAACACATTAATATCAATGTCAATGTCAATTTATTTATATAGCACATTTAAAACAACATATGAATGCTGTGGCCAACGTGCTTTACAATAATAGAATAAAAGAAAAAAACAAATAACATAAAAAGAAATAAAATATATGAACATAAATAAATAATAAACAGAAGTAATGTTATATAATCACAATGAGGAAACCATTAGTATTACTGAAGGTCACAGAATGCAAGTGAATAGAAATGAGTCTTTTTTAAACAGTTCAATTGTAGACGACTCCTTTATGTGATGAGGTAAAGAGTTCCACAGGCGAGGGGCAGCAGCTGCAAAAGCCCTGTTCCCCTTGGTTTTACATTTGGTACGAGGGACAACAAGAGACAACTGACAGAAGATCTAAGCACTCTGGATGGCTGGTGTAAAACACACAGTTCAGATAAATAGGCAGGAGCAAGCCCATGTAAAGACTTAAAAACTGGCAACAAGATTTTAAATTCAATTAGAAAACTGACAGGCAGCCAGTGTAAAGAAGCTAAAATAGGAGAAACAGAGTCATACTTTCTTGCCCCAACCAGAAAGCGAGCGGCAGCATTCTGGACCAACTGTAACCTGTGTATCAGAGATTTGTTAATCCCAGAATACAGCGAGTTGCAGTAATCCAGGCGAGAAAAGATAAAAGCATGAGTAGCTTTCTCAAGATCCCTAGAAGATAAAAAAGGCTCGATCTGACCTAATAGACGAAGTTGGAAAAAGCAACTCTTGACTGCAGAAATTACTTGTTTCTCAAAAGAGATGTTACTGTCAAAGATAACACCTAGATTACGGACTTGAGGTTTGCAAAAGACAGAGAAAGAGCTGAGAAGTCCAAGACCAATTTGGGCTTTAGCTGATGGACCCACTATAAGCACCTTTTTTATTTTATTGATTCAGATCAAGAAAATTATTAGCCATCCAGGATCTTAGTTCAGAAAGACAGTTGTGGAGTTGATTTATTGCAGAGTTGCAGACAGGAATATAAACCTGTGTATCATCCTCATAGCAGTGAAAAGAAATGTTAAATTTCCTTAAAATAGCTCCAACAGGATGAAGGTATATAGAGAATAAAATAGGACCCAAAATGGATTCCTGAGGAACACCATATTTAAAGTCACTGAAAAGTGTCTGCCAGTTAAATACGACCTGAACCAGTTAAGAGCAGCACCTTTAAGCCCAACAAGATGTTCAAGCCGCATCATTAAACTCTGTAGCTGTGTTACCTACATGCAAGAGTCTAAAACAGTGTTTTCTCACCTGAAGGAATGCAGATTACCACTCTTCTGAAAACTCTACAATTTTCTTAGCATGTGAAATACTGAAGTTTATTAAACAGTCCTTTTCCCCCCTAAAATGGTATACTTTGCCTTAATACATATTAAGATCTGTAGATATTTTAGAAGTATGGAAGTGCACAAAACTGTGAGTTCTGGTTAGTGAAACACTCGTATTAGGCTTACAAACAATAACGTATCTTTGTAACTTCCTTAATAATATTTAAGTACACAAAATGGTCCAGAAAACAGATGTGAAAATGTTATACATTGCTTTAGAACACATTGACTTCAGCTGCTATCTTAGCAATAAGCAATTGCAGCTGCCGCCTCACTCTTCCATGTGACTAGGTATAGATCCCAACCTGGCCACTGTCAATGTGGAGTTTTCAAATCCTTCATGTGTCAGCATGTTTTTCCCCAGTGAGAGCTGTGGTGGCAGGGGCAGCCTTTCAACATTTTGGAGAGAATTTATGGTAATGGCAAATAAGGGAAACTGGAACTGCATTCATGCATACTACTGGCTCATTGGTAATGGAAATATGGTTAATCATGCTAAAAACGGTGAAAAGATGCCAAAAACATTTGTAGGATTCCATAAACTGACTAAGCCAGGGGCTTTCCCATTTGTTGAGTTTATACGGGGTGAATGGGAAATAAAGTAAAACTGAGCCTTGAAATAAGAGTTATGAAATAATGATGTTACTTTAGGCTGATTTATACTTCTGTTTGAGCCCATGCCATAAGCAAAGGCCTAAACATTAGTGATGGCAGCATGCAGGAAAAGTGAACAATCCATTAAAATGGATGTAGTTTTTATCCTCCTATTACTGCAAATTTTCTTCTGTAAGCAAATGTATTTGATCCTCACATTTTTCCACATTTTCATACATTCATATATTTCTAAACCAGAAAGCAAGTGGAAACGCACATACTGTACATAGTTAGACATATATAGTTACTACGCTGGCCAATCAGAGTCATAGGGGCCTGCGTAAGGTTCACATGCATAGTCACATTTTTGAGGAGATGCGTGTCAGGCAATGCCGTAGGCAATATAGACTGTAAGCTCAAAGTATACATCAGCATTATATACCAGCAAGGTAACAAAATGTTAAATAACATAATTTCATCTGTATTTGAAGTAGTAATAGGATCTCCTTTATTTCTACTATTAATATTCTGATTCAATGTTTTTGTTTAATCTCACTAGACTTTACACTGAAACACACTGTATGGGATGTAGAGTAGTAAACATATTCTCAACAGAATGAGTCCCAAAGGAGCCATTTATGACACCCACTAAACAAAATGCAGGTAGCAAGCCTATATTCCACAACTGGCAATGTTGCAGTTACTATCCAAAAAACATGCAGGTTAGGAGAAGTGACAATGCTAAACTGGCTGGATTGTGTGTCTGGGTGTGTATGTGTGTGTGTGTTTACCCTGCTATGGATTGGCTCTCTGTCTAAAGTTTGCTCATGCTTTGTGCCCTATGCTAGGTGGAATACCCTCCAACAGCCTGCACAACCCTGCTCTGGGTTATTCTTTATAGACTTCAATTGAAAACAAAAAATATTTATCATTCTTCTTTTTGCCCCTAATACTGTGGGGCATTAGGTTATTTGTTATTTTCAATTTTTTGTTGTACTTTGTATTTGTAAAGTGAGCAGCAGCATTGGCTTTCAGATATAGTCCAGGACCAGACTCTCAAAGGTCTTCATGATGAGAGACATAAGTGCCACTGATCTGTAGCCATTAGGTGAGGAGGCGTGTGCATTCTTTGGAACAGGAACAATGCAGGATGTTTTCCACAGCAGCAGCTCTTTCTGAAATATTAGGGACTGACTGAGCAGGTGGCAGAGGACACCACAAAGTAGGTCAGCCCAGGCCTTAAGAACTCGTGAACTGATGTGGCTTTTCCTTTGATAGATAGATAGATAGATAGATAGATAGATAGATAGATAGATAGATAGATAGATAGATA
>JANRMT010062814.1:93744837-93755546 GCA_026402145.1 Polypterus bichir lapradei
ATAGATAGATAGATAGATAGATAGATAGATAGATAGATAGATAGATACTTTATTGTGTAGCTTCCTCAGTTGTCTTTAGTTATGGAGAGCCCACACTGATGGTCAGAGGTGGATTTGTCACTGGTCATTCCAGTTAACGTGTGAGGAGTTGCTAATGTAGTAGGGATGGTGTGGGGACACTGGAAAAAGGTGTTAATGGTAGAAAAAAGTTTTAAATAATTGTTTCAGGGCATTAGCTTAGGAATAAATGAGAGACTAATCCAACATACGAGTATTGTAGCTAAAATGAGGATCAATATATGGAGAAACAGATGCCAAGTTGCCAAAACCATATTGCAAACAAAAATACAGACTAAAAAGTCAGACTAAGTAAAGATAAACGCCTTAAACACTCTTCCTAGAATGCCATTTCATTTAATTGAAGTCTTTATCTTTAGTAATTTAAAATTTGGACAAAAACTGTTGTGTACAACCATCATTGATATTATGGCTGCTTTGATGTCACAGATCACATGGTACACACATCATATGCTTAGCAACCAGACAGCCTCATAATGAATAAAGGACCACAATGGTACCGCTCACAAAAACAACCATACAAAATGTCAGCTCCCAATGGAAAATAGAGGAATGGATATTTTCAAGAATCTTTGTTTGGAGAGATCTGTAATTGATTAAGTTAAATTTAGGAATTTTTGCATGTGCCCTATTTTTTCATTTTAATGCTACTGTAATCTTAGGATGGCTTTTTCACCACCATGTTGTAAAGTGTTCAGGTAGACATGACTATGCCAATGAGTCACATGTGAAAGAGATAATGTGATACATCCTACATACAAGCACCCTAACAGCATGCATCTGAGCATTGGAATTATTTCAAAAACAAGCTGAACATATTAGTTACAGTTAGAACAAACAACCAAACTGTTGGAGAATATTTTGCAACAAATATTTTGAGTAAGCATTTTGCTCCATGTTTTGACTTTGTTGTTCAGTTTTGATTTGCTCTTTTTATGTCCCTGACCTCTGCCTGCTCTACTAAAACAACATTATGTGGCTGCTCCTTTTGATCTCTGTTTCTCCTGTTTATTTTTCATCAGTCTAAAATTTCATTCTTGATCAGTTCCCTTCTATTACTAGTCACAAAGACATGATACAATCACCAAAATATTTTTTTAAAGATAGTTATCAAGTCAGTGAAAAATTGTTTGCTGTTGAAAATGCTACAAAACAGTAGAAGACCATAAATACACATAGATACAATAAAATCAACAATAGTCTCTTTCCTTTTAAAAACAAGTAAATATTTTGGGGTAGTTCCCTTAGAATACTAAACTAAAGTGATTTGCTTTGGTACACTTTCAAGTAGGTAAACTGTTCCAAGCTTCTCAAAGGATTTGCCTTACCACAGCCTATTCCAGCAGCAGTGGGTGCAAAACAGAAGACAGCCAGGGGCCTACTCACACATAACCACTCAGGCCAGTTTAGAATCACCAGGGGATGAACATCTTTGAGGATGCAAAATGTAAGAGACACCCTGGCATCCCAGCTAGTGGCCAGGAGGCCTTGATAATATAAGGTCTGGTAGGGAATAACAGTATGTCCTTTCTGTGCCAGGACCGGGATGTGCAAAAACGTTATAGGTTCTATGGCGGGGCTGGCATCCTGATTATCACTGAATGACACCTGGGATGGACTTGGGAACAGGGAAGAGCAGCACAGTGGGTGACTAGCAACTATGGACATCCCACTGTGTTCACTGGTGTAACGCTGGGGCCGTCCGAGGAATAAACATGGATCATCTTCATCCTCTTCATTAAGAGTCTGCACCCTTCTCTGCCCGCTGTTCCAACTTTAGGCTCGCCCTACTGAACACTCGCTCCATCACTAACAAGGCCTCACTGATTATCAACCTCATCTCCCAGAAGGAAGTAGACATGTTTCTACTTACAGAAACTTGGCAACATCCTGGTGACTATTTACATTTAAAAACGCTGACTCCTCCTGAGTACAGTCACATATCTAAACCCAGGTTAACAGGAAAAGGAGGTTGTTTGGCTCTGGTTTATAGATCTTCTTTAACAGTGAAGGAAGTCTCCTTTTTTGAAGTCACATCTTTTAAATATATTTCTGTGAAGCTGGTTTCCTCCCTTCCTGTGCTGCTGTTGATAGTTTACTGCCCTCCCAAATCTGTGGTGAAGTTTCTGTCTGAATTTAATGAATTTCTCATTGTAATGTCATCTCTTTGCCCTGCCGTAATTGTACTTGGTGACTTTAATATCCATGTTGATATCAACTGCTCTCTCACAGCTGAGTTCATCTCAACTTTGGAATGTTTTAACTTGATACAGCATGTTGATTTCCCAACTCGTACTCATGGTCACATTCTTGATTTGCTTTGTTCAAATGGCTTAAATAATGTCTCTGTCTCAGGTTCACTCTCTGGCATTTCTGATAATAAGCTAATCAAATGTAGCTTTAACATTATTACAATTACTTCTGTTGAGAAAAAATCTGTCTCTTATCGCAACATGAGGTCTATTTGTTCCGATTTGTTTTCTGCTTCCCTTCTGTTTTCATCTCTTTCTGGCCTGCGTAGTCATTCCTCTCCTGATAGCATGGTTTCCCTTTATAACAACTGTGTTTCCCAACTGCTAGATAACTTTTCTCCTTTAAGGACTTCGGAGGTTCCAACCACCCTCTCTTGTCCCTGATACACCCATGAGCTCAGAGCTATGAAAGCCACTAGCCAGCATCTTGAGTGGCTTTATAAGAAAGCAGGCCTCATATATCACTCACAGCTTTACACTGAGCACATACTTAAATATAGGGATGCCCTTAACACTGCTTGCTCCAACTATTATTCCTCTCTCATAAATGGTGCTAAGTCTAGGCCTAGAACTCTTTTTAGGACTGTTAATAAACTCCTCCAACCCGCTCCTCTAGTATGCCTCAATACAGCTGAACAGTGTCAGGCTTTCTTACATTTCTTTGATACCAAAATCAATCAAATCTATCACAGTTTCCTCTCCACACCTCAATCACTAACTCATTCCGATCTGGCAGTCTCCATCATCAAGACTAACTTGTTTCTCACTTGTTGACTCTCTCACCATCTCTGAACTTATTAATAAGTCTAATTCCTCCTCCTGTCTGCTTGATCCTGCCCCCACTTCTCTGCTTAAGACACCCATAATTAGTATTCCTGTTGCCTCATTGATAAATGCATGTTTCATTTCAGGTTCTGCCCCTACTGCCCTCAGAACTGCTGCAGTTGCCCCAATCCTTAAAAACCTGTCCTGGATCCTTCTTCTCTCTCCAGTTACAGGCCTATCTCTAATCTCTCTCAGGTGATGGAACACATGGTTGCTACACAACTCCATGCCTTTCTTCTAGACAATGCACTCTATGAGCCTTTTTGGTCTGGTTTTCATAAACAGCACAGCATTGAGACAGCTCTTCTCCGTGTAGTTAATGATCTTTTCCGATCTGCAGATTGCAGTTAACTTAATATTCTCCTCCTTCTTGACTTAAGTGCACCATTTGACACTGTTAATCATGAAATCCTCCTCTCACGTCTCTTCACTTTAGGGATCTCTAGGCTAGCCCTTCAATGGTTCACATCATATCTTTCTAATAGGCAAGAGTTTGTCACACTTGGCCAATAAAATCCTTCACCTCACCTGTGTTGCATGGTGTTCCTCAGGGTTCAGTCCATTACTCTGTCAGAGGGGGACATTTTTTTGTACACTGGGTGGTTTTGTTTCTCTCTTAAGCAAAGGAACATGTAAATATTACATTTAAAACACAGTAGATGAAGAGGCAATAGGCACTCATTGTTGGGACTGGGGTGAGAATTTAAAAGGCAAATTTCCTGGGTAATCCTGTTACTGATTATTGTGATGGCTGTCTACAGGATATACGTATTTGCTGTCTTGCAAAAGAATCACTGCTTTCAAATTTGAACTGCTTAAATATACAAACAATAAAAATTGTGATAAAAGAACTGCTCCTTCCTTGGAAAATGTTTGTATTTACCAGACTGGTAAATACCAGATACCAGATTTACCAGATACTGGTTTCTAATCAGCATATGTGTACTCATTGATAGTTGGTAACAAAACATTTTGCTAACCTGTGTTTACATTATTTGTTAAACCCAGGAAATCTGGATGTGCCATTGTTTAATCCATTGTCCTGTTGATCTAGTCAGGGACTGAAGGAGATTTAAACTTCTGGGCAGGAGAAGGCAGGGGTGAGGTACAGACCACTGAGAACGCTGCCAAGACACTCGCACAGAGCACAGAGTACAGACTAGGGTATGTGGCTAGTATGACGTGAGGCACAAGGACAGCAACACTTACCTCCATGGTGGAAGGGACAGCTCCACAAGAAGATGCCGGTTGTGGGTCCAGCGAGAGAGGGAAGCTGCATGAAAGGACAGAGCAAAGATGGCAGACGATAAGTGAGGTGTGCCTAGGTCACAGCAACACAAGGAGCCCAGAGTGGAAAAAAAGAATGACGAAGAGATGCTGACAAGGATTCAACGATTTGACAAAACCTCTACTGGGAAATGAGCGTCTGGTGACACAGTGCATCTGTGGACAGCTGGACGATTGACTAACATTGTTTGTATGAAAATGTGCTATATAAATAAATGTTGTTGTTATTGATTAATTATTGGGGTAACAGTGCGCAAATTGGACTCTGCACCACTAAAGGTTGTATCCTCCACTTCATGTTTTTAATGGACATTTAGAGTGTGGACTATGTGCTTTCCTTTTAAAAAAGCGAAATTTGATCCTGATATTAGTTTTTTTAGGTTCGTTTATCTTTTTAATGTACTTTATATTGTCTTAGGTAATAGAAGTTACTATTGCTCTTCCTGAAATTACTGCTGTGTCTTTCATTGTGTGTTTACTCACTGCCAAATTTAAAGAAACCTGTGTGCTATTATAAGTAAATTTCAAGAGTTCCCAGTCTCTTAATAAAACAGGGTGGCATAGTCAGATATTTTAACAGTGTCTAGGTTAGATTACCTGTAAGTGTGACCAGACACCTGTTGCAACTCTTTCTATTTTATATCCTTCCTTTGGGTCAGATTATTTGCAGGCATAGCTTTAACTTCTACTGCTATCCTGACGATATTTAGTTATATCTTAGTACACACTCCCCTACAGATTTGCCTCCCAGCACACTCACTGACTGCATCACTGATCTTAAGCTATGGATGGAAAATAACTTTCTCAAACTTAATGCCAATAAAACTGGTGTTACTGGTAGGCCCAAACGCCCTACTTTTCTGTTTCTGTTTCTTTTGATGGTACACTTGCCAAACCTGCTCCTGTTGTCAGAAGCCTTGGTGTTTTGTTTGATTCATCACTTAATTTTGAACTACACATTAGGTCTCCGTCCAAAATTTCATTTATCTCCATAAACTTGCTTGACTCCATCCATTTTTGTCCTTTAATGATTCTCAAACTCTGGTTCATTGTTTCATAATGTCTTGTATTGATTACTGTAATTCCCTCTTCATTGGCTTCCCTGCAAAATCCATACAGAGACTACAGTACATTCAGAACTCTGCAGCAAGAGTCCTCACCCTCACTCTGCTAACATCTTCCCTGTTCTCTCCTAGCTTCACTGGTTACCGGTTCCATCAAGGATTAAATTCAAGATTCTGCTTCTTACCTTCAAATCCCTACATAACCTTGCCCCTCGCTACCTCACTCAGCTCCTAGCTTCATACATTCCTTGTTGCTCTTTCAGGTCCTCATACAGTAATCTCCTTACTGTCCTACGCACCAGACTCTCCACCCTGGGAGGAGGGTCCTTCAGTGATATTGTCCATCAACTCTGGAACTCTCTTCTTCATTCTCTCTGAGACTGCTTCTCTTTCTCCACCTTTAAATCTCAACTCAAAACTTTCTTCTTCAATGAACTTTTGTCTTCTGTGTGATCCTTTTTTCCCATTTATATCTAAAACCTTGGGTTTGTGAAAGGTGCTCTATAAATGCAACTTATTATTATTAGTATTATTATTATACTGGGTGGCAGCATCCCATCTGGCAAACCCCATTATGGATGCCTGCAAAGCAGCATGGGAGTTGTGGTCCAATGGGTATGCCCTGTCAGCTTCTGTGGGGGCTGTCAGAAAGTAGTGATACAAGGACTAATGTAGTCCTGTTGGACCTGGAAGTGCTTCCTGGAGGTAATTAATTAAGCACCAGAAGTATTCCTAGGTCCAGAGTTGGAGAGAGCCTTCCACTCGGCTAAGGGATTCGGAGTCGGGAGAGGAGCTCGACAGCACTCTCCTGGGGGCAGTGGAGGCAAAAAGAAGGAGCAAAGGGACTGACTGTTGGTATTATTGGGCTGTATTATTTTGTGTGATAGTTGCTGTGATGCTGAAGAATGAAAGCTTGTAAAAGGTACACATTATTGAAAAATAAAAGTGCTGGATTTAAACCTGGGACTCTGTTTGTGTAGTTGTGTCTGGGGTGCTGGAACGCCACCTAGTAGCTACAACAGGTGAACTGACATAGACAAAGGAAGAACTTTTAACCCTCATGAGGACAATGACCAGGCATGGGATATGAACCTATGGTGCTGGATTGGTGAAACACTAGTGCAACCGTCTGAGTCACAAGTCTAAAATGTACATTTTTGTCATCACAGATATTTCTTTATGTCAATCTAATATTATTAAATAATTTTAATAGATATACAGTATATGTGTTTTTCTTTTTGGCTATTGGTGCCGTGCTATGCTCCATTGTTCTTCTTTCTAATTCTGGTCATTGTCTGTCACTATCTATCACACAACAACTATCTATGTTGTACCGTGTGACAGACTAGCTTCCAGTTCTTAGGCTAGCTCCTTCTTAGCACCAATTCTGCCAATTGTCATAGGATATAAAATGCATTCTTAATTATTTTAAAATACTGCTTATGAGTCTAAAATTTAGTTTGAAGATAAATTTGAAATTAAATTAGAATTATAGACAAAGCATATTGATGAGCCAATCTGTTAGCCAGAAGGAATGAAAGTCAAAAATGATTTTAATGGTGATGGAGAGTAAGAAAGGGTCAGAAATGGACAGGCAATAGTTGCTGGTTTGAAGATGCAAAAAGAAACTCAGGATAATCATCAGAAAGGAATTAGGACAAGATCTTTTTGCTTTTGGAAGTCAGTTTGTCTGACGTTCTATTGAGAAAGAAAATGATTTGTGACTATTTTTCACGTTCTGATGAACTATCAAAACACCTAAAAAATAATGAGAATGCAAATACAGAGCAATAGTAAGATGGCCATGTTTGAAGGCCCAAACAAGAGAGCTAAGGTTATCAAAATAGGGAAGCATAACAATCTCAGACCTGTTCAATCCAGTTCAGCAGTGCAGAAACTGGAGCCTATCCCAGCAAAACTGGACCCAAGGCAGGAAAAACATGAAATGAAGGTATAGCCAGTGATTTCATTTTAGGTGCACTCTTAAGATCTGGAAAAAAAATGTTGGAGTAAATGATACTTTTCTCTAAATAGTACAGTTTTAAGTTAAAGAAAGTGAAGATGTGTTCTCAGATTTTGGATTCCAGATCTTCTGTACTAACCAGTGATAGTGTACCATGCACTTCCTTTTGTACTGGAATTAATAAAACACTTTATCAGCACTTATGGAAATGGCAATCATGGAGAAGGATCGGATCAGTCCTGGTCAGTCTTGAAAATTATTGAAATTCATTGTAAATAAAAATATTGAATCTTAATGAAATACTGCAAACAGTACTTAGGTGTGAGAAACTAAGTCAACTCAGATCAATTTATTATTGTACTAGCTGTGTAAGCCCGTGCAGTAAAAAGTCCGGGCTCCTAGAAACCATGGATTCTAGCACTTCAATCAATCAATCGCATCGGTTGTGCATTAGTGGCTAAGAGAGGTTCTCTTTCCTCTGAGGTGTTGTTTTAACAAAAACATTTAACAAAAAATTGGGGTGCTTTTTTTGGCGGCTGGTACGAATTAATCTCATTTCAATTAATTTCAATGGAGAAAACTGATTAGAGATATGAGCATTTTAACTTACGAGCTTGGTCATGGAATGAGTTAAACTCGTATCTCAAAGTACCAATGTATTTACATTTGTTTTTCTTTTTGCCCACACGCAGCACTTTGCACATTTTGAAATGAAATTGCATTTTCCAAGTGTTCACCCACTTTTGAAGCTTGTCCAGGTCTTTTTGAATTCTGTTTGCTGCCATCCATGTAATTTTAGTGTCATCTGTGTATTTTACAAGTTTACAAATGATATCAGAATCAATGCCATTAATATAAATCAGAAAAAGTAATGGTCTAAGGACATACCCCTGAGGGTCATGGAGCATTCTCCTCTTATTTGTACTCTTTGTCTCCTGCCGGTTAACCAACAAGAGATCTAGTTTTGTATGTTACCTCCGATGCCTACAGCTTCTAGTTTCAGACAATCTAATAAATCTAATAAAACTGACAATCTAAATTTGTCACATGGAAAAAGTAAATTCACCACACATTTCATATCCTTAAAATCAGGTTCAGTTATTCCAGATTATGTGCCAGTGATAAGAAACCTCCTTAGGGAGTATGCAGGAGGACCCTCTCTTATTTAAACCGCAGACATGTAGGGCTTGGTATTCTCTTTGCTATTGGCATATGTGGTGTTGTCATGCCAAGTCAAAAGAGCACTATAAGGCCTTCAGAAAGGTGGATGTGAATGCCAATGAGTCTGGCAAGAAATGTAAAAAAATATCAAAATTATTTGAAATGAATAATTCCAAAGAAAATCATCTGCAAGTATTGTAGATTTCAAATGACTGCTAATTTGTCTAGGACTGACTGGCCTAGCAAATCTAGCCCAAGAATTGACCATTTGATACTAAAGGAAGTCTCCAAGGACCCCAAAATTTAATTGCGGCTTTCACAGGTAACATTTTTAATAGTTGGCGTCAAAAATGCATGAATCTAGAATCAGAAAGAGATTACACAATTTGACCTGTATGCATGATGTGCCAGGTAAAAGCCTTTGTTGTCCAAAATGAATATTTGAGTAAGGTTACCACTGGTGTTGTAGTAAAGGGAAAAAGAGTAATGCTTACCCAGGGCCTGCTGGATTGGGGGTCCCTCGAAACCTGGAACAGAAACTTTGTTTTTTATTTGTATTTTTAGTTATCATTTCTAAGTAATTGGTATCATAAGTACACATACATTTTCTAGAAATATTGGGAGAGTTACTAAACTTTATTTACAAAATTAGTAGAGCCTCTCCGAATCCACTCTCACCCATTGTAAAAGGTGCAAAATAGTTTAACCCACCCCTACGCTAGATTCGTCTCCAATTATGCTAAACAATCAAAGTGACTTATTATGCTGGAGTGCTGATTTGATTTCTGAATGTAATGCATTATGTCCTTTCCAAAGAAGAGAAAATATGGATTTCAGGAACAAAAAGAAACAATGGAAAAAGAAAGAAAACAAAATGAGGGAAAACAGCTGCTGACTCTTTTGCTTCAAAATAAAGATGAGTTCAGCTAACACAAGGGAAGTGTTTATGTAGTTTAAGTGTCAGTTTCTACAGTCGTTTATCATTTCTTTGTAGTTCAGGCATGAGATTTCTTCCGACTTTTGGTGGATTTCTGACTTTTCTCCTCCCAAAATGTAATTTTTCAGATCAGTGCAAATTTGTTGATTTGCCCTTTTCATCCAGGGGTCAAGGGTAGGGCTGCCATAAAGAGTTGCTACAAAACCTTGTGGTAATGGCAGCCTGGCTATAATAATGTTCTTAATAAATTTCACCCAACTTGTAATTTTCTTTCAGCTTTGTAATTTTTTCATTATTTAGCCTTTTCACCTACATACTTTTCAACCACAACACTGTGGGCTTGGATGTTTAATACAATTTGTATTGTTTCTCTATTATAAAAAAAAATCCTGGAAAGGAAAAGCAGGGCAACGAGACGTGATCTTCTCAGAAGTTCATGGAAGACACTTAAAAGACCCGTGAGACGCAAACAATATCAAATAAGAGCACGGCCAGCAAATCACTCAGTCATGTAAAGGCACGTAACACACACAGATCCTGTGCTCTCAGCACATATAAGGCGTATAAGGACAATATGTTCTAGATGAAATGTCAACGACTAAGCAAAGAAGAGCAGCACGGAGAAAAGAGACCCAAAAGCGTTGGAGAGAAAAAAAGGCAGATAAGAGATTATGAAAGCAGTGGAATTCGAAAGGCTCAAACAAACAATGGTGCGATACACATGCAGAGAAAGGTAAAGAATATGAAAGCAGTAAAATTCGAAAGTATAGTAGCGTCCCACCCAGGTTGAAGCCTTTTTTGTTTTAAGTGACTGTTAGGTCCGATTGAGGGAGGGTGGAATACAGCACAGAAGACTGATAGCGGGGTATTGATTGATGTGGTGTTGGGGCTGGGTGAGCCCCGGGGGAGGAAGGGTTGGAGAGGGTGGTAGAAAGTTGTGTTTGGGGTTACGAAGTCGGCAATTGTTCAAGTAAAACTTTTGTGACACTTGATTATGTCAGTCACTACAGTATAAAAAAAAAGACAGTAAAGATCACATTAGCGCAAACAAAAGGAAATTAACCATCAGGAACAGGTGTGATTGAAAAAATAGCAGGACAAAGCGAGGTCAGAAATAATTCGCAAAGAGCAGAAAACAAAGT
>JANRMT010062814.1:93762336-93783236 GCA_026402145.1 Polypterus bichir lapradei
CTGTCTACTGTAGATTGAAATAACATTCCTGAAAGTCACCCTATGGGAGTATTTCAAAATTGTGTACACAGTGACCTAAAATCTATCAGCAACTGGCATGCATTTACAGCTCAGGATAGCTGAATTTCTTTGTTTCATAAAAAGAAAGGCTGTGAAAACTTGTAATAGGTATCACTGCAGTGTAACACCAAAATAATTGTCCCTGTAGTCAAGACAGTGGAGAGCTTGAAAAATATATTCCAACCAACAGAGATGACCTGCAACAGAGAACTCCTGCAAACTCTTGAGTGAACATGGATGCCAATAAAGGATTTGATTTTTTTTTGTGCAATAGCAATTCGTTCTTATTTATATTTACTTAAATGGACAAGTCCTGTACAATGAGCCCAATAAATTGAACCACTTTTTCTTCTTTACCATGTTTAGAGATTCTAATGTAATATATTTCCCATGAAGTGCTGTGAACAATATTATATTGCATAATAGGCCACTATTCCCAGATGTGGTAAGCCAATAAATCATTTCTTGTACACACACAGCACTTTACTTTCTCACTTCTGCATGTCTGATGCACAATGATTCTAATTATCTAAACCAAATCACTCACAAATGTAGAAGTGGTATTTATTAATGCATTATTACAATTTCAGCTTCAATCCTACAATCACAGCATTGCCAAACACAGTTGTTTTTAATTGAATGGCTCCGTCAATAGCACTTTCACACATGGAAGCCACATAACTAATTACATTCTTCTCAATCTTTAGTGGAATTTGGTCATTTTGGAAGATAAGTCATTCATTTTTGGATTTAATGGTATTTCATGATAGTCACAGTCTGATTAATGTCAAGAGAGAGTGTAGCCTGGAAGTTGGTCAAAATGTCCACGCCCTCCATTGCATGTGAAGATATACACTTGTTCTGCCCTTTGTTAGTTTGACATATACTAGCTTACTCTTTACTCTTACCTATGGGATGTCCAAGATTGTAGCTATGGACCAAGTTTATTTTTTATTTAATGTTTTTGTTATTTTACAAATGTTATTTTCCTTTTTACAGTATGTTATTATCTTCATAATATTGACATGTTTGTTCTTAATTTATGTAAAACTATGTTTTCCTTGCATATTTTTTTAAGTCGTTTAATTTTTAAATATTGTGTTTCTGTGTATAAAGTGGTGTTCTCTTATGTCCATTGTGTTCTGTGGGTGGTACCCCTTACATCACCAACCCTGAGACTTTCCTCTTGCCATCTACTCATAAGCCAGGGGAAAAGGGACCTTAGAAATGATGCACTGAAGTTGGTTGGAGATGGTTGTGAGTATTGTTTTTCTTATTGGTGTTACTGGTTTTGACAACTTTTCACACCGTTTATTGGTTTTGTCTTTTGGATTATGTTTTAGAACTGGTTTACACAAGATTACCTTTTAGGCATCTCCTTTTGGAATTTTGAGTTCTTTTTATTAAATTTTCTTGTTATTAATATTGTGAACTAGATGCTGTATAGCGCCCGACCCAGCACAGACTCACTCAGAGGCACGTGTAAAAAACACAAAGACTTTTATTTTTCTTCAGCTGGAGGGCATGTCTTCCCCGTGAACCCTCCAGCCACAACACAGCCCCAAAGCACTTTCAGCAAACCATAATAACACTCCCGTTTCGAACCACCACTCCTCCCTGGTAACCTCATCCTCTTCCTCCCGATTCTGACTCCTGAGTGGTGGTTGCCGGCCCTTTTAATAGCCCACCCGGAAGTGCTCCAGGTGCTTGATCACCTGTTTCTGATTGCACTTCCGGGCGGAGCTGTATAGTTGTCCAGGCCGGCTCAGGGACCCATGCAGCACCCCCTGGCGGCCACCCCAGATCCCAACAGGGCTGTGGAGAACTTCATCTCCCATGGAGCCCTGTGGGAAACGGAGGCAATATCGTCAGCCAGGGAGGCTGGCACCAAGCATCCTGAGGGAGGTACTGAGGAGTCCATGGTTGCTCCCCCAAAACATATGTAGAAGGGGCGTCCCGGCCCGCCACAATATATATTTTGATTTATAAAAATTTTCCAAAATTGTTTGCACTGTTTCCCAAGTCAACAATGTTAACAATTTTCCTTTCGATTGCTAAGGACTATAGGATATATTTGAACTTTAAAAGCTAGTATCCCTATTTTGGGACTTGCCAGGCCAGAAGCTGGCAGGTAGTAATTGTGAGACTAGCTAGGCTGAAGTGACCCTCTGATGGACTTCCCAGTGCAAGTCCTCACCAGTTCTGGAAACTTCATAACGGTTTTGCAATGGTCCCGACTCCAAATCATAACACTCTGTATTTGATTTTCACCATTATAGATCAGCATGACATGCTAGCAAATATCCCAGCTTACACGACAAAGGATGTATAGAGCATCTTGCCAAACTGTCAGACATAGGACTTTCACACTCCACCTGCCTTTGGATCAAAGACTTCCTGAGTGATTGCACTCAGAGGGTTAGAGTGGGCCCCTACTTCTCCACACCCATCAGCTTCAGCACTGGCTCCCCACAGGGCTGTGTGCTGAGCCCCCACTCTATACCCTCTACACTCATGATTGCATTCCTGCCCACTACATTAACACCATTGTTAAGTTCGCTGATGATACCAGGGTAGTAGGGCTCATCTGTGGGGGAATAAGTCCGCCTACAGGGATGAAGTGGAATGGCTGACAACGTGGTGTAGGAATAACAACTTGCTCCTAAATACAGACAAGACCAAGGAGCTCATCTTGGACTTCAGGAAAAAGGCAGACAACATCCAGCCACTCATTATCAATGGGGACTGTGTGGAGAGGGTCTCAGACGTCCGCTTCTTGGGAGTCACCATTAGGGAGAACTTGACCTGGGGAACACACACTGCTGAGGTATTGAAGAAGGCCCAAAAGAGACTCTACTTCCTGAGGGTGCTCAGAAAGAACAACATCCCTGAGAAACTGCTGGTGTCCTTTTACCGCTGCACAGTAGAGAGCATTCTGGTCTACTGTCTCTGTGCGTGGTTCTCCAGAAGAAAGAGCTCCACAGGGTCATTAAGGTCGCCCAGTGGATTGTTGGCTGTCCTCTCCCCTCACTGTTGTTTCAGGAACGTCAAGAAAATTCTTCAGGACCCATCACATCCAGGTCATGCATTGTTTGAACGCTTGCCTTCAGGCAGATGTTTCAGATCCATAAAGACTAAGACAAATAGACTGAGAAACAGTTTCTATCCTTCAGCCATCACCATGCTGAATGCTGCTAAGTGGTCAAACTGACTGAGTGCACCTTCATTCTAAGTTAACATTAGATAAGGGACAAGTGCAATATAATACATGTATGAGTGGAAAACATTGTTCTGCTTTTATGGACAATTTTGGATACTTATTTTATTCCCTTATTTTAGTTGTAACTTGAGTACCGGTAATTGTGTTTTGTTTTTGTTTTTATTTTTATTTAAATTTTTCTGCACTGGAAAATTGCACCTAAAAATTTCATTGTACAATGTCTCATTGCTACAATGACAATAAAGATTTTGACAAATTGATCTTACATAGACAGATACTGGCTTATTCTTTATTAATCCTGAAGGAAACCCTGCAGGGTTATAGCTGTGGACAAAAAGGCACAAATATACATACAACAAGAATTATAATAATATTAGGTATGCTAATGAGATATAAATACACATATAATAAGAATTATCTACAGTTCCTTTTCCAAAAAAGTTGAGACACTGTGTAAAATGTAAATAAAAACAGAATGTGATGATTTGCAAATCATGTAAACCCTATATTTAATTGAAAACAGTTGTGATGTTTTTCTTTGCTTTGCCATTAATTTTATAGCTTGAAACAGTAGATTCCCATGACTCATATTACTTATTAACCTTGGAAATTGCCAGGTTTCATTTTTGTTATTAATTCAGGTATACAGCCTGTCACCAGAAAGGATTTTGCTCAGTGCATCACCCCGGCTATGTTATCCTCACATCCTCCCTGAGATGTCGATAGTGGAAATCAAACACAGGCTTGAGATAAGGAAACACTTGCTTCAAACACTTACCCAAGAAGAAGACCTGTCCCAGGGCAGCTGTACAGTAGAAGAAGGTTCTGACCTTGCAAGCAGTGAGATAATATGCAGCTACAAATTATTTCTGTCTGACACACAGCCACCTTTGACTTTGAACCAGTAACTTACAATGAAATTCTTGATATAGACGGCCTTTGTGAAACTGGCTAGTAACTTTCCCACACAATCAAAAAGGAAAGATAGAGCCTGTTTTTGCAAACTGCTACATAAACTGCTGGGTGATTTATTTTTGCATAATGATGTTAACATGTAAGATCTTTGGTTTTAGGAGAGAAAAAAAGATGGGTGCAAAATTACGTTAAGGTGTTTCAGACTCCACTTTACAGTTCAGATAACTATATGAAGACTGGTGGACTACTTAGTCTGAAAGTGGTAATTATGTATTATGTGGATTCCTTCTGTCATTACTGACATGGGGAAACTGCTATTTATCCCACTTCCTTATACAGCATAAAAGCAATGTCTAAGACCATTCCCAGCTCCACTTTGCTGGAGTTTTGCTACCGAATGGATTAGAGTTGAAGGCTTTTAAGGAGAAAGGATGGTAATAACAGTATAGAGTATCTGGAATGCTAATCAGCAAGAAAGATAAGGAGAACTCTGTGTCATTAAGTTCACAAAAACAATAATAGTGTGCTTGTTTTCATGTACAACTCTGTTAAGAAGTACTATTCTGTGATTTGAAACAAGCAAATAATGCTTGAAAACAATCCATTGTTTATGACTAGAGGTAGTTATTCAAAAAAGAGCGGGTTAAAATGCTCCAAAGTCACATGAAAGACCAAAATTGAATCATAAGGAAGCGTTTGCTTAAAGTTTGGTAGAGCCTATTATTAAGTGCAAGGGGGCAATTACTTTTTCACACAGTGAATAACTTTATTCAGTCATTGACATAATCAATAACACCTTATCTGCCCTCTGATCCCTTGCAGCTATCCTTCTCAGTTCCCGGTACACACTGGAGTTTGCCATCAATCCGTACACTGTGACTCCTCTTGATGATATCCAGGATGCCCTGTGAGACGAAACACCTCCTTCGGGGAACACTGGTAACACTAACACAACCCTCAGCAACCTTCAGGATCTTGTCACGGAAGGTCTCCCACATCACATTAGGAACAGCAGTCGCACCCAAGTCTGTAAGTTCCTTACAAAAACTGCTTGCAAGTTTGATAAAAAAACAGCCTTATCTTGGTGTCTGACCAGGTCCAGCCTAGTAACCCACGTCATGCTTACAGATGAAACGAAAGCATTATGCACATCCAAATCTGTTCCTTGGAGAGTTGCAGTCAGGGTGGCTGACAGAAAGGTTCTTACTGATAACACTGAAGTTGTGACCCACTGGTCTTGCTACTCTAAGCAACTGTTTAAAGCGGATCCTCCGGCTAGGATGTTGGACACTCTGGACCCATGTTTCTTAAGGCTAATCCACCAATTAGCTGTGAACCACCCAGTCTCACTGAGATTGCACAGGTGGTGAACCAGCTGCAGGGATCTGTGGTATCTGGGGTGAACTTCTTCAGGCTGGTAGTAAGGCTGTCCTCCTAGCATTGCAAGCAATGTTTGCTCCCATTTGGGAGACGGGAGTCATCCAAACTGACTGGAAAATGGGACTTGTCATCCCTATCTGGAAAGGGAAGGGTGATTTCTTGAATTGTGGCAGTTACAGGGGGATAACACTGCTCTCAGTGCTGGGTAAGATCCTTGCTAGGGTCGTCCTCAGTAGGATCTGTGATCACTTGCTCACCTATCAGCGACCAGAGCAGTCTGGTTTTATGCCTAAGAGGTCTACCATAGACCGCATCCTGCCACTGAGGGTTCTCTTGGAGTGCAAACGCAAATATCTGCAAACTTTTTGGCAGCCCTTGTTGATTTTCCTTAATTGTTCCACTCAGTTGGTTGAGTTGCCCTGTGGGACATCCTGAGACTTCGTGGGATCCCTTCAAAGTTACTGGATATCATGGTTGGCCTGTACACTGGTACTGTGAGTGCTGTGTAGAGTGGAGGCAGAACCTCTGCATTCTTTCCAGTTGGTTCTGGGGTTTGTCAGGGGTGTCTTCTTGCTCCTACTCTGTTCGATGCTTGCATGGACTGGATGTTGGGCGGGGTCATGGGTCTAGTGGCTGTGACCTGAGACAAAGACTGGAGTCCTTTAGTACTGTGTCTCTTTGGAGAATCCTTGGGTACCACTGGTTTGACTTTGTGTTGAACAAGCTGTTGCTCATGGAGTCCCGAATAATGCACATTACCTGCATTGTGAGGTAGCATTAGTTGTGGCACTATGGCAATATGGCACAATTCCCCAAAGGTGATCCAGCTCATAGGATCCCCTTTGTTGAGGACTTAAGCGGCTGGACCAGTCCAAGTGGATGCCCATGTAACACCTGGCTGTGGCAGACAGATGGTCATTTGTGTAGGGTGGGACTGGACCACATGTCTGCTTGTGTGGTTGCCAACCAGGATCCCGAGCTGTTTTTTCGTGTAGTGAGTGCAGCAACACACTGTTCCAGGCATGCTCTCCAACCTGACCTGACCTGACATAATCAAGTGTTGTATGTTCACTTAGGTGTCCTTTATCTAATATTAGATTTTAGCTAATGATCGTGAAAAAAAATTTGCAAAAGTAGAATAAATAAAGAAGGAGGCAATTATTCTTTCTCACCACTAAAGACTTTTGGCTGACCTATTCTAGTATTTGTACATTTTAAGTGTGTATAAAATAATAATATATTTGAAAAAGGCACGGGATGGTACAATGAAGTCTATGGGAAACATCTTTATGCCATATGCTCTACCCTTCACCTCTTCCTGACAAATCTGGATAAAAAGGACACATATGTCAGGATGCTATTCATATACTTTAGCTCCGCCTTCAGCACAATCAACCCTCAAAAGCTGGTTGTAAAACTGAGCAGTTTGGGCCTGAACACCACCCTCTGAAGTTGGATCCTAGACAGAGAGGCCCCAGTCAGTTTGGATGGGCTGCAACACCTCCAGCATCATCACACTGAGCCCTGGAGCGCTTCAGGGCTGCTTGCTTAGTCCACTGCTCTTCATCCTGCTGACTCATGACTGCAAAGCCATGCACAACACCAACCGCATCATCAAGTTTGCGGATGATATGACGGTGCTGGGACTTATAAGCAAGGATGATGAAACAGCATACAGAGATGAGGTGGAACAGCTGTCCTCATGGTGTGAAGACAATCTATCTCTCAATGTTGACAAGATAAAAGATAGAATTGTGGACTTCAGAAAATCACATCCTGCCCACATCCCACTCAGAATCAACAGTTTAGATGTGGAGACTGTTAGGAGTACCATGTTCTTTGGTGTGCACATAACTGAGGAACTTACGTGAACACATAACATCTCATCACTAATCAAGAAAGCCCAGCAGAGACTACACTTCTTGAGGTGGCTGAAGCGAGAAAGTCTTCCCCCTTCCATCCTCACCATGTTCTACAGAGGCACCATTGAGAGTGTTCTGACAAACTGCCTCACTGTCTGGTATGGCAACTGCAACATTATTGGGGTGCCTCTTTCTTCACTATAGGACATATTTTACAAACGCAGTGTCCGTAAGGCCTGCACCATTGTGCAGGACCCCTTAAACCCCTCAAATGGACTTTTCACACTTCTGCCATCCAAGAGAAGATACTGCAGCATCAGAGCCAGATCTGCCAGGCTGCAGGATAGTTTTTACCCCCAAGCTGTCAGACTCCTTAACACCATGCTGCCCCTAGGAGCTTCCACACTGCCTCAACCACCTCTAAAAACAGAACTTTTATACATGCAAGCCACTTTCCTGCAAAGACTAGTGTGCATGTAGAAAATAATTGAGAGTCTCATACTGACCTTTAAGTATTTTGCACACTGCACATTGACATTCTTTGATATCCTTCTGTTGTGAAACATTCTGACCTGTCATTTTTTACACATGTCCATCCATCCATCCTCTTCTGCTTATCCGAGATTGGGTCGCGGGGGCAGCAGCTTGAACAGAGATGCCCAGACTTCCCTCTCCTTGGCCACTTCTTCTAGCTCTTCCGGGGGAATCCCAAGGCGTTCCCAGGCCAGCCGGGAGATATTGTCCCTCCAGCGTGTCCTGGGTCTTCCCTGGGGCCTCCTCCTGGTTAGACGTGCCCGGAACACCTCACCAGGGAGGCGTCCAGGAGGCATCCTGATCAGATGCCTGAGCCACCTCGATGTGGAGGAGCAGTGGCTCTACTCTGAGTCCCTCTCGGATGACAGAGCTTCTCACCCTATCTTTAAGGGAAAGCCCAGACACCCTGCAGAGGAAACTCATTTCAGTATGTCTTGTATTCGCGATCTCGTTCTTTCGGTCACTACCCATAGCTCATGACCATAGGTGAGGGTAGGAACATAGATTGACTGGTAAATTGAGAGCTTTGCCTTACAGCTCAGCTCCTTTTTCACCACGACAGACTGATGCAGAGCCCGCATCACTGCGGACGCCGCACCCATCTGCCTGTTGATCTCACGCTTCATTCTTTCCTCACTCATGAACAAGACCCCGAGATACTTGAACTCCTCCACTTGGGGCAGGAACTCGCTCCCAACCCTGAGAGGGCACTCCACCCTTTTCCGGCTTAGGACCATGGTCTCGGATTTGGAGGTGCTGATTCCCATCCCAGCCGCTTCACACTCAGCTGCGAACCAATCCAGAGAGAAGCAAACAGGACAACATCATCTGCAAAAAGCAGTGACCCAATCCTGAGTCCACCAAAGCGGACCCCCTCAATGCCCTGGCTGTGTATAGAAATTCTCTACATAAAAGTTATGAACAGAATTGGTGACAAAGGGCAGCCCTGGTGGAGTCCAACTCTCACTGGAAACGGGTTTGACTTACTGCTGGCAATGCAGACTAAGCTCTGACACCGGTTGTACAGGGACCGAACAGCCCTTATCAGGGGGTCCAGTATCCCATACTCCCAGAGCACTTCCCACAGGATTCCCCGAGGGACATGGTCGAACACCTTTTCTAAGTCCACAAAACACATGTAGACTGGTTGGGCAAACTCCCATGCACCCTCCAGGACCCTGCTAAGGATGTAGAGCTGGTCCACTGTTCCGCAACCAGGACAAAAACCACACTATTCCTCCTGAATCCGAGGTTCAACTATCTGATGGACCCTTCTCTCCAGGACCCCCGAATAGACTTTTCCAGGGAGGCTGAGGAGTGTGATCTCTCTGTAGTTGGAACACACCCTCCGGTCCCCCTTCTTAAAGAGGGGAATGACCACCCTGGCCTGCCAATCTGGAGGCACTGTTCCCGATGTCCATGCGATGTTGCAGAGGCGTGTCAACCAGGACAGTCCTACAACATCCAGAGCCTTGAGGAACTCAGGGTGTATCTCATCCACCCCCGGGGACCTGCCACCAAGGAGTTTTTTGACCACCTCGGTGACCTCAGTCCCAGAGATGGGGAGCCCACCTCCGAGTCCCCAAGCTCTGCTTCTTCATTGGAAGGCATGTTAGTGGGATTGAGGAGGTCTTTAAAGTACTCCCTCCACCAACCCACAACGTCCCGAGTCGAGGTCAGCAGCGCACCATCCCCACCATATACATTGTTGACACTGCACTGCTTCCCCCTCCTGAGATGCCGGATGGTGTACCACAATCTCCTTGAAGCCATCCGAAAGTCATTCTCCATGGCCTCCCACGCCTGAGGTTTTGCCTCAGCAACCACCAAAGCTGCATTCCGCTTGGCCTGCCGGTACCTATTAGCTGCCCCCAGAGTCCCACCAAGGTTATTATAGTTTTGCCTTTTAATATTAGTTTTTATTTCTATATTTTTTCTGACCTTACTTGGAAATTCAGTTTAGTTTTAGTTTTCCTTCATCGTGTATTATTAGTTTTAGTTTAGTTTTTATTTCACAAAGACATTTCTGTTTTATTTTTATATCTATTAGTTTCAGCTTTTGTTTTAGTAATTATGGCATGGAGCTCCTACAAAGTTTAGTTTTGTGTCACAATCAGACAGAACTGTACACTTAAGATCTGGATATGAGTTTAATGTTAGTGGAAGCTTACTGCACTACATGGTTTACAATCTGGTTTTGATTTTGTCCTGATAAAAACAAGCATAATCAAATGTAGATACTGAATATGAACAATTTTATAAGTTTTAAAATATTTTCTCATGAAAATCACAGGGGCTTAGGAAGAACATGACTGTTAGACTTGAATCAGTGTGCAGACCCCACCTAGCAGTATTGAGGGAAACAAAGAACAACAAGCATGTAGTGTGAAGGTTAGGGGCAGTGAGACTTGAATAGCCCAACATAAAGGACAGTAAACCCATAATGAGCAGAGCAAGAGCAGGTAATAGGAGTACGGACAGGCATAAAACGACAGAGATAGCATCTGAGAGTAAGAACAATATATACATTATCTAAACCTGTTTATCCAGAGAAGGATCACAGGAAACCTGGAGCCTACCGCAGCAGATTTGGATGTAAGGCAGGAAAAATACCTGGTATGCAATGAGGTTGATGTTAAGAACAAAAAGAATATGATATTTCAACTATCTATATTGACAGAGAGAGAGAAACATGAAAAAAGGGAGACAAATATTTTAAAATATAATTCTGCTAATGGATTACTTTCACAATATCAGGTATTTTGAGTTGAGAATATGAACTAAAAAAGACAAATTAATAAAAACAGAAAAATTACAAAAAAACCCATAGTATGTTTAGTTTTTCTTCGCTTGGAAGACTCTCTTCGCCTACCTACCTTTGTTTGTGTTGCTTCATTGTTAAACAATGTTTTTAAAGCAAAAGTGATTGGTCAGCAACAATATGCTGATCTTGTATGATGACCTAGTCAGTCTCTCGATCAGTGCCGTTTTATTTTCAAAAACCAGGAGTGGTCTCCCGTACACTTTCTTGTATACTTGGATATAGGGATGGATATTTGAGGTGTAAACCACAAGAAAATGATTATATTTTTATATTATGTATGTTAAGGAACAATCAACAACAAATCAAATCAAATTAATAATATATTGAACAATTATTATAAAAGTAAAGTTGAATAAATCAGACTCTGCAGCTGCACGAATAAAAAAAAAATGTGTTCAGGTAAAGTACCACTTCCGGGTGATGTATTTGGCCCAAATACACATCTACAATTGTAGTGTAACAACCACATGCCGAATTTCATCCATCTATCTAGTTGCGTTTTTGAGTTATCGTGTTTATATACACACAGACACACTTGCACACACATACCATTCCAAAAAATGATATTTTTGGACTCTAGTAGGTCTATAACGTGAAGATTCATCAAAATATCGAGGTTGAATGTTTTCATGATTACTATACTTTCTCTATACCTCATATATGAGAAAGTAAACACGATTTCTCCTATGCAAAGTGTCAGGTGAATGGCTGTCAACAAAAACCAGTCACCTGAGAAATAAACTGAAACGTTACTCACTCGTGAATTTTCTGTCCATATGGTAAATGTTTTGTTGACCAGCACATTCTGATTTCAGCCGTTTCAATTACATCTTGATATACAACAAGCGCAAAGAAAGGCAGCACATATTTCACACGCTTTACACACCCGTATTCAGCTTGCTCTTTCACCGCAAATGCTGTGTGAACACCCGCCCTCCATCACCAGGTGCCATTCACTGGATGAATATATGCGGGCGGCTCATGGTGGATGACTTTTCTGTTTTAGAGTTAAACTTACAAAGGTTAAAGACTAACGGCAAGAATATTCATTCAAAAACGAAAACTAAAAATATTTTAGTAAATTATTATTTTATTTCAGTTAGTCTTTCCAGCTACTTTAATAGTTTTATTTAGTTTTAGTTTTTCATTTCGGTTTTGTTAATTATTTTATTTCAGTTTATGAAAATGTTTTTTTAATAATAGTTTCAGTTTTGATTTTAGTTTTCGTTAACTATAATAACCTTGAGTCCCACAGGACAAAAGGGTCCTGTAGGACTCCTTCTTCAGCTTGACGGCATCCCTCACCGCCGGTGTCCACCAACTGGTTCAGGGATTGCCGCCACGACAAGCACCGACCACCTTACGGCCACAGCTCTGGTGAGCCGCCTCAACAATAAAGGCATGGAACATGGCCCATTTGGACTCAATGTCTTCCACCTCCCTCGGGACGTGGTCGAAGTTCTGCCGGAGGTGGGATTTGAAGCTACTTCTGATCCGGAACTCTGCCAGACGTTTCCAGCAGACCCTCACAACACGTTTGGGCCTATCAGGCCTGACCGGCATCCTCCCCCACCATTGAAGCCTACTCATCACCAGGTGGTGATCAATTGACAGCTCCACCCCTCTCTTCGCCCGAGTGTCCAAGACATGTGGCCGCAGGTCCAACGACACGACCACAAAGTTGATCATCGAACTGAGGCCTAGGGTGCCCTGGTGCCAAGTACACATATGAACACCCTTATGCTTGAACATGGTGTTTGTTATGGACAATCCGTGACGAGCACAGAAGTCCAATAACAAAACACCGCTCGGGTTCAGATCGGGGGGGCTATTCCTCCCAATCACGCCCTTCCAGATTTCACTATCATTGCCTACGTGAGCATTGAAGTCTCCCAGCAGTACGAGGGAGTCCCCAGAGAGTATACCCTCTAGCACCCCCTCCAGGGACTCCAAAAAGGGTGGGTACTCCAAACTGCTGTTCAGCGCATATGCACAATCAACAGTTAAGACTCGTCCCACCACCCGAAGGTGGAGGGAGGCCACCCTCTCGTTCACCAGGGTAAACCCCAATGAACAGGCTCCAAGTCGGGGGTCAATAAGTATGCCCACATCCGCACGGCACCTCTCACCACTCGCCAGAGTGGTAGAGAGTGCACCCCCTCTCAAGGAGATTGGTTCCAGAGTCCAAGCTGTGTGTCGAGGTGAGCCCAACTATATCTAGCCGGAACCTCTCGACCTCATGCACTAGCTCAGGCTCCTTCCCCTTCCGAGAGGTGACATTCCATGTCCCAAGAGCCAGCTTCTGTAGCTGCGGATTGGATCGCCAAAGTCCCCGCCTTCGGCCACCATCCAACTCACACTGCACCCACCATCCTTGGCCCCTCCCATAGGTGGTGAGCACATGGGAAGGGGGACCCACGTTGCCTCTTCGAGCTGCGCCCAGCCAAGCCCCATGGGTGCAGGCCCGGCCACCAGGCGCTTGCCATCGAGCCCCAATTCCAGGCCTGGTTCCAGAGGGGGGCCCCGGTGATCCGCATCCGGGCGAGGGAAAACGCCGTCCAAATTTTTTGTTCTTCATAGGAGGTTTTGTTGAACCATTCTTTGTCTTATCACTCATCTAGGACCAGTTTGCCATAGGTGGACCTACCAGGGGCATAAAGCCCCAGACAACAAAGCTCCTAGGATCATTTACACATGTCTTAAACAACTATTATCATACACTGATAATTTCTGTATTATCTATATCTATTATTTATTTATTATATTACATATCTATTGACTATATTTATGTATCTAGATTGCATAATACCATATATTGCATCAATGTTCATATTGCTTACTACACGTCAATATTGCTGCTACTTCTTGGTCTTGTCTTTGCACAATGTCTTGTCTTGTTTGTGTTTTAATCTTAATTTAAATTTTAATCTTAAATTTTAATTTTAATTCTAATTTTTATTTTTTATTTGCACTTCATGTTGTTACACTGTGGACCCTGAGCTTTGCAATTTCATCTATCTGTATACTTGTATATGGTTGAGATGACAATAAAGTTTACTTTGACTTTGACTTTAAGTGCAGTACCATAAAGTGGGTTATTTGTACTTGCTTTTTACATGCAGTTTGTATTTGCCATGTCTGCACTGATTCTTTTTTTCGCTTTCCTACAGACCATTCATGGGAAATTCCACCTACCAGTGCCGGAATATCCTGTGTCCGGCCGGGACGACCAGGAGGACCAGAGGAGGGCTTGTGCCTCCTCCAGACCGCGAGGGGGCGTCCGCCCTGGTTATGTTGGGGGCCTCGGGTAGAGGGCTTGGAAGCCCAGCCCTGTAGGGACCCGTGGCCACTGCCAGGCGGCGCCCCAGTGCCTGAATATCCCGGGAACCCAGCACTTCCGCCACACCAGGAAGTGCTGGGGGGAAGACGACAGGGGACACCCGGACGGCTTCCGGGTGCGCAGCCGGCACTTCCACCACACTGGGGCGTGGCTACGGAGGAATGCCGGGAAGCAGCTGGAGCCCATCCGGGTTCCTATTTAAGGGGCCGCCTCCCTTCAGTCGATGGTGGATGTCGGGTGGAAGTGGACAGAGCTGGAGAGGGGACTGGAGGCGGCCAGGAAGGCACAAGGACTGTGAGGCCTGGATATTGGGGAATCGGTGTAAGAGGCACTGGGGTTTGAGGTGCATGTGACATTATTAATTGTATATATTGTAAATAAACAGTGTGTTGCGTGCAAGAACGATGTTCTATTCTGTGCTACAGAATGTCTACTTTTGTTTGATTTCTTTAATATGCTTAAACAGGGATGACCAGGTTGGTGCCCTAAAATTTCTTCACTGGATCCCTATATAAAGTGCACATATATATAAATATATGTTATTGATAAACCAGCGTAAAGTGATTATTTTCTGAGCAATTCATTTAATTGCTTTATGTATAAAGGTGTGTGGCATGGTAGTGCACTGGTTAGCAGTTTGAGTTCAGGTAATTCATGATATGAACCAGTCCAGTATTTGCAGTTAGCGGTTTTGACACAATGAGTTACAAAGAAAGTGCCACATCACTTTAAAGTTTGTAGAAGTACCCTCAGTTCATTTTCCATTATCATCATCATCAGTAATGATAATTTTTCTTTATCTCAGCTTTTCTTATTTCTCTTTATTTCTGAAGTGACATGAATTTGTTGGGTAGCACAGTAGCACAAGTGTTTTGCTGTTGCCTCATGGATTTAATGGGTTGAGTTCCTGATCCAGTAGGCTTCATGGGGACCTAAATTCAACAACAGTAAACAATATCAAAACATCCATGGAAAACATCTTAAATCAGTCATGCTGCAATCATCCAAATGTCTGGTATCCAATCATATGCTCACAACGTCCCAAATGCATGTATTTTTGCTAAAACTTTGTTAAATAAAATCCTTTCATACATGGCAACAAAGCACATTTTTGAATTGAAGACCAGCATCCCTCTTTGTTCATTGATCTGGAATTCTGCCCAGTAGTTGCTCATTCATTAGGTACCATGACACTTCACATGATATTAGCATTGCTGAGAATGAAAAATGAGTGGAAAGTTTATCAGGTGGAATGTATGCCTGGTATCTGTGACTACACCAAGATTCTCCAACAAGCAGAAGGTCAGTTTACTGGTTGTTTCATTAACTGACAATGAAAAACCTGAAAGAGATGCAGTTTTGGATTACCACTAGGAACATAAATGTAAAGCACAATGAGTCAGAAGAGGGTCTTTAATTTAAATGCTCAACCTCATTTATATGTGTTTGACTGTCATGCATGACAGGTGTTTTCTGGAATATGAGAATATGACTTGATGCCTGACATTTGGATTATGAGACATGAGTAACTTTGAGATTTTTTTCATGGATGGTGTTGGCTGTTGTTCAAATTAATTAAAGCCCAATATATGAGGAATCTGTTTTCTCCATGAAAACATAAGGAAATGTAGACAATGCAAGGTGAGTAACAAATACAAAACTGACCATTTTCAGGTGGAGTTTAAGGAGGAATGAGAATACAGTTATGTTTCACTAATGCACCATATTTTCACAGTACTCCTGCAGCTTTCTCTTTTGAGTTAAATAGAAGTTATCAGATAAATAAAGCACTGCTAGTTTTCCTGTGTGGAGCCTCATGGGTTAGAAAATTACAATTTTGGACATGTCAGACATGTTAAAGGAAGGAACATGTGAAATTGTTCAAGGTCCTAGTAAAAAAGAATACCACACATACTCAATTACACCTTTAAACTCATAACAAAAGTAATGGACTTTTAAGGGAAACTTCAAAGAGCATGAACATCTGTTTTGCATACACATGTAGCCAGAGGCTGATCAAGAAACAATGAAAACAGTTTTGTTTGAGTCCCTTTATCTCTGGGGATAAATTAAGATGGCCTTTGAAGATATGACTTCTGGGCTGGGCTACATGTTTGGAAGCAACCTTCTTGACGTGTGTTTCTGATGCATTCCACTAAGTTCTGAGATTTGTTCCTCTAACTCTGAAGGTGTCCTATGCTGGGGTACTGTTTTGCAGTACTGGTCTATAGCTGCCAAAGAGACTGTCAGAGCAGCCATCTCTCCGGAGAAGCTTGATCATACTCAGCCAGTGAGTCACAAAAGCATTTTAACCAGGGAGATCCACTGACAGGAAAGCAAAGGGTAAACCAACAAGCAAACCGGTGTTGGCAGGGCATACAGATGGTATCAAAAGGCTGAAAGGAAACTAACTGACTCACACATTCAGCAGTGATATGAAAATATGCAAATCAAATTTTATCCAGTGGGGATTTTACCAGGGATTTTGCCTGCCTTTTCCCAGAGAAATGTGTTAACAGAGTTCTTGTTCAGAGTCCAGAGTTCATGTTTTAAGAGACTTACTCTTTTGCATTCGGTAACCAGAACTGGTAAAGTCAACAGCACTACCTCCTTGGCATGGAAATGAAGTTTCCTGTTGTATTAAAAATCATCAGTGTTGCATATGTGAGGAATTATCCAGATGTGACTCTTTTTTTATGGCCCAGTCATTGCTTTCATTTTTTAAATTACATTTGAAAGCAAACTCATAGGTCAAAACAGGAGGATTAGCCTTTCTCCATGTTTGTTCTGTGGTAAATGGCATCTTGTGCACAGTTACTCCAGTCTGTGTCATTCAGAAACAACAAGCAAACAATTGTAACGAATGAGCTAAAGTTAGTTTAAAAACTGCATCTGTTTTGTGACAACAAATAACACTTTTAAAATTTCTGTAGGTAAGATGAATGGGTGTTGCTAGATTGTGTGTTCATCCTGTGATGGACTGCTTCCCAGCTCAGGTATTGTTCCAGCTTGCACCCGATGATTGCTGAAATGGACTGCATCAGCTTTGCAATCCTTCCCTGGATAAGTAGGTTAAGAAAATGGATGTATGGATGATTTTAGTTTTTTTTTTTTCTCAATTTTTAATGATAGCAGAAATGCTTCACAGCCTGTGCTGTATGCCTTCTGGTATAGATTATCTGGGCATTTTTACAAAAAATTGGTCATAACAGCCCTTTCTCCTCTTACACTTTAGCTATGACAGCTTTATTCCATTATATTTTGTTGGTGACAAACGTCTTTATTATTTGTTGCTTAAATATCCCCTCTAGGTCATGATTTAACAGACTTTTGTAGGGTAGTGCTTTTAAGCTTATTGTCTTTGAACAGTATGACAGGAATTAATTGTTTTTCAGGTGGTACATACTTTGAGCATTGCAAAATTGTGATGCAGGTCTGCATGACTTGTAAAATAGCGATGCAAATGGCCTTGGGACACCCATCTGTCACACACTTTGCTTGCATGTAAAAGATAAGATTTTGTTTTCTTCTTTCATTCTATTTTTAAATTTGTAATTTCAAAATTTGTAACTTCAAAAGACTTTGTTGGACAGTTATCTTATTCAAAGATCTTGACCATACATTGTTCTCTCTTGCTAAACAAATCTTAGCCTGAAGAGGTCTATTATTTTTTTACATATAAGATGTCTAACTTAAAGATTTGCCAATGTTGTTTCTTGTCCTAGTGTGTATATAAACACAGGGAACTCCGGTTTCTGTATTACATCTTGCCTGAAGAAGGGGCCTGAGTTGCCTTGAAAGCTTTCATATTGTAATCTTTTTAGTTAGCCAATAAAAGGAGTCATTTTGCTTGACTTCTCACTAAATTTGTAATTGAGAGACTATCAACTAAATATTTTTTACAAATTTAATTTACAAAAACATTCAAAACCTTGTAAAAACACTTTCTGGATCTGTGGCTATATTTTGATAATTTTGTTCTCAGAAGCACTACTTGCCTGTTTAAAATGTGTCAGTTGTTGAGTCACTGATACAAGGATATAGACATGTATTCACCTCTGGTGTTTATAAACTTGCTTATAAAAAGAAAAAGTGGATTAATTATTACCAAGACTCCAACGGCACTTAATGATCAGTCCATACAAACTAAGTGCTTCTTTCTTTTATCCTGTAACACCTTAACCAAGACCTGTGAACTTTCACTCTTCATTAAAAAATACCTACATGTTAAGGCAGGAGTGGCACAGTAGTTAGCACCGCTGGTGCTTATGGAATAAAAATTCTGGTGGAGCCACATAGAGTAGATCTGGGAAAGAGACTCTGTTAGAATGGACAGGGCCAACATGAGAAGCCATGTGTGAGAGTTTTGAGAGAGTGACTGAGTGAGAAAGAGAGTGAAATAAATAGAAATGAAATGTAGTCTTACAAGGCCCAATCCAGACTTGGGTACATGGCCTGCAAACAAGTCTCGAGAGTTATCCTGGCTTGGAACAGCTCATGGAGTTGGGGAAAGTGAGTGTGGATGGTGACACTTCAAGTGTGTAGTGTGAGGTGGAGCCTGTGGAATGAGTGCGCAGGCAGTAGACACAGCAGAGAACATATCTTTGGAGCCATATTGAAGGAGCTGTACATGATCAGAGTGATGGGAGCAGCATTAGAAGACAGCTGAGAAATGTAGATGGCCAACATAAACCTCATGTGACTGAATTAAGGAGGACTACATTTCACAATGTATTAGGCAGCAGTGATGATAAAATATCAGCTGAATAATGGCATACTCTTAAAATTTGCTGACATTTCAAATTTTTTCATCTCTTTTTATTAAGGTTTGTGTGGATTTTTTCATTTAAGAGTTTTGATTAGTGCTGAATCGATTTCAGGGATTTAAATTGAGATTATAATTGTTTTTTATAGTTAAACTAGACATTAAGCCGTTACAATAACGGGCACTAGAACAGTAGTGCATAAACATTAGTAGGAACAGTCTATATTAAATGGCAAGGGACCTTGACCTCATTCTGTTTTTTGTCTTAATTTTTTTTATCAAAAATATTTTTGCAAGAAGCCTAAAGTAAAATAATAATAACAATAAAATAGAAACGTATATGATAATACAGTAAGTATAATTAATATTGCCTTAGTGTAAAACTTTGTAACAATCTGTAATACACAATATCTGAAGAAGATATTTAGGAAAAATGTTCTATTGTTTTATGCATTTAATTTTCTGTCACAATAGTGGGCAATCAGTAGAGTCTCACCAGCAACTGATGTAATGTGCGGCATACAGCTGATAATCGTGCCTGTGGCGTCTCCCCAGCAAGTAATTTAATGTGTGGCATGCAGCAGCTGATGTAGCCTGTGGCGTCTCCTCAGCAAGTAGTGTTCAGCTCCCCAGCTAGTATCTGAATCCGTGCTGGTGTGCAGCTGATTACTGTATGTCTTGTCTCCCCAGCAACGGATTTTATGTGCACGGCCGCGACTACCCAATCAGCACTCTCCCCAACAATGATGTCCTTTATTTGCTTATCATGCGCAGCCGTGGCTAGGCCGATCACTGTGTGCTCAGCTTCCAGTGTGTGTACGTCCACGGTGCCGTGCACATGCGCGGGGCACGGTGCGATGTGCGGCGCGGCCCCGGGCATGTGCACTTCACCAGAAGACACACACACACGGACACCCCTGACCCCTGGATACACACAGAGGTTTTGTTAAAGAGGATTATTTTCATGTCTTTTTCAATGACATGTTGGGTTTACATGGGCGACACTGTTTAGTGAATTATGGCAATAGTGTCACTAGGTATGATGACCAGAAATGTGTATAGCATAAAGTCACCATCACAATGGTATGAAGGTCTTGCACATCCTGGTTAACCGAGATTAAGGAGAAGATAACAGAAGTATAGCATGTAATTTTGAATATAAGATTCTAGTTTCTGATTCTTGCTTTGATTTCTGTGACAAACAAGTTTAGTGTTGTGTTCTGGGTCTGAAAATTTAAAAAACTGGCTTCACGGAAACAAATAGCTGCTTCATAGGCAAAGAGTTCACGACACAACACGTTTACTTTTCTACGTGGGAAATGCTTTTTCTTGTTTCCAACCTCACACCACAGTCACAATAAGCACAGTCCACGGCACTATTCCCTTTTTACTTTTCCTTTGTTGTTTTTATTTTCTCTCTCTCTGTCTACCCCTACCTTTCTCTACCTCTCCCCACCTCTCTCTACCCATCTCAACCTCTCTGTATCTCCTGTCAAGCTTCATCTTCTCCCACCTGTGTAGTGGCTGCTGGCTCCTTTTATAAGGCACCCGGAAGTGCTCCAGGTTTTCGTTGACCTACTTCCAGCAGCACTTCCAGTTGTGGCAGAGGTGCTGCATACAAGTTCTCAGCAGTTCTCCAAGCGCCCACTGGTGGTGACCACAGGCCCCAGCAGAGTTGAGCTTCCATGCTCCAAACCCGTGGCACTGCTGCACACCAGGGGGGCTGTCCTCTAGTGCTCTGAGGTAATGCTCTGGATAGGTTCTCTCCCCCAGACCTTCCATTGAAGGGACGTCCTGGACCGGGCAAGGTATCTGGCCATCTGCCACACTGGCTTAATTACTATGTCTCATTTTCTGGTCCTTATTGTTCCCTCCTGCCTTCTTTTACTTAACTTTTAGAACTTTAGAAATTTATTTTTCCCAAGGAGGAAATTTTGTTTTTTACAGAAGATTAGATAGATAGATAGATAGATAGATAGATAGATAGATAGATAGATAGA
>JANRMT010062814.1:93792636-93815093 GCA_026402145.1 Polypterus bichir lapradei
TATATATATATATATATATATATATATATATATATATATATATATATTAGGGATGCAATGTTTAGTCGACGTAATCGACGACATCGACTACAAAAAATAGTTGATGCGGATTTTTTATTGTCGACGCGTCATAAACAGAACCTCCAATAGAGGCTCCAGGCACAAAGAACCACATTGGTTTTTGTAACTGCAATGCACTACATGAACAACTGGGGGCAGCATCGTTTTTTATTGTTTGTCGAGACTGCACACAGTCCTACCAATGAAGAAGAACATCTGAGGAGAAGAAGAATGTAGAGGAAAATAAACATGGGTGCAATGGCTAATCGGATAGAGGAGGGGGATGGAGATGGAAAAAAATTGAGACAGAAACTTTCTAAAGTGTGGGACTTCACCGAACAGGATGTGCAACCACAGGTTGCAGGCATCAAAATAGTCAGGCATGAAATAATCATGACTAATTGACTAATCGGAAAAAAATTGAACGATTAGTCGACTACCAAAATAATCATTAGTTGCAGCCCTAATATATTGTTGCGAGCAGCTGGGGGCGGAACCCAGCTGAGACGCCTGGAAGGACCGGAAGAGGGATTACGCCTCCTCCAGACCACGAGAGGGCAGCCGCCCTGGTTGGTATGGGTACCGGGGGTGACTGGATGCCTGAGAAGCCCTGGACGTCAGCACTTCCACCACACCCGTATGTGCTGGGAGAAGGAAAACCAGGGACACCCGGAGTACTTCCGGGTGCTCAGCTGGCAGTTCTGCCACACCAGGAAATGCTGGCGGAAGTTCAATGGTAGGCACCTGGAGCACGTCCAGGTGAACATAAAAGGGGCTGCCTCCCTCCATTCTTTAGCTGGATTTGGGTGGAAGAGGACGAAGCCTGGAGGAGAGGAGTGGAGGCGGTAAAGAGAGGCATTGTGTAAGGCCTGGACTTGAGGGTGATTGGTGCTGGGGCACTGGGTTGTGTGCTGTTGGACATTGTAAATAGAAGAAATGTTTAATAAATGTGTGTATGGAACTGAAGCATCGGTGTCTGTCTGTCTGTGTCCGGGCTGCATTCCACAATATATATATATCAGTGACGTGCGGTGAGTTTTATGGTTGGTGAGGCACTGAGTCATTCAGAGTCAGATTTACAAATATATGTACCCAAAAGAGTAGCTTATTCACTATTCAATTGGCAGCCAGCATGCACATTGACTACTGGTTATGTTTCATATCTCATCAGCATTTCTTTACACACAAACAGAGTAGGTAAGGTACATATTTTGCTAAGAAAGAATGTTACATTTATAGTGGCGAGACAGAACGGAAAGAGCACATTTGCTCTGCACCCTCCATGTGTTCTAAATTTGCCATTGCAAATTTCACAATTCATACTCATTTGATACAAATGAAAGTATAGAGTGGTGTACAAAAAAAAAACAGATTTAAATTTTGACCTTAATTGAAATATTTAGATGTTTTTAAAAGCTTTTAATTCTGATGCTTTAATCAATTTTAATACACACTGTTCAACAAAAGGATAACAAGAAAAACAAAGGAATATTTCATTTAAGGTCAAAATATAGTTTTTAAATATTGGATTGTTTTTTGCTTAGTCTGATCCTATTTCTTTATAAAATTGAAAAACCTTTTATGCTCTTACCTTTATTTGTAAATGAAGGCCATGCGCCATTCTTTCTCCATGAAAATCTCTGTCACCTTCTTGGTAAAGTCCTCCCTATTTTCCTTTAGTTTTAAAAATCTTAATCTTCTATTTTGGCAGTCAGTCTGAATAAAAAAATAAAAATAAATGGGCCGCTGCAGTGCACTTGACTTTCTGATATCACTAAATTATTGGTGCCTCTGTGTAGAAGAGCAGCAGCAGCAAGCACCTGTTGGGCTCACATGCGCCCCCTTCAGTGCAGCACGGTACTGTCTGCCTTATCTTGTGCTTTTTCACTGTGGTTTTATGTCAGATCAGCAAGACTAAATATGTCACACATATTCATTAAAGCTATTAGTCAGACTGTGGAAAGTCAGGGTGTATAATAAACGTGTCTGCAAACATTACATTGGCGACATACAGAGAGACAGCAACAAGCACGCACCAATTGCATGCATCGATCGGCTCCTCTCTGCTGCAAAAATGACCAAAATTATTGAAATCATACAGAAAACAAATTTTTAGCACAGACCAGTGGACACATTCATTTTATGTTATCATTATTACTTTTTTTACTTTTCATGATGAGCCTCACCTGCCTCCCCTGACTGCACGTCCCTGATATATAGTGTGAATAAGGCGCTATATAAAGCGCCCGACCCGGCACAGATTCACACTGAGGCACGTGTAAATTGAACAGAAATCTTTTTATTTTTTCTTCACCCATGGGCGCACGTCTTCCCCGTGTCCCACAGGCCCAACACAGTCCCAAACACTTAAACACAGTTCAAACACTCTTCCCATGATTAAACCAGCTGGGCTTAACTATCTCTGCCTCGCCCCCTGGCGGCCATCTCGGGTCCCCACAGGGTTGGGGAGAACTCCATTTCCCATGAAACCCTGCAGGAAACTGAGGCAACATCAACCAGGGAGGCTGCCACCAAGCGTCCCGGGGGAGGTACTGAGGAGCCCATGGCTGCTCCCCCGGACCATATACAGCAGGGTCATCCCGACCGGGCATGGGACCCGGCTGTCCGGCTGTCCACACGTGGACAAAATTGTTGGTACTCTTCAGTCAATAAAAGAAAAACTCACAATGGTCACAGAAATAACTTTAATCTGACAAAAGTAATAATAAATAAAAATTCTATGAAATTTAACCAATGAAAGTCAGACATTGATTTTCAACCATGCTTCAACAGAATTATTTAAAAAAATAAACTCATGAAACAGGCCTGGACAAAAATGATGGTACCCCTAACTTAATATTTTGTTGCACAACCTTTTGAGGCAATCACTGCAATCAAACGATTCCTGTAACTGTCAATGAGACTTCTGCACTTCTCAGCAGGTATTTTGGCCCACTCCTCATGAGCAAACTGCTCCAGTTGTCTCAGGTTTGAAGGGTGCCTTTTCCAGACGGCATGTTTCAGCATGCTCTTTCCAAAGATGCTCAATAGGATTGAGGTCGGGGCTCATAGAAGGCCACTTTAGAATAGTCCAATGTTTTCCTCTTAGCCATTCTTGGGTGTTTTTAGCTGTGTGTTTTGGGTCATTGTCCTGTTGCAAGACCCATGACCTGCGACTGAGACCAAGCTTTCTGACACTGGCCAGCACATTTCTCTCTAGAATCCCTTGATAGTCTTGAGATTTCATTGTACCCTGCACAGATTCAAGACACCCTGTGCCAGATGCAGCAAAGCAGCCCCAGAACATAACAGAGCCTCCTCCATGTTTCACAGAAGGGACAGTGTTCTTTTCTTGATATGCTTCATTTTTCCGTCTGTGAACATAGAGCTGATGTGCCTTGGCAAAAAGTTCAATTTTTGTCTCATCTGTCCATAGGACATTCTCCCAGAATCTTTGTGGCTTGTCCACATGTAGTTTGGCAAATTCCAGTCTGGCTTTTTTATGATTTGTTTTCAACAATGGTGTCCTCCTTGGTCGTCTCCCATGAAGTCCACTTTGGCTCAAACAACGACGGATGGTGCGATCTGACACTGATGTTCCTTGAGCTTGAAGTTCACCTTGGATCTCTTTAGAAGTTTTTCTGGGCTCTTTTGTTACCATTCGTATTATCCGTCTCTTTGATTTGTCATCAATTTTCCTCCTGCGGCCACATCCAGGGAGGTTGGCTACAGTCCCATGGATCTTAAATTTCTGAATAATATGTGCAACTGTAGTCACAGGAACATCAAGCTGCTTCGAGATGGTCTTATAGCCTTTACCTTTGACATGCTTGTCTATAATTTTCTTTCTAATCTCCTGAGACAACTCTTTCCTTCGCTTCCTCTGGTCCATGTTGAGTGTGGTACACACCATGTCACCAAACAACACAGTGACTACCTGGAGCCCTATATATAGGTCCACTGACTGATTACAAGATTGTAGACACCTGTGATGCTAATTAGTGGACACACCTTGGATTAACATGTCCCTTTGGTCACATTATTTTCAGTCTTTTCTAGGGGTACCATCATTTTTGTCCAGGCCTGTTTCATGAGTTTTTTTTTTTTATTAATTCTGTTGAAGCATGGTTGAAAAGCAATGTCTGACTTTTATTAGTTAAATTTCATAGAAGTTTTATTTATTATTACTTTTGTCAGATTAAAGTTATTTCTGTGACCATTTTGAGTTTTTCTTTCATTGACTGAAGGGTACCAACAATTTTGTCCACGTGTGTATATATATACTCAAAAAATTAAATTAACACTTTTTAATCAGAGTATAGCATCAAGTCAGTGAAGTTTCTGGGATTTTGATCTGGTCAGTTAAGTAGCATAGGGGGTTGTTAATCAGTTTCAGCTGCTTTGGTGTTAATGAAATTAACAACAGATGCACTAGAGGGGCAACAATGAGATGACCCCCAAAACAGAAATGGTTTATCAGGTGGAGGCCACTGACTTTTTCCCTCCTCATCTTTTTCTCACTGTTTTTTCACTAGTTTTGCATTTGGCTACGGTCAGTGTCACTACTGGTAGCATGAGGTGATACCTGGACTCTATAGAGGTTGCACAGGTAGTCCAGATTCTCCACGATGGCACATCAATACGTGACATTGCCAGAAGGTTTGCTGTGTCACCCAGCATAGACTCAAGGGCATGGAGGAGATTCCAGGAGACAAGCAGTTACTCTAGAAGAGCCGATAGAATAGGGATAGGGCCGTAGAAGGTCTTTAACCCATTAAAAGGACCGGTATCTGCTCCTTTGGGTAAGGAGGAACAGGATGAGCACTGCCAGAGCCCTACAAAATGACTTCCAGCAGGCCACTGGTGTGAATGTCTCTGAGCAAACAATCAGAAACAGACTTCACGAGGGTGGCCTGAGGGCCCTCTAGTGGGCTGTGTGCTCGCTGTCCAGTACTGTGGAGCTAGATTGGTATTTGCCATAGAACAGCGATTCTCAACCTTTTTGTCCTTGTGAACCCCTTCAAAAAAATGGAATAAATTGGCGAACCCTGTGTAGTCATTACGATATAGTAAATAAAACAATAAAATTGGATTGTTATTAAAATTTATTTTCCATATTAAATAATAAATGATTCATAATGAAAAACCTAAACATAATCATAAAACATTTACAGACAAACATTAATAAAACTAAAGTGATAGCTACAAAAAATGAGTACAAAATGAATACAATAAAACAAAACATTCATCATAGAAAAGCTAAAAACAAAACAGAATTATCTTTAATGTCAATGAATGCCAACTGGTTCTTAGCTAACTTAGGTTAAACTTGAGAAAACTCTCAATGGGATATTTGTGCCTGTTTGGTGGAACAAAGAAATTCAAAATTTGGTTCGATGTCGGAAAGTTTGAGTCTTAGATCAGGTTCTGCATTTAACCTGTTTCTGTATTTATTTTTCAGGTAAGTGTATGTTGAAAATCCTTTCTCACACAGATATGTTGTACAAAAAGGGAATAAAACTTTAAAGGCTTTTTCTGACAAAACAGGATATTCATTTCTTACACTGAGCCAAAAGTCACTTAAAGAGTGATCTTTTAAAACAGCTTTTAGGGAACTGTCAGAGGATAAATCAATGAGCTTTTCTTTTTCCAGTAAAGTTATAGAAGTATATGAATTTATATCTCTTTGAAAAGGACTATGTATCCAGTTGTTCGATCCAGATGTATTAGGTCTATTAGGCAAATAGTCATTGAAAGTGTGACAGATAGGGGGCTCTGTCGTCCCCTTGAACCATCTGATCTGACGCCAGACACCAGGTAAAAGTCCAATAATTGACTTTATTATAGCAATAATGCAGAAAGCACCCTCCACTCCACTATATTCATAAACCACAATACACTAATAATCAATAATCAATCCTCCACTCCCAGATGCGTTCCCACCCTGCCACCCAGCTCAGCTCACTTGTCTGGGATCTCCCACAGTCTTTTATAGTTCCTGACCCGGAAGTGTTTCCGTACCCTCAGTCCATGTGACTTCCTATCACTTCCGGGTCAGATTAAAACTCCTCTTCTTCATCCCGGAAGTACGTCATTCCTCCTGTCGCTGTGACTAAGACATACTTCCAGGTTATAGGGCATGTAAGAGTCTCTGGGCCTCCCTGCAGCTTCCTCTGTTGGCCCCCAAGGTATCCAGCAGGGCTGTAAGGAAAACTCCACTGTCCATGATTCCCTGCTGGTATTCGGGGCACCTCCATGTTGCAGGAAGAGCTTCTCCTGGCGGCCTGGGGGTATTGGCCGGGATGACTGGCCGGCCATATTCCACAAAAGTTAATTGAAGCTGTTTGAGATGTTCAGTAATATCCCTTTTAATATTTTCTTTAAGTTGAATTTCATTTCCTGATAAAATGCTGCTGAGAGAACCATCTCCAGACATCCAAAAGTTGAACTTTTTTTAGCATGGCTTCTATTCTGTCATGCACACTGAAAATGGTGACACCTGGGCCTTGTAAAGACAGATTTAAATCATTTAATTTAGAAAAAATGTCAGCTAAGTATGCAAGTTTTTGCAGCCAAAGAATATCGAATATACAAGAGGACAAATGAAAAGGATGGTCAAGAAAGAATGCTTCAACTTCAGACTTCAATTCAAGCAAGCGGGTCAAAACTTTGCCACGAGAAAGCGATCTAACTTCTGTATGAGTAAAGAAACGTGAAAGCTTCCAAAGTCCTCATAAAACGCCTGGAACAGATGAGAGTTTATATAAAATTTACAATTTTTACAGCGTCGGTTAAAACATTGGCCAGCTCTACAGGAATACGTTTACATGCCAGTATTTGTCTATGAATACAGCAATGAGACCATTCAATATTCTTCTTGATATTCTTTATTTGTGCCACAAGACCAGAAAATTTTCCGGTCATTGATTTTGCACCATCTGTGCATAAACCCAAGCAAAAAGACCAGTTTATTCCATTTCTTTCAAAATAGCCATTGATCATATCGAAAAATGCTTCTTCTGTCGTAGTGGTTTTCAGAGGTTTTACAAATAATACATCTTCTTGAATGGAATTCTTAAAAATATGTCTAATATAAACAAGCAATACTGCGGCGTTTGCTATGTCGGTCGACTCGTCAAGTAGGATCGCAAAATAATTCAATTTTATTCTTTTCAAAAGTTCACTTTCCACTTCATTTGCCAAATCATTAATTCTTTGCGAAACTGTGTTGTTTGATAAGGGAACCAGGTCAATTTTCTTTGCCACCTTTTCTCCAAGCATACACTTCAGGATGTCTTTTGCACACGGTCCAATCAAATTTTCTGCCACTGTATGTGCTTCTCCAGATCTTGCAATTCTGTAACTTACTCGAAATGATGCCTCAAGAGCATTTTTACTATCTGCATTCGAAGCTGGCAGGAAAGAAGAAACACTACACTTTTTATTACCTGCTAATTTTCTTTTAAAATACTCTACAGGTTTATCCTTGTATGTTGGATGCTTTGTTTCAATGTGTCTATGAAGAAGTGATGGTTTTAAACTGCTGTTGGCCAGGACTTCATTACAAATTACACAAAGCGGTTTAGGTTCTGACTAATCCCCGGTAAAATAAAAACCCATTGGTAAATAGTTGCTATCATATTTTTGTTTCTTCTCTTTTGTCTTACTATGTTCGTCTATTTTTTCCTTGCTTTCAGTCTGGAGAGACAGTAGCTCACTACAACTTTCAGTATCGTCACCCTGTGTTGGTACCAAATCAGGGAGTGAAGTAGTAGAAGAAGCAATTGATTGCTCGTCCAGCTTTTTGTCAGACTTGATAAAACTATCCGTTTTTAACCATCGATCTATAATAAAATTATGGAGTAATAATTATTCACGTTTGACGTGCGCATGTTTAAATAAAAAGTCTTTATTGTAATTTATTTACACACACTATGCACTACCAATTTATCTTATTAAAATCACTCGTGGTTCTTAAGCACATCGCACGATTCAATTCGACTCTACTTTCCCTTGTCTGATCGCAGCGTTTTTATATCGGCAGACGTTATTCTCCTTCTCTTAAGCGCATTCGGGGTTCTCGGTTCGCTTAATTGCAAGTTTCCGGATCATACGAGAATGTACACGCATCACCAGCGTGCGTAGCATCTAATTGCGTTACAGATTGTCACCTGTTGCGACTTGACAATTTTATGGAATCTTCCATCACAATGCGTAAGTGACTGAGGTAATATTCATGAATTTGACATTTAATTGATTTGTTGACCCATTTTTATTATTGTATTATTAATAGTAATGTGAATATATTTGCCTACATTTAATATTTCGTTATATTTTTTACGTTTGGGATTTAAAAATCTGCCATTACAATATTTTTTTCGCGAACCCCTTTTATAAGGCATGCAAACCCCTGCGGGTTTGCAAACCACCGGTTGGGAATCACTGTTCTACTTGTTCACACTCTTTTTCATACTGTAGATAGTAGTTTTTGATTGACAGGGGATTGTAAAAGCCCTTTATTTTAATTTGGTGATCAACCTTTTCTGGAGGTTTTGTTATGATATTTACATTTATCTTCTTTCTCAGGCGGTGCCATACTAGGCTGCCATTTATGAAGGCATGTTCCCTTCAAAGTCAATTGTGATCCAGGGCAGCATCCCGCACTCTACAAAAAGATGAGTCATATACTATGATCTTTATGGCCTTTTCCAATAGAAATCTACTATGCTCATATGTTGCATTGTCCCGATTGGGAATCACTGCCATAGAATACCAGAATTGGCAGGTCCACAGCTGGTGCCCTGTGCTTTTCACAGATGAGAGTAGATTCACCCTGAGCACATGTGACAGACGTGAAAGTGTCTGGAGAAGCCGTGGAGAATGTTATGCTGCCTGTAACATCGTTCAGCATAACCAGTTTTGTGGTGGGCCAGTGATGGTCTGGGGAGGCATATCCATGGAAGGACACACAGACCTTGATTGCCATTAGGTATCGGGCTGAAATCTTTGGACCCTTTGTCAGACCCTATGGTGGTGCAGTGGGTCCTGGGTTTCTCCTGGTGCACGACAATGCCCGGCCTCATGTGGCAAGAGTATGCAGGCAGTTCCTGGAGGATAAAGGAATTGATACCATTGACTGTTCCCCACGCTCGCCTGACCTGAATATCCAATCGAACACTTCTAGGATATTATGTTTCAGTCAATCCAATGCCACCAGGTTGTACATCAGACTGTCCAGGAGCTCAGTGATGCCCTGGTCCAGATCTGGGAGGAGATCTCCCAGGACTCCATCCGTCGTCTCATTCTGAGCATGCCCCGACAATGTCAGGCATGCATACAAGCACATGGGGGCCATACAAACCACTGAGTACGATTTTGAATTGCTGCAATGAAATTTCGGCAAAATAGACCAGCCTGCCACATCATTTTTTCACTTTGACTTTGAGAAATCTTTGAATCCAACCCTCTGTAGGTTGATAATTTTCTTTTCCATCCTTTTGTTCCTAACACATTACCCAGTCCATATCAGTATAGAAATCCAGCATGATTTTTTCTCTGAGATCTGATGTGTTTTCAAAGTGTTCCTTTAATTTTATTTGAGCAATTTATATATATATATATATATATATATATATATATATTGTATATACAGGCCAAAAGTTTGGACACACCTCCTCATTCAATGTGTTTTCTTTATTTTCATGACTGAAGGCATCAAAACTATGAATGAACACATGTGGAGTTATGTACTTAACAAAAAAAGGTGAAATAACTGAAAACATGCTTTATATTCTAGTTTCTTCAAAATAGCCACCCTTTGCTCTGGTTACTGCTTTGCACACTCTTGGCATTCTCTCGATGAGCTTCAACAGGTAGTCACCTGAAATGATTTTCACTTCACAGGTGTGCCTTATCAGGGTTATTTAGTGGAATTTCTTGCTTTATCAATGGGGTTGGGACCAGCAGTTGTGTTGTGCAGAAGTCAGGTTAGTTGGACGATCATTTATTTTTCAGCAGGACGATGACCCCAAACACACCTCCAGGCTGTGTAAGGGCTATTTGACCAAGAAGGAGAGTGATGGAATGCTGTAAATGGTCATGAAAATAAAGAAAACACATTGAATGAGGAGGTGTGTCCAAACTTTTGGCCTGTACTGTATATATATATATATATATATATATATTATGGCTTCAACAATTAATCACCATAATCAATTATCAAAAGCATTGCCAATGAATCACTTTCATCGATTAGTTGATTACATCATTAGGATGAGTACTTTGTGCCACCCAAAAGTCTTGCTTCCTGAAAAGTTTTTGCTGATTGTGACAGGTATGCACAAATATAGTTTTACTGCATCACATAGGAACTCTGAGAAATAGACATTTATATACAGTGCATCCGGAAAGTATTCACAGCGCATCACTTTTTCCACATTTTGTTATGTTACAGCCTTATTCCAAAATGGATTAAATACATTTTTTTCCTCAGAATTCTACACACAACACCCCATAATGAAAACATGAAAAAAGTTTACTTGAGGTTTTTGCAAATTTATTAAAAATAAAAAAACTGAGAAATCACATGTAAATAAGTATTCACAGCCTTTGCTCAATACTTTGTCGATGCACCTTTGGCAGCAATTACAGCCTCAAGTCTTTTTGAATATGATGCCGCAAGCATGGCACACCTATCCTTGGCCAGTTTCTCCCATTCCTCTTTGCAGCACCTCTCAAGCTCCATCAGGTTGGATGGGAAGTGTCGGTGCACAGCCATTTTAAGATCTCTCCAGAGATGTTCAAATGGATTCAAGTCTGGGCTCTGGCTGGGCCACTCAAGGACATTCACAGAGTTGTCCTGAAGCCACTCCTTTGATATCTTGGCTATGTACTTAGAGTCGTTGCCCTGCTGAAAGATGAACCGTCGCCCCAGTCTGAGGTCAAGAGCTCTCTAGAGCAGGTTTTCATCCAGGATGTTCCTGTACATTGCTGCAGTCATCTTTCCCTTTATCCTGACTAGTCTCCCAGTTCCTGCTGCTGAAAAACATCCCCACAGCATGACGCTGCCACCACCATGCTTCAATGTAGGGATGGTATTGGCCTGGTGATGAGCGGTGCCTGGTTTCGTCCAAACGTGACGCCTGGCATTCACACCAAAGAGTTCAATCTTTGTCTCATCAGACCAGAGAATTTTGTTTCTCATGGTCTGAGAGTCCTTCAGGTGCCTTTTGGCAAACTCCAGGTGGGCTGCAATGTGCCTTTTACTAAGGAGTGGCTTCCATCTGGCCACTCTGCCATACAGGCCTGATTGGTGGATTGCTGCAAAGATAGTTATCCTTCTGGAAGGTTCTCCTCTCTCCACAGAGGACCTCTGGAGCTATGACAGAGTGACCATTGGGTTCTTGGTCACCTGCCTGACTAAGGCCCTTCTCCCCCGATCGCTCAGTTTAGATGGCCGGCCAGCTCTAGGAAGAGTCCTGGTGGTTTCGAACATCTTCCACTTACGGATGATGGAGGCCACTGTGCTCATTGGGACCTTCAAAGCAGCAGAAATTTTTCTGTAACCTTCCCCAGATTTGTGCCTCAAGGCAATCCTCTCTCGGAGGTCTACAGACAATTCCTTTGACTTCATGCTTGGTTTGTGCTCTGACATGAACTGTCAACTGTGGGACCTTATATAGACAGGTGTGTGCCTTTCCAAATCAGGTCCAGTCAACTGAATTTACCACAGGTGGACTCCAGTTAAACATCTCAAGGATCAGGGGAAACAGGATGCACCTGAGCTCAATTTGGAGCTTCATGGCAAAGGCTGTGAATACTTATGTACATGTGATTTCTCAGTTTTTTTATTTTTAATAAATTTGCAAAAATCTCAAGTAAACTTTTTTCACGTTGTCATTATGGGGTGTTGTGTGTAGAATTCTGAGGAAAAAAATGAATTTAATCCATTTTTGAATAAGGCTGTAACATAACAAAATGTGGAAAAAGTGATGCGCTGTGAATACTTTCCGGATCCACTGTATTTACTGACAATAACGTATTTAGTCACGTTTATGTTTTGCATAAGCTATTAAATTCAACAGAATTAAAAGTGTTTTGCTCCTGATTTTCTTTTGTATTCGATGTCTGGTGCATCACGTTGCAGTGTCCAATAGTAGTCAGCAAGCATTGATGGATTCCAGACGCCACTCTTCCGGGTTGTGATCATAACTCAAGGCCGAGAACAATCCTTCAATGTCACAACAGAAAAAGAGACTGTTGACCTGTGCAAAAAATATGATTATATCATGATGTTGGCCTCAAAACACATACATTTTTGTACCTGGTGGCAGCAAACACCATTCCTGCAGTATTGAACCCAGCAGCTCGGCTTTTGCTTTTGAGAGATCCAAATCTCTGACCAAATCATTCAATTCGGTCTGTGTTATCAGATGTGGATCGCCTGATGAGCACGGTTCAAAATCCAGGTCAATGTCACTGTCAGTACCCTGCATTGTAGTTTCTTCATCTGGTTCATCTAAGGTCCAATCCTCTGGTGGTTTTGGAATTGGAAGACTGTCGTCATGTGACACAGGTCTCATTGCTGAAGGCAGATTAGGATATTCAATTGACTTCTTGTTTTTGGCAGAGAAACCAGACACATTAGCCAAAAAGAAGTAACAGTTCGTCACATGGTCTTTCTGTTCTCGCCATATTATCAGAAAACTGCAACGTTTTTCGAGTGCCTCTGAGCCAGGCTCACAGACTAACAGCACATGTCGCACAGCAAATGTGAGGCGCCTATTCCTTGTTTTGATCACCAACTTTGCAGCCGAAATACAGATAATAAGCTTTCTTCACAAGAGCAGTCATCCAACGTCTCTGAGGCGCAAGTGTACAGTATATTTGCCACAGATATAGAAGCTGTTAGGACATTGACAAAACATATCGCCCGAGAGCAAAATGTCTATAGCATCAAGATTACTTACTGTAATATTGCTACAGATATTATACTTTGCTATACTGATATTGTACATATACACTGACTATCTTTATTAATCAAATGAGCAGGATCGGTTTATGCAAGCCACCTTTATAGCATGCTGAGACAGCATCAAGCTCGTTCAGACCTGCCCAGGATGTCAATTTCCACAGAACAGCTTCCATCCAACACAAAGTCAGCTAAGCTTGAGGGATATCAGTCTGTCCAGTTAGGAAGTATAATGGTGCAAATGAAAGTGACAGCAGGTGCACTGAAGAGGCAACAGCAAGACAACCCCCAAAAAGGGAATGGTGGACATAGACAAGTGCTCTCTCCTTGATCTTCCTGACTTGGTGTCCTTGTCACTACTGGCAGCATGAGGCTGTACCTGCAGCAGATTCTGGTAGCATAGATAATCCAGCTCCTCCAGGGTGGTACATCCATATTTGCCAATGCAAGATGATTTGCTCTGTCTCCCAGTACAGTCTCAAGAGCATGGAGGAGACTCTAGGGGATGGGCCGTTGCACAAGGAGAGCTGAACAGGGCCATCAGCAGGACTGGAATCTGCTTCTTTGTGCGGGGAGGAACAGAAGGAGCACTGCCAAAGCCCTAGAAAATGACCACCAGCTGGCAATTGGTGTGCATGTTTCTGGCCAGGCATGAGGGAGGCATATCCTTTAAAATGTGATGTTCAATCCAGACCTCAATGAGTCTTGTTACATCCCTTGTTACATCATTTTGTTTTCAACGAACTATGCAGTATTATTTAGTAAAGATTTTCCACTTGAATATTTTGTTCATCGAGAAGCAATGTCTTACAATTGTTTGAACCACCCTCAGCTTTGGGAAAATTGCTATTAAAACAGTGAGTAAGCTAAAGTAATAATATTTTTAATAATTATAAGGCATGGGTAAACTTTTGTGTACCCACATTTCAGACGTGTACTGTGTGTGTAGTGATGGAATCATCCAACAAGGAGTTCATTCCATGAGAGAAAAGAATAGTGAAAATGCTACCTTTTTTTTTTTTTTACTGGGGTATTGCCAAAATAATTAAGAGGATGAATCCATAATAAGACAGTGATTTTTGCGTGACTCCTTGGCACTCCATGAGACTTGGGATGTGTGATTCACCACACTTCACACCATCACAGATTTTGATTTTGTTGCTTTTGGAAGCACCAACATGCAGAGCTTTCCATTTTTTTTCTCACTCCCTTTCAGCTCCTTCTTGCCATTTTCTTTCCTTCACCTACCCTTTCAATTTATTAGCCTACTCTCCTACTGTATCAGGTAATATTCTGAGTTATATTCAGGATGGAAAGAAAAAAAAACATTGCATGTGGATTAAGCCAAATCAGTTAAAAGACAGGCCAGGTCATCGGTATTTCTCCCAAGTGTCCTGCTGGCCAGTCCAAGCCTGGGGTCTTATTTGTAAAACTTTGCATGGATTTGAGCAGGAAAATATGCTGATTTTTATTCAATTTACCCTCTACAAATCACAATCACCTTGCATAAGTGCATATGTGAACACTCCATGGACGCTGCTCTGAAACATCCATATATGGAGTATGCTAGTCAACCTTATACATGTGCATTCATGATGCTGTAAAACTTCATGGGCTGGTAGAGTAGTCTCCCAACTGACGCATCAGGACACTGCTACCTGCCTTCAAGAGTATCTGGCTGAGCGCAAGATAATTCTTGGCATTATAGTGCCTCTCCTCCTCTAACGTCTAGGCAACACTGGACAGTGCCAAACAAAATGGACAATGTCCAGAGGTAAAAGAAAACAAATTCTCATGTAATTCGTGTTGCAAAATCTGCATGTCTGATATCCATTTGTATGGTCAAAATGTGTGCATTTTTTGCTAATGTATTAAACAAAGGGAACAAGATAAAGGTTTGGGGGGATCCGCCCCATATATTGTCAGGATTGCTGTAAGGCAAAATATCTTTTTGGTTAGAAAAGAGAGTAGTCTCTTTGAACTAAGTCATATATAAGAGACTGAGCACCAGGAAGATTATCGGGTTTATATGGTGGAGAGGGAGGAAGAGGCGGGTCGTCAATGGGAAGTGATGTCATCCCAGGGGCAGTCTTATGCTGAAACAGGAAGTGAAGTTCTTAGGTGTTCCTGCAAGGAATTAGAGGAGGTATTAGTGCACATAATCAGTCCCATGAGGTGCTTTAACAATAACTAGACCCTGCTGCTGTCTCCTATGCGTGTGTGTGTGACAATGGTTACTTCCTGATAGCTCTGCATTAAATGTCAACAGGAAAGATGTCACTTTTACAATGCTCTGTGTTTGAATGAAAGACAGGTTTCTTCACCAGTGAACAAGGACTAGACGTAGATCTTCAATGCTAATGCACAGCATTGTGGGATTAATGTTTTCCTTGCTGACATTTAAAGCAGAGCTTTCAGGAAGTAACTGTTAGAAAAATAAAAACTGCACACATTTTGACCGTACAACTTTTTGGATTATGCGACATGAGTTCTGTGAGAATTTTTTTTTTTTGTTTTGTGGTAGTACACAAAATGTTATGCGGTTTCTAAAATAAAAGACAAATTGTGTAAAACCAACATTCACTGAACTACACTAAAAACAAAGCTTTATCTGTGTTAGAAATACAGAATAAAAGGGGCAAATGCACTCTCTGGCGACATCAGTAACTTTTCAGCCAGGGAGTCGTGCTCTAAGCATGAGAATTCAAGTTGCCATCCCTCAGTTGGCCCCCTGCACCAGAGGTGTACGTGCCTCTTGGTTACTGGCTTTTCCTCTGCCGTATTACTAGGATGGACTTGACGAGCAAAGAGGGCACTCACTGCCAAATCCCAAAAGAACAACTTCATTATACTGCCTTTACCTGCTAAAGACAAATTCCCCAAGATTAGCCATTGTGATGACGTGCCATTTACAAAATCTGATATGAAAGGGTTTGAAAGTCGCTCAGGTATCAAGAGGAAAATGAACAGCAAGATTCCAGTGATGACAGGTGAACTGTAAATATTGGAATTTGTAGATTTGAATGGATGACATTTCTCTCTCTCCCTCCTTCTTTCACATGCAACCAAAAAAAAAAACAGAAAAAAGTGGTGATTTGCTTTCCTGTTTTTTTTGTTTTGTTTTGTTTTTTTTTTTTCACGGTTCCTAAGCCGCCAACATTGTTACAATTATAACACTTTGCAGCTCTATGAATTTGTGACTAAACACAAAAGTGAAACCCAATGAAAGAATCTGTGTTATTGAGCTGCTGTCCATTTATATAAAAGTGTGCCTTTTTCCTGGCTTTTGCATTCCTGTTGACAGAATATTTTGTAGATCCACCAGACAAAATAACTAAATCACTGTACTTCAAACATAGACCAGGCCTGTTAAAAATGAAAGTCAGAATTACCCCAGTAATGCAAGGCCTGGCAAAGCAGCACATCCATCATGACAGCATGGAAACAACAAACAGGCAGCAGGCCAATTTCTCAGTGCCAATAATATTAATGTGTACTTCACAGTGTCTCAGAGTAATTCCTGGTCAGCATTAACATCAAAATTTCATAAGGATGCAGCAGAAATAAAACAGAAACACAAAGTCAAACCACCCAGCTATGCGAACAACAGGTGTCCTGTTCAACAGGTAGGGTGACTTTCCCACCATGCATCTCAGCACTCTGCTCTCTCCCCAACTTGTAATTCTCCATTTTTTCTTTTAGAGAGTTGTTGTCTTCTTTGCTCCAAATTAATCAATCACTCTTTATGCAGTGTTTCTCTGAGTAAATGCAGCCTTAAAGCAATTTTCATGATTAAAATTCCCATAGTTTTCATAAGAAGGTTAGATTTGTTCACAGATGTACAGTGAACCAGTGAGCAGAATTCTGACCTTTGGCCTTATATTTCCAAATCCAGCCCCAGCTATTCAATTCGAGTGCAGGCAAATCAAAGATCATGGCTCTGACTTCAGGAGGGTCCTTATACATTGTCACTAGGGTCTTCTAAATGGTGTCATGTAATATCACAAATGTTCTTGTACTTTCAGGTTGTACACTCACAACCTGAACACCTACAACACAATTTAGAAGTTTTGAGCAGTATCTACTGTCATTTAAACAGACTTTCTCTGCTCCCTCCCTAACCAACAGACAAGGTGGGCTTTTGTGTTTACTTTCTGTCTGAATAATAGCTCTTATTGTATCAGCATTGGTAGACAGAGCGCTAGTTCCTGAAGTGAAGTTTAAGACAAATATTTGTCTTTTACTTAAGTGATCATGCTTCTGAGTTATGGAATATGAGTGGTTCTCTCAGTATGGATGCCTCTGGTCACTCTTGAACACCAGCTTGCTGTTACAAAGGTGAGCATCTCAGCTGGATTACCCAGTGAACCCAAGTGGGCACACCACACATAACCCTAATGAAGTTATTTGGGAAATACAAATAACAGAATTGTCATCTTTCAGTTAATCTTCAAAATTAACCCATCCAATGACAACCATCCAAAAAAAAAAAAAAAAACAGACTTACACATGAGTTTAGGAGAACGGGAGTTTTTAAACATAATAAGTTTCTGTTTTTTAATTCAGTATATTAAAACACTAAAGAGGGTGAGGGCCTGCCTAGATATACACTGAAAAAAAATGGCATGCCAGATTAAAAAAGAAAAAAAATATGTACATCGGTTGCACATAATAAAATTGTTTTTATCAAAAACAATGTAATTATGCTTAATGCACTAATTTAATATATTTTGAAGCAACATATATAAAATGAATGAAACTTTTTCATTCTCTGTTAAATTAATTATATTATGTTAAATGAACATGAAAAGCATAATATTTTAACAATTATTTTATAAACTTTTTAAAAAATGCACCTCATCGAGTTACTGAGCTCTAACTTTTTTAGGTTGTCAGTTATACTTGTTCCAATATCATTTTATAGTTCATGTTCAAAGTTATTAATAAGAAATACTCCTGCAAATTGAGACTAAAATGCAACTTAATAAAATGAGCTCCTTCCCAGTCCATCTTGGTGGTGATCTCATCACACCTGCCTCTACTGCAAAGAATCTTGGTGTCATTTTTGATTCCTCCTTCTCTTATTCCGCCCACATAAATCACTTTAAGAAACTTTCTTACTTTCACCTCCATAACATATTCCATGTTCACTCCTTCCTCTCCTTTTCTAATGCTGAGAAACTTGTCCATGCTTTTATCACATCCCGCATCAATTATTGTAATTCCCTACTGGCAGGTGGCCCTTCTAATCTTATATCACAGCTCCAGCTTATTCAAAACTCAGCTGCAAGAGTCCTTACTCGAACCAGCAGCAGCGAGCACATAACACCCATCCTGCTCTGTCTTCACTGGCTCCCTGTGTCTTACAGAATCGAATATAAAATACTACTAATAACCCACAAAGCCTTAAATAACCTCACGCCAAACTACATCAGTGACCTTCTCCATCACTATGTGCCTGCCCGCCCACTAAGGTCCTCTGATTCTGGTAATCTTCACTCCATGGGTGACAGGGCCTTCAGCTGTATAGCACCCAGACTCTGGATTGACATACCAAAATTAATTAGATCAGCTAACTCCATGAATTCTTTTAAAAAACAACTCAAAACTCATTTGTTCAGGAAGGCTTTTAGCTCTACTTGACTTTATTATCCTTCTCTCAGTTTACCTCTCTGTCAAGATGCTCATGTAACCTGTATGTGTGTGTGCCAAACCATCAATTCTGTTGTCTGTTAGGCTTTCTCTGAATTTACTGTCTTAATCTTCTTTATTTATTTATTTGGTTTGTATAATGCTATATACTGTATACCCTGCCACTCTTTCTTATATTCTGTAAGTGCCTTGAGCATGGGAAAGGAGCTATATACATAAAATGTATTATTATTATTAATCCATTTAAGGATTAAGGTTTGCTTATACCAAAACTAGTTTTATTTGGTAAAAACAATACAAACCAACAAAAATACAAAAGATTAGTATTCAAAAGCTGAAATGTACAACAATTGTACAAGAACACCGCTTCTTTGGCTGTGCCAGAATGTCATGACCAATGAATAACTAAATATAAACACAAAATGCACCTTGGATAGAGTGTTATATTATAAAATACAGTTACTTATATTTATGTAACTGTATATATTATAGAATAAATGTTAAATATTTGTAAAATATAAAGTGCAAAAATTGCTGCTTGGCACCTTCTTTCATAAAATATTTTTTGATTTTTTTATTTACAAATGAGGAAATTCAGCAACTGCATTGTATTATATTCAGGTGTATTATTTATTTGTCTGCTTTAATAGTGTTTATCTGGTTGAGTAATGTTATGATAATACTAATGAACAGCAATGCTGAAAGTAGTTGACCCATGTGAAATTACTAGACTCGACACATTCAAAAAAGTTTTGGGGCAGCCTCCCGTATAATTTCCCTGGGTGCAAATGGGTTTTGGAAATAGCACTGATGTGCATCGGCTTGAGTCTGTAATTGAACTGTTGAAAGGCTGAAAATATGGCAGCTTTAACACTAGAATTACCAGAGCCTATGAAAAAACTCGTAGATCCAGCCCATCTTAAATCCCATCGCACCTCTCCGTCTGTGTCTTTTGTCCTGTGAATGTGCCGATAAAGACAAGCAGCAAGCAGCCTGCTATTCCATCCCCCCACCACCGCACAACGTGCACAAAGTTTTAAGGTTTTAAGGGGTTTAAGGTGGGCCAGATTTAGAAGTTTTTTCGTTGGCTCTGGTAATTCTAGTGTTAAATGCCAAGACCGGAAGTGATGTCATAAATCGGAAGGGATGTGCTTTTGGGCGCTGGAGTCAGAAGTGACGTCTTCAAGGTCAAATCAAATAGGTTTTCCCATTTTTGGTCTGCAGAGACAACAGAAGTAGGGTTAGCGCACCCCGCCACCCCCTGGCCTGGCGTGGAATTACCTTCACTTGGTCCATTCAGCTCCCTCCTACTTGGATGTGTGTTATACCCGTAACGAAAGTCAGAACTTTTTTTTTTTTTAGTACGTAAACATCCCTGTACTAAGCAAGTAATTCTAGACAACACAATAGTACATTTACTGACTTGTGAATGTAGTGAGTATAGTTTGATAAAACATTAATACAAGGAAAAATGCAAAACGGAGTAATGTTAGTCTGTGTGATTAAGTGTTGTAAATGAATATCTGAATATTTCTCGTGTGTTTGTTGTTTTTTTTTAACTTTTATTTCACTAACCTTTTGCTCTTAATCGGCGACAATAACTCAAGCACACAACCTGCTGCTTCTTTGAAAGTCACATGACTTTACCAAGTTATCCAACCTCTGCTGACGATGATCTGCTTGGTGCATATTAATTTCTGGTGAGGACTAAATATAACTATTTTGACTTCTGTCTAAATGACTGAAATTAGTATATTGTACATTCCACAAGATTCAATAAATTAAATATGATCAAGTTACGTTCAAAAGTGGAACATAAACAATACATGTATTATAAAGTAAATACATTTTTGTAACAACCTGCCATTTGCCTTTTTTTCAGTGTAGTATTCTATAATAATAAGAATAGAATTGAAAGGGCAAAGGTGATTGAACCATTAGGATATAATGTAATGGGTTTCACAGTGTTCAGCAGAGTGTATATTCTAAAACAAAGGCAGGTAAATTTAATTTTAGTAAGGCAAACGTTTAACAGATTCAGCAAAGCTTCAGTAGCTTAAATTGGGATAAGCTTTTTAGTATGGAGACACTTAAGGAGACATGGGGCAAATTTAAAAGCGTTTTACATATAATCCCAAAATTTAGAAGTAGCATGAAATTAAAGAAAGCTCTGATATGGATAAATAAGGATGTAAATAAAGGAATATTACCTTGAAAATTACTCCAAGGTTGCTGTACATTAGCGGACCTTGCACTCTGACCTACAAATGTCATGTGAAAAGACAATTTCTCCTCTGGGATTAATACAGTGTACCGGAATGCCCTACGTTGGAGTGATAAGGTAGGTGCCAGACAGCCGTCACAATGTTTAACCTCCGTTTGCAACTTCTGGGTGCATACCACCCAATCCCTTCACTCAGTCACTCGATTTCTCATCAGGATGGTGGCATACAGTATTGAGCAGCGTGTCTTCATGGTGTTAACCTATTGGGTCACCAATTCATTAAAGCGGTGTCAGAATCAATTGGATGATCATTAGTTAACAGAAGGTTACTTCCACAAGGATGAAGCAATGTGTCATACATTGGCAAGGAGCATGGCAGAAATTGAGTCCTTCTTCGGTAACAGGGTAACTTCAAAGGGGTGTTGGCCACCATGGTCGCCAGATCTGACACCACCAGACTTCATCCTTTGGGGTATGCTCAAAGGAAAAGCCTATTGGAACAAGCCTCACTCTGTGGAAGATTTGAAGGAAAACATCCAACGTGAAATTGCTGCTATTTCCCCTGAGTCACTTACCAATACGTTCAGGAACATGGATCGCTGCATCGAAGTGTGTCTGGCAGAAAATGGAAACCACTTCAGGCATCGCATGTAATGCAATCAATTACACATATGTCAAGGTATATAGCACATTTGTTTGATTCAGATTGCTTCATCCTAACGGGAGTTACAGCAGAATAATCAGGGCCTCTTTCAAGTGAATCTCCCTGTATTGAAAAGGGTGGTCAGGCTGATCCAAGTAACTATTGGCCAGTTCGCTTAATTTGCGTGATTGAGAATGTATGTCCAGAAAAAGAGTATTAGCAAACACCCAACAAGGGGTTCAGACAAGACAGATCTTGTTTCATTAACACACTGGAATCATATGAGGAAGAAAAAAAAGAATACCATAAAAAGAGATGCTTATTATATTATTTATCTAGATTTTTAGAAGGCTTTTGATAAGGAACCACATGAATGGTTAGTGATCAAACAAAAAGAAGTGAGAATTCATGGTATGGTCTGTAGGTGGGTACAAAATTGGCCTGAAAAATAAGGAGCAAAGGATTATTATGAGGAGAACTTTTTCAGGATTACGTGATGCTAAAAGTGGTGCTCCTCAGGGATCAGTGTTGTGGCTGATGCTGCTTTTAAATATAGGTCTATTCAAAATGAAACAACAGATTTCAAAAATTTATTTCAAACTAACTGTAAGACAGAAACACATTCCGCACATGACTGGATAGAGGAAAGTTCAAAGTTTAAAAGCCTGCCTAAAAGTACCAGTGAATGCTACCGAGCGCTGTTTCTCATCTATACTAATAAAAGGCAAAGCCCTCACTGACTGACTCACTCACTCACTCACTCACTGACTCATCACTAATTCTCCAACTTCCCGTGTGGGTGGAAGGCTGAAATTTGGCAGGTTCATTCCTTACAGCTCCCTTACAAAAGTTGGGCAGGTTTCATTTCGAAATTCTACGCGTAATGGTCATAACTGGAAGCTGTTTTT
>JANRMT010062814.1:93815493-93863464 GCA_026402145.1 Polypterus bichir lapradei
TATATATATATATATATATATATATAGAGAGAGAGAGAGAGAGAGATAGATAGATATGACAACAACACTCATATCAATGACAAAACAATTACATTAACAATCATGTTACGTTATTTTTAAAATATTTCCTTTTCTTTTTCATAACTTCTTTAACACACTACTTCTCCGCTGCGAAGCGCAGGTATTCTGCTAGTTTATAGTAAAATGGCAACAACACTGCAAGAGAAATCATTTTGCGTGTTGCAATTTGTGAAGTGTGACTCCATTGTTCAAGTGCAACATGAATTCCGCCGACGGTTCAACAAACAGCTGCCTCGTCATTAGCAAATTTACGAGTGGCATAAAAAATTCATAGAAGATTGTTGCATATGTAAACATACAAGCACTGGTCGTCCATGCATGGCAGATGAAAATGTCAAGTGTATCTGAGGTGCAAATGTGCAAAGTACAAATGTAAGATTAGAATATGGAATAAGAGGTTTGAAAGTTGAAGTACCCCTTATGAAAAGGACCTAAGAATCATAGTGAAATCTACATCCAGACAGTGTGACACCTCAGTACCACACTAGTTTGAATGGAACAATGTGAGGTTTTTTACAGTGGCTGGAGTACCAATACTGCGCACCAGCCCCTGGGTTTTCCCTGAAAGTTGGAGGACCTGCTTACAGGGATGGATGAAGTAGGCTATATATCACGATGTGTGAAGTATAATTTAAGGGAGATTATATTTAAGTTATATAATACACTAGCTGTGCTTTAAGCTTTAAGGCAGGTTGATATCTAAGTAATCGATATAGTGCTTCGTGTTAATGTTTGTGGTGCAATATGCAATGCATATGTCTCTATTATATGCCATTTGGTATGGGATTCGTAAAAGCAGTATTAATGTCTGTGATGTGCCATCTATTGGAATAACAAATGCAATGCATTTCATTACTAAACATGAGATGTGACATCTTTTGGAATGACACAGACATAGCAACTGGATAAACGCTCACCCTTTCGCTACGGTGGACTGGTCAGGCCTCACCTGAAGTACTGTGTACAATTTTAGTCTTCAAATTACAAAAAAGACAGCGACACTAGAGAAAGTCTATCGGAGAGTAACTAGGCTGATTCCAAGACTATGATGTATAAACTATTAGGAGATACTGAAGGAGCTGAACTTTTTCAGTTTAAGCAAACTGAGATTAAGAATGGAGATAATTGAAGTGTTTAAAATTCTGAAAAGAATTAGCACAGCTGATCAGAGTTGTTACTTTAAAATAAATTATTCAAAAAAGAAAACATGGGGACATGGTTAGAAATTTGTTGTGGCCAAATTTCACAGAAATGCTTGAAAGTTGTTTTTTCATGCATAGAACCATAGACACATAGGATAAAATACCAAGTAGTGTAATAGAGAGTACGACTTTAGAAACCTTCAACTCGCAACAAGCTATTTTGCACAACGTTTGTCAGTAGGATGGACAAGCTTTTTGGGCTGAATAGACAGTTCTATTCACAATTTTTCAACTGTTTTAATTACAAACTAGTCTTAGCTAGGAACTGGTCCACTCATTATTGACTTAATACTGAGTGGCCAACAATCCACCACTAAATCTGTAAGTATAAGACACTGGGGCAATTATTTACATAATTTTAGCTCTCATAAGCATGCCTCCTCTACAAAGCGTAGTTCAGCAAGTGGAAAAATTAGCTATGAAGTTGGAAGATGATGCTCCAGATGAGTTTGTGATATCCTAAACTATAACTTATAAACAACTGGAAATGTATTTTTCACTGTGGATGTATGGTTTCCTCCCACAACCTCAAAGACATGCAGGTTAGGAAGTCTGGCAATTCTGAATTGGCCTGATGTACACTGTATGGACAAAAGTATTCGGAAGCCTGACCATTACACCAACAGGAACTTTAATGACATTGCATTCAAATACATAGACTTTAATATGGAGGTGGTCCCCCCTTTGCAGCTATAACAGCTTCCACTCTTCCTGGAAGGCTTTTCACAAGATTTTGCAGTGTTTCTGTGGGAATTTGTGCCCATTTATTCTGTAGGGCATTTATGAGGCCAGGCACTGATGCTGGACAAGAAGGCCTGGCACTCAATCTCTGTTCCAGTTCATTCCAAAGGTGTTCGATCTGGTTGAGGTCAGAACTCTGTGTGGGCCAGTCAAGTTCTTTGACACCAAACTCATCCAACTATGTCTTTATAGACCTTGCTTTGTGCACTATGGCACAGTCATGCTGGAATAGAAAAGGGCCTTCCCCAAACTGTTTCCACAAAGTTGGAAGCATAGCGTTGTCCAGAATGTCTTGCTATGCTGAAGCATTAAGATTGCTCTTCATTGGAAGTAAGGGGCCTAGCCCAAATCCTGACAAACAGCCCCACACCATTATCCCTCCTCTACCAAAGTTCATAGTTGGCACAATGCAGTCAGGCAGGTAACCTTCTCCTGGCATCCGCCAAACTCAGACTCACCCACTGACTGCCAGAGAAGCGTGATTCATCACTCCATAGAACACGCTTCCACCACTCCATCCAATGCTTGGCATTAAACTTGTTGATTTGAGGCTTGCATGCAGTTGTTCGGCCACGGAAACTTATTCCATGAAGCTCCTAACGCACAGTTCATTGTGCTTACATTAATGCCAGTGGAAGTTTGGAACTCTTCAGCTATTGATTCAGCACATTGTTGCCAACTTTTATGCACCATGCACCTTAGTAGTTGCTGACCACAATCTGCGACTTTATGGGGTCTTGCACTTTGTAGCCGAGTTGCTGTTGCTCCTAAACACTTCCACTTTCCAATAATACCACTTATAGATGACCGTGGAATATCCAGCAGGGATGAAATTTCATAAACTGTCTTATTGCAAAGGTGGCATCCTATCACAGTACCATGCCTGAAGTCACTGAGCTCTTCAGAATGACCCAATCTTGTTTCACAAATGTTCGGAAATGCATGGTTAGGTGTGTGATTTTATATACCTCTGGCAATGAGCTGATTGAAACACCCGAATTCAATAATTAAGAAGTATGTCCCAATAATTTTGTCCATATATTGTAAGTGTGATGTCCCATTCAGGGTGACTCCTGTCTTGCACCTGATGATACTGGGATAGACTTTGACCAACTGTGATCCTTTCTTGGAACAAGCAGGAAAAATAAATGAATAAAAAAGACAAGTCAATTTTGAAGGAAGCCCTACAAATAAATGTAGTTATGAACCAAAGTGAACAGAGCTAGTATTCAGCACACAAAGTATTTATTGATTGTTAAATGACTCACTGAGTCTGTTTATTACAACACCAATCTAACGTTAGTGAGACACAGACACTGTAATGTCTTTGACAGCTGTATTCAAAAAGAATAAGATTCATCAAAACACAAGAGACATACTGCACAGGGAAGTGGGATAAGATAGTACATGATTATACCTCAAAGACAATGGTTGCTTTACATTTCTCCAACATATCTTTAAAAATAAAGAACAAGCTTTACTGCTAAATATACTCTGTGGAATTGCTAACAAAATCTTCAAAAGAATAAGTCAATACACTGGAGATTAATTTTGGGATTGCTCACCAGACAAACAAAGGGAAGTGGTGGTATAGTAATTTGTGCTGCTGCCTCACAGTTCTTGATGACTGGGTTTAAATTCATGTCCAGCCACATTGCATGTGCATAAAGATTTCACATTTTGCATGGATTTTTCTTTAGGTAATTAGGCTTTTGACTCACATCCTAAAGACATGTGTGTGAGGTTAACTGGTGAATGCAAACTGGCTTGGCACCCTATTAAGGGGTGCTACCTGCGAGGATAGTCTCTACTCCTTTCGACACTATAATTAGATTGAGTGGGTCTAGACAACCTCTAAACAAAACAATGCATCATCCCGGATATTACTGAACAAAAATGAAAGTGTAAAGTTGTTTGAAGACTTACAGTAAATGAAAGGTAAATACACTTGTTTTCCTTCAGTTAAACACTGAACTTTGGAATTATAAACTGTTCATTGTGTGGTAAAAGAAAAAGAAAGTAAAACCAACGAATGTAACATACTGTAAGAACACACACTGGGTATTTACTCATTTTTACATCTGCATATAAGATCAAGGTTCATTTTCTTGATTCATAGTCTTTCTCATAATGCTTCTGACAAAGGCATTTTTACATCAAAACCAGAACAATGCAAAATATTTAAATGTCCTGGGATTAAACTGAGGTTTAGATAAATAATATCTATATCCCATGCATTCTAATTCTTTCCCTTCCGAAAAGCTATCTTATATTTCAAAAAGCTCATCCATATTAAAATACACAAATTAGCAGCTTGGTATAAATGAATATGGGCACATGTGTGAGTGTCCATTTAGGGTCAGTTTCTTTCTTGTATCCAACTGTGCCAGGATGTAAACGTAAACTGTAAATGAAAAATTAAAGGACATGGCGTTATGGAAGTTCTTAATTTTTGTAAGGATTCTTTCAACTGAATTTGAACAGGCATGGTGGCACCATGATGACTCAGATGAGTGAGAAGGAACTGCAATAGTCAAAGGGAGATGAAATTAAAAAATAATGATTTGCTAGAAATTATAAAGGCTTCTTTTTAGATTTGTGCCTTGACCCAAGGTACAATAGAAAGATTGGATCAGTTTTCAGATGTCTCTATCAAAGCTCATTTTAATGTCAAAAGAACTCTGAGATAAGAAGATAAAAACTTAAAATCTAGAAGAAGTGAACCTAGTTTAGACTGGACCTGGTACTTTAGATTTCTGGGGTACATGGTGGCCAATTTATTTGAGTCATTTGGTTTAACCAAAAAGTAGAGGTGAGTATCATTTGTACAAACTAAAGACACAGTATTGTGATGGGGGACTATGTCATGAGGTAACATGGAAAAAAAAACCAGCAACAACAGCAGCAGAGTAGGCCCTAAAGTTGACATATAATGACACACTTGAGTATGGGTCTGAGTTCTAGCTCAAAAAAAAAAAAAAAGCCACACAAGCACAACAAGATTTTGCTAACTCCATACAGGAAATGCCCAGTGAACCCAGAAATGTGGAAAATGAGGCTGCAGCAATGAACACTGCACCATCTGCTGAATAAGCACTAAAACAAATTGTCCATCTAGGAAATTAAATCTAAACCTGTGTAAAGTCTAACCAGAGTTTCTGAAAAACTCAATGAGTGAAAAGCAGCACTGACTTTCAGGAGCACATAATGTAGAGCTTTCACAAAATAGAGTACTGTATATTGGAAAAGTCAACTCTAATTCATAAATGAAACCAGTTATTTTGAGATAACCCTTAAGAGAGAAGTGTTTGAAAATCAGTAGATCTTGGCTTCTTTCTGAGAGTTTGGTGAAATATAGACATCCGTAAAAAGAAACTGGGGTGATACATACAGATCTTTATAATGACAACAATGTCCAAACATATATTTAGAATCAGCTCTTTTTGGGACTTGGGTGGTATAGCCCAGTTTGCATATAGCTTTTTTTTTGTTTTACGGTTTAACATTGAATACTTGATATTAAGATAAACAATATTAACTCATTCTTACCCCACTTAATAAACCAACAATTAAAGCAGGACACTAGATACATCTGATCTCACATGAGTTGCTTAGAAGTATAATGAAGGCATCATAAATGTTAAAAACAGAGAAAGGACACTTGCAGGATATCCATTAGTATATTCAATTAACATTAAAATAGGGTTATATAGCACAGCAGTAACATACAGTAAGTCAACATTCTATCAAGGCACCTTTTAATTACTAAGGCTGACCCTTCTCAAATATCACTATGTGGGCAAATTGTATGATTCACTATTGCACATCAACAATGCATGAACACTATGCCTGGGGAATACCACACAGATGCAAGGTGGAGTTTAGCTACAATGGAACAAAGGAAATAAAAACCTTTTCTGATAAGTGGAGCAGGAAAACATCATCCACCAGAAAAAAGCCTTGAAGCTTAAAAATTCCCCGTAACAAATTTTACAAGACAACCTAAAAATTCTTATTAGAATAAAAACAAAGATAGATAGATAGATAGATACTTTATTAATCCCAAGGGTACAAGGAAGGAGGACTAGAACATTTATATTTACCAACAATTACTTGCAAATCAGATGCTATACAAGATACCAGACAGATGCTATAGAAGGAAAACCTGAAAATGCAGAAACTCTTTTATTTTGAGCATTTTCACTTACCTGTATATATGACCAAGTCAATTCATCTTTTCAAAAAAGCAACAGCTTCCCAAAAGTAGTTATGATAAATCATGAAACAATAAACACTGATAATGTTCCAAAAGTCTTGTGCAGTGAAAGTTGCATTTTTTACAAGAAAAAAAACATACTTTTGTAAATACTGTACAGCATGTGACAGAATATGGGCTTAATCAAGTAAAAACAAAGATAGGAAATTTAAAGCATTCTTTACATTTCTTCGTATTTTCTGAAAAATCTTCGACTTACTCTAGCTGGGAGAATTTTATTATTTTTTATATATATTTTTTTCTCTGATATTTGATCTAAAAGGATGTGTTGCTACTATAAATACAAAGCATTGCAAAAATGGAATTAACAATTGAGCAAATTATTGTTTTAGAACAACTTTACATTTTGTTTCTTCACTTTATGATGACAAAACAGTAAAGTTCCATCAAGATATTCAGTACAAGATAAACTAGACATGCAAACTTTAAAAATAACGTATCTGGAATTTGTCATACTAGGAAGATGATTAAGCGTAATGGAATTCAATTGTGACTTCCTTATAATTCAATGTATGCATTGGTTTAAAAGAAATATGCATTCATGCGTAAAAAGGTGCAAACCACATAACAGAAAATGGGATATTTATATACTGCAGAAGTATAAGGAAGGCAATTGTTCAAAATGTTTCTCCTATAAGAAAAATCTCAAAGAAAAAAAAAAAAAAATTTAGCGCATGAAAAATGCAGTTACCTGGCATGTTACATGATACAATAGAAGAAAGTATAAGATTCAATTAATCCAAATTTATAAAACATGTACATTATATTCTCACACCTGCTTTGGTGGATGGTGGTTCTGGAGTCTAAGCAAGAAACAGGCCAGTACAGGTCAACAGTCCACTTTGGGGCCCAATCTCTTACACATATACACTGATACAGGACAAATTTCAAATTCATCAGTCAATCTTACGAGCATGTCTTTAGCGATGTAGGTGGAAAACCAAAATAGCAGAAAGCAAACCCATGCAGACATGGAGGTATATGCAGACGCCACATGGACAATAGTAAATCTGAATTATTTATATAAGCATATATTAAAGAATCGTGAACATTAATTTTGAAATACAGGACACATCAATTAGATGTCAAAAACATTTCATTGTCCTTATAAAAAAATTGCAGTATTAGGTACATTTTCCATGCAATTTTTACTGAATATGTAACATTAATTGCATTGAAACTAATATTTCCAGATTTATTTACAAATGAATGAAATTGTAAGGGTTTGTTGTGAGACATTTTGTACACAGTGTGCAGTATTGCTATTGCTGGTAAAGCTATGAATAGTTAAAACAATGAAGTACTGGTTCTTTTTTCAGAAATATACAATTAACCATGTTATACACTTACTCTTCAAATACTTTACCTGATTTTGCTACATTCTTTCTATTGGATTAAGAGCAGTGACACAGAATGTTGTGAAATGGATGGTTGAATACCCTGAAATACCTTTCTCTGAACTAAGCCATTAACCAATGTCAATTCAGAAACAACTACTAGTATATAATAAAAATTACAGGCACTAATTATGTATTAAATACAGTTCAGATAACCAAATTGAATTTTTTTTATTAGTGTAAGGTGAAAAACACACAAGGATTTTAGGTATGGTGAGAGAGTGTGACAAGAATATCAAAAATAGAAATTGTGAATTTTTCTCAGATTGCTTCAGATACTCTTAGAATATTCCATTTTACACTTTAGCAACAAAATTATCATGCTGTTAACAGGAAAAACCTACATCTGCAAAGGATTTCACTTTGGAGTCATGCTGCATCATTCCTGAATCTGGGCGTTGATTTCTGATGTACATATTTCCACTCGGTTTTCTTTCTTGACCCTTTTATATATTCTTATACTGTAATAAAAGACAAGGCAAAAAGATTTGTTTTGGCTTTAAACTACAGTACGTTGATAAAATGAACATGTTTTTGCTGAAACTACTCTCAACAAAAAGAAGGTAGTTCCTTAACCTTTGTTTTTATTAAACTTATTATACCTAGTACAGCTGCAAAATGTGCCACCTCATTGCAAAATGTGTACAACTGCATTTACAGCATCCACTGTAATCTAACAAATCTACCTAATGTTACTTGTAAGTAATACTTTTTTCTCATCTGTTAGGCAGTTTTCACTCATAATCAACAAATAATATAGCACAATGAAAATGTTTATTTAGCATTTAAAATTTTTAACTTTAATTTTGCCTGCTAAATTATTTGCATCAAAAACAAATTAAAGTTTATTTATACATTAACAAAATACCTATTATATATTGTGTGTGACACAGCATTCCAGTCCACATATTGTTTTTTCTTGACATTGATTTATCCATGTAGATAGTAATTCTGCATTTTATGCAATTACATTTTACTGTTTGTTTTATAAAGTACTTTATGAGAAAGCCTCATATAAATGTCTATATAGTAAACATATCAATCAGTTGTGAACTAGCAATTTGAGCACAGAAAATGGATTGATCTATTGATTGATTAATAATTATTGGCCAGTAACCCTATGAATAGATTTTTTTAAGATGTATAATTTAATATAAATGTACCTTTTCCATTATCCAGTCAGCATCTTCAATTGCCCTTTTAATGATCTGTTGTATTCTTTGAGGATCATCTTCATCTGAATGAGCATTATAACTCTGCAGAATTGGAGAAGAAAACATGTACATCACAAGAGAAGACAAAACCCTATTATCACAAAAACAATAAATTAACATTTGCTGCAGTAACAAATGCAGAGTCATCAGAAAGTCATTCTGCAAGGACCATTTCAAACTTGCATGAAGGACTAACATTTCAACGTACAAAAAAAATGCTGCCACACTTTGTGCCCCTCACCTGCCGGACTGAGTGCCTGTAATGATGCTGAAGACTTGCTGAAGGCAACCGTTTACAGCAGCGCATGAGGTATCGGTATAACTGTATGGGTGTCTGCACCATCTCAGCACCTGGCAAGGGGGGCATCAGGATATGTTACAACTGGAAAAAGAACACAAATATGCAACTAAGCACTTCTTTAATAATTCAGAAACATTCTTTTTAATTCTTTGTTTTCCCTTTATAAAATATGTCATGCAAATGCATGCTCAACAATCAGTATTACTCTCATTATGCAAAAGGGAGGCATTAGTTGACAGATCCTGAGATGTTCTGTTAAACAAGAAAAGAGAACCACAAGCCAGTAATCTAGTCATCCAAAGAATAGTGGTTTCTTGTACAGGAGTAAAATAGGACACAAATGTAGTTAAATAACACTATATGGTAAATGGTTATTTAAAGAACCACAGAAAATGTAGAGAAAGTTTAACATCCTCTATACTCTAAGACAAAATAGTTGCTCCAAGAAGTAGAGGGCCAAGTGACATTAAAAACAGTCAACAGAAAAGACTACTTTGAAAATAAAATAATTCTAAAAGCCGAACAATCCATTTTGTTCCAAACTGGGCTATATATGCTGGTAAATTATAAAGGGTAAAATCCCAATGACTGGTGTTACTAGTGGCTGAATATTGTGGCATAATCTAAATCAAGTTCTGAATGAATTTAATATGAACTGTAAAATCAAGTAAAACTGATTTTAGAGGGTGAAGTTGACTTGATTGATTTTTTTTTTTTTTATGAGCCTATTTGGAAAATATGAGTACAACAATATTTAATCTAAGCCTCAAGGGCAGAGAGCAGAACTGTGCCTCATATTGGCTGGCTGGTTTTACAAGTCTAATTGGTAATGGAGATTTCATGATGAACCATGACAAAAGTGTATAAATATATACATTATATAAAATGTATTTTATTTAAGCTCACAAAAACATAGAAACGCAAGCAAAGCACAGTTAAAGGTATCCAAACTGCAAAACAAAGTCAAAAACAGTAAAGGTTAAACATGAAAAAGTTTTGACCATTGGCACAATTCTAGAGCGCTACTCACCTCAAGAGTAACCTTTTTATTGCCCCTTCTCCTACTACACCACAACTCTTACATGATTCATATTGCCAAGCAAAAGGCAGAGTGTGGGACTCTACCTGACTATCATAGCCATACCATGATTATGTGCAATGTACAATAAGCATGCCGAGAGGATGAAGTCAAATGAGAGTACAGTACTGGCATATAGCTTGTGGTCACTTTTTGAAGTTGTGTCTACTATCCTTATCATTTTCCAAAGGTAGGAAAAACTCAGTAAATAATCTAAACTAGTAAACGTCACAATCATGTGTAAAAATCACAATAATACACATTCTTACTTTCTCCTGTAATGGAGCAAACTTCCATGTTCATTTAGGTCTGAAAAATTCAAGGTGAAAACAATAATGTGCAGTCATCTTTAATTTTACCAAAATCAAGTAGACATTCATAAGGAAGTATCTTATTACAAGCATTAGCTGGCTAAAAAGTCCATGCAACATAATCTTTAAAGCCAAAAGACCCTACTGTGGTAACCTACTATTAAATGTTTTGATAACCCAGCGCCATAACATGTGCTTTTCTAGCATTGTGCTGTTTCAGAATGTTGCCTGAAATTAACTATTGTCAGAGCTGTCTACAAACTGAAAATCCAGTGGTCTTCACCCCCAAAGGACACATGGTGATCCTCAATGAAAATGACTGTATGCCATTCCATGGTAATACGGTTTATCTAAGGCAAACACCATTCCTGGTGAAGTCAACAATTAAAAGTGGTCTATGGCGGGCATTGTAAAGGACAAGGTGATTGTAGCAACATCCTAGTGAGTTGTTGCCTTATTGTTTAAGGCTTACTGTCTAAGTGTGTTTGAAAACACTGAAGTATGTTACATTTTTTCTGAAGTTAAAAACCATCAATAGATACTATTATTATGGGTCAGGTAGATGGATTGCTAGTTCTCAGAGGACGTTCCTAAAAGGTGTGATGTTCTTTCTGCAACTATCATTATATGCATTATCAAACATATGGCTAAAACTCAGTCATATAAAACTCATTTGATTGTTTATATCAGTGGTCCTCAACATTTAAGCTGTGGCTATCCAGATTTTACTTTTCAAATATTTCCAACTCACAAACGGGTGGTTGCCCAACCAAGTGAATCAAATGCAAATGATGGTTAAGTTCGTGCACCCATGTAAAACCCCTGGTCCCCTTGGAGGGACAATCATTGAAATCTAAGGGGATGATTATCACACAGCGATGTTGATCGCTTAGGCAACCTGCTGCGACCCACTACACCAAACAACATCAACTCTTGACCCACCAGGGACAGGCTGTTGATAAACATTGGTTTATATGACTGACAAATGTTTGTTTTTTTTTTCTAAGACTTCTTAGTGTTGGGACCGTAGGAGAAATACTTTGAATTCACCATGACATAATACCTTTATGGTGATCTCAATGCACAGCTTTCTAGTGGTAGTCATGCCACAAACATGGAAACCTAAAGTGAAACTTCTGAAGGAAGATATATATATATATATAACTTCTGAAGGAAGATATATATATATATATAACTTCTGAAGGAAGATATATATATATATATATATATATATATATATATATATATATATTTGCCACTGCCAAGTGATTAACAATCTATGAAAGGCTGTGATTCTAATACACAAGCATTACATTCAACAAAAATATTTTTCTGAAACAACTGTATTCTGTTATCTAACAAACAGATTGAAAACTGTTAAAATTTAAGTTTTTTGTAACTCTCCCTCCATTTTTTCACTGAAAGCTTTTAGAACACTTATATGTAATTAAAGTTGGGCTACATCAAACTGATCCTGAAACAGAAGGCTCAGTTTTGCTTATATAATGTCATTCATTTGTTTCAGAGCAATGTATAATGTATTGATTCTCAAATTCTTTTCTGGGGTAGCATCAGGGCAAACAACACTTTTATTTATCAAGATTTTCACAGGTTTACCTAAAATGTTTTTTTAATCAGACGACTTATTCTTTAAAGTTAACAATGAACAGCTGTGTGATATTTGCTGTTAAATATAAAGAGATAAGTATTGTGTGTTTAATAGGAAATAATTCATATTTATTTTTCTATTTCAAATTAATTTGCTGTCTTTTTTGAATTATTAATTAATGAATTTAAATCGTAATTTAACAGCTAGTAGACATGGGTGGAAATAACAATAAAGCAACTTAATAGAAGACTTGTATGTTTTTATAAAATAGTCACTTGAAATAGATTTAAAACTAAGAGTGAATAAATTTCAGGAAACGTTTTGGATAAAGCACTCACAAATCTCATTGATTTCTAAGTAATGGCAACACACAAATGCAAAACAAGCATACAGAAGAAATAAGATACAGAACAATTTCTATTGATGTCAGAAATTGATTCATTCTGATTTAAAACTCTAAATTCTATAAGATAGTATACAAGTAACACCAGTGGAAACATTGAGTAAACATAACATCTTGTAAATTTAACTGAACTTAATATGGCAAGGTTGGAAAATCCCAGCTCCCCCCTCCCAAACCAGGCAATGCACACAGCAACAGATGTTTATGTTAATTAATGTGAGAAACTATTGCTTTGTGTGCTTTTCAGAAAACTGACTTCATCCATCCATCGTCCAACCCACTATATCCTAACACAGGGTCACGGGGGTCTGCTGGAACCAATCCCAGCCAACATAGGGTGCAAGGCAGAAGCAAAACCAGCCCACTGCAGGGCACATACACCCACAAGGGACAATTTAGAATCGCCAATGCACCTAACCTGCATGTCTTTGGACTGTGGGAGGAAACCGGAGCACCCGGACGAAACCCACGCAGACACGGGAAGAACATGCAAACTCCACGCAGGGAGGACTTGGGAAGCGAACCCAGGTCTCCTTACTGCAAGGCAGCAGCACTACCACTGTGCCACCATCCCGCCTCGAAAACGAAAAGTTTTTTGGAAAAATATTCAGCCCAGGGAGAAAGGGAAAAAAATCAGGCAGAAAATTCAAATGGCATGTCATGACTGAAGCTGCTGGCATTTTCTGTTTTTTGAAGTCAAGCTGAAGGAACTCCAAACTGTCTGTGCTGACGCTGTGCACTTTTTCTTCTATCAAAATGATAAAAAACTATTTGTAGATAGTAATTAATGTTTTGTTATTATTATTTCATAGAGTGTTTGATTGACATTAGGCTCTTTCAAGGTTTGTATTCATTCTCCACGTGGCTAATTGCAGATGCATAGAGCGCACGCCTCCTTCTCTTATGACGACGTGGAAATCGAAAATTGAACTGCACATCTGGCGACAAGCAGAGATACAGTAACTCATTATTTATGCGGTACATGTTTCATAAAAATAAAATGAGAACCTGCATTATTTAGTTATCTGTTAAGCTCCTTAAATTGACTTCACCTACTATACACAATATTAATGTGTCTTTATGACACATTAGCATTTGGTTTTATGGAAAATGTAAAAAAACTGGCATGAATACAGATGCTGTGGTAGTTCAGCAACTGCCTTAGCACCTTTGGCTTCCATGAAGCTGCATGTTCTGTTTACATCTGCATGAGTTTACTCTGCTAACCTTGTGTTTATCCCAGTGTTCAAATCTGCAGTGTGTCAGCCAGTAAACTAGCGATAACTGTGAGCGTGGTGGTGTGCCCATCATAGTGCCAACTACTGACCAACTGTGCCTCCGTGTTATCAAAGGAGAAAGAACGTAGTGAGAGATGCACAAGCATTGTAATCAGTCTGTAATGCAAATGATCAGCATTTTATACCCTGGAGGGTGGTTCCATCAAATGCTGGCTGTTACAACTCCTGGGGGTGTCGTACAGGCTTCACAAAACTTTATGGAATGCTGGAAAAAAAGTTCTCCTAAACAGGCCTAAATATCAATGAATAACTCAACAAACAAGGGCGAAGGCAGCATATTTGCTGAGAATAACACTTTGGCGAAATGCACTGATCAGCACTGCTAATTAGTAATAAAAGGCTTAACTATGTGGTCCTTAGGTTCAGTCTTGCAGACCATGTTCATCCAAACCACCTATTGCTTTTAACTGGACTCCTGTCTTTATTAAACGAGTTATTTTTCAGTTTCTGTATTTTTTGTGTCAATACCGAAATTACAGAATGGGTTTGCCAAATGTGAAGGGGGAAATCAGCGTGTATTTTTGTGGGTGGCAGCAATTACTGTTCTTTTCTTGCTTTTTTTAAAAATTGAACTCTTCTTCTACGTTGACAAAAAAATACAAATTTGTACTGAAATACACCGGCATATATGTCTGCGCGCAAAATAAGAAAATAATCGGAACAATTCGAGCATTTAGAAATAAGAATGAACCATTTATTTGTGAAAATGGATGGAATGAGAAATCGAAGCCACATTTGGGCTCTCTGAGACCCGGAAAACTTATTAAGCCTCCCCAGTGAACGATTAATGATTATATTTATTACTTTGAAAGTTGCAAATACACATATTGGCTGTTTTTAATATTACTTTATATATCCCAGTTTAGACTTTTAAAATGTGTTCAAAAAGTTAATTGATAATAAAAACAAATATGACTCTGTATGAGTTTAGTTACTTATCTGCTGTATCCTAAACAACGTGTACTGCTGGTGACTTTAGGCAGTCATTTGAATTCGTAAATCAACACTGGCAGCACTCTGCCTCCTTCAGCACTGCCATTGTAATCGTCAAAGCAATCTATATAAACCAGTAGAGGAAATACTTTACTAAAAAGAAGCTGCGGTATAGCCTACTCGTTCTATTATAAACCACATCAAAACGACACACACATGCTTCCTAACCTGAAACACAAACTGCACGTCCGCTCCACGCGTCCGGGAGACAAATGTTTACGACCAAAAAGAGAGACAGAAGTTAAAGAGTTCCGGAAAGGATTTGGTTCCCATGGTGTTCTGACAGATAGAACTTTATTTATCCTCAGGAAGAAATTTGGCTTTTCATTGATGCTTATTAAATAAATAAACATAAGCTATGGTTTGAACACACACCAGAATTACTACAGAAGACAAAAACTAAAAAGAAAGGAAATATCTTCCTTGGCAATCACAGTCACAATGATGCATTATGCATGTGTATTGCTGTTGGTATAAAGGAGCCCTCATAGTGTTTCTTGACACACTTCTACTGAATAATTCCTTGTCTAAAAGTCCTCAGTGTTGGTGTGTCAGAGTGAGGATGTGCAGAATTGTTCATAATGGCACTCAGTTTTGTTTTCATTCTCTTCTTTGCTTTTGCTTCCAAGGGAGACTGCATCCCATAACTGAGCCTGCTCTTTTAATTATCTTGTTAATTCGGTGTGCCCAGCACACTACAGCACAGAAAATCACAATGGCCATCACAGAGTTGTAGAAAATGTGAAGGATGAAGGTTATCACTACCCAAGAAATGCAGTCTCCTAAGAAAAAAGAGCCTGCTCTGCTTTTTCATATATAGCTCCTCTGTGTTATGGGAGTTGTACTCCTTATGAGTGATGCTTTAATTTAAGTGATCCTTATTGAGATTCTTCTATCTGGTATACTTGTAAATATATTATCTTAGGCAACTATTATTTCCCCACACCTTGTGAATACATCTCTTATTTTCAAATGCTCACTCTATATGGGACTAATGTGTTCTATTAAGTTGATGTACAAACATATGTGTGCTGGATAATTTTGTGCTGCTTGGTTTTCTAATAATGAAGAATGACCTCTTTTGCATGCCTTTTTGTTGCTTGCATTACTGAATATAAACATCGTATTGTTATTGTTCTATTATTAAATGTTATATTGCCCAGGACATACTATATCAATTTATATTGATGACCCTTGGAACATGTCATCCCTTAGGAGCACTCATCACAAACACTTAAGTATGAATGTGCACAGATGGATTATTTCAGTGCTCTAAACTGATTACTCTCTTATGCTTTTGCCACATTTAACAACAGCCTCCATCTTTCCACTTATTGAATCTTCATTCTACTTAATCCCATGTAGAGTTCTTTACTGAACTGAAGCCTATATCAATAAAACCAGGCTTAGGGCAAGAACTCACCTCGGGTATGCACCAATCCATTGCAAAGCACATGGCCGGAGATACATGTCTGGGATGTGAGAGGAAACTACAGTAAACAAACATGAACATTGTTAAAAGGTGATAAGACCGCAATGAAAGGGACCTCACCAAGAGCAAAATCCTAGGCTGGTGGAGCAGTGAGCTAGTTGTGTTGCGCCATTGTGCAACCCATGAACATGCAAACTCCATGCAGGGAACACCAGGGATGTGACTCCCTGTGAGGCAGCAGTGCTATCGCTTCACCACCATGCCACCCCCACATGTGTAATTATTAACAGTATTCATTATTTAAATGAAGTTAACGATTTATCTGTAAAATGTAACATACATACTTTAATGCATTTTATCATGAAATTCATATCAAGTATAAATCTACCTGTATGGGTTCTAAATGTGCAGAGGGCTGGAATATCATAAATTTAATGTGTTCTGTGCGGTGATTGCTGCTTGCCGCTGCTGTCAGCACAGGATGAAGCCCTAGATGCGTGCAGCAATTAACAACTGGGTCGTTTTAAAATGACATTACAGTCCACTTTAATGATAAAACAAACTACAAGATTAAAGCGGAAATTTTAAGATTAAAGCCAAAATTTCCACTTTAATCATAAAATAAACCTTTTCACTGTGTCCCTATTTTTTGTCTGTGGCTCAAATACGCTGCGGTACATTCTGATGCTGTTGTGTAGGTGCAAAAAAAAGATGTTATGTAAGATATTTAAAATATATTGCGTCATTATGATGGGGGACATGTGACGCCTAAATATAAAAGCACCATGAATGCATTTTGCTTCACCAAATCGAACTATTCATCAAACATCAAAGCACATACATTGATCCTGTAGGATCTGCAAAGCAGCTTGATGCTACTTGTTGATAGTAAACAGAGACACTGATGTCACGTTCTGACTTGATCACACTGCGCCACCGCCCAATATTTTGTTGGTACTGCAACTTGGGCACGTGTCGCCTTAATTTCTGTATGTCAGATGAACACAGAATGTGTGGCAACCATGATGCGTACGTATACATGTTCTGAGCGTCAAGTAATAGCTGAGCCTTATACTGAGCCGGCGTTAAACATAAGCATTTTGTTTTATTCAGGTTAGTAGTACTGGTGTTTCAATGTGGGTGGTGTGGTGTCGCCGAGCTTTATCAATAGCAATGGAATGGATGGAATGCAATAAACGTAATACAGTATATTTAGAATGTTGCAGCATTACAGAGTTCTTAAGAGGGGATCATGACGTACTGTGCTTGGGTGCTCATCAGCACTGTTAATTTTGAAGAGCACTGTTACAGTCAGAATTTATTTTAGCAAGAGTAATCTCTCAGAAGTGCTCTATTGAAGTAATCTTGCCGTTGGATCTGCGTACCACAAATTTTCTTTGTCTAACACACGAATCATCAGCGGCAAAGCACTACAAGTATCTTATTCATTGCAGACTGCAATCTTGATATGTCAAGCACAAATGGTGTGTTTACTTTACAAGGCTGCAGAGGTCAAGCTGGGTTTGTCATATCTGTACTGAACAGCAAACAAACTGCAATTCAATGGCCAATATTGTCCTGTGCTTGGCCTTAAAACTGATGACGAAATGTGCTCTCAACCTACTCATTAGCACCTTAGCACTGTGAGTGATTGTAACATCATTGTAACATCTTTGATTGTACATTTACATCTCTAAATATAATTCTACAAAAACTTTATTGTTTGTTCATGGCTTTCTTCATTTTATTTCCTGCATGTTTCTTAATTGAATTCAATACTTTCACTTTCAAATATTTGTGAATATTTGATATTCGTTTGTATCCTGTGTTATTAATGTCATCTTTGCTTTTATTTCAGTTGTTCTCCATTAAGTATTTGTGAAGCACTTTAATCATTAGAAAGGTGCTACATAACGAAAATGTTTTATTATTATGATTATTATTAATAATAATAACAACAACAACAATAATAATAATAATAAGAAGAAGAATAATAATTCATTTTATTTATAAGGCACTTTACATTTGCATCCATCCCTGCATGTAGGCCCTCCAACCTGCAGGGAAAAACTTGGGGGTTGGTGGCAGAATTGGCACTCCAGCCACCATAAAAAAATCTCACACTGTTCTACTCCATCTGAACTAGTGTCTCACTCTCTCTCTTTACATTTGTAGTAAACCTCAAAGTGCTACTATTACTGTTACTATTATTATTATTATTATTATTATTATTATTATTATTATTATTATTATTATTATTATTAATATACAATGTCATGAGCTCAGGCTTGATTGCTAACCTGGTCAGTGTCTGTATGAAGTTTGCATGTTTTGCCAAACTGTATGTGGACTGAGTGTGTATAACTATGTTTTATAGCAGAATATTCAAAGTGTGTCATTAAGTATTCTAAATTGAAAAAAATCTGTTTATTCCTACATGTGTTGTTAAATTACACCATCTCAGGTTAGGTTCCTAGTTAGTCACACAGGTTTTGTGTGATGGTTATTAAGTGAATGATCTGAAATTGTGCTAAGGCAGTGTTTAATGTAAATGGTATGTTTGTAGAAATGCAGTATATACATGGAAAAATTTTCATTTCTGTTTCTGCTATTAATGTTATTAACACAGTTCAAGTAGGACTTCAATAATATTTAAAAATAAGCAAAGTAACAATTCCCTGAAAAAATACTGTTTTATAGTTTCAAAACTGGTATATGACATATAGTCAGCATCAGCAGATAGAAAAACTAAATATAAATTAATACTATACAATATGTGTGCAGTAACCTATACTTCAAAAAGAAAGGTTGTTTGAAATGAAAAGACCATTTACTTAAATTGGCTGAAGGTTAAAGTAACAAATGACATCTAAGCACACTTGTTATATGATTCTTACCTTGTCTGATTATACTGGAAGCTTTGAACTGTCACATTAACAGTAGAAAAAAAGGGAGTAAAACTTAATAAATTAAGTTGATTGTTATAACAAGAATGACATACAATTTGACAACTATAAAAAACAGTGTTTTACACTTTCAAAACTGTGTCCGCGTGGATGTTTTTGGTGTGACAAAAACTAAAAGTTTGTAAAAATGCTGAAAAACTAAAACTAAATACAAAAAAAGAACAAAAAAGTAAAATTAGAAAATGGTGAAAGACTAAAACTAAATAAAAGGTAAAAAAGAAAAAAAACTAAATGAAAAGTAAAAATTAGAAAATGGCAACAAATTGAAACTAAAACTAAACAAATATCTTAAAACAAGGAAACTGGACTGAAGTCATGAAATACTACTGAGTCATGTAATTGAATTGTATAATCCTTAACAGCTTTAAAAAGCACCTGGATGATATGTTGTGACAATACAGATGTTATAGGTTTATAAGGTAATTATTGTCTTGTGTACAGGGTACAATGAAATTCTTTTACTTTTGCTTTTAAAAGTCTCATCAGTTCACAAGTAATCATGTGAATGACAATCAGACCTTGGCATTTTATATATACATTTTATATTCATATAGATAGATATATACATACAAAGTATATTCATATAGATAGATAGATAGATAGATAGATAGATAGATAGATAGATAGATAGATAGATAGATTATTGTCATTATTATTATGATTAATATTTGAAGACAAAATTTAGGGAGGTGAGAACATATAGGTGCTGTTAGTATAGACTGGGTACTTGATTGTTAATCTAACAATCTGATATCTTTTTTGAAGTTCCCTTCCTTTTTACTTTTTTTCAACCTTTTTAAAGTGAGGTTGGCAATAATTACTTGGCTAGATATCTGACATTTATGTTTAGACATAGAAACAACTCTCCTAAGCATCTCAACTGGCACATAAACTAAATTAAAGTCCATCCATTATCCAACCCGCTATATCCTAACTACAGGGAGCCAATCCCAGCCAACACAGGGCACAAGGCAGGAAACAAATGCTGAACAGGGTGCCAGCCCACCACAGGGCGCGCGCACACACCAAGGACAATTTAGAATCACCAATGCACCTAACCTGCATGTCTTTGGACTGTGGAAGGAAACCCACACAGACACAGGGAGAACAGGCAAACTCCACGCAGGGAGGACACGGTAAGCGAACCCGGGTCTCCTAACTGCAAGGCAGCAGCACTAGCCACTGCGCCACCGTGCCGCCCTAAAATAAAGTAAAACTAAAAATAAAAAAACTGTTTATTGGAAAAAAATTCAGCCAAGCACATGTTCAAGACACAAATATTTTTATTTTGTTAGTTTTCCTTCTTTTTAGTTCCGCATATCTACATTACAAACAATGTTTCATTTCTAATGTTGTGGTTTATTTACATCAAAGAACAATTAATGGCTATTGAGAGACTTTCTCCATAGATACTCAGTGGCATTCCTGTTACACTTTAATCTAGAAGACGTGCAGGAAAAAACGAATGCAAAATGCAGATGAGAGAGGCCTTTGTTTTAAGCAGAACGTGATGGCAGATGTGTTGTAATCCTGCCTGCGCTGCCTAATCAACCAGCACCATTTGTCCTCTAAGTAACTTTCAAACAATATAAGTCAACTTGATATAGGTGGGTAAAAAAAGAGGGTGAAGCTTGGCAACTCCCTAATCAAAAATTAATCAATCAGTACTTTTTATCATGCCTTATAGGGCAGGTCATATTCTATTACCAATACTGCTTGGTACACATACAGCTACTGTACATCAAGAGATAACCAAAAAAATCATTGCTTATAAAGACGGATACAGAGAGGTGTTTTTTAAGTCTGGGAAAGAGTAAATTCAGGTACAGGTGCTGTCATTCTTCCTTTTATGACCTTGAGATTCCTGATTGATGCTATACACTGTGAAGCCTTCACAAATTATGATTTTGAAAATAAAAGTAAGCATGTATGGAAAATCATTAAAGCAGACATCAGATATTTGATTTTTCTTTCTTAACATTGCTTTATTTAATAGTCTTTAATGGTTGTGTTATGTCATTGTACCATGTATTGTTGCTGCAATTTTGTCTCTGATTCATCAGCAGTAGCAGCAAAACCTCAATTATCCATCAGGGGTTGGGACCAAGGCCGTGACGGATAAGAGAAAAGACAGAATAGCTACTTTAATAATGAAATACAGTAGATTAGTTTAGTGAATAGACATATTTATTTATCAAACAAAACTATATTAAAAAATATAATATAGTATTAACAATACTAATTAATTCACATAATACTCTAACGACCAGTGTAATAAGAAAATACAACTCGGAAGTACTGGATTTTTCTATATTTTACTTGGAGTCTTCATTCCATAACAAACAGGGTTATCTGGGTTACAGGGCACACCTCCTAAACAATAAATGAAAGCTTTCCCTACCAATCAGTTTACCTCCTGCCACTTATGTTCTCTTTTTCTCTACACCACAAACACTCCTGCTTATTGTCTCCTGACTCCCTACTCAAAACCTCCTTCTGCTGCACCTTCCTTTTTCTCCTAACTTCACCTGTCACACATCTCATACATAAGAGGTGTAACCAGCCCCTACAGAACAGAAGTCCTTCACCCAGCCCTATCACTATAGCATTCATTCCACCCTTTCTGCTTCCGCACAGCTCATCACAAGCTAACTGTACGTCACAATATATTAACAAAACATAATATAACAGAATTTAAAAATAAAATTACAGTACAGCAGAATATTAACATTAATACAGAATAACATTACTGTCAGTGGTTTCCATTTTCAACTCTTTTTCAATTTTATCGGCATCACACTTTATATCGTTCACTGTTGTTCTTCCTACTCTTAAATTGAAGCAATGCTTGAAGCACTTTCTTAAATAATTAATAATTTCACATTTTTACGATGATTCCAACACTGCACAGGTACGTTTATTAGCTGTAACAATGTACAGTAGGTTAATTACAACAAAAGAGAAAAGCTATGAAACACTATTAAAACTGACGGCGCTTAAATTATACTGTAATTTCAAAATGTGGCCTTACACATGGTGCTGGGGAAGAACACTACGCACTGGCACAAGGGAGAGTTGTTCCAATGTGCAGCGCTGGAGTGCGCAATTTTTTTTTTTGGCCCTGACAGTTAATCAAGTACAGTTTTACTGTACTGTTAATTTTACTGTAAAAACATAAAACAAGTGCAGAAGGCAACAGTGTTTGAAATTTTTATCACATAATGATATTTCAGCTTCCAAAATCAACAGACAGAAAAGAAAATACTAAGTCTAGAAATGCTAATCTGGACTACTCCTGTATTTTTTTAGGGCCCAGATTTACTGTATAAGACACATACAAGCCAACACTATACCATATAAGCAGAAAGGAAACAGAAATCAACTTAATAAAAATCAAAGCCTAATTCCACATCAGACAGACAAGACGTGAAATTGAACCTGAATATTATCTTCTGACATTGAGAAAATTGATTTTTAAAGTGTTGTTTCAGCCAGGATAACTCCCTGGCTGGAAGTAAAATGTCCCATTTGTGTTGATTTTTTCCAGTTACAAGATTGGATTATATAGTTTTCATGTGTCGATGTTCCTTGTGTTTTGTGGGTACTCCTCCAGGAGGCAGGGCCACTTGTCCATTACCACAAGGCCCTATAAAGGCTGAGGAAAACCCACAAATCACACACTGTTTATTTATAAATATTTTTCATTTGCCTTTCTTGTGATTAGCTGTGGTTTGATGTTTTTCTTCAGTCAAGAGGACATATTTTTGGGACTTTTCATGCTTAGAACAGGAGTCGTAGAAGAAGAATGTCACACTGCAAATGGTATGACAAACAGTATCACTCCCCTGCATAGAGACCTTCAAGGAAGCCGTTCAACTTCATGATGAGCACACTTCAGCATAGAATGTCCAATTCTGGTTATCTTTGTCTTCCTTCTTGGTCTTCCTTACATGACAGGTATGTACAGCATAGAAGGATAATATTCTGCATATCATAAGAAGGACAGAGAATTTAGACAGCAAAGAGTGTGAAAAGGAAATTATGGCAGATGACTGAAACAACTGGAAGGATAGGTACGACATAAATACAGGTTAGTCCACAGTTTGAGAGAACGACAGCAAAACAAGAACAAAGATGTGATTCTAGTCTAATTTGGAAAATGCTACCTGATAGGCTAATTGCAGGGGTCCAATGCTGTTTTCACTCTGAGGTCTGAGGTGGTTGAGGTGTGAGATATCAAGGCAACTGTGGCAAGGTGATTTGTGTTTACTATTAAATAAAATGAAGCTATTTATTTCTGTACATGTGACTTTATTATTGCTAATACAATTATTACTACATAAATAAATTATTTAATGATTTTGCATTTATTCGGTCTGGTCTGTGTTTGGAATTATTAACTTCATCATCTCATCTCATCTCCACCTGCATCATCTCATCTTCACCTGTGGTCCCATCTGGGGTATAGGCTGCCAATCAGCTCCCTCCAGCCTTTTCGGTCCTGGGCAGGTTTCTCCAGCTGTTCCCATGTGTGGTCAATCCTCCTCATGTCTGCCTCCAGGTCACAGCACCAGGTGTTTTTTTGGCAGAACCTTCTTCCTCTTCCCTTGTGGGTTCCAGTTGAGGGCTTGTCTTGTAAATGCTGGTTGCAGGTCCACAAAGCGTGTGTCCAATCCACATTCAACATTTTTGAAGGATGTTGTCTCCAATGGGCTGCTGTTTAATTCGTTGCCACAGGTCTTCATCGCTGATCTTGTCTGGCCAGCGGATCTTGAGAATCCTTCTGAGGCAGGGGTTGATGAACATCTGAATTCTCTTCATGGTGGTGACAGTGGTTCTCCAGGTTTCGGCTCCTTAAAGTGAGACGGGCTTCACAATGGTGTTGATGACTCTGACCTTGGTGATGGTGTTGATTTCAGAGGATCTCCAGACGTTCTTCAGCTGAACGTAAGCCACCCTTGCCTTGCAGATTCAGGTTCTAACATCTACATCTGTCCCACCCTGTCTGTAGATGATGCTGCCAAGCTACAGTAGGTAAAGTTGTCCACCTCTTCTAGTGCCTCTCCTTTCACCGTGATGGTCATTGCACTGGCTGTGTTGACCTTTAGCACATTACTCTTACCTCTGTTTTTGTTGAGGCCTAGATTTGCTGAGGTGTCTGCTATGATGCTCGTCTTTTCCTGCATCTGTTGTAGAGAATGTGAAAGAGGAACCAGGTCATCCACAAAGGTGAGATCATCCCCTTGTGTTCAGACTGTCCACTGGATGTTGTTTTACTTCTGGGTTGTGGAACAGGAAGAGAGATAACAGACAATCTTGCCTCACTCAAACTTGAAAGGTATCTGTGAGTTATGTGCCATGCATTATCCTGCAGATCATCTCTTCATAGGTATTCCTGATGATATTTGTGATCTTCTCTGGCACTCCGTAGTGTCTCAGTAGCTTCCAAAAGGTCTGTCTATCCACGCTGTAAAATGCCTTCTTGTAGTCAATGAAGCTAATTTAGAGAGGTGAGTTCCACTCCAGCGATTGCTCAAAAATGATGTGCAGTGTTGCAATCTGGTCAATGCAGGGCCTGTCCTTGCAAAAACCATCTTGTCGATCTCAGAGTTACGGGTCTACTGCATCTTGCATCCTGTTCTGCAGGATGTGGTTGAACACTGGGATGGACAGTAGAACAATGCCTCTGTATTTTGAACAAGAACTGAGATTGCCTTTCTTCTGGAGCTGGATGAGGTGACTTTCTTTCTATTCTGTCAGCACTTCCTCCTCTTCCCATATCTTGCTGAAGAGGAGGTGCAGTAGCTCCACACTGTTTTCCATGTCAACCTTCAGCATCTCTGCTGGGATACTGTCAGGTCCCACAGCCCTGCCATTTCTTAGCTGCATGATGGCACTGTGGATCTTCTCCTTCGTAGATGCACTGCAGTCTACTGGCAGATCATCAGCTGCCAGTGGAATGAATGATGGGTCTCAAGGAGCTGGTCTGTTAAGCAGTTCCTTAAAGTGCTCTACCCACTTGTTCTTCTTCCCTTCCTCATCTGGTATCACTCCATCATCTCTGTCTTTCACTGGTCTCTCTGGCTTGGTGTATTTTCCTGAGAGCTTCTTGATGGTGGCGAACAGGTCAGCCTCTGTTGCTAGCATCACTATATAGTTTTGTTTGTCTGACCTGATGCTGCATTTGACCTTCCTGTTTGCCTCTGTATATTCCTCTTGAAACTTGGATTTTGTAGCTCTTGTTCTGCTATTATTTAATGCTGCCTTTTTTGATTTCCACTGTTCTATTCTCTTCTGTGTCTTTGTTGACATCCACTCCTTGTGATTATGTGTTTTAGAGAAGAGCACTTCTTGGCATGTTAATGTCACTGCTTCTTTCACTTTCTGCCACTTTTCATTAACCGTCTCTTCTTCCAGCAGCTCTTACAGGACTTGTAACTTGTTGGAGAGGGAGATGCAGAATTCTTTTTGCTTGTTGTTGTCCTTCAGCAGGGTGGTGTTATATTATTGGTATTGGCTGGGACTTCCAGACCAGTTCTTCTTTAACTTGAGCTTCAACTGTGCTACAAGGAGATGATGGTCTGAAGCAACATCTGCAACTCGCTTGACGCATACATCCTGAAGAGATCTCCTTGGAGAGATCAACTTTGAATGGTCGATCTGGTTCTCCGCCAACAGGTCTGGTGATACCCAAGTTGCCTTCTGTGATGGAAGAAGCTCCCTCCAATAATCAGGTTGCTCGTGGCACACAAGTCAAAGAATCTCTCCTCATTGTCGTTCATCTCACCTAAATCTCCTCTTAGCTCTTGTTGCAACTGCCAATCTTGGCATTAAATCACCCATAACAATAATAATGTTTTTCTTGGGTCAATCTTGGATGATATTCTGCAGTCTGCTGTAGAAATCATTCTCTTCCTCACCATTGTCATTTGTTAGAGCGTAGCAATGGATCACATCCAAATTAATCCTCCTGTTCTTTGTGTGGAAGGAGGCTATTGTAATCTGTGGACCGTGTGTCCCCCATTCCATGTTCCGATAGTGGTGGTGATCTTGCTGAAAATGATTTTCATTGGCTTGACAGTTTCCAGATGACTCTGGCTTTCACAGTCTGACACCATGCACCTTCCAGCTGGAGGTCCTTCCTCTTCCAGGGCCATAATGTTTGCACTTATGTTTCTGTAGCAGTAGTTTTTTTGTTTTTTTCTGGGAGGGGTTGCTGGCCCCTCACCCAACCCTTCTCCTTTCATAGCTGGGCTTAGGATCGACCATGGCAGAGTTGAATTTTTAACTTACAGTTTATATTAAGTACTAGTTGTGTTATCCATCTAAGATATGTTGAAATCAACAAAGATCTCAGCGTTAATGTTTGCCATGTACCATCTATTGGAATGTATTTTGTATTGCATGTATTACATGTAGAAATAAAATAAATTGCATTTATCATTCCAACAGATATTGCATCACACAAATTTGTAGTAATAAAATGAATTAACTAGAAATGTTTGTGATGTGCCATCTGTTGGAATGTCAAAAGCAGTACATATGTCTGTGTTATATCATAAGAGCAGTGTTAAAGTTTGCGATATGCCATCTGTTGGATTGACAGAGACATAGCAACTGGACCAACACACAAATATACAGACGCACATACGCTTATTCTTTAGTTATGTTAGATTAAATTAACTACAGGACTGCTCAGTGGTTCAATGATCCGTACAACCAGGTGACAACTCTAGAATTTTGAATTCAAATTTTAGACCCATGGCTGCCTCAGTATTACAAATTTCAACTCATACTGTATATAGAAGATATGCAGGTTTGATTGAATGGCAACTTTTCCCCCATATCACTAAGTTTGGGTGAGTATGTGTGTATGGCCAGTGATGGACCTGATGCCCTCTCTAAGGTTTCTGGGTCTTACTTTGCTCCCACTGCTGCCTGAGTAGATTCCAGCTTCCTGAGACCCTGTACTGGAATAATAGCTGGCTTTATAATATTAATCTGTAAATCAAACAAAAGAACGGCTTGCCCTTGAAGACAAAAAGGATTATCCATGTCCTTCTGTATATTCTCCAGCAGGTGGCAGCATATTCCATTCAATGTTTACTGTTTCTCAGCTAATGCAATTGTAACTCCAAGGCCGACGACTTAAATTAAATAGAAAATGAGGAAATCAGCTACAGCTTTAATGTTTTAAGTTAAGTATACATAGCACAATTTCATTTTATTTTGATCAATAAACTAGACTAGACTGTTGCAGTGTTTTTGATTTAGTGATAAGCTTAATATGAAATATAACATTTTACTCATTGGTACAGCAGTTTTCCATCAGGAAAAATGTGAGTGTGGAACGGGACCCGGACACAGACAGGTGGACATCGTTTTCTCACCCAGCACGTTTATTATATACATTATTTACAATAAAGTTCGGTGCACAACCCAGTGCCCGCAGCACCGATCCCCCGAAGTCCAGGTCTCACAGTCTTTTGTGCCTTCCTTCTGGCCACCTCCGCTCCTCTCTCTCAGCTCCGTCCTCTTCCACCCGACTCTTGCTCCCGAATGCAGGGAGGCGGCCCCTTATATAGTAACCCGGATGGGCTCCAGCTGCTTTCCGGCAACCCTCCGCGGACACATCCCCATGTGGCGGAAGTGCCGGCTGCTCACCCGGAAGCCCTCCGGGTGTCCCCAGTCTTCTTCCCCCAGCACTTCCTTGTGTGGCGGAAGTGCTGAGGTCCAGGGTTCTTCAGGCACCGGGGCGCCGCTTGGTGGTGGCCACGGGCCCCTACAGGGTTGGGCTTTCAAGCCCTCCACCCGTGGCCCCCAACACAACCACGGTGGTCGCCTCCTTGTGGTCTGGAGGAGGCGCAAGCCCTCTTCCGGTCCTCCTGGGCGTCCTGGCTGGGTACCACCCCCAGCCGCATGCCACAGTGAGGTATATACATTTCAGAAAATTTTTTAAAATCTATACACAGTGAAATGGCTGGGATTAGAAACTTAGGCCCCTTCCACACTACTTACTAAAAGAATTACATTGTTGATACTGATATTACTCATATTTAATTTTGGAACAAATATATGGACCATGGATGAAATAAAATTAGTCTATATGAATGTTTATAATCTGTTTAGGTATAAGCGCATGCCTGCCTTTGTGTGTTTTGTCTGATGTGTGTTAAGAATAACTTGTATTAGGTGTGTCCAAATAAACATATCATTTATTTGAATGGCAGAGAATTAACATTGTATAGAAGAGAAAAATTCAAACGGATTGTCAGGAAAAACAAGAAAAACACACGAGTCACCAAATTTCGAAATCCAAGATGCTCACCAGTACTTAGTCAAAAACAGAAATATAGTTGTTGCCAAACAAAACTCCAACATTCCTTAGTTTTTGAGATGCTAAATTTTGTGAGGTTCTTGCCTTGATTTAATTCATAGTTTACAATCTTCATTTTTTGTGGCAACGTGATGACATCACATGCTGAATGTTGCCAGCACACGTGACTACCAGTGGACATTGTTTCCATTCACAAGACAGCAGTGGTCCTGAAAACCAATGCGCAAAATGTTCATAGACAAACGGAAAACAAATAATGCAATAAAATCAAAAATAGAAAATTATAAACTGCAGAAGAAACAATGAATGCAGTCAATCAGTCAGTCATCATCCAACCCGCTACATCCTAACACAGGGGTCTGCTGGAGCCAATCCCAGCCAGATTACAATGAATACAGCTAAAAAATAATAGAAATAATAACAAGTTCTCAACACTGCATACTGTATCTTCTGCATACTACACATTAATACAACTACCTGCATGAATGTGTGTACAATTTTGTGTGCCATGCTTGTTCTGAACATCTTTGGATATGTGACCAAGTAACAAAATATCATTCTGCATAAACTAAATTATAGATCTATTAACGTCCTGACTCAAAACAAATGAAGAGCTCACATTACATCTCAATGACATATCTGATACAAAATGATCTATAAAACTCAGCCATTAACTTACAAAGCTGTTAATAGCAAAACCCCAGAAGACTAATCTGCATTGGTTACCCTGTACATATCCACTAGAGAAATAAAATCTTTTAACAGCAGGCTTCTTGTTATCCATTCACTGCATGATGTTCAAATAGAACAGAATTAGAGTCTTATTGGACAGATTCTTTGATCGAGTTGGCAGAGAACAAAGTAGCCTTTCTTCAGAGGCAAAAGAGGAAATTTTCATTATTGCAAGCTAGTTTGTAACGCAAAGAATCAGTTAAATGGTTCGCCAAAGTGAAAAACACTTTTTTCCTTTCCCTAAATATAATTTTATTAATAGCTTGAGCACTAGTCTCATGCAAAATCTTTCCTTTAACAAATAAATTTCATGAAATGCTACTGATTTTTATATTTTATGTCTGCCATGAGTCACATGACACGTGTATCCAATGCCATGCAACCACACAGCATCTTAGATACCAACAGCTCTAAAAGTCTTTGCCAATAGAAACAAATCCAGAGAAATCACTGTGTTTATAGTGAAACAAATCCACAACCCATCCGTCCATTATCCAACCCGCTATATTCTAACTACAGGGTCACGGGGGTCTGCTGGAGCCAATCCCAGCCAACACAGGGCGCAAGGCAGGAAACAAACATTGGGCAGGGTGCCAGCCCACCGCAGGGCACACACACACACAGACACACCAAGCACACACTAGGGACATTTTAGGATCGCCAATTCACCTAACCTGCATGTCTTTGGACTGTGGGAGGAAACCAGAGCACCCGGAGGTACCCACTGCGCCACCATGCCACCCCAAATCCACAACCGAGTGATGCAATGATTTTATGATAAGAATGATAAATATAATAAATAAAATAAATAAAAATATGCTGAAACAAAAATCAAACACAATAAATTAATTAACAAAGCTTTCTTAACATTCTGCGAAACTCAGGAGCAGGAGTATTTCTGCATTTAGGGTCAGCAGATGAGAGATGCCCTCTAGATGTTGTGCAAAATAAGTAAGAAGCATCCCTTAATAACTTAACTTATTATTAAAATGTTTATAACAACCCTCCTCTTTGTCTTCTTAAGCAGTTCTTTTCAATTTTCTATCATATGCTTAATGCAATTACTTTTATAGAAAAATACCTCTTCTTGTAGTATGTGAAATTGTGTTCATACTGGATGCTGCAAGCCTGTTTACAGCTGAGGACTGGACCAATTGGCCCTGCAGTGTTCTCTGTACCCTTGGGTGTGCACATGTGCAAAATTACCATTTACGTTTTAGTGATGGGTCTTGAAGGCCATTGCGTGAATCAAAATGTGAACTGCCCAGTGCTGTTGTTGTTTTAAATTACACATTTGCACTTGTGGTTCAAGACCATACAGTATATGCCAGCGAAGATCTACAAAAAGTTCAGTTCCATTTGCTCTTGATCATCTTGATTTTCATCCACGCAAATTTGAAAAAACTACCAAGAAAGCCTATGGTTCCACTTTTGCATGAGACTAGTGCTCAAGCAATTAACAAAACTATATTTAGGGAAAGGAAAAAAGTGCTTTTCACTTTGTCGAACAATTTAATGATTCTCTGTCTAACAAAGCCTTCCACTTTTTGGAAAAGAAGCCAGCAGTACGATGCTCCTGTTGCAAAGAATCATAAGAATCTGGTGCTGAAAGTATATTTGTAGAAAATATATATTTTTATTTGTTTGCTGCCTTCATGCTTACCAGCAAACACCCAGCCGCATGATAGCGCTGCCACTGGTTGTGAAATGCACAGTTTGATCCAGCATTGTGTGTGTCACCTGCATATTCTTTCCATGTTATTGTGGCCTGTCCTTTTTAATCTCAAACTAAACTTTCTAAACTTTAGGTGCTGTTATTTCAGTCTAGGCAGTTCACAGCCAATAGTTTTCCTGAGCAGCAGGCAGTGGTGAGGCTCTCAGCGTTTAAATCTATATTGCTACATTTTGTCAGATGATGTCAATTTTGGAGGATATTACAATAATCTGATACCAATTAGACAGACTAGATGCTGGCATCCCGTTGTTTGATTGATTTTTTTTTCTGATGTGAAAGGTGAGTAAACTTGAATATTTCTTTAGTAATGGAGAAAATAAGGCCAGGTCTTAACAATTAGTCGAGTTAATGTGTACTTTAGAGAAGTCTGAACACATATACAGTAAGAAAATTCTAGTATGGCATCACCAGAATTGTTATGCCAAAAACCCAACTGCTCAGGTGGAATGTTCATTTAGCTTTGTGGATCTTGTGCCCTAGAGTTAATGTTGTATCCTGGAGTATAATGTTTAATAAAGAATTAAACTGATCACCTTGTCTCTCTTGTTTTCTCTAAGATCATCTTGAATTAGCTTTTAGAAAAAGACACTTCCATACTTTACTGTGCTACTCCATTTCTTGTGGCAATTAATTTGCGATTTCCATAATGAATTATCCTCCATTCTACATGACTGATCCTTTCTATGCTTCCCACATCTGTCAACACTGTATATGTTGTGACGGACAGCCGGGTCCCATGCCCGGCCGGGACGCCTCTGCTGCATATGTCCCGGGGGAGCCAGCATGGACAGTGCAATGCCTCCCCCGGGGCACCTGGGGGCAGCCTCCCTGGCCGTGGGTCCTTCCTCAGTCTCCCCCGTGGCTCCATGGGACATGGAGTCCACCACAGCCCAGTTGGGAGATGGGGTGGCTGCTAGGGGGTGCTGCGGAGAGCCAGCCGCCACAATGGACGACTTACCAGCCCCACCCGGAGGTGCAATTAAGACCAGCTGGTCAGGCACCTGGAGCACTTCCAGGTGGTCTATAAAGCGGGCCAACCTCCCTTCATGCGGGGCCAGAATCGGGAGGTAGAGGACAAGGTTGCCTGGGAGGAGTGGAGGTGCCAGGGAGAGTTGTAAGACAGTGTTGTGTGCTTTTGGGACTGTGTTGGGCCTGTGGGACACGGGGAAGACGTGCGCCCACGGGTGAAGAAAAAAATAAAGCCTGTTGATTTTACACATGCCTCTGCGTGGTCTGTGCCGGGTCAGGCGCTATATAGAGCGGCCTTTACAATGTGTAAACTACTACTTGAATTAATCCACGGACATGTGCAAAAACAGAAAATCATCATGATAATTAAATTCCATATGAACCAAAATACTGCAAACATAGATATGTTGGGGCAGCACGGTGGCACAGTGGTAGCGCTGCTGCCTCGCAGTTAAGAGACCTGGGTTTGCTTCCCGGATCCTTCCTGCATGGAGTTTGCATATTCTCCCTGTGTCTGTGTGGGTTTCCTCCGGGTGCTCTGGTTTCCTCCCACAGTCCAAAGACATGCAGGTTAGGTACATTGGCGATTCTAAATTGCCCCTAGTGTGTGCTTGGTGTATGGGTGTGTGCCCTTTCGGTGGGCTGGCACCCTGCCCGGAGTTTGTTTCCTGCCTTGCGTCCTGTGTTGGCTGGGATTGGCTTTGGCAGACCCCCGTGACCCTGTAGTTAGGATATAGTGAGATGGATGTTGACCTTTTCACTCAAGTCTTTCATGGAGCACATGAACGTCTTCAGCTCAATCTGTTGCTCCTCTCCAGCTGCCTTTGTACACTATGAAACTTACCATTTAGTTTGGAGTGGCATTTTTACACAACCCATCTCTCTTTATTAAAATGCTCGTCTCATTGCCTCCCTCTAACAAATGATCTAGCAGTCCTCACTAAAACAAAAAGTACCCTTTATTTAATGTAGTCCTCACAAACAATTTTTAGAATGCCCCTGCTACTCACTGCAACATTCTTCATCATATTGCTCTCCTTCTTCTGATTTATTTCACATTAAAGCATAGTCTTGCTGAATTGCGGAACACTTTTCATTTTTGAGTGAGACTATTGTGTAGGGCAGCCATGTCTCCATTAAAGTGTTCACAAACACACTGGTCTTTCAACATAACAAGCTAAGGCACTATTTCTACTTTTTCAGTGACAGGAAATATGCCTTCTATTTCGTTTCTTTTACATTATTTGCATATGTTCCTGGCTACAATTATGAAATATTTTTGGTGTAAATATTTCCTGTATGTGAAATCTGATCCAGACTGAAAAGCCTCCTTAAGGTCATAATGAAGTCAAAGACACGTGAAACACTATTTATCAGTGCATCATTTGTATACATTTTTCCTTATCTGTTTTTAAATATTTTGTGCTGCACGCAGCATTTTGCTTGGTGTACAGCAGTACACAACATTTAATCACCAGTCATATACTTCTGTTTCTGAGACAACAAAATCTGGTCAATCAGATGTCCTGTGACAATGTGCAGGCTAACATGATGCCTTGTTTTCACTATGCATGTGTCCTGTGGGAAATCATTTTAAGTGAAGAATATAGCCCTCCAATGGAAAGGACAAATAGATTAACACCTCCAAACAAGAAAGAATAATTGTATTTTTGTAAATTATAGCACACCTATTAGGGACTGTCAGTGTCTAACTGATGTTAGATTTTGTGCTTAGTGGTATTGTGCTTAGGGCTAGACTTGCCTTTCTGGCTTTAGTTTCTTTTCTATTTATATGTTTATTTTAGTTGTTTTATTGTAAATTTCTTTGTGTTTTCTGTTATTCAAAATATTTATTTTTTCTTTCTTTTTATGTTATATCATTTTTAACTGGTATTGTCTTGTTTACTATTTTTTATTATTGTTTTATGTTGTTCCTGTTAGTGATGTGCCTTACCTTTTTTTCTGTTAAACCTGAGGGGTTGTAGCCTCCTGGCTTTGCAACTGTTGGGTTCCCCTCAGCCCTGTATAAGTTCTTAGATGCCCCAATCATATTTCTGAGGCCGCTCTTTATCTATCACTCTTGTTGTTCGGTTCATTTTGCATTATCTTGTTTTTATAAGTGCAAGCTTTTGGTCTTTCTAGGTTTTAAATTTTGCTCTGTTCTTTGGCTATTGATGTTTTGGATAATGGACTTGGTATATTTTACTTTTAGATTCTTGGTCAACAATTTGTTAACTCGTAACTGTTTTTTTTATGTTTTGCTCTTACTTGGTTTTCTAAAACCTTTTTGAAATCACTTTATTTTTTACACCAGGGGTCCTCAATCACAGTCCTGGAGAGCCGCAGTGGCTGCAGGTTTTTGTTCTAACCCGGCTGCTTAATTAGAAATCAATTCTTGACAATAATTTAATTTCATGGCTTGTTAGTCCTTTAACTCTGCTATGTCAGGTAATTCTTATATCGTCGATTTTCTTCCCCTTTCTAATGATACCATCCAAATGATTTGAAGGCTAAAATGGATGAGTAAATTCTCAGTCCTTCACTTTTTTCTCTTCACTTTCCTTCCAAGTATTTAATTAAACCCAATAGTGCATGATAAATACACCAAGGTGTAAATGGTAACAAGCCAAATGGAGAAATGCTGGTCTCTTTTGTCAGTTGCATGTTATTGCTAATTAGGAGCAATTAAAAACCAAGAATACGGCTGTTTAAGACTAAAATAAGCAATAAGCGTTCAAAATCTTAACAAGCGAGACAACTAAAGTGTAGCAGAAGTGTTACTTGAGGAATAAGTGCTTCTTATTAAGCAATTTGTTTGGAGCAAAAACCTGTAGCCACTACAACCCTCCAGGACTGTGATTGAGGACCCCTGTTTTAGACTCTCTCTTTTATTCTTTTAGGCAAGAGGTTTATATGTTTCTCCTCTCCCTTTTCAGATTTATAACCTTTGGCTGTATTTATGGGTTTACAAGATATTAGCCTGCTTCTTGAGCTTTGAGGCCCAGGCTTAGTGTCTGTGAGGCTTACAGGCCTGATTTTGAGTTTGAGGCCTCTTGTCTTATTTTGCAAGCCTGGAGAGCATAACAAGTGTCAGCAGTCTATAGGCGTGTCTGCTTACTTCTTTTGTTGTCTGTTTTGTCAGCACACTGGGAAAACATTTTGAGCACGGCTGGAAGATGTGCTTACTGTAGGTAAACAAGAAGAATACAGAAGAAAAATAAAACCGAAGCCAAAATGAGAGACAAAATTTGGGATTGAGAGAACAAGCAAGAGGCCAAAACCAAAAGTAACACGTAAGAAGATTTGCATAAGGCTTTTTTGAGAGTTTTGGTATCTGCATATCAGATAAAGAAATGACTTCCCAGCTGTCCTTTTATTCCATTTTGTCGATTAAGCGCAGGTCATTACCTCAAAGACAACTCCCCCTAGAAATGCAGGGAAGCAGACCTAACAATGGAATTACAAAATGACAGCAACTGAGGATCTAAAATGGCAACCAAAATGCTGCAAAACAAATCATCACAAAATTCAAGCAACTAATAAAGGTAACAGAATCCTCAACCTCTATAACCAGCAATACAAGTGTAAAATTATACTTAATAATAAGCATAAAATCCAGTCATGACAATTGTAATTATTGGCTTGACATACATAACGAGCTGTCTAGAGTGTGTTTAAGTTTGCCAAAAAAGAACAATAATGGAGAGGCTGGGAGAAGAAATGTTAGTAGCAGTAGCTTAAAAAATTACTACAGAGGTTCCATTCTATTTTTCTTTAAAACAGACACAAACACCAGATATCAAAACGTACAGCCAAGAAAGGAGTCTTTAACATTATTAAACAGCATAAACAATAACCACACAGAGATTTTTTTGTATTTATCCACTGTAATCACAAGGTGGAGCCAAAAAGCCCCAAACCACAGACCCAGCAATACACCATACGTTAATAGAATAAAATAAAGGATATTTATTCCTCAATGCACCTTCACAGACTTCCTCCCAGCAATGTGCCAAATAATTATATAACAAATCAATACAATAAACTGCCAATCTTCCATCAAGTGTTGCCCTCGGCCTCCCACCTCTGAATCAACTATGTAAGACAAAGGGGTTCCTTTTTATACCGGACCCAAGAATGCTTCCAGTGCCATGACATGTCTTTTGGGCAGCACTTCTGGGCCATAAGGAAAATAGGGAGATCCTCCCCCAATAGTGTCCTCTCTCGATCCCCAGTATCCTTGAAAGGGCAGCACTTCTGGACTCCATCTCCCAAGTATCCCTGCGCATGTCCCAGCTGGGTTCCTAAATGAGGACCACTGCTGCCTGGCGTCCCAATGAGGTAATGGTTTGTTCCCCTTCATATTCGGGATGCCCGTTCTCCTATAACACCACTAGCGTTAAGAAAGGGAGGTCATTGCTATTAACATTTTAACACATTGCATGAATGATGTCAAATTCTGCAAACTTTGGGTTCATGCCTCCAAAAACTGGGAGTGTATCTCAACAACAGGATATACAAAATAATTGCATGTAAGAAACTGATGATGTCGTGGAAAAATTAAGAAATGTAATTGCAATTACCTGAAAACCACATTCAAGCAAAAAGTCAATGCCAGAACTTAATTCTGTGATCTTAAAAAAGAAAAATATCTACATAAAAATGTGTAAAAAATGAACTATGATAATAATTACATGAGGGGGCAGTAAGAATATGATTTGAGTGGATGTGTAGGACCATATAGTCTTTTTGAAGTTGTCTTTGCAAGCAGTGTTGAAGAAGTACTTGGTCAGTTTATATTTTTGACTGGCAGATATCAAGTAAGATAATTCTTTGGGAGTTCTTCAGGAAAAGAGTCATAGTCATTTGCAAAGGCTGAAACACAAGTAGAAAGGACTATGCTAAAATTAAAGCCGAAGGACAAAAGTAAATGTAAACAAGAATCAGAATGTAATGTATTTGTTTGCATTCACACTCTTGCTGCATTCTTGTAGTTTTTTGAAGTCCTCACCATGATGAAATGATGGTTTATGTAATACATCATTTAAGTAGCAGCAAACAACATCTGAAACTTCAAAATGGTTGTGCCAATGAGAAACAAGCACACACAAAATGGAGACAAAATTCAATTCAATTCATTTTTTGTGTATTGTTCTTCACTGAGAACAGGTTCAGTGTGCTTGTACAAATTTCCAGCTATAAACCAGTAAAATAAATGCATTGCCAAGAGATGTATAGATGGCAGGCCACAAGATCAGGAAATAAATGTTCATGAAAAGGTATGCAAGTGTTTAAACCAGAATAACTATCAATCATATGTCATGGCCAAAACTTTTATCAAAAATTACTAGTCAAAAAAATCTAGCCAACAACAACAACATTTATTTATTTAGCACATTTTCATATAAGCAATATAGCTCAACATGCTTTAGTAGACAACAAAAACATAGTTAAATGAAATAGAAAAACAAAAAAAGATTAGGCAATAATATTAATGAATAAGTAACAAAGGAACAAGGCAACCACCCCAGAAGAACAGCAGAGAATAGTAGAGATTAGTACAGCTTGCAGATCCCTGAGAATATGATAATTCTATGCCCATATAGTATATCAGGACATACAACTAAAATGTAGCTATGAGAAAGCCATATTAAAAATAATGGGTTTTTAGCAGTTTTTTAAAATGTTCTACAGTATTAACCTGCCTAATTTCTATTGATAAAGTATTCTAAAGTTTGGGTGCACAATAGCAAAAGACCACCTCAACACTTCTTTTAAGTTTGGTTCTTGGAATTATAAGAAGATTGCCATTCGAAGATCTAAGGTTACAACTTGGAATGTAGGGGGCAGACATTCCAAAATGTAGGACAGAGCCAGATTATTTAAAACTTTATAAACCATTAGTATGATTTTAAACTCAAATCTGAATGACACAGGTAACCAATGTAACAATGTTAAAACTAGTGAGATGTGCTCAGATTTTCTTTTCTTAGTTAAATTTCTGACTGCTGAATTCTGCACTAATTGCGGCTGAGTAATGTCTTTCTATGTAGTTCTGTTAGGAGTGCATTACAGCAATTTAGTTGACTAAAAACAAAAGCATGAACTAATTTTTCGGGATCTTGCAAAGTTATAAGCGATCTAATTGTGATCATCAGAGGTGACTGTGTGCAGAGGGTGCAGACCTATAAATATCTGGGAGTGCAGCTGGATGACAAATTGGACTGGACTGCCAATACTGATGCTCTATGTAAGAAAGGTCAGAGCAGACTATACTTTCTGAGAAGGTTGGCATCCTTGAACATCTGCAGTAAGATGGTGCAGATGTTCTACCAGACGGTTGTGGCGAGTGCCCTCTTCTACGCGGTGGTGTGCTGGGGAGGCAGTATAAAGATGAAAGACGCCTCACGCCTGGACAGACTTGTTAAGAAGGCAGGCTCTATTGTAGGAGTAAAGTTGGACAGTTTAACATCTGTGGCAGAGCGACGGGCATTACGCAAACTCCTGTCAATCATGAAGAATCCACTGCATCCACTGAACAGTGTCATCTCCAGGCAGAGGAGTAGCTTCAGTGACAGACTTTTGTCACTGTCCTGCTCCACTGACAGACTGAGGAGATCGTTCCTCCCCCACACTATGCGACTCTTCAATTCCACCCGGGGGAGTAAATGCTAACTTTTTTCATTTTTATTACTATTTAATTTAATATTGTTTCTTTGTATCAGTATACTGCTGCTGGATTATGTGAATTTCCCCTTGGGATTAATAAAGTATCTATCTATCTATCTATCTATCTATCTATCTATCTATCTATCTATCTATCTATCTATCTATCTATCTATCTATCTATCTATCTATCTATCTATCTATCTAATTTTTGCTATATTCCTAAAGTGAAAAAATACAGACCTAGTATACAATTTAAACTATAGGTCAGACTCAATAATTACCCCTAAATTATTTAACTCTGTCTTGACTTAAACCTAAGGGATCAAGTATATTTTTAATACCCTTGCTTCCATGTTTGCCAATCACTAAGATTTCTTTTTTCTCCTTATTTTCTTTGAGAAAGCTACTACTTATCCAATCAGAAATACAAGTAAGACATGTGGAATAATGGAAGCTTGTACATTAAAAAAAGCAGCAGACTCAAAGTATATTCTTGTATTAAACCATATAAAATATCATGGGTGTCTGAAGTATAATCATCACAACTAACAAAGAATTTTGTACCTGTTACGTAAGACTGAACCAATTTAAGACGTTGCAAGAGAAGCCCACCCATTGACTAAGGAGATTTATAAGAATACTGTTGTCTATGGCATCAAATGCTGCACTCAGGTCTAAGAGAACGAGAACATATATATATGACCTTGGTCCGCATTAATCCACAAGTCAATAGTTAAGGATAAAACTCTTGCATTACCAGGATTATCATTTATAATTTTAGAGAAATAGGATTGTCTCTTGTTATATTCAACTATTTTAGCCTTTAGTATTTCATAATGGACTATCAGTTTAGATTATCTCCATTTATATTCAGCTCTTGGTAAGAGCTCTTTAAATCAGACACACTATGGTTCTACCATGGTATGATAGTGCTGGAGGATTTCTTAACAGTCTTTTCAGGGCCAATATGTCAGCTGCAGCTCTCACCTTAACATTACTGTTAACACTATTGTGGTAAGCACTATAATCGGACTGATTGTATGGAATACTAACAAATATTGAAGCTGCAGATGTATCAAAATAATGTTTTTTTAACAATACCCTTCTCATCAGTATTTCTACATCAAATAATATACAGAAGCAGTTCGATATACCGATATCCATGATTTGTCTCACATTAACTTTAATCCTTATGAAATCATTAAATCCATTGTGTTTAGTCCCTTATGTGTGGGCTGACTGATGTACCGACTAAGATGAAATGAGTGCAGTAAGTTCATGAATTCTCTTTCACATTGCTTATCCACATGAAAACTGATATCATAAAAGCCAGAATTCAATACCAGAATAAATAAAAGTAACACACACCAGAAGTCAGAACAAACAGGAAAAACCTTTGAAGTTTGCAAAATCATAAACATAAATACTTAAAACATAGTTTAAATAATTAAATTGTTTACATACATGTAAACACAATAGGCTGAAAATAACTGTGACAACACAATTCCATTAACATCGTAATTCATATATTTTCTGTAGACAATATAGGAGAGGAAAACAGTAAACTCAAGTCAAAAGAATTAATGGTGATAATAAAACTCTGTGGGTTGTTTTATAAAAGTCACAGTTCTGGTGACCTAGGCGAGCAGCTCACTCATCTCCTCCTGGACAATTCTGTATTGTAGGTATGTGACCTTGGCAGTCTAATATGAAGGGAAAAGCCTTGCATCCTTGGATTACAAAGCTCCTACTATCTTTGTTGTCACTTTGCATTGGCAGGAATGGTAGCTTTACAAAGTAGTCATGACACCATGTGCAAAAGTAGAATACTAAGAAGAGAAACAGATTAGAAGAGTGTCAGTTAAAGTTCATAATGATTGTCACATTTTCGTGAAAATGACTAACAAACACAGACGCAATATGAGCAGCAGTTTTGATCAGGGTATGCTAGACCAAGTAATGAATATTCAGTATGGATTTAAATACTGAGGTGAATAAAGCATCACTAAACACACAACATAAATAATGATAAAAGTGTAAACAATCATAAATAATAATCAATGATGTGTTACAAAGATAAATAAATTAGATACAAATTATGAACTTGTTACTCACGGGGCGAGAAACTAGGATATGCATTTCACACTGTCATTATAGCTGAAAATTGTAATTACATGTATAAATTATTGTAAGTCATCTCTAATCTGGTTGTTTCTGGGAGTAGCCAGTTACGCTAAGCATATCTAAATGGGAAGATATTCCAGTAGCCTATTTGTGAGACCATCCATCCATCCATTGGTCCTGTTATCCATTTCATGAAAACACTTTTTTCAATACAGGCCTCAATGAGTCAAAGTCCACAGCTGCAATATCTGGTGCAAGGCAGAAATTAACCCAGGATAGGACCTCAAAGCATGACTGGAATCACTCACATATGTATACTGTACATACACTTATTCAGCAGACACCAATTAGAAGAGACAACAAATCTAAAGATGGTATGAGAATGCCACATGGTCAGTGACCAAGACTGAAATCAAAGCCTGGTCCCAGAAGTCGTGAGATGGTTGTACTAATTACTATGCTATCATGTCACCCTGACAGAGTTCTCACAAAATTCAGAATTTTCTGGGGTCTGAAGAGGAAATTCAGTAGTTGTTATTAAAATGTTCAAACTATATAAGCTGCCCCTGAAGTTTCATAAAGAACAATGGATTGAGTGTGCAGAAGAATATCTACCTATAACTGTGGCCTAATATTTGTCTGTCAGCATATGGTAGTTTTGACTTTATTGTCTGTGTATTTTTAACTTTTAGAACGTATTTGAATTATTATGAGTGTGTCTCCATGAATACAATGTGTTGGCGTCTGATTCCAGGAGTGTTGCAAGTGAGCATTTCTGTGGGCAGAAGTGAGCCTATTTTTGTGTTCATATGTGTAACAAGCATATGAAGACCGTGTTCATGGCACTGTGAGGGTGGGATCTGCATGCTTCTACAAAAAAAGAGCAGTGTCTCTATAAGAAAAAAGCTGATGAAACAGAAGATCACTCTTCCTCTCAGGCTAAAGGGTCATAGGCCTAGAGAATGTCACCATAGTATTAGGATTTTCATGGATACCCCACAACTTTTGGAAAACCAGGTCAAATATAAAATGTTGCACACTCTATGAGAGGTTCAGCTCTTAGCAATTCTCCTCTTTTCATACCTTTTATCCCACCCTTCACAGTACAGAAATTTATACAGTAATTTAAGCATATATACTGTATATTTATACAGATTTCATCCCAATGCCTAATGACAGTCAATGTGCCGTTGTCTAGCCAGAGGTCTGTGCGTCCCTCCATGGATATGCCTCCCAAAACCATCACTGACCCACCATATTACAGCATAATGTTCTCCACAGCTTCTCCAGACCCTTTCACATCTGTCACATGTGCTCACATGGGTGAACCTGTTCTCATTTGTGAAAAACACAGGGAGTCAGTTGTGGACCTGCCAATCCTGGTATTCTATGGCAAATGCCAATCAAGCTCCATGGTGCCGAGCAGTGAGCACAGGGCCCACTAGAGGACGTCAGGCCCTCAGGCCACCCTCATGAAGTCTGTTTCTGATTGTTTGGTCAGAAACGTTCACACCAGAGGCCTGCTGGAGGTCATTTTGTAGGGCCCTGGCAGTGCTGTACCTCCTTGCCCAAAGGAGCAGATACCGGTCCTGCTGATAGGTTAGGGAACTTCTACAGCCCTGTCCAGCTCTCCTAGAGAAACTGCCTGTCTCCTGGAATCTCCTCCATGCCCTTGAAACTGTGCTGGGAGACACCAAACATTCTGGCAATGGCACGTATTGATGTGCCATCCTGGAGAAGTTGGAATACCTGTGCAGCCTCGGTAGGGTCCAGGTATCACCTCATGCTACCAGTAGTGACATTGACCATAGCCAAATGCAAAACTTGTGAAAAAACAGTCAGAAAAGATGAGGAGGGGAAAAATGTCAGTCATATATATATATAATTGTTTGCTATTGGAATTGGCCCCAGTTCCCTTATGGTACACAAAATAAAACCATAACTATGACAGTACTTTGTGAGGTTTAATCCAGGTTTCAGCACTCAGAAGCAGGATACAGGGTTCAGACCCTCCTTTTCCCCCTTCTTCTCATTTTATGTCTTGAAGCTGATGCAAATTTTTAGCATAAGCACTGCTTATTCTCCATTTCTCACTTAGCCATCTCACTTACACACATGCAAATCTAATTTATAAGTGTGGGCCTTTCTTATGCAAATAGAGCGTGCCCACTATGGTTCAAATGCCCAGATGCTCTTTTCCTTTGAAGAAATTAACACAGACTGTATCCTACACTTTGAGAGCAGCATGCTTAGATGTGATTATAAATGTAAATATGAAGCTCAGGTTCACTGAATTTTTAACAACAGACACACTCTCCTGACTGAATTGCAAAGGGTAAGCTACAGGAGTGAACAAAGAATACAAATGAACGGTGGGCATGACTTTGAATGCAACCACTTTTTGCACCCAACTAATCATGCATGGCCCATAGAAATCTGAACAAATAATCGTCTCATTTGCAAATTTGTGAATCCTGGAGGTCAGATCCACCTCCATTTGGTATGCTGTTTTATACTTCTGTGTAGAAAACAAACTCCAGGTTGCCAGCTCTAGTAATGTCTTCTGCTTGTACTGGTGGAGGTTCTGAATTGATACTGGTTATCCTCTCAGACTTTCTGCTCTTTTAAGCCACTTACATCTCCAAGTTCTGGGTTGGTTCTAATACCATTTGAACATATCTATGAAGGTAAATCAAAAAGTAAAGGTAATTTGAAAGTTACCCATTAATCGCAAAGGATGAAAGCTGATGCAATCCAACACTTTTGCAATGGCTTATGAGTAATATGTACAGTGCAGCACTCTGCCATTAGTGTAGCTGAAGCCAAAGTCAAATGAACATGAACACTCACCCAGTGTACCGTGTGAATTTGTGAGGGCTTTGTACTTTTGCTGCAGTCTTGATAAAGGTGCTTATTATTGAGCTTACATTTATTAACAAAAGCATGTTACTGAAGCCAGTTCAAAAACATTTTGCAGATTTTTATTAAATAATAGTTATATTTACTAGTGTATGAATTTCTTAATCATATCATAAAATGTGTAGGCATTTTTAGGGATTAATAGTGACCAGTGATTACCAAATTTGTATACTGAATATAATATAATACTCAATTTGAAACTGAAGATATTTTTGATAACAAAAGCTGCTTAATATTCACTCAAACTAAGTATTTTCTTTTAAATATACCTTAATAAAATGATAAATGCCTTTGTGCCTGTCTGGGTGTCAGTCCACTTGCTATGCCTATGTCATTCCACAAGATGGCACATCACAGACATTTTTAGTAGTAAAATGCATTGCATTTGTCATTCCAGTAATCATAAACATTAACACCACTGTTACAAATACCATACAAAATGGCATATAACAGATACATATGCATTGCACGATGCACTGCAAACGTGCCCGTCTTATGAGTAGCAGTGGTTAGCATTGCTACCTAAGTTTAAAATGATTAAGTATTTCTGAAAATAATAAATTCAGAAGTAATTTTTAAAATGCCAAATTTGTCAGTGCAGACATTTTTTTCATAACTTAATTGCAGAAGCTATTTTGTTACCATCTGGAGCATTTTCATTGGCAATTGCCACATTTCACATGAGTACAAATGCAAATATGTTTTTTTCTCCATATACAACAACTGAATCAGCAGAAAAGACATAACAATCATGTGGGGTGGTGATAGCAGTCAGGTAATCTGCCAAAGGGTGGCTATCCTGTGCAGCTTTAAAATGTGAGCAGAATGGTAGCAGCCTTGTGTGTAAAGTCAATCTATCATTCATGAGACTGTCTTTGCCGTCATCATAAAACATTAACTCTCTTTATTGCAGTGTGGCATGTCACCTTCCTTTCACTTTTTTCTTGCTAATTCATTATGAGCAGCCTGTTCCCAGATTAAACCAAATGGACATTGGAGACTCATTTTGAAAGCAGGTGTAAATGTATTCCATCTATATTATATAATATCCATACTGTACATAAAATCTATTAAACGAATGTTAAAGGGGTTCTTTGAGAAAACTGACAGCCATATGTAAACTATTTTGGATGTTGATGAAATGTTCTGCTTTAAAAAGATAACTTTGACATATCTTGGTTTTTATTGATTTGAATATTTTGCTGCAATTTTATAATTATTTTCAGTCATTTGTAGAAAGAAATTTACTAAGGCCCCCTAGTGGGCTGTAGCTCTCGGTTGAGAACGACTGCATTATTTGACATGGATGCTCATAGATTTATTCCCAAAACTATTTTAAGGATTTTTATTTGTTTCCTACGTATTATTGAGGTAATTGGTCCACAACTTGCATACCAAGCGCAGCACTCAACCTAAATGCCCTCCACTCATTGACATTTCTTAGAGCCTTCTAATGCCTCTATACTGCTGCCAGGTTTGACTGCCCACCTGCGGCTTTGGCACTCTTGTAATGCTTTCCTTCCCAGTTTTGGCAAGTGACTCCCCCAACAAAACCTCATTCTAAATTTGATTTTTTTTTTTCATTTTTCATCTTGCCAGTCAAGTGTCTGTCCATACACAGAAGACTCCACAAGATGTTCGGGTGACATTTTGAGAGCAACATGATCCCATAATGATGGTAAAATGATAATCCAGTGAATCCTAGTGGTCTCCTCCATGTGGCACAGAGCTTTTTGTGCTTATTTATTTCCAGAGCTAGTGCCTTTTGCTAATCCTCCCGCTGGCCCTCTTCCCACATGCTCAGTGATGGCAGCTTTGTGCAGGCGGAGCAAGCCTGCTGAGTTGACGCTGGTGGCCAACAGCATCCGTAATGAAATATTTATGTCCTTCCCTTTCTCTGGACCAGTGCAGAGTCCTTTCTCAGAGACCTGCTGACAGCAGCACATGAATTTTCTTCTTGATCTCTGCTCTTAACTCCTGAGCTGCTGCTCCAAATTTGCTCCACTGGTCAGAATACTTGCCTGAGGGCCAAAAATGTAGTGTATCCCCTTCAGCGCAATCTCTGCAGAATTGTCAAAACCAGTGAAAGATACATCAGGGACAGAAATGTGATTTGTGTGACTGTAAGGCAAATCATCCTTCCTTACACTTCAGCTGTCCTCACAGTGCACATGACAAGGATTTTTTAATTGTTAAAATAATGACAATTGTCAGTCAGCCAACCTGTATTTTATGTACACTGTTTGAAAAAGGTGTAAAAAATACTTTCCTTTATAATGATAATATGCTGTTCTTTTTTCACAGTTCTGCATTTTACAATGGATGGTGGGGCATATGGATGATACAAACCCATAGAAATGAAAAATCAAAAGAGAGATCTCCTTAATATCATTTTGGTTTCTCCTTGACAACAATGAGATCAGAAAGAAATAAAATGGAGACATTGCCTTTTGTTTCATGCCTTTCAGATTTTTCTCCTGAGAAAAATCAACCCAGTATCCTCATGAATGTCTCCTCCTCAGTTTCAGCGGAGATATTGGCAAAGTCACATAATGTGCTCTGATCTTCCAAGTAGTGTCTTGCCATTTTTTTGCAATTTGAAAATATTTGCATTGTGTGTTCAGTAACATACGGTGAAACATATGAATGCTAGTAATAAAGCACTTTACTAGGATCACAAATCTATAATCCTTCCTTCAGAATAATACTATTAGTTACTCTAATTTGTATTGCTGTTGTCTAGTTAGATCAGTGTTTCTCAAACTCGGTCCTGGGGACCTACTGTGGCTGCAGGTTTTTATTCCAACCAGCTTCTGTTTTAAATTGGACTCCTAGGCTAATTAACTGAACATTAAATGAGAGTTATTTCCCAAGTTCTGTGTTTTGGGAACAATATAGAAATTAGATACTAAGTTTGCTAAAATATACTGTATATATATACATATAGAAATGTACCAAGCAGTTATTTGGGAATAATGTACTTTTTCTTTTTAACATTATTTTCATCTTGATTTTCATTCTACTTTTCCAGGTGTTCTAATTGTCTAATTAATCCATTATTTAATAATTAGTGGGTCTGATGCTAAAGTAGTTGCAGTCTTTGATTATTCGGTGTTGTGTGCCAGCGTGTCTGCTCTGCTCATTTTTAATTGTCATTAATAAGATAAAATGAAGGGGGAAAACTGCACAGAGAAAGGGCAAAATATAATGAAATCAACAAACGCGAAAGCAGAAATATTTCTAAATCTATACTAATAAAAGGCAAAGCCCTCACTGACTCACTCACGCACTCACTGACTGACTCACTCATCACTAATTCTCCAACTTCCCGTGTAGGTAGAAGGCTAAAATTTGGCAGGCTCATTTCTTAGAGCTTACTTACAAAAGTTGGGCAGGTTTCATTTTGAAATTCTACGTGTAATGGTCATTACTGGAACCTATTTTTTTCCATATACTGCAATGGACTTTGCTCGATGGCCGTGGGAGCCAGAGTTGCGTGTCGCATCATCACGCCTCCCACGTAATCACGTGAGCTGACTGTGAACGCAGTACGTAGAAAACAAGGAAGAGCTCCAAAGAGCCTGAAGAGAAAACGCATACAAGCATATTCATAAGTGCAGCTACTGCGGAAACAAAGCACGGTGTAAACCGTAAGTTTAAATTAAGTTTATAGACACGCTCCCGCTGCCATTTGGCGTGCCTACGACGAACGGAGTTAAAATTGCTGTGAGAATTGAGAAACTTTTAAGTGCCAGGTCTTAGCTAACATTAAATAAAGCCGTGAACATCGCAACATCACACAAGAGAGCAGCTCACGTGAACTGACTGAACTCAGTACGAGTGATCACTTCCATGGATCAAACCTGTTCAAAAAATGCATTACACAATTGACAAGGTAGGAAAAGAATATGCTCCGAGCTGAGCTCCACAGCTAACGTGGTCTTGCGGAAGCAACCTCCTTCACGCTGCCACCAAATACTCACAGAAAAATCCACAAGTTAATACACATGCTGTCTCTAGAGTTTCTCCACACTCTGAATGTATTCCTCGCATCCCCATTATACCCTCTGATCTCCCATTTCAATTCAAATGCCTCCAATTTCCAGTAAGGCTCTGCTTCGCGATGACAAGTAATAAGTCTCAGGGACAGACCCTACAAAAGGTTGCCATTGATTTGAGGCAAG
>JANRMT010062814.1:93878701-93905683 GCA_026402145.1 Polypterus bichir lapradei
GTTGTCGCTTTCAAGTGTACCGAAATGGCCAAATATTTTACACCTTTCGACAACCACCAATGCCTCTTAAACATCTTAGATTCACAGGTGACGATTTGAGTAGTGGACACTTTGATGTTTATGAGTGTTTAAACTCTCAAAAGCTGGATGTGATTTTATCGATGAAACCGGTTGTGTGCTTACAATGCTTGACAGATGCCGAATGTCACTTCAACACAACAAATTCTGCAAATACTATCGTAATTGAAACAAACCATGAAACTCAAACCCATTATGACAGCAGCAATCCAAGCTGTGAGATTTGAGACAAGATTACTGTTCACATGGCCAACTATAAGTTACATGCTCAAGAGTAAGCTCAGCACACAGCTTGGTCATATTACAACCGGAGGGCCGAACTGACAACATGGTATACAAAGAGATCCTTAACAAATAATTATTGGCATATTTTCCCTCAGTTTAAAAAGGTTAAATTTTCTTCTTAATAAAAATTTTAAGGCAGTACTTCGCCGCTGCGAAGCGCGGGTATTTTGCTAGTTTTTATAATATAAAATGGGAAAAACAAAAGTGAGCAGAAGATAATTGCTGTCTTAAGAAAGCAAATGCCACATCAAGGTAGCTGTGGTAGAAGGGCCTTACAAAGGGATCCATACAAGTATAAAATGTTAAAAAGGTTTCTTTACTCAGGAAACCATAGACACAAAGAATAAATTACCAGGTAGTGTGGTAAACAATAAGACTTCAGTGACCTTAGAAACCTGACTTGATTTTATTTGAGAGAAATTAGTTGGATAGAATTGGCAAGCTTTGTTGGGCTGAATGTAACAGTAATGTAGCCCAGTGATGTAAAGAATGGAAATATACATTACAAACCAGGATTTACAGTACATTTTCACTAATAAGATGTTACAGTGACATCCTCTTAGTAATTATATTTCAATTATTGAATATTACACAAAGAGACTGACAACCTTGCTGTGCTAGTAGTTTGTGATCATTAAATTAATATAGTTGTTTTTCTTATGTATTCAATGATTACAGCAAAATATTGTACATTTATTGTACAATTATGCTACTCTGTTTCACAGTAGGTAGCTGAAAACCTGCTGAGAGTATTGCACTATATGTTCCGCTGGAAATTTTTTTCAGTATGCAGTTTAAAAAAACACAAAACACAACATGCAGCAAAATCAAAAACTCAAAGAGCATATATCTATTAACTTTACATAACAAAGAAAAGAGAAAGAACAACACTGTGACTATTAATACTGTACAGATGCTGACACACAAACACTAAGTTTCAAGATAAAATGGAAATCAGCATCACTGAAACAAACATAATAAGTACAGAAGAGAGAAAATAGAAGAACACAGTGGCTCCCTGCAAGTAGAACACAGCTTATTTCTGTACACTCTTAGGTGGGTGAAAGATGACTCAACCACTGATTAGCAATAAAAGACAATGCATTGTGAAAAGGAGGTGTGTCACTAGTATCTTTTCCCATGACAGTCATAGATGCTCAGGATGATCAACTCACCTCCACAATCCAGCAGTCATGTTTGTCAGATTTGATTCAGCCTCCCAAAATGGTAGCATGTGGGTCACTTCTACATTTTACTGAAAAAACCCTAATCCAAACCTAACCTGACATTGGAAAGAAAGTAACCATGAATAGATAATACTGAGGTTTATCCATCTACCCATCCATCAATCTGTAATCACACCTGCTCATTCTGGGTCTGCCCAGGATTGATTGCAAGGCAAGAGCATAACCTAGATGGGATATTACAAGAGTGATATTGAATTTGTATCAGGACAGCAGGTAGCTTTCTAACTTCACTGTTTAAAACCCAGTTTGATTCTAGGAAATAGATGCTATATGTGTGTCACTATCCCTATTAACTTTCTTAGGGACTTCCATTTCTTTTCACAGCCTAACACGAAGCTGCTAGATGAATTGTTGGCTATGAATAAAAAGTCATGCAGCGACTTTGTGTTTCATACAGCACTGGGTTTCTTCCTGTTAATGTTAGGATTGGTTGTGGTTTCCTAATAGTCGAATGATGGGTAGAGCTTGTGATATACTGTATGGTCTTCTGATCACCAACTGACATGTTAACATAGTGTTTTGTGTTTATAGTGTTTGAAATATGGGCTCCCTGTTCAGGGAATGATTTTACTTTGCATTTGATCCTGCTAGGATAGGCATGTTGTTCCTTATGATGCTGAAATTTGATTAGGTAGGTTCACTAAATAAATGGGTGGATAAAATATCTTCAAAAGCTGCACAATCCAGGCCTTGCAATGAAATGACACTTCTGCTACTTTCTTCTTTTAAAAGAAAATTTCACACCTATAGCAGGGAGGCACAAATGTACAAACTTTAGCCACTCATACTGTTTACATCCTTATGGGCAGCATTTTTGCTGTAAGTGTTATTCTTATTTATAACACTTAAATGATTTTAGCTAGCTCTCCAGGGAAGTTAGTGCCCTGTGTATATTCTCTCCCCAAGCCTTCTATTAAGAAGGCATCCTGGCCAGGCAAGCGCACCAGCTGTCTGCCACAAAGGGTACAAGTTTTTGATGGTTGAGCAGCTTTAGTGACCAAGGTTCTCATCACAGTCTGCACAGAGTTTCTGTGTATTTCTAGCGTTTATATGGGTTTTCTCCTGACCTTCCAATTTCTTCCCATATTTCAAAGGTATAAGTCTATATAACTGGTGACTCCACATTATTCTATTATGAGTGTCTGATGCTATCGAGGTTTGTTCCAACTAAGAAAATCAAAAGTGGTCTCCCCTAGGCTTTCTTGTATACTCAAATATGGGGATGGTTATTTGAGGAGTAAACCGCGAGACGATGATTATATTTTTATATTATATACATTAAAGAACCATCAACAACAAATCAAATCAAATTACAGTAATAATATATTGAACATTTATTATAAAAGTAAATTTTAATAACTTGGACTCTGCAGGTGCACGAATAAAAAAAATAATTGAGTATGTGTTCAGGTAAAGTACCACTTCTGGTTAGCAGAAATAATCGAAAGGTTGATAGAAATCTATGTTTAGTACTGTCACAAACTCGACAAAGAGCCATAGCAAGGTTTGGGGCAGCCACCCGTATATTATTTCCTGTCTGCAAAATTGAATAAATTGATGTACTGAAGTGTACAGATCAGAGTCCTGAAAAGAACTGAGGGGAAAGAGGAAAGGTGGCGGCTTTTAAAGGCCAGTACAGGAAGTGACTTCAAAGGGGCCAGAGCTGGAAGGGTCTTCATCCATAGGCTTAGCCCAGAAGTGACATCAGAGGAGCCTGAACCGGAATGGTCTTCGTCCATAGGCTCAGACCCGGAAGTGACGTCAAAGGGGTTGGAACCAGAATTGACATCATCAGGGCCAGGCAGAATTTCCTGTGAATGGTCTGAAGAAAAGCGAGAAAAAGAGTCACTGCACTCTGCCATCTCCCAGTCTGGTTTGGAATTACTCTCATTCAAGCCCTTTAGCTGCCTCCCATGTGCATGTGTGTGTCAGTACCTAATACTTGTATGCATAATTTGGTTGACCTAAGTGAAAGCATACTCAAGTTATTGTGTTTACATAGACACACACAGACATAATTCCAAAAATGGTATTTTCCTACTCAGGGAGGTCTAAAACGTCGAGATTCATGAAACTCTCGAAATGGAATTTTTGGAGGATTCCAATAATTTCCCTATACTTCGTATATGAGAAGTAAAAGGTGGTTCAGGAAGTGGATGGAATGGTCCCTCAGCTCAACAGCACTCATATGCATATACAGTTATATCTACTGGATAATCAAATTCAATTAATCAGATTTATTACAGAAGTTCCTTGTAATCAGTTTTTGAAATATCACATGTGTGACCAAAGGGTCCCATTAGGGCTCCAGTGTTGGTTGAACCCTGAAAATCTTACTCTGGTACTACGGAGTATAAACGAATGCTATCAGTTATGATATGTGTTTCATAAGTAGACAAATCACATCACACACACATACTGAACCTGCAAAAAAACTCATGGCACCTTGTGCTTTTTGCCATAAACAAGTGTCTTATTTATTTATTTCTTTGAATTCTCTGCCTTCTTTCTCAGTTCCTCTCAAGGTCTGTCAAGTAATGCACTCTCCTTCCCAACTGCTGTCACTTAAAAATCTATCCCCACCCAGTGTATGAACTACTCACCGACAACTGCAAGGCAGCCCAGTCTGTGAAGAGCTATCTGCCAGCTTCTAAAATGTTTTTTTGCAAACCCAGTAACAGTTAGAAAGTGATTAATAACACCATAACAGATTCTTTAAAGATTATTTTCAGGGACAGCCTACAATTTTGATTTTCAGGATTTCAGGGGACACAAAAGATTGAATAGGGTCTGCCATATTTCCCAGGACCCCCACATTTCATACCTTGCTTACATTACAAAATAATGCTGAATAAATTAGAGCATGCACTATATGTGCATAGAACTGAAGATTAATTTACACAGGGATGGTAAAATAAAGGTAAGTGTGAAGAGAAAAAATAGAATAAGTCACATTTAGAGTAGAGTAGACATTAGACATCTCTACATCTTTGATGGCTTAGAAGTAGCTTTCTGGGCAGAATGGACATTGTGAAGGAGCACGAGCTTCCGTTGAATGTAGCACAGACTGGGAATGGCAAGGAACCTTGTGTCCATCAGGTCTAAGGCATCTCCTGGATTTGATCAGTGTAAGCAGCATTGGAGGCACTTTTGGGTCTTTGATATGAGAGCTTCATACAAAAAATGGTGGGATACAGAAATGAACAGGAACAAAATAAAAGCACACCCAGTGCCAAATCAATGTATAAGTAGCAAATAGATGAATTTAGCATTCTATTGCATCACATAGTAATAGAAACTGCACCTTCATACTGAAAAATTTTCTCTTTGTGCATGAGATATTTTTTATGTGACATGGCCCTTAGGCTCCAGCATCATGATCTTGTGTATTTTTTGCTGGAGTCTAGAGCAGGGGCAGGAGTAACAGAAGCTGAGGCAGTGTTGTATATGTTTGCTGTATGAACTATATCCTCTTGTCTCATGACAATATTTAACTGAAGTTCCCACTTATGCTCTGCTTGTTACTCCAATAATTTTAAACTAATCTCTGCCTCAAATCACCCATCACCAACCAGCAAATGGCATAAAAAATGAAACTTTCCAATCATTACAGGAAATAATCTTCTTTGTGGTTTTCGTTGCAGGTTTCTTGCCCTTCAGTGCTGCTAAAATTGTTTATAATTAAGAGATACAGGAAGGCTGAAGTCACAGGAAGCCAACCTCCTGTGGAGCAATAAATCCTTTAAAAGGCACACGTGTGCAAAGCAGGGAGCCGTGGTATGGGCACATTTCTCCGAGCTGTTCCTGCTGCATTCTGGGTAACTGACTGGAACTGCAGGCTCTGCTTCAGAAAGAGGTTCTCCTGTTGCTTTATTGATTTATGAAACTTGCTCCAATGCTGTAGTTTGGGGGGTTGATGGCTAATGGGAGGGTCTGAGCTTTGATTTCTGCTGCCTGTGCATTCTCCTGAGTGGTCTTATTTTTTTCTCCCCCCACTTTGGCATGACTGCAAAGAAATGCTAAAACAGAGTTCATTAACTGCATTTGAATTCAAATGTATTCAGGACTTCCACCTTCACAGTGCACAGCGTGAGATGTGACTCAGTATCTGATCTCCATGAAGATTTAATTACGTTTCATTGATATGGAACATTGGCATCCCCACCCACCTTCACACCCGATGTTGGAAAAAGCAGGTTTAAATAATGGATGGAAAGGTAATATAATAATATTTTCCATATGTTTAAGTATTTCTGGGAATGTGGGTATTAGCCTGGGGGTCGAACAGGTCACACCCAAGATTAAACTTGAAAGCACCTCACTAAAGGTAGAGTAAAAGTGGACCACAACAAAACAACAAACAACCTTTAATTTATGTAGTTCATTTTATATAGTGAATGGCTTTCAAAATAATATTGCAAATGACACAACTTTCTCAATCCAGTTTATTTCTGTAGGCACCTGAAGCCTGTTCCAACAGCACTGGGTACAACTCCATAACCAGTCAGTAAAGTTTGTTTCAAGTAGAGCTCAGGCAGATTAAGCAAATTGCTCACCATCATATAGTAAGCCTTAACAGCTTGACCAAACTGTACACAGAATTGGCATGTGAAATGGAGACAACACAAGAGAGCCTTGCAAAAGTCATTAAAAATAAGTGGGCCAGATGAGGGGTTGGAACAGGACACTATGAATGTGTCACAGATACACATATCTTAAGTGCCCTGAAACTGAAAAAAGACCCTCTAATTCCACCTTGTGGTAAATCTCACACACTACAGTTTAACAAAACAGGTTATCCACAATGAGGGTGTTGTGACTGACAACATTTTTTTGGATTGGGGTGTTATTAGATCTTGACCTTCTTTAGAAACCCCACTACTAGTATGCTGAAATACTACTACTAAATATTACAAATACTAAATTGCGAATTTTTAAGGATTTGTGTTTTTCATTAATTAATATGAAATTATGGTTTTTAATACATTCTTGTTTATCATGGTAGTAGATGGTGGCATGTTGCATTCTAGTCAGACACACAAGTAAAAACTTCACTGTACTCTATACATTGGACAGAATTACTATTATTAGTACTATTTCACAATTCATTGGGGGCATTGGATTGCTCCCACAAGTTAAAGGAAGACCGTCAGGTATCATTTCGCACCATGTTTGTGTGGGTCATAGAATTTCTGCTTCTGGTATAGACTCTGACTACCCATTACCTTAAGCTGTGTTTAATGAGCATGATGGGTACCAATTGGATGGACACTCATTTTATTTGTATCTTCAGATTGTTTTGTGATCTGTTCAAAGATAAAGGTGGGGTTGAAAAAGTAATAATGACTTCCATTCAATACAGAGGAAGCATGGTGATCATACTCTATATAATTGAACAGTTAAATAGCACTAAATAGAGGAACCCTTATTTCTCAAAAGACACCAGAACCATGCAAAGGATTAACAAAAGGGGAATTTATTTCAGAACTCAAAACATCCAGGTGAGTGGAACATAAGGAGTAAATTTGTTAAGATAATAAAACATAAATAATAAAGGCTATGCCTGTGATGGTGTAAATCAGTTAAATGCTCCCTATTGTGAACCATCAATAGTCATGCACTGAGATGAGCCAGGCAAATGAGGACACACACAGCAAAGGGTAGGTAAAAAGATGACAAGTGATTTTTATTAAAATAAACCCAAAAAGCAGTGTTCAAAAGTGTAGTGCACCTCAAGATGTTCTTCTAATAATAAATAAATAAATAAAAATAAATAAATAAATAAATACTGCGGTGGGCTGGTGCCCTGCCCGGGATTAGCTCCAGCAGACCCCCATGACCCTGTAGTTAGGATATAACGGGTTGGACAATGACTGACTAAATAAATAATCCATAAAACTGGTGCAAATCCATGGAGGTTAAAATATCAATAAAAAATATGTCCATTAAAATGAAGCTAAAATCAATGGCAGGGAACTGTTCTTTTAGAAATACACAAATGCTACCTAAGGATGCTCAGCTGAAGTGACCCTCTTCAGCTTCTTTGAGAACCTGCCATATTTTCCTCCTTGGGGCTCTTCACCCAGCGGCTGGCCTCCACTCTACTGTACACTTGATTTTCCACATCCCGTCATCACTGTCATTCCTTCCTTTAACTTTCGTCTCGAGTTGCTCTCCATCTCTTTCTCTCTGTCTCTGTTTCTCTGTCTGTGTGTCCCTTAGCCATGCAGGCTCCTCTTATATCAGCTTGATTGGACACAGATGTGACCCCCTGCCCACTCCGGCACCTGATCAATCTGCTTGCATATTCACGTGATCAACCCAAGCCATCATGCGCACACCTGCACTCATTCTGTGCCTACACACTCTCAGAACGTAATTATTTTATTTAAAAATCTGTTCTATGCCGCGGACCACTTATCACAATACTGCCTGGGTCAGATTATATAATGGTGATACCCTCACTGGCTTTCCATAGTTGCTTAGGAAACTTCTTCAAAGTAAGCATTCTAATAAGCATTTTTTCTACAGACAACTCAACACAACACCCCGAACCAGACATTTTTGCCCCATCACATGAATTCCGAAAAAACAAATTTTAATACATTTTGTGACAGAAGGCCACAGCAATTACCCAGCCAGAATGTCAGATGGATTGTAGGACCGGGGGAGAGGGCATCTGCAAGGTGCTACCACCCCCCAGGTGCTAGAGGGCAGCCCTCTTGGGTGGCTGTGACACCACGGATTTTCGCAGAGCTCGTTGGGAATTGGGTTTCGTGGTGGCCACCATGAGGAGCTGCAGAGCCCTACATGAGGCTTGCACCACACCTCCGGGTGATTGCAGGTCTGATTAATTAGCCACCTGGAACACTCCCAGGGCCAACATAAAAAGAGCTGCCTCACTCCATTCAAGGAGTCAAAGTCGAGAGACAAAGCTTGCCAAGAGAAGAGAAGAAGAAGAAGAAAAAGGAAGAAGAATACTTATTTGGAGCTTATGTACTGTGCTGTTGTGGGGAGCGAGGGAGACACGCTCCACGTGTGAAAATAAATGTGTGCTGTGCTGGAACTCATGCCCCTGCCTGTCTTTGTTGGGGTGGGGGCAGCTGAAGTCCCCCTGGTGGCCCACAATGCATATATATTTTTATGTGTTTTACATAGCGGGTTGGATAATGACTGACTGACATACCAAAAATTATCAGAATAAAAATAAAAGTTAGGGAGAAAATGTACAACGTACCAGTTATCATGGACAGCAATACATCTAGATTTTGAGTGGCATGATTAAAGTGTGCTGACTAATGTTGGCAGCAACAAATATAATCACGTTTAAGGAATTGCCTTGCCTTTTCTACCAGGCACTCACAATTCAGGTTTGCCAGAAGGCATGCATCACTGCCAGCACAGTAGCACAGCTAGTGGGTTACTTTTTCAATCTCAGGCAGTCAATGTGGAGAAAAATGCAGTACTTTCATTTACTGGACAGTTACAAAAACAAAAAGATCTGTCAGCATGTTTAAAATGATCTGAAAAAGATCTGTCAGCATGTTTAAAATGTTATTAGTGTCAGGTTTTGTGTCTTCATGATGTGCCCACTGCTTTTGAAAAGCTTGTAAATACTTCCTCTTCAAAAGACATTTTAGACTTTTATTTGAGGAACTGGCCATAATGTGGCTTTATACATTGTATGTTACAGTTAGCCTATTATTTAATAGTTTTTTTCATGTATATGTATGCACATTGTTTATTCTTGTGCTATATATTTTGATTTTCCACTTTTTCCATTTTTATTTTAATTAAAAAATAATCTTTCCAGTAAGTAAATCAATAAGTGGTGAAATTACAATCCATGAGAGGCTTTTCATAATTGAAATTATACTTTCACTTGTATGTGTACTATGTAAGTAATGGAGAAATTATTAGCAAAAAGGGTTAAATGTTTAATCATTATTGAGCATATTTGTCACTACATGCTTTTCATGGGGTACTTTTGCCAGTGTGCTGTGATTTTGTTTTTGCATGATTAATGTAGAGACACAGTTCCCAGACTTCATTAATTCAACACTTCTAATGATGAGTTCAGTGGTTTAACACCTGCCTTTGAATTTCTATGTTTACAGTATATTTCTTTTTTGTTTTATTTTATGATCTTACATTGCAGTTAACAGTATACTCAGTGCTGTGTGTTGTGTTTTTTGTATGAATGAACCTCTGCGCTTATGGGTACCACTTTACTTGTGTTGATTTGATAAAATGCCTGCTTGGCTGTGGGCATGTTGAGCAATAGTGGTAACCTGTGGTGTTTAATTGTGTAGATGAAATTCTGTTTGTTCTAGCCTGTCTCCTATGCACTCTCAGCTATATTACTTGTAAATTGAAAATACTGTAGGTTTTATTTGTATTATAATCCAACATCGCCATCATACAGCTCCCTTGAAAAGCTAGTGCTCCTACTAAAATTGTTCTGGCACTGACCATTCCTATTATTACCCAGACTGCTTTCTGCCTCTGATCTTGCTCTGTCAGCCTCCTTTTCACCTCCTCTTTGTTCTCAGCCAGGTAAGACCTCACTCCAGACTCAAAGTATATTGATATTCCTATATCTGACAGGGCTTCCATCACCATCCCTGTTTTTCCAAGCCAAACCTATCCCCAAACCATATTTGTCCTAAACATAATTAAACTTCCCAGACTCATTTGCAGGAGCCTGAAGTACACCTGCAAGGCACAGCTACTGCTTCCTCCATAATCCCTTTTATATACACAGTATATATTGTCAATGAGTGGACGCTAGGGGGTCGCTGTTGCCCCGTGAAACCCAACAGACAGACGTTCGGGACACATTTGCAAAAGCACCAAGAAGAATTTAATATTATTTTCTTCAATACAGAGCACAAAGCACCACACTAGCCACAATTCTCCAATACATATACAATAAACACAATAATCAATAATCACAATAATCCTCCACTCCTAACAGCTCCATTACACACCCTCCCAACTCCGGCTCAGCTTGCTGGGATTCGAATAGTCCTTTAAATAGTCCTTGACCCAGAAGTGCTCCTGTTCTTCTGTCCATGTGATTGCATAGCACCTCCGGGTCAGATAAAGACTTATATTTTTCTTTAGCTCGGAAATACTTCTGTTTCTCCATCCTCGTGACTTGGGAGTACTTCCAGGCTACCGGGAAAATAAAAATCCCGCATCTCCCTGCAGTGTCCCACAATGGCACCCACAGCACCCAGCAGGGCTGTGAAGCCGAACTCCATCTCCCATGGTGCCTTGCAGGAAACCGGGACACCTCCATGCTGCAGGGAAGACGCCATCCCTGCCGGCCGTCCATCACTATATATATATACCAGTCCAGGGGGTGGCGCGCTGTACTAACTCTCTCTCCGTCCTCTGCAGACTATCCTCGGGAAATTCAACTAGGTGCCGGCTTTTTTGATGAAATCACTTCCGGGCCATGTGACGATGTGGGTTCGCTGCATGCTCCCATCTCGCTTCCAGGTGCCCTTGAACCCTGCACCATCGGTAATGTTACCGATGAGCACGGCAGTGAGGCACAACAAATAGAGCAAGGGGATGGTGCAAAAGTGCAAAGTGCTTTTATTAAAACAACAATCAAAATCAATGTTCAAATAAAGAGTGCAGCGATTTAAATCATTAAATAAATAATCCATAAAAACAGTTGAAAGGTGGAGGTAAAAAAAAAAACAATCCTTTTAAACAACGAGGTTAAAATAACACTGGAAGCAGTCCTTTAAAAACACAAAGCCTGGTGTCTTTTACCTGACGGCTCCCCTGCTTCTCCCAGCGGGCTTCTCAACAGGAGAGTCGCCCTATTAGCAGCTGGCTTTCTCTTCTACTTTACCAGTCTGGTGGCCTTCCGATCCCTGGCTCTGGTTCAGTTCACCCAAACCGAGACTTGGCTTTTTCCCCAACGGCAAGGACGCTCACGTTGGGACTTCCCCTTCCAAGGCTCCCGACTCCTGCTGCCTTCTCGGCCTTACGTGGCCAGCCGTTCTCCTGCCGGTCACTCAACGTTCCTTCATAAAATGCTCAGTGGCAGCAACCACTACCAACTGCCCTAGGTGTTGGCCAAACACCCCTGCTAGGGCTCACTGTTCAGCTGCCTGCCTGCCAGCGAGCGCTCGCTCGCTTGCTCACACTGGCTCTCTCTCTCTCCTCCTCGCTGCTTTCCGCTCTCCTGCAACCTCCGGCTCTTTTCTTTCTTTCCTTTTTTTTCTGCCCTCCTAGCCACCTCACGCTTCTATTTATGACGGGGATGTGATTCACCTGTGGCAATCAGCGGCTCCCGGGAACAATTATGGAAGCGGACGACTCCTCACCAATGCACATAAGTGAGACTTGCCCGCACCACAAATCACCCCAGGAACCACTTTAGCCACACATCACCATGCCCCCTCGCTAAGTCGCGAGTGCGATGATTATTTATTTTAAAAATGGCCCTTTGACATGAGCTGTGGACCCGCTATACCACAGGCCATGGATGACGTCACTTCTGGTTTAGGCGCTCCGGATGATGTCACTTCTGGTCCCGGCAACATCACTTCCGATTCCTGGCCAGAGGACGTCACTTCCTGTCACAGCCTTTAAAGACACCATTTTATCCAACCTAAGTCAGTTCTGTTTTGGACTTCAACCTGAACACAACTCATAAAAATTAACCTTTTGCAGCCAGGGCATAATATATGGGTGACTACCTGAAACCTTTTTCATGATGTCACTTCTGGTTCCAGTCCTAATGACATCACTTCCTGTCCTCTCCTTTAAAACCTCCATCTTTGCCTCATCAAGACAGTTCTGCCCCAACAATATTTGTGGCTCACTTGTCTCTTCTTTGACAATATATATATATACAGTTTGTATATATATATATATATATATATATACAGTATAGTCAGGGATGCCAGGGGCAACGTCCCAGCCGGGACGCCGTGAAGGACCGGAAGAGGGTCAGAGCCCACCCTGGATCACGTGGGGGCCTCCTTCCTGGTTGCTCTGGGGGCCACGGGTACAGGGCATGGAAGCTCCACCCTGTAGGGGCCCGTGGTCACCGCCAGGAGGCGCCCCAATGCCTTGGGGACCTGTTACCTCAGCGCTTCCGCCACACCAGGAAGTGCTGGGGGGAAGATTTAGGACGGCACCCGGAGAGCTGCCAGGAGGACAGCCGGCACTTCCGCCACGCTGGGGCGTGGCCAAGGGAGGAATGCCAGGAACACCTGGTGCTCATCCGGGAACCATATAAAAGGGGCCGTCTCCATTCATTCAGGGCTGGAGTCGGGAGGCGGAAGGACGAAGCACAGGAGAGGTGTGGAGAGGTGTGGAGAGGTGTGGAGAGGTGTGGAGAGGTGTGGAGAGGTGCGGAGGTGGCCCGAAGAAAGACATTTGTGGCCAGGACTGAGAGTGTTTGGGGTTTGGTGCACTAATGGACTGGGTCTGAGTGACCATATCTGTAAATAATTCTGTAAATAAACGTGTGGTGGTGAGTAACAACATGTCCGCCTGTCTGTGTCCGGGTCGGCTATATATACATAAAGGGAACTTTTATTATCATTTTATGACAAGGAAACCAGTAAAGCACAAAACTAGAAAAGAATCAGTCAGGAAAGATAAGGAGAGAGCAATTGTCTGTGGCCAAAACCAGCTGAACCATTGCCTTTTTGGAGGGATTGTCTTGCTGATGCCTTTGTCCCTTTCACCTCCACCAAAGCAGGTGAAATTGATTCACAATCACTTATGCTTTCTAACTTTGTGACTTGGTGTTAGACTTTGATGATCAAGTGATCCCTTAATTTTTTTGAGTAGTATATATATATATATATATTTTTTTTTTTACCATATTTCTCTTGTCTGATTATTTCTGCATTGGTTACTTAAGGGGTATATATACAGGTTCAAGTACATCTTGCATTTCTAAAAAATAACATATCCCAAGGGAGCAATCACCCCCCTGCTTGAGGCATGTATAAATGGAGAATGTTTGTTTTCCCTTATTTGATTAAGGCAGAATTTTAGTTCAGTGAGTAATGCTACTGCTTCATAGCTGCAGAGACTAGAAGTTTAAATCAGTCTGGCTGCTGTCTATGTAGAGTGTACATGTTTTTCCATGTTCTTCAGTGCTTTCTCCCTAAGAAAGATGTTCATGTATAAGTGAGAGTGCTCTGTGATGGAATCACGTCCCAATAAGGGTTAATTCGTAACCTGTGACTGATAATGATGGTTTAGTCTTCATCTACCCAAGGCCATCTAATAGAGAAAGCGGGCTCAGAAAATCACCATTTAAATATATTGTTTAAAGAATAAAAATGAATAAATATATTTAAATTAGAAAAAAATACAAAGGATGAACGATGAGAGAACACAAAGCATCAAAATCATAGAAAGTAAAATAGAACCTGTTTGTCTCTCTTGCATTTTTACTGGATATGAAATCAATTAGAGCCTTACTGACATGCTGTTTTGGTGTCCACGCTTCTTCCTTACTGCAAAACATCTTTCTATCTAATGCTCTACCCCTGACCAAGAGTGTGTACTTTTTGCCATACTGCTAACGTTTAGGATCACTGGCAGAGATGGGCCTTGTAAGCCCAAGACTGGAACAAAGGGATATCTGCCCAAGGAGCTGTAATAGACTCACCTACTCAGTTTATTCAGGTCAAATTCTACATGAGAATAAGGAGAAAGCAGTAGAATTTGCAAAACTAATAGATAAAAAGGGATCTGTCCTCCAGCTAATATGCCCATGTTTGTTTTTTTCTCTTTTAGCAAACACTGTTTTTGACAGAAATTCTGTAATGCTTCTGCATTTTTTGTATGTATGTATGTATGTATGTATAAATCATAGCATACAGCACATCCAGCATCTCATCATCTGTAAAAGCACAAGGGTTAGGTAATTGCAAAGGGACTAACAGGATAAAATATGAATGCAGCTCTCATTAGGTATCCCAATGACATCCAAAATACTAAGAAATTTAATTTCAAAATTCAGAGTACAATAACATCCTAGTAATTTTGAGAAATGACAGCTCCTCCTATGGTGCGTGCTGATTTTTGGAAGGGTGCAACACAGCAATTTCCAAGAATTGCAGAGATAGCACTGCTCTACATATGCATCTCAGTCAGCTTATTTAACAGTGAGATCAGCTTCAGCAAATACAATTCACTCCTTATAGTCAAGAGAGAGTGAATCATTTAGCTAAGCAGGAAGCACCACACAATGATGTGCTTTAGTAGGAATGTGTGTCAGAGATGGAAATAAGACAAATGAGCACAGTTAAAACAAAATTATACCAATTAAATATATTAGATTGTAAAGACTTTTAGCTTGATGAATTCAGATGCTTTAAGTTGCATATTGATATTTTTTATAGTTATATTTAATTTCAATAATCTCCTGATCTTTGGTTCAGTTATTTGTTCATTTATTAATTTTATTTATGCCTGAACTTTTATCTATTACTGAATATACATATAAGCAATTTTTGCAACTGTGCACTTTCAACAGAAAAAATGCAAATTACCATTTAGTTATTATGTTATCACAGTGTCATTGCCTTAGTCAGATTAATATTAATCCATTCTCCATAACTCAGTGGGAACAGGATAAGGTATTTTACTTAAAAGTAGGAATTTCACATTTTTTCTATAAGGAATTGGTAGGGGATTGGTGGTTCGGAGGCTAGGGATCTGCACCAGTAATCGGAAGGCTGCTGGTTCGAATCCCAGAAATGGCAGAAGTGACTCTGCTCCATTGTGCCCTTAAGCTGTAATTGCTTCATCCTGGGTATGATGTTAAACTGCAACTTACTGGGAAAACGTGTTTGGTGACGGGATTGACACTCCTGCCACCATAAAAAACTTCAAACTGTTCCAGTGTGGTGCAGAGGTGTCACTTGCTGGGTCCCAATCTAGGTGCTTCAGCATGTGATGGGTGAAGCAACGTGCTATCAGTGCATGCTCCAAACCGCTTTCTTTATAAGGGATTGTCCAAAGCTTTTTTAGAATTTGGAAAAAAAAAATAATACTGCATTAAAATGAAAAAGCTGACCATCTCTTAACTGTGTTGATGTCTCAGTACCTACAAAGGACTACTTTGTATTGGATTCTCTAATGTCATATGAGGTAGAATGGGTAGGTGGTAGGTGTTGAAATTGTGTGGAATGTATTTTTGGTTGTATCCTCAATCTCATTGCTGGCTCTCTTATTCAGTAAATACAATCTGTAAAATCAATAAAACAATACTGAAATAAAGAAAAAAGGTGCATACAAAAGACATAAAGCAAAAAAGGTCCCTTTATCCCTCAAGCTGCAGTGTGTGACTCCTCTCACCAACACAAGGAAGTGTAAATGAATTTGTAAAAAGACAGCAGAAAAGAGCTGGAAACACCCAGAAGGGCTAGCCATTTATGTGATAGAAATTATAAGAGAGAGGCATGTTGTTATATTTTAGCCAGGATTTGTTTTTCTGTTTTTGGTTATTTCTATTGTTTTTCAATTATTTTCATGTGTTCTTGTTTTTATGTATTTGTTAATATTGTGTGTATTTTTTTGTTTAGAATTTATACATTGTATATTTATGCGTTTTTTTCTAAGGGTGGAACCCTGCAAGAAGCGGGGTCAGCATGATGTCACTACTGAGGGATCAACCTTTATATTTCAGGTGGTGGTACATGTCCCTCAGAGGTTCATTGAAGTTTGTGGAGAGAAGATTATTTCTTGTAAGTATTGCCTTTGTTTTCCCTAGTTTATGATTACTTTTGCTTTGTTTTTGGATTACTGTTCTCTAGATCAGTGGGATTTTTAGGAGTGGGTTAGTAGGGCAGTTTTATACACAATTTACATTACATTTCTGATATTATTAAGTTATAATATCGTAATAGAAATTATACAGCTTACCATAATACAGAATCAGTGGGAGCCCTGAACTTGTTTTCCTGCAACCAGAAGATCCCATCTGGGGATGATGGAAGACAGTGACACGGAAGTGTGTTGCTTATGTTCAGTCTACTCCGTAATCTCGTTTTGGTTGCTGTTACTGCAGAAAACGCTGCCTCACAAAGATAGGATGTTGGAAATGGAAGCAGCTTCAATAGTTTCTTTCATGTTAATTTTAATCTCCTCTTGCCTATAAGTTATGCTGATGAGAATTTTTCTCAGCATTTCCTTGCGATAATACATTTTCAGGGTGCGAATGATGCCCAAACCCAATGGCTGAAGTACTGCTGTGCAATTGGGCAGGAGGAATTCAACGCGAACATTACCTGAATGTGGAAGTATGATGTGGGCAGCACAGTTATCAGTCAGAAGCCGAATAATCCTCTTCATCTTCTTCATATTGTGAGGTTTCTGAACTATTTTGGGATCCCCCCTACCCAACGGGAACGTCACACTGAAGTGCATCCCGAAGCATGATTGCAGCATCTGTGTAAGATTGTTTGTCCATTGCCAGGGCAGGGAAACAGCAGGCTCACAGTGTGTTGTCCTGTTGACAGAGGTCCCAAGAGAGTTTAAAAACCACATATTTTCTTGAATGAGTGCTGTATTAATAGGAATGTTTATTGAAGGAGCATCATTGAACCACATAAAAACGGCTTTTTCGCCGTCTTCAAATGCAGCATTTCACATACGTTTGCAACCCGAGATTTTTCTTCTTTTTTGCATATAACAAAGACATACGCACTGCATTTGTCATTCCAACAGATTGCACGTCACAAACATTAACACTGTTATCGTTTTTTCGTGTCTGCCGTTTCTATAGAAGGCTGACAATGAGTTAAATTCCGATGGATGTTTTTCAAATGTTGAAGAGCAATAAGCAAAAGGTATCACTGAAAACCACAGAAAAAAAACTAGCAAAAAAACAGTACAAGGAAAGTTCGAAGAAAGAACATTTTTTTACAGTGTTTCTGTTTAAGGATCGTTGTGCAAATGTGCACAACTCAGCTGCGACCACAGAACTAACTGCTCTGTGGATGATTCATTCAAGCATTTCAAGGTCACTTCGTTGTAATGAAAGTATCTGCTGCTGAATGTACTTCGTAGTAACGAGATTTCTATAGACTCTTGTCATATGGGGAAACTGTCAGAAACATTAAAATACTTCATTGTAATACTCTCTCACCTCGGTCTCTCATCCCTCTCTGCGCCGCTGCAAAGTGTCCTCAGTGAAGGGGGCAGCCTTTTTGCTGTAGCCCTTCACTGAGTGAGTCCGGTAGTGGGCCGTGGACCAGGGGTTGGGGACCCCTGCTCTAGATTACTATTTGGACTTGTTAGGCTTGGGTTGCCTTTCCAGTTTTTCTTTTCCCATGCCTTGCCATTTTTGTGCTTCTTTTTGCTTGTAAAAATGAATTATTTATAAAGATATTTTGTTTTGTTTTTTCCATTTAAGTCAGAGGTTTCTTGTTATCCTCTTCCATAAAGGACATTTCTGTGCATTTCCATAGTATTTTGAAATTTTAAAAGGCTGAGCCGCATTTTGAGAGGGGTTCCTGGGGTGAGGCCTGTTTCTTAAGAGTAAAAAATGAAGTCCAGGTAAGATTTTTATATAATTTGAGGTGTGTACACCCTTTTTACATTTTGTGTCTACGCTTCATAACAAATGTAAGCACACCGTTAGCACCCACTAAGTCATTCTCAGTGTTCTGCTAGAGGTGGCCAGCTATCAACAAAAAAAAGTTGTGACCAGATAGATAATACTTTACTGTCTTTTACGGAAGCTTAATAAATATAGAAGTACTAGTTATGTAACCTGTCAACTAGAGACAATATAATAAATGCAAAAATATTTGATCTCTCTTTAGTGCCCTTCCTCGATATCTGCATGTGTCTGAATCTTTCTTGACCAGCACTCCCTCAGTTAAGCATGTTCCCAAAAAGCCTACTTCTCAGACTCGATCATTAATTGTGAGGTGCCTTACTCACCTCATTTGTTCACGTTTACACTTTCTATCTTTGAAGTTGACTCTCCTTGTGCCTTCTATGCATTTATTCCTCCTCATACGTCTCTGTCACTCACACTTCCTCTTTTCATTGCATCACCAAAGCCAAACTGACAAAGCATACCAAAGCCAAATTAACCAATCAGATTGCTCTAAGGGACAGGGGATACACACAAGATCTTAGCATTTTATTATACATTATGTTATAACAAACAACCACAACCCCCCTCAAACATATAAAGAAATTACAAAGAAGAAGAAAAATACCTGACTTGGCTAATGAAAAGAGAACACTCACAATGAGGCACTATAAAGATGTATTATTGTTGGTATAAAGGATCCCCAGTTGCATTGCTTGACACACATCTGTTGAATAATTCATCGTAATCAAAAATAGTGTATCAAATAGAGGATGTGCAGCATTGTTCAAAATGGCCATCAGTTTTGTCTTCATCCTGTCCTGTACTACTTTCTCCAGTAGGTTGAGAGTGGGTCTCATAACTGAGTCTGCCTTTATAAATTGCTTGTTGATTTGGTAATCTTACAACACATAAAATCACATGAGGCATCTGAAACTTATAGAAAATGTAGAGGATGTCACTACCCATTGTGGCGGATGGCTGGGGAGCCCATGGTCCCCATGCAGACCAGGGTGGCTGCCCTCTGGTTGTCCAGGGGAGGTATTTTCTCTCTCCAGGTCCTTTCAGGCGTCCCGGCTAGGCAGGCTTCCCAGCCATCAGCCACACAATATTAATGGATCATGACTTTTTAAGAAAAAAGAGTCTACATTAACTTTTCTTATATATTTCCTCTGTGTTACGAGACCAGTCCAACCTGTCATTGGTGTGGACCCCCAAGTACTTCACTTCAACAACCACTCCTTGAACAGTGACTGGACATAGAGGCTCTTTGATTTGGTTAAAGTATAACCTGCTCCTTGGTTTTGCTGATTTTAAGATACAGACAATTTTCTTTGTAGCAACAAACAAATTTCTCAGCCTAAGTCCAAAACATTGCCTCATCACGCTTGTCAATACATCTAGTGCAGAATCATCTTAAAATTTCTGCAAGTGACATGACCCAGTGTTATATTTATAGTCCATGGTGTACAGAGTGAAGGAAAATGGAAACAGGTGTCCTGACAAGGACTAGACAGGTGATTGATGTTCTTAGCTAAAACAGGAGACGTGAGTAAAAAATAAAGCCAAAACAAATAAAAATAAAGTTAGTTACCAAATCCTAATGAGAGAAAACAAAAATCAAAGTTGAAAAAACAAGCAAAGAGGTCAAATCAAATGAAACTTGCAAAAAGCACAATAACAAGAGGCTTCTTTTAAGTATATACGTACAGCATATATATATATATATATACAGTATATTATATATATATTGTAAAAGAAGAGAACACACAGCATAAAGGCTTGGGGTTTCCGGCCCCGTATACTGTACAAAAAAACAAAAGTTCCTTTACAAACAGGTCAAAAAATATAAACATAAATGTTCATATGCGCGACGCCCTTCAAAGGCGTCGGCGACCATTTTATAGAGGAGGAGCCGGAAGTGGAGGAATGCTGGGAAGGAAGTGTGAGGGATGACGGGATTGCTGACGTCAGGGAAGATGGCGGAGGAAGGGCGGAAGTGGACGTACTGCGGGCAGGTTATGATGGCGGAGCGTCTTTTTTCCTGAAAGAGAGAGCAGAAAGGTTAGTACCCCGCCATTCCCTGCCGGCGAACGTCTTTCGAAGCGGTTTCAGGTCCGTCTGTGGCCTCCTACTCGCGCATGCATGACACGACCCCCCCCTCAGCCCAAGACCGTCCGGTCGGGCGGACCTAACCGAGAGGTCGTGGACGCGAGAGAGGCCATCGGCGTTGGCCTGAAGGCCACCGCGGCGATAAGTGACCGTGAACTTATAGGGCTGCAAGTCCAGGAACCACCTGGTGACCTGCGGATTCTACTCTTTGTGGAGGGACATCCACTGCAGCGCAGCGTGATCAGTCACCAGAGTGAATTCGCGACCCAACAGGTAGTACCGGAGATAAGTCACGGCCCACTTAATGGCCAGGGCTTCCCTCTCCACCGCCGCGTACCTGGCCTCTCGGTCCAGCAGTTTCCGGCTTAGGTACATCACGGGGTGTTTGACACCATCGACACTTTGACTCAGCACAGCGCCCAGGCCTGTGTCCGAAGCGTCGGTCTGGAGGACAAAAGGTAACCCAAAATCAGGGGTCCGTAATACAGGTGCCGACGTTAGGGCCTCTTTCAGGTCACTGAATGCGTGTTCCACCTTGTCGTTCCATACCACATGCAGGGGAGCCCCCTTCTTTGTTAAGCTAGTCAAGGGTGCTGCCCTCTCGGAGAAACGGGGTACGAACCGGCGGTAGTACCCCGCCAGCTCCAAGAAAGCCTGCACCTGTCTCTTGGTATTCGGACAGGGCCATTCCAGGATGTCTTTCACTTTGGAACATTGGGGTCCCACCTGTCCTCGTCCCACTAGGTAACCCAAATATTTGGCCTCCTTTAGACCAAAAAAACACTTACGGGGGTTAATGCGGAGGCCGGCCTTAGCCAGTGTCGCGAGGACAGCAGAGAGCTGCAATAGATGTTCCTCCCAGGTGCCGGAATAGATGACGACGTCATCCAGGTAGGCGGCACTATAGGACTGGTGGGGCTTCAGCACTCTATCCACCAGACGTTGAAAGGTCGCAGGGGCCCCGTGCAGCCCAAATGGGAGGACCTTGTATTGCCAATGTCCACTAGGGGTGCTAAAGGCGGTTTTTTCTTTTGCAGATGCCGTTAAGGGAATTTGCCAATACCCTTTCGTCATATCAAGAGTAGTCAAGTATCGAGCCGCACCCAGCCGGTCGAGCAGGTCGTCAATGCAGGGCATCGGGTAGGCATCGAATTTGGAGACCTGGTTTAGACGTCTAAAGTCATTGCAGAATCTCCAGGAGCCATCCGGCTTGGGAACGAGGACAATCGGGCTGGACCAAGGACTGTGACTTTCCTCGATAATGTCCAAGTCCAACATTCGTTGTACCTCCAGTTCCACTTCGGCGCGTTTTGACTTCCGGGAGTCTATAGGGCCTCTCCCGGACGACTACTCCGGGGTCCGTGACTATGTCGTGTGCAATCAGCGAGGTCCGGCCCGGTGTCTCGCTCACCACTTCGGGGATGGCGTGGATAGCTTGGGTTATCTCTCGCCGCTGTACGGGCGTCAGCTCGTCGCCGAGGTTAAGAGCAGCCGTGCTAGCGAATAGGGAGAGGGATCTACGAGTATCGGGAGACTCCTCCCTGTCCTTCCAAGGTTTCAATAAATTAATATGGTAGATCCTCTCGCTCGGTCGACGATTAGGTTGCTTAACTAAATAGTCGACGAGCCCCTTTCTTTCCTTAACCTCGTATGGCCCCTGCCAGTGAGCTAGCAACTTGGAGTGGGAGGTGGGAACGAGCACCATCACTCGATTTCCCGGGCGGAACTCCCGGAGGACAGAGTTGCGGTTGTAACACCGGGCCTGCGCTGCCTGCGCACGAGTCACGTGGTCTTTTAGGAGCGGCCTGATTTTAGCGAGCCTGTCGCGCAGTTGCGCTACATACTCCAATATATTAGAGAAGGGAAGGGCCTCAGCCTCCCAGCCTTCTTTTAGAATGTCTAAAAGTCCCCGGGGTTGTCGCCCGCATAACAATTCAAAAGGGGAGAAGCCCGTAGAGGCCTAGGGCACCTCCCGGTAGGCAAAAAGCACAAGCGGCAGGAGCTGGTCTCAATTCCTGCCATCAGCGCTGACTACCTTGCGGAGCATCTGTTTAAGCGTCTGATTAAAGCGTTCTACCAGGCCGTCCGTTTGGGGGTGTTAGACAGACGTCTTCAGGTGCTTTATTCTCAGTAATTTGGCAACCTCCCTGAACGTATCTGAAGTGAAGGGAGTACCCTGGTCCGTGAGGACTTCTTTAGGGATACCCACTCTCGAAAAGAGGTTGACCAGTTCCCGTGCGATGTTTTTGGTGTTAGCGGAGCGCAGGGGAACCGCCTCTGGGTACCGGGTTGCATAGTCAACCATGACCAATATATACCTGTGGTCATGGTTCGAGGGTTCCAGGGGCCCTACTAAGTCGACCCCTATTCGGTCAAAGGGAATGTCTATCAGGGGTATTGGGACAAGAGGAGCACGGTCCCTCCTAGGAATCTGGCGAATCTGACAGTCCGGACAGGATTGACAGAAGCGCCGGACCTCCTCCTTGATCCCGGGCCAGTAAAAACGGAGCTTGATTCTCTCCAATGTTTTCTCGGCCCCGAGGTGGGCGCCTAGGAGGTGAGCGTGAGCTAGTGCGCATACCTCCCACCGGAAGGTACGCGGTACTAGCAACAACTTCCGCAACTCGCCCTTGTGAGTTGCCACCTGATACAACAGATTATTCTCCAGTACAAAGAAGGGCTCGCGTGGCATGGAATCGTCAGCTTGTGAGCTGCCTGGAAAAACAATCGCATTCCGGGCAAACCGCAGGGAATCGTCATTCCACTGCTCTCTTTTAAACGAGGCAGGCGTGGAGCGAAATTGGTGGTCCAGATTGCTCAGGGGATCTTGTGAGAGGTTGGGCGGAAGTGTTCCCTGGCTCGTCCCTTCGCCGGCGGGAGGTTCCGGGTCAGAGTCCGTCGCCTGAGAAACTTCCCCCATTGTGCCTGCGCCATTGTGGCCTGCCTCAGAGCATGGTGTGGAGACCACGGGAAGGGTGCCTTGCCCCTCCATAACCAGACCCAGTGAGGCCCCGGGAGCGGTGTGTGTCTTACCGCATTTTTTATGTGACCAGTCTTGTCCCAAGATTACTGGATAGGGGGGTTCCGGCAACACCGCGACCAACAATTTGGACAATTCCCCCTTCCAGGAAAGGTAACACTCTGCGGAACGGTAAGACCTGGTCTCTCCATGTACACAAGTGACTTGTAAATGTTTGCTTAGCCACTGTCGCGGTAACACATAACGGCAAGCGACAATAGTTATGTTGCTGCCGGAGTCAAAGAGAGCCACCACTGAGTGCCCGTTTACCAACACCACTCCCGTGTTTGGACTCGCCAAGGGATGCGGCGGAGTACAGTACCTTTCCGCAGAGGCCCAGGTGCAGTCCATCGGCTCCATGGGGGTGTTCAGAGGGCAGGTCGGTAGTAGGTGACCGGTCTCTCCGCACTTGTAACCGCGCGGGGAGGCCGGCTTTTCTCTGGGTTTAGCAGGCGCTTCTGCAGCGCGGCGAGAGGGCTCGGGGGTGGCCGTCCGTCCCTGTCGGTTCCCACGAGCTTGCCTTTCTGTCCCCCTGGCTCGGAAAACCGCGAGCTGATGCTCCAGGACTTCCAGGAGTCCTGGCATGTCCGTATTTGGGTGGCGCCAAACCTGCTGGGCGAGGGAGCTGGGCAGTGCATTAACCAGGCCCTCACAGGCCACCTGCTCCACGACCTTCCGGGCTTGGGGACCCTCGGGCCGTAGCCACCGCCCCATCTTTCCCCAGAAGTCAAAGGCCTGTGCTCGGGCCGGCTTTTCAGGGTCAAACTGCCAGCTCCGCCACTCACTCGCCTGCTGGCTCGGCGTAATCCCGTAGCGTGCCAGGATCTCCTGTGTTAGGAGCTTATAGTCCGCGGCCTCCTCCTCGGGGAGGTCATAGTAGGCTCGCTGCGCGGGCCACTTCAGATAGGGCGCCAGAATGGACGCCCACTCGGACCGCTGCCACTCGTTCCGGGTGGCCGTCCTTTCAAAGATCCCGAGATAAGACTCAACGTCGTCCGCCTCCGTCATCGGGACAAGGGGCGGAGGTTTTGGATGAGGTGAGTCGGCCCTTACCCTCTCGGCTTCCGCGAGCTTCGCCTTCACGGCCTCCAGTTTCCGGTTTGTAGCGGCCTGTGCTTGCTGCAGGGACTGGATCTGCGCGTTCATCCCCTGCAGCACGGTGTTGAGGTCCTGTCTTTCAGTCATTGTCTTTTTTTTCGGAGCAGTATCCTGCCGGCTACGTCACTGTAAAAGAAGAGAACACACAGCATAAAGGGTTGGGGTTTCCGGCCCCGTATACTGTACAAAAAAACAAAAGTTCCTTTACAAACAGGTCAAAAAATATAAACATAAATGTTCATATGCGCGATACCCTTCAAAGGCGTCGGCGGCCATTTTATAGAGGAGGAGCCGGAAGTGGAGGAATGCTGGGAAGGAAGCGTGAGGGATGACGAAATTGCTGACGTCAGGGAAGATGGCGGAGGAAGGGCGGAAGTGGACGTACTGCGGGCAGGTTATGATGGCGGAGCGTCTTTTTTCCTGAAAGAGAGAGCAGAAAGATTAGTACCCCGCCATTCCCTGCCGGCGAACGTCTTTCGAAGTGGTTTCAGGTCCGTCCGCGGCCTCCTACTTGCGCATGCATGACAATATATATATATATATATATATAAATTATTTAGGATGTTTGTATTTACAGATTGGATAACGAAAAACACCCCCAGCTGTCGCGTTGATTACCTGTGGGTCACAACCATAGAAGTCACACCCTTAGCAACACAGGAAGCAGCTTCAACAACAGCTCTCAAAACATTGATGTTAGAAGGACCTAAAAAATAGCGTTCAAGACATAGACAATACTAAATTAATTCCCACAAAACCAAATCATGACAACAGGACTCTTCCTTGTCATGATCGAGTATTGCTCACATACACATCAGAGACAAGCTCATCCACCTGCCATATCTCTGAGCTTAATCCTTAACAGGCATGATTAGATGGTATTGAAGGGTTAAAATGGCATTTGAGCTTTTTGTTTGATGCATCACCATTTTGTTATATTCATTTATAATGCAGATTGAGGTTCATTATCATTGTACAGCTGTCAAAGGAAAAGGTAATGTCAAGCATTAGCATTCTACTGAAAGGAAGAAAAATCTAAAGTGTTGAGCATTTGTCATATGTAGTCTTCTTTAGTTATATTAAATACTGTTTTTATGCCATTATTTTGTGACATTCTGCTGTCCTGCTTTCACAAAAGCATCACCATCTGTGCCTTTCACCTCTATCTGCATACTCTACCTTGGCTGCTGTTCATACCACCAGGGCTCAGTAACATCTGTCTGAGTCTCTTAATTCAAATATTTATAACCTTTCTTCATGATACATCTAAGTCAAAGCTGGATCAGCTTCAGGATTTAGTAGTCAAACTAAACTCTCTTCTGCCTCTCCAAAGAAGCTACAGTCCCCTGGTCACCAAATACTCTGAAAGGGCCTGGACTCTATCTGCTCTTACAGATAGACCCTATCCAGACATAATACAGCTAAATTTCCGGAGTGTCTACCCTCTTATTAAGTCTGGGTGACAATCTTTATTAGGCTAAAACACCCAACTCCAGTTTGAACCTTTTCATGTTGCAATGTCAACATTTAACATACATCATCTAGGCAAGGAAATCCATGACAATATATAGAAAGTTTAAACTAATGCCAGTATTATATTTTAGGTCAACTGAGGCACCCCAAAAAAACAAAGAAGGACGTTACTAGTACAGACATTTACCCATATATTAGAATAACAGATGCAACAGGGCGAGGAAGAAAATTCAGAGCACTGTGAGAGTAGTATGGTGCCATGGGTGCACTATAGGCTTATTATAAACAGATTGGGAAAAAAATGTAACACTTTTTATTGCTCTGAATGTTCATCCTTATTTGTTTAAATGACAAAAAGGAGACAAGAATAACTGAAAAACAAAACCAATATCAAAAGTCATCATGTAGTCCTACAGTGTCTAGCGTGAACACTTCTTGCATCTGCACTTTCTGGCACATGGCCTCTGAATCTGTTATTGTAAACTGCTATCTAATTTCTTCAGAGGAACCTAATAAAGTTGCTGGCAATGTTCAGGTAGAGGATCACATCTCCAGATGTTGTGATTCAGAACATCTCATGAGCTGCTTTAAGGGGTTACGTTCTTTAGAGAAGGTTGGCCAAGGAAGTATCTATACACCGACATTCTTTAGGATAGTAACTACAGCAGATGTGCCTGGCTTGGGATTGTCCTGCTGTAAGTTCATCTCATGTAGCAGGTTTGAGCAGAGGGCCACTGAGAAGTCACCTTCCTCTGAGACCAGAAACATGTAGCCTGGCCCTCACTATCTGGTTGGTTTCTGCAGCATTACGGGTAGATGCTATATCTAAAATGATCTCTTAGAGGGACCAGTCAGATGTGTCAGTCCTGCCCTTTTCTGGGCACTCAATGGTAGTGCTAACATTACTCAAAGTTATTGTCTGCTTTTACATACATTTTTATTACTATTTAATTTAATATTGTTTTTTGTATCAGTATACTGCTGCTGGATTATGTGAATTTCCCCTTGGGATTAATAAAGTATCTATCTATCTATCTATCTATCTATCTATCTATCTATCTATCTAT
>JANRMT010062814.1:93905693-93928657 GCA_026402145.1 Polypterus bichir lapradei
TATCTATCTATCTATCTATCTATCTATCTATCTATCTATCTATCTATCTATCTATCTATCTATCTATCTAGCCAAATCTTGGATGTTATTTGTCCTGCCTCCCTGCTGAAACCATGCCTGCAGTTGTGTGTTTGTGAAGTTGCAATGTCTCATTGTACAAGCTGGATTGCTTGCCAGATGGCTGAGAAAAAGCTGACAGCTTTTTTTGTGAACGCACATGAATTATAACTACAGTTTACTCATTCCAGAAAACATTGTGTTCTTTTTTACATTAGCCTACAGGGATCCCGAAGGTTGATTCACAAGGGCCTTAAAAAAGGAACATATGCTGAGGAGAATAATAATAAGTGACCAGCATTTGTTGCTCTTCCAAGACAGGTACACCCAGAATAAAATTAGGAAGTGTAAAGGATGGGAATGAGAATAAACTTGTAGACAGCCAACAATATTCTCTTGAAATGACAGACAGCTATGGGAGTGTTAATCGATGGGGTTTCTCATCTTAGACAAATGCCCTTTTACACAAAGACACCATGATCAAGCAGTAATTCAGTTTTTTTGTTTTTTCTGACTCAAGGACTTATTTCAGAGATGGGTATGCTTTGACTGTTTTGAGTTAAGAGCTTTTCAATCTGACCTCACCACACGTATAGTCTGAGTGTAGGACATATACTCTTGATAGATAGGTTCTTGATGACATTGTTTATGTTCCAGATCTTTTTATATATTCTTAGTCAAGATTAAAAATCCTAAGCATTGATGAATAATGTTTCTCGGATGAAGTTGAATTCAATTCTTCATCTGAAATTCTACTTTAAAAAAAAGACCCAGTTCTCAATGTTGATTTAAATCATCTAGCAAAGCCCTCTTTGAGAAAAATAGATACTGTAGAGTCCTGGAAGGCTGCCTGTGTTGTCATTGCTACTAAATAATATCATTTCAACCACAGATATTGATGAAAGATTGTTAACAAAGTCTCTAAAATAAGAAAGATTAAAAAATGTGCTACTGGAAGATTGTGTTTTAGGCATAATTGTTCAAAGGATGCAAACATATTGTCAGTATAGAGTTCTCTATGTCAAGAGTGGACTAGGAGATAGATGAAACAATAGGCTTAGCCGGAGGTGCAAACAGTGGCCTTTACTTACGTCAAATGTACCAAAAATAGCTATGCCCAAAGACAAAAATCAGAAATGATTAGACACATATGGAATTCTAAACCTTTTAAATTATTACACTCTACCATTGTGAATGTTTTTGTTGTTATGAATCCAACCAGAATGTGTATGATCCTGATATTTGACACATGTAACATCAGGGATAGGAAAATATCTAAATCCCACCAAAAATGACAGCACCATTGTGAGTCAATTACAGAAAAATGATCAAAATTATCAAATTATCAAAATTATCAAGTTTAAGCTGATTTTCAAAACTATTCACTGGGAGTAATATGCTGTTATTCAGGTCAACCATGCATCAAGGCCCCAGTTCTAATAGTTACCAGGGCACAATCAGTGGGTAAGTATGTTTTGTTATCTAAACCTGTAGTTTGTTTATTTCACTAACAATGTGATATGATTTTCAAATTAATTTGCCTTTTGCAGCATTTAAAATAACTATACAGTTGCCCCACTTTTTTTTGGAGCACCGTATGTTACAAAAATATGTAAAAGACCAAAACAAAGTGACAATATAAATAGGAAATATTTCTGCTATCATATTATTTCTGTTGGAATAAATGGAAAGAAAGTTTGCGACAGTGAAAGGAGTAGTATACTTTGAATACAGCAGATATCGAAGAAGGTTACAGAATACAATAGTATGCAATATGTATACAATATATGATTCATGCCATATTCATCACTGCACAGAGGCTGACCATGTGATTCCAACAAGTGAAGTACCTCAGAGAATGAAAGAGTTATGTGTCTGAGAAGTGAAGATCACACAGCTATAGAAGATTTGTTTACCTAGCTAACATTGAGAGCTGTTCTTAATTATAAATGCCAAAATCCAATACCCACAATGAAAATACACTTTTACAATTGTAATGGAAGAAAACAACTGATAAATAAGAAGGGCATAATTAATCAAATTATACAATACAACAAAAAACAAGAAAAAAATTATGATCCTAATAAGATGTCATGCACATAATTGTGTATGCCTTTAACAGAATTTTCTGTCATTCATAGTGTCATACCAATAAAGTGAGCTGAAAAGCAAATTAAAGTAATTTCAGACAGTGTAAGATAAGCAAGAACATCAGGGATAACCTAGACAGGTGAAGGTATTAAAAGAGACAGGAAGCATGGGAATAAGGGTCCACCAAGTTGAAGGAGCACATGCTGACCTGGATACCAGAACACAAGGAGGTCACACTAATATCCAAGAGGTTAATGGGCTAAAAGACGACCTTCATTTCAGCTTCAAAACAAAGATGTTAGAAGTGAACGATCTTAAGACTAACTGGAAACTATTAGAGAGAGCATTAACACTCATGCGTTATAGACCTTTTCACTTAAATTCAGAAGTTCAGACATGCTGTTAAACGATTGCCTGCTTTTGAAAGAAAAAGATGATGTCCTTCTTGAAATGCAGTACCTGTGAAGCAGGATGTCAATTTTGGAAACTCACTGCAGACAAGAGTGGAAGATATTATTCCATAGATCATTTATTAGTCAAATCTGCTCACTGCTGTATTGTCACTTTTAATATGCAAAGCTGCCCCAGGTCACACACTGCAATTCAATGTGTCAGGCTTTGAAATCTGATTTCAGGAGATTTTGTTGGTTATCAGCCAAGTAATATACTTTGCTTTAAAAAAACGATTCCCAAAATAAACATTAATGTAAAATGTAAGCGATTTTTTTTTTTTTTTTTGCTTCAGGGCTTACCAGCACAATGTTTCCTGAAGCATAACTGTAAAAAAAATAAGTTTAATGTTAGACTGATACTTTGGCTAATGCAGTTTTCTAAGGCAATTTAGAAGGTGTGATTGTTTACATACATTTTCTATAGTTTGAGCACTTGAGGGTTAGGTAATGTATTTAGGGTCAATGGAAAAACTGAAGAGGCACAATTTTGATTTAAAATCCATTGCCTTATCAATAGCAAATAACCTAGCTGTAAGTTTTTACTAAATTTTAAAGATTTTCATTTTCAGCAGTTGTAAAAAGGTAATACAGATTGATCCAATAACTCACACACTGATTATTTCACACTCTACCTATTTCAATACAAGATGTCATCAGGGCTAAGCCAATTCCAATAGCATTGGACTCAAGAAAGAAATTGTCCCTGGATAATACCAGCATCTAATATTGACCAATAGAAAGAAAATCATAAAGGAATAAAAATACTTAGGAAACGTTCAAATCTATACTCTTACTTTAAGCTGAAAGCAAATACTCACAGTACACTCTGTCATGTAGAATTAGTAATATAGTCTGCGCCGAAACATTGCTTATTGCTGCTGCCCAGTTGTTTAAAGTACATAACAGCCATACTTGGGTAAAAGTAGATATACTGTACCTTTCTGGAAATTGATTCAAGTAAAAGTAAAATTGGCCCATATGTGAAGTTCAAAGTATCTGAAATGAAATCTCTCTAATATAAAAAAAAATCTTGGAAGGAGATGAGACGTGATTTTCTCAGAGAGACACTTTCACATCCCGCGAGACGAGTCTTTGTGCCAAGAGATTTAACCACGCAGGAAATAAAAGATAAAGAGTAGATGACAAAGTAGAATGTTGTAAAGAATTCAGAAATGTTGGAGTGGTACACATGCAGAGCAGGTTAGAGATAATGGAAGTACGAAAATTCGAAAGTCTCAAAAAAAGGATGGTAAAGATCGCATTAGCACAAATAAACGGAAATCATTACTCGTTGAAATAACGGAACAGCAAAAAACGATCAAATATATTGTCGGAGACTTGTAGATTGTCTAATTCGTGTTGCCATCAGGGAAAAAAAAAGTAGTGTTTCTTCCCAATGAAGAGGCGTATCCGGCAGAATTAAAAGATTTGTTGTTTGGTGAAAGTGAAATCCTGTGAGAGCAAATTTCAAGCCCCGCGAGACAAGAGCTTACGCAAAGAGATTTGGAAAAGTCCTGCCCAAATAACCATGCACACAGTTCAATCACTTCTCTTTTGTATGAATGCTATTGTCAGACACATTACTTGTAGAGAGAAAGAAACGATATTCACTATTGGGCAATTATACGTTGCGTTGTCACGATGTATTTCCAAATACGGAATCAAAATTCAATGCAATATTGATGAAAAGGTAAAAGCGAAAAGAGATTGAATATATGGACATACGTGATATAACAAATGTTTGTAGATATTGTTTGGTTTTAAACTTTAAGTCGGAGACTTGTAGATCGTCTAATTCATGTTGCCATTAGGGAAAGGTAGTATTTCTTTCCAATGAAGAGGCCTATCTGTGAGAATTAAAAGTTTTGTTGTTTGGTGAAAGTGAAATCCACATACACGAGCGACAGAGATGCAAAGTTGCTGGCGTGTAGCGCAGGCGGGGGGGTTGGCAAGCCGAAGGGAGCAGGAGGCGAACCCCCTAGTGTATTTAAATATCAAAAGCTAAATGTAGGATGTCTATATGATTTACATATAATCAAAAAAGTTCTTATAAAACTCAAAATAATTTAGTTTTGTGTGAGAGTTGTATTACAATCACTGAAGTATGAGCCAAGTATCTGCAACTTAAAGAAGCGACATTCAGCATGAGCAGACATCTTAATGACTGTGTCTTAATTCAATGGATAGGGCACTAAGAGTAAAGCATACAGGCTTATTCCACATTAAGAAATGGCTAATTCATTCCTAAAGGGAATTTTTGTAGCACAAACACCTAATTATGTACAATTAATTTAAACTGAAAACATTTTTAGCCTTTTCTGGCCCCAGAAATGCCCCCATTTCTGTTCAAATATCACCTGAAATAACTACACAAACATTAGCAGAATTAACTTAATAAGAACATTAGTCTTCAAAATAAACTCTAATAAGGCCTTGCCCTTCATTAAATGTTTATTAAATCTCTTACCTAGACGTAATCACTTATACAGTAGTTTCACATTCAAAGGAATGTCCTTTTGATTTATTGTGAGCTTTTCTAAAATGTTGACAATCTGTTTTGGAGCTGTGATACCTGGGATAATGTGAGGAGATATGTGAATAACATATGTGACAAGGAGGAACCGCAACACATGAACTCACAAGTGCTGTCACATCAGCCTCTGGTACAGCCTCATTTAGTTTAGTAGGCTGCCATGAGGACAGTGTCTGAATGCAGCGGTATCATCTGTGGAAATAACAGGTTGGGATTGCGCATCGCCAACATCCAGCCCCAGCAGTTCCGCAGGCTGTAGCGAGGTGGACTTGGAATAACTTCATAGGTGATCATGTGTTAGCACATTCATAAAAGGCTCCTGATTCTTTGTACATTCAAATTTTCCTAAAAGAGATTACTGCTAAAGCAATGGAAACCTGTACTTTATATAATTAACTGAGCAAAGCATTGTGCATTTTTAAGTAGTCCACTTGTTTTTATTAATATTGCAGTACCAAATGTATCTAGAAAAATATATCCAAGTAAAAGCAGTCATATGCATTTGAAAATGTAGTGAAAGTCAAATGAAAGTAGACAGAACATTTGATACTCAGATAAAATAGAAATATTCTCAAAACATACTCAAGTAAACTTATTACAACCCCAAATCAAAAAGGTTGGGGCAGTATGGAAATGGATAGAAGGATGCAGGAATGGATTTACAGTATATTAACAAATGAAATGAAGTTGACCAGACAAAACATGAAATATCTTGGGTCCATACTGTCTGCAATGAAATAAATGTTAAAGTAAATTTAAGAATCACTGATTTTTTTTTTTTTTGCATTTTCCATACTGTCCCAACTTTTTCAGATTTGGTGTTGTAAGAATTTCGATTTTGTTACTATACAACACTGCTGCTGTCTCACTCTTCCAGGGTCCTGGGTTTATATCCCAGGACTGGTCACTTACCTGTGTATAAGTTGCTTGATCCCCCTTTGTCTGCTTGTAGTTTTTTCTTATGTACTGCAGCTTTCCTCACACATCTGAAACACGCAGTTTAGGTTATAAAGTGACTCTACATTGGCCCCTTTATGAGTGGTTTTGCTGTAAAAATTAATAGGTGCATCTAAAAACATAAAATGACAATGCCAACATGGACTCAGTTTTCCTATTTCTGAAAAATGTCGTGCCAGCACATTGTTTCTTCTTCTCTACTGTGTTTTAAAATAGATTTTGTGCTAATTATGAGTCATAATATTGTTTTACTGACTATCTATCTTCCTCCCATAAGAAATGCCAGCCCACTTTCCAAGGATAGCACCTGTTCTGAGAGGCATTCCCTTAGACAACAAGGTGGCCTTACCTTTACCCTCTACGCACATACACAGTCCCGCCTGTCAGAATCCTTAGTCTGGATGACTGTAATGAGTACATCTTTCACAGTACCCAAGATGGAATAATGACAGACAACAGCATATATCCTCTTATTTGCATATAGTCTTGTTAAATTTGATCATTGAATTAAGCATTACAGTTCTCACAAAGCTTTACACTTTGCAAGAGGATATGTAACAAAACCAAGAGAAACAAAGGCCCCTTGTAGATAGCAAACATTGGCTCTTGTTACTCTCATTTGCTTTGGGTCTGGGCCTGCAGCTTGCTTGGAGGCTGGCAGCTGTTATCTTGTTAATGCTGCTTCTCCCTGTCTTGCTACAGCAATGTCTCCATTAGTGGTAATTTATGCTAGTCCCTTAAATGTACAAAATTCTGCTAAAATATATTTGTTTCCTAAAATTCAATTGCATGGAAAGTACATCAATATAATGATCAATAGAATTACTGATTAGTCCATACACAGATATTTATCATTTTTTAAAAAGTCTATCCCTTTAACAATAATGTCTTCGAGTGGCCCATCTTCATTCATCAGTACTTTGCAATGATGAAGCTGTGCAGGGTGTATGTTGTTCAAGTCCATCAGCATAAACTATTCCCCTCTGTTCTCAACTCACCCTTAAGGTCGTCTCATGCACCAGGTCACCAGTTCCTGTCTCCCTCACATATCCTCAGCTTCATAACAGAGTAGCTTTATGTAAAGCAACAAGGCCAGCCAGCTAGGCTATTCCCCAATCTTGTTTCTGTTTCATATAAACCTTTCTTTCTTCATCTTGCACTTTGAGCTGCACCATTTGTATGAAAATGTGCTATATAAATAAATGTTGTTGTTGTTGTATTCATTTCCATTTAATGAGGACCATACTTTCCACGTGGTTAAAAAGGGTTAAACTAATTCTTATTTTCAATTTTAGCAGCCACAAATTCCTTGCCAGAAGTCATTTTTCAGACAATCTCTTTGTCTAGTACCAATTTCTTAATTACTAACCAATCACTTCTGCTAACAAATGACCATATTACCTGATCCCATTTGCACCTGTTTGTCCACTATAAGTCCATCATGGACTTTGTGGTTTGCAGAACATTCTGATGGTGCCCTAAGTGAAAAGGAAATGAACAGTTCTGATATGGTAAAATTCTTTCTCTTCTTCTTCTTCTTCTTCTTATTCCTCTTCATCTTTGCCCACTTCTATGTGTGGTCAACGTGCTTGATCAACCTTCTACAAACAGTTCAATCCTGCACCTCCTCGCCAGTCAAGCATTTTTCCTTCAGATCTTCTATTACTTTATCCATCCACCTACAGTTTGGCTTCCCTTGATTTCTCTTGCTCTGTACTTTCATTCCCATCCCTCAATTGCCCGCATATTCATTGTCTCTCCTCATCACATGTCCATACCACTTCAACCTACTTTCTTGTACTTTCTTAGCTATCCCACTTTTGTTGCACCTCTGACTGTCTTATTTCTTATTCTGTCCTGTTTTATAACTCCACACATTCATCTCAACATTGTGTGTAAAATCTATGTGCTTTCGTAACCTGTCTATTCTAATACAATGTTGTGTGGAGTTTGAGCATATGCTGACAGTGTTGAGTGCGAAAAAAAAGTCTAAATATTTCCTTGTGTTGGAGAATCCCCACCCTTTGACTCCAAATTTCCAAATAGGTCTGGCAAAATGTCATCTAATGTCATCATTTAATATTGTTTTTTATCAGTATGCTGCTGTTGGAGTATGTGAATTTCCTCTTGGGATTAATAAAGTATCTATCTATCTATCTATTTATCTATCTATCTATCTATCTATAACTGTTAATAATTAACTTTTGGTGCTCCTACATTGATTTAGGACTAGACTAAAACACTGCAGTCTAGAGTTCAAGGCGCTTAGCTATTAGTTCACAATAGGTAATATTTTTGAAGAAAATTGTAGTGTAACCCTTCACTTTCCTCACAGTGTATATATACTCTTGAAAAAAAAGGTTTCAGAGTGGTTCTTCAGAGTGATCCTATAGGGTAGTTTTTTCTGTTCCTAATAGAAACATCTACATGAAAGTTCCAGAAAGAACCTTTTGATCCATAACAGGGTCCATAAATAATCACGAATAGATGATATTACATTTGGAAAATTCAATGTGCTTGTGATTTTAAAAAGAGAGTTATCATAGGCTAAGTTCAGGTTTTCTTGATCAGTATCCTACAAGGTAGCCCACAATACATAAAAGATTTTTTTTCTTTTGTTCACAAGTTAGGAAAAGCCCAAAGAACCTATGTCATACATAAAGAACCATTCTGAAAATGAAACAGTTCTTTGTCAAGCAAGGGTCAAGCAAGGAACCATATAACCCAATGAAATGACACTGAAGAACTAGTGTTTTTAAGAGTGTACAAATAGATCATTCTGTCCAAGTGTAACTTGAATGATCAAATTGGGTTTGCTTTTTGTTTTTTTTTTAAATCCCACATTGCCACTAAGCCATGACCCAATTCTATTTCCAGGTATGACATATGTTGCGTTTCCTCCGGGTACTCTGGTTTCTTCCCACAGTCCAAAGACATGCAGGTTAGGTGCATTGGCGATCCTAAATTGTCCCTAGTGTGTGCTTGGTATGTGTGTGTGTGTGTGCCCTGTAGTGGGCTGGAGCCCTGCCCGGGGTTTGTTTCCTGCTTTGCACTCTGTGTTGGCTGGGACTGGCTCCAGCAGACCCCTGTGACCCTGTACTTAGGATATAGCGGGTTGGATAATGGATGGATGGACATATATTGCTGAGCAACTTATATGTCCTTTATATTTCAAGTTATGTTCCTTTTATAGTAAACAAAGCTGTAAAGTAGAAATGGATTCTGCATCATGTGACCTATAATTCTGATGTGTATCTTTCAGAAAAGTACAAAGGCTACTGAAAAATATGCCTTGATTATTATTATTTACATTACAGCAAATTGAGAGGAACCAACCAATAATGACAATTAATGTTTCAGACGTATAATGTCTATCCATTCATCTCTTACTATAAATGCTTAATACAGATTAGATTCAAAGTGTTCCTAGTCTGTTTCAGTATCATTGGACACAAAGGAGAACAATGCTGCACAAGGTACCAGTCCATCAAAGGCCACGCTCCAGCACTAACCTTCAAGGAAGCAGTTTTGAGGCACCAATCAACTTAACACACAAGTGTTTCAGATGTATTTAAGTGGAGTACCTAATGAAAAACCCCACACAGGCACGGGAGGAATGGACCAGCTCCACGTTAACAGAGACCAGGCTGGAATTCAACTCCATGGTTGTGGAGCTATGAGGCACTAATACTAAGCATTGTGCCATTCAAGACTGAGAATGTAAACCCTGAATTATTGTACATTGTGCAAGAAGAAGAGGAAAAGTAGCATAGGGTGACATGAGGATTTGATGTCTGAACTGGGAGTTTCATTGGGCCCATTCCAGTTTCATGCTCTTCATTCAAAGTGACACAAAGTATGCAACAAAATAAAATGACTTCACTCAAGGGAGATTAAGCCAGAAGATTAACTGATACAATCCTATTCTAAAATAAAATCAAACCAGTTGGCAGTCTTCTCATGGCCTTTTGAATCACACACAACCACATCATTATTGGTGCTAAGGTTGTGTGTCCATCCCATTAGTCCATGTACTTGGCCTCTGGTTGTCACCTTGAATTTGTTTTCAGACTTGGAGACACCCTTGGCCAGCTCAGTATGTTATTAGCCTTCTACTGTTCACATTTGTTTTGGACATCCTCAGTTGATCCTGTCCTGTACATGCTGTTTTCCCCAGCTAAATAGAAGCACGCTCACGCAAGCACAAATACACATAAGGAAACACACAAGGTGGAATGAATGACAGAAGCTGCCCTGGGATTAACGCCAATCTGATTAGGTTTTTTTTTCCAGCAGCTTTGATGTGCAAATTACTCATCTGTGTTTGTCTCCTGATTACAGTTAAGTGTCACTGTAAATTTCATGAATTGGAGATGAGGATTCCCTTATGGTATTGAAGGCAACCACCACATCACATCACATTGTGAAATATGGATTTGTTTCTTACATGATCCAATAAAAAAAATCATAGTAGTAATTAGAGCTTCCTGGGCTAGAATGAACAGTAAGATTCTATATTAAGGAATGCCGGACTTTGTGTTGTAACTAATACAGTGCGGTTTAGATAGAGGAACAGAATAACCAAAGGTGCAACATGAAGCACATATCATGATACTGATAAAATTGCCTTGGAGGATTTGTTGACCCATCATTGTGCCGCTATGGTCACCAAGCTCCTATAAGATAAGATAAAAAGCAGTAGGAGCTTTTACAGATCACTGAATTCAACCAAGAAGCATCCATAGAATTCTTGTGTCACAGAGAGCTGAAGCATATGAGGGCAGCTTTGAGTTAAAAGCAGGAGCCGTCCCTAGATAATGTGTTAGTACAATACTAAACACACCACTGCCTCAAGCTGCAGAGGTTTACATTCACTAATTTACCTAAAATGTCCATAATTGGGATTGGGAGAAGACTGAAGAAAAATGTGCAAAATGTGAATGTGCACACACCATGAATGGGCTATAGGTCAACTGTGAGCCAGCAGCACTAACCACTGTGCTACTGTGCTGCCCTAGAACAAAACCAAAGAATTAATTGAAATTACTCAATATTGCGGTATAATATACATGGAGACCAACACAGTCGTTAGTGAGTGTTGCTGGCACTAGTACCTTTCACTCCCATTGTGGCTCTCAAGCCGTTACTGCTGGCACTGCTACTGTCACAACAGAGCACAAGTCAGCATGAACAACTAAACTGGGGAAGCTTTTGTGACCAAAAATGGGTGGCTCTTCTGAAGCACTGCGGTGGGCTGGCGCCCTTCTTGGGGTTTGTTTCCTGCCTTGCGCCCTGTGTTGGCTGGAATTGGCTCCAGCAGACTCCCATGACCTTGTAGTTAGGATATTGCAGTTTGGATAATAGATGGATGGATGGATAGTCTGAAGCATGGCTCTACCCATTAAATAGCAGTACAGTAATCATATGACATAAGTAGATGTTTAGAGTTTAAATCTATCCATCGATCCTTTGTCCATTTTCAAACATATTTGTCCAGTTAAAGAAAACAGGGATCTGATCCTAAAAGCATTGAAACCAGTAATGAATTTTGCACCTATCTCTCACACCTATGCTCATGCTCGATCACAAGGTTAATTAAAAACAATTTACTTAAACATTACTATTTATTATAATTGAGTGTATAAAGGATAAGAACATAAGGCAATTAAAGCATCTTTCAAAGAAAAAATTAACACAGAGTCATCTCTATGTTATGTTTATAGTTTCTCCCAGCATGCATCCACATTTATGGGAGGACAAGCTGTGTTTGGCCTTAGTCTGGTCATGTGTGCACATGCTGAAAATTAGAAGTGGAAACTTTCTTCAGTTTTTGACACTATACAGTCCTGGAAAAGATGAGTTCAGAAAATGAATTAATTAATTAATGAAGTGCATAATTTTAATATTTGGACAATACAACATAGGAGTTAATATCATTGATTCATAAATCTAAGGCTCTGGGTTCAAACACATAGGCACTGCCTCAATGGAAATTAGTCCTCTCCATGTCTGCAGATTTTTTCTATGCATATCCTAAAGATATGTAGGTTTTGTTAATTGGTAATATTAAACCTGTCCTGTCTATTTCATGCATGTATGCAATTGTGCTCCATGATCAATTCTCATTCTCTGTTCCATATAGAAAGTGGATGGATGTTAGTCAGAGAAAACCGGTGGTCTCTATGTTGTTTATTTCATTATACATTAATATTACAACATTATTTCAGAAAAGGTTTAAAGTAAACTTCAGTCAGAGTCCCTACCATTTTACACAGGGCAGGAAGATCAGTTTGATAGGCCAGTAAGCTTAGCATGCATCATGGGTAAATTAATGGAACCAGTTATTAAGGAAAAGATTGAGCATCACAAGTCAGGAAATTGTGCATAAGCTAATGAAATGCGTTCAGATGGGGAGATCATACTTCATTAATATGCTAGAATTCTATGAGGAATGGACAAAAGCCTGTGACCAGAAAGGTGCATATGATAATATGCACATTTATTTTCAGAAGGCTTTTGAGAAGGTACCACATGATAGGCTAGTCATCAAACTAACAGAAGTGGGCATTCAGAGCGCTGTGTGTAGGTGTCTACAAAATTGGCTTGAACACAAGGAACAAAGGGTTATGGTGAGAGCAACCTTTTCAGAATTAGATGATGTTAAAAGTTGTGTCCCTCAGGGGTCTGTGTTGGGGCCACTGCTCTTTATAATATATATAAATGATTTTGATAAGAATATAAACAGCAAGCTGGTTAAGTCTGCAGATCATACAAACTAGGAAGAAGGGAAGATGAATCAGCTCAGCCATTATAGAGTGTCCTGGGCAACATCCAGGCTTAGGCAGATTTGTGGTAAATGAAACTTAATGTAAGTAAATGTAAAGTATTATACATTGGACACTGTTTGAGTACTCAAAGGGATTCTTTGAAATTAAAAGATGCAACATATGAGAAGGACTTTGGAGTTGTTGTGGACTCACCACAGTCTAAATCCAGACAATGTACAGAAGCAATCAAGGAGGCTAATAGGATGTTAGGTTATATATCACAATGAGTGAAGTATAAGTCAAGGGAGGTTATGTCTTAAATTATATAATGTTCTGGTGAGGCCTCACCTGGAGTACGGTGTGCAGTTTTGGTCTCCATATTATAATAAAAAGTAAAGTACCGCTTCTGGTTAACAGAAATAGCCCAAAAGTTGAAAGAAATGTATGTTTTGTACCTAATACTTGTATGTAAAATTTGGTGGACCTAAGTGAAAGCATACTCAAGTTATTGTGTTTACATGCACACTATGTACACTTATCCAGTAACAGTAACGGAAGCATGGGGGAAGGCAGCTTATCAGGGACACTGCCTCCCCCAGGAAGATAGATGGCAGCTTCCCTGGACTGCAGTGGTGTCCCGGATGCCCACAGGGCATTATGGGACTTGGAGTTCAGCAATACAGCCCTGCTGGATACTGTGGGTGCCGCCAGGAGATGCTGCAGGGAGTCTCTACTGTTTACATAGGCCGGAAGTACTCCAAAGTCACGGGGATGGAAGCACAGAAGTACTTCTGGGCTAAAAAAAAATACAATTCTCCATCTGAACCGGACTATACAAAGGAATGGTGGAGACCCAGCAAGTGAGCCCGAGTTGGGAGGTAGAGGACAGAGCTTGCTGGGAAGTGTGGAGGAGAGATTTGGAGATTTAAATATTATTGTGGTGGAGGTGCTTTGGGCACTATTTATTGGTATTTTAAAAATGTGTTGTCAGTGTCTGTGTGTCGGGCTAAGCGCTGTTATAGCGCCATCTAGTGTTACAACACATACACATTTTTTGTTCTTTATTTCACCTTATACAATTTCTTGTATTGGGAATTTGTTAGTTTTCGCATTCCCCTTGGGGTCAGAGCGCAGGGTCAGCCATTGTACAGCGCCCCTGGAGCAATCGCAGATTAAGGGCCTTGCTCAAGGGCCCAGCAGAGTAGGATCTCTTTTGGCAGTGACAGGGATTCGAACCAGCAACCTTGGGGATACCAGCACAGATCCTTAGCCTCAGAGCCACCACTCCGCCCATTTCTTTTATTTTATTATACTTTATTAATCCTGAAGGAAATTACTTGGTTTTTCAAATATCCCTTGGGGTCAGAGCGCAGGGTCAGCCATTGTACAGTGCCCCTGGAGCAACTGAAGGTTAAGGGCCTTGCTCAAGGGCCCAGCAGAGTAGGATCTCTTCTGGCAGTGACAGGGATTCAAACCGGCAACCTTCGGGATACCAGCACAGATCCTTAGCCTCAGAGCCACCACTACGCCCCAAAAATGATGTTTTCAGACTCAGGAGGTCTAAAACGTCGAGATTCATCAAAATCTTGAAATTGAATTTTTGAAGGATTACAATACTTTCCCTATACTTCGTATACGAGAAAGTCAGGGAGGTCTAAAATGTCAAGATTCATCAAAATCTCAACATTGCATCTTTGGGCAATTACAATACTTTCCCTATACTTCATATATGATAAAGTAAAAAATACATAGAACTGCTAGAAAAAACATCTAAAAAAGAGCAACTAGGGTGATTCCAGAACTGAGATGTAAAAGTTTGAGAAAAGATTGAAGGCATTAAAACTCAGTTTAAGCAAATGGAGATTAAAAGGTGACATGACTGAGATGTTTAAAATTATGAAGGGAATTAGTGGATCCCTGCTGCTACTGTAAAATAAATTCTTTAACAAGAACACTTGGACACAGTTGGAAACTTGTTAGGAATAAATTTTGTCAGAAAGTTTTTTCACAGAAAGAACCACAGACACACGCACACAAATTACCAAGTACAATGGTGGAGAGTTGGACTTTAAGGACCTTCAAAGTTTGACTTGATGTCATTTTGGAGAATCTTAGTGGGTACATTTGGTGAGTCTGTTAAGTGCAACGGTTTGGTCTAATCAAAATTGTTCTAATATTGTTAGAAAGATCTCCAAGATCAGTGGGTCACATAGACACTAATATGGTAAAAAGTATGTCATGATACCAAAAAGGTTGAGAAACAGTGTCCTAGTTAACCAAGACCATTGAGTCATGCAGTTGTGACTGACATTGCAATGGATTCTTTTCTAGAAGGTATTTTTGATACTTATAAATGTATTCTTGTTTGTTCTGTAAAGTGTCTTTTAATGGACTGCTCTGTGTATTGGCATACTATAAATAAAATAAAGATTGAATGGGTTCAGTAGTAGATGACTCAATACAAAATTGATTGATTGGAACAAAATTATTATGAGATATTTACTATACTTATATCACCCATATGGGTACATAGTTGTAAGGGTGAAAATAATACTAAATACATCTGCCTCTTGTAATATTGTGGTGCAATGATGGGAATGAATTATCCATTTTTCTTCAACCATCATGGCCCCCAAACAGGTGACTGCAATTTTCTAGTTGTCATTTTTATTTATTCATATGCAACTATTTTGTATGTAATAATAAATAATCCTGTGTGGCCATTAGGTAGCACTCAAGAGTCATGTCCAAATCCAGAATGAATGATAGTTAAGTTAAAAGGTAGTAGTAGTAATAGCAGAAATAGATGTATTTATAGTATTACAGTGTACAATAAGCATTTTATTATAGAGAATAAAATACAGTGATGTAAATCACACATGGACAAAAGGAAAGTACCAAATAAATAGAAAATAAATCCTGCACTGGGCCTAGCCAAATAGGCTTTAATCTCCATCTACCTGGCAAGGTACCTGATGCACTTGCCCACCTCATACTGCCGTACAAAATGTCTTTACTCACCATCTGATTTACTCCATTAGGGTCTAATCTTACTTTTTCCCAAAAGCTGAACTTTTATCCACCAACCACCTGGCTACCCAGGAATACCCAATGGAACGCAGCATGGTTACTGGTTATAAACTTTGGACTTCAGACCCTGAGGCTGTGGTTTTAACCTACTCACTCTGTGTTATGTGTGACCATGAGCAAGTCATTTCACCTGCCTGTCATCCAATTGGAAAAACAAAAACATGTAACCAATTGTACTCCAGATGCTGTAAGTCACCTTCGATAAAGGTGTCAGGAAAATATATAAATTCAATATGGAGTGGTATATGTAAATGTAAGTGGAACCCCTGGGGAAATATTCCCGGAGCTCCCTCTAGTGTCCCCAGGTGTCTCTGCATCTCCGGGCCCCCTCTCACTTTTAAAGGATTAGGTAAACTTCAGATAATTACCTGCCAAGTATAATATACAGTAAGATGGCACATGCAACCTTATCAGACTTCCTGTGGCCAACTAGCATACTGAAGGTACTCTATTCTATTAACACTACTCGCCTGAGTCCATCCATTCTTCTACTCCCCGCTTGTGATGATACTTTGACTACACTGACATTGCTACACAAGTAAATCACTGTTAGTGCAGTGTTTAAGAGCCCCATTTTTTGCATGAGTCCCAGAATTCCTAGAAATTCCTGTAACTCTGGCTCCAACTGTCATACCTGTCATGCATTAAATGAAATTCTGAATTTTCATTACAATACGAAGAAAAAAATAATTAGATATTGGGGTTTTTGTGTTGAGAAGTGAAAACATGCTATAAATAAGAATTATTATCGGCTACTGTAACAGAGATAAATTAATTTTATACAAATCATGCTGTATGTCGGTATCTGGATACACACTTGTTTCAAGGAGACTTGTCACTTCAGTCTTCAGACATTCTTGCAGTCACTTTCATTCTTACATCTTATTGCTTTGCATTATTTTATGATCTGGCACAATCATTCTGATACACAGTCAAGGAGGAAAGATGGAGCAAACATCACCAAGAATAGAAAAGTGAACAAGAGGAGGACAGCAAACAGCCCTCTGTTTACTTATTTTGGTTCAGAGAAAATGAAAATGTGACAGCTGCACAGTGGGAGTACCATAAGAACATGTTTTTGTTTTACTTTTTCTTCAAACTGTAACACACTGTAACATATGTGACCATTCACCACCTATTCTAAGAGAGTACAAGTAAGAATTTCATGGTACTCTCTACAATAAATTTGAACTTGAACTTGTACTGGAAGTTTGAAATATCTCTTCATTTCCTCCTCAAGTATTTTGAAGCATCTGTCCCATGAACTGGTGACTATTTGTGTTTATATGATACATAGCTTCTGAATGCATTCCCTTAATTTTTACACATCAGTATGCTATGTAACTCAGCATCCAAGTCTTTATCCTAAAGGACCAGAATGCTCATAGCACACCTTAACCTTACATAATGGTCAAACTATACAAAGATTTCTCTAGGCAGTCATGACAGTTCCATGATAGGGAGGATATCTGGGACAAGCTCAATTTAGGAAAGAGACAGACAGAAAAAGATGACACATTAGAAAGTGTGAAACTTGGGCACTATTTCTAAATTTGGTTTTGAATCTCTCCCAACCTGCCTAACCTGTAAAAAAACGAGGAGCTGGACTGTATATCGGCTGTTTTCCCTTTTCCGATCTCCAGGTGTTTCTACAACCTACATATCAAGTTCAGAATTCATCAGTGAATCATAATACCGATCAGCAGATTTACAAGGCCAAAATTACATGAAACCTAATCTTAGGTTTGTAGGAGGGTTTCTGACAGAAAGAAAACAATCAGATTCATCACTTTTTTTGGCAGCAATATACCCACCTACATTATGTACCCATGGGCTTTTTTTTTTTTTTTTTTGCAGGATAATGTCACAAGGCTAGGAAAGTCCTGGAAAGGTTCCAGAATAATGATAGTGAATTCAGCCCAATGCAGCAGCTTCCCCTGTCACCAGATCTCAGTCAAGCTGAACATCTGTGGGATAAAAACTAATTATCTATTCAGAGAAATACATCCAGCACCAACTAATCTACAATAATATGCAGTGTAGTGGTTTAGAAGTGAGCCAACATCCCTGACACACACTATTGACAACTCACCGAGTCAAGGTCAGGAAAATTTCATGCTGCTCTGAGGGCAAAATGAAGGGCCATTTCAATATTAGAAAGATAGACTTAATAAAGTGTCCATTTAATGCAAACAACTAACACAAGTCTTAGACAAACGTGAGAGTTTCCATGATGTAAGCTGGTGACATTTAACATACACCGATGAGCCACAACATTAAAATGACCTGTCTAATATTGTGTTCGCATCCCCTCGTGCCACCAAAACAACTCAAACATCTTGGCATGACCTCTGAAGGTGTCCTGCGGCATCTGGCACCAAGTCGTTAACAGCAGATCCTTCAAGCCTTGTAAGTTGTAAGGCCCTCCATGGATTGGACTTGTTTTTCCAGAACATTCCACAGATGCTCAGTTGTATTGAGTTCTGGTGAATTTGGAAGCCAATCAGCAACATGAACTCTTTGTCATCTTCCTTAAACCATTCCCAAACAATTTTTGCAGTGTGGCAGGGTGTATTATCCTACTGAAATAGGCCACTGCCATCAAGGAATGGTATTGCCATGAAGAGGTGTACATGGTCTGCAGCAATTTTTAAGTACAGTAGGTGTTATGTGTCAAAATAACATTCAAATGAACACCTGGAACCAAGACGTGCCCAGATCACACTATCTACACCTGCTTGCCTTCTTCCCATAGTTCATCATGCTGCCATTTCTTCCCCTGGTAAAAGAGGCACATAAACCTGGCCATCCATACGATTTAAAAGAAAATGTGATTCATCAAATCAGGCCACCTTCTTCCATTGTCAAGTTCTGATGTTTATGTGCCCATTGTAGGTGCTTTCATCGGTGAACATGGATCAGCATGGGCACTCTGACCGGTCTTCTGTGATGCCATACCATATGCAGCAAGCTGCAATGCACTATGTGTTCTGACACCTTTCTGTCATGGCCAGCATCAAGTTTTTAAACACTTTGTGTTATTGTAGCTCTTCTGTTTGATCAGACTAAATGGGCTATCCTTTGCTCTACACCTGCATCATGAACCTTGGGTGCCCATGACCTTATTTATTGGTTTACTGGTTGTCCTTCCTTGAACCACTTTTGGTAGGTACCAAACACTGCATATTGGGAGCATCCCACAAGACCTGCCATTTTGGAGATACTCAGACCAAGTCATCTAGGCATTATAATTTGGCAATTGTCAAAGCTGCTCAGATTCTTACGCTTGCTCATTTTTCTCGCTTCTATCAAATCACCTGCAAGAATGAATTGTTCACTTGCTGCCTAATACATCCCAACCCTTGACCAGTGCCATTGTAATGAGATTATTACTGTTATTCATTTCACCAGTTAATGGTTTTAATGTTGTGGCTAGATAGTGTAAGACTGTCATCTAATAAGCATTACAATTTTTAGCTTTGAAGACCTCTGACATAACAAGGTCATGTGAAAAGACAGTTTCCTCTTGGGGATTAATAAAGTGTACCAAATAACAAGAATAAAAACATTACTAATAATAATTACTGCAGGGTTTTGGATCTCAAGGTGGTTGTATGAAAACAATAAATGTACTGTTTATTGAACATGGTGAGCCATGTTGCAGGGGATGAATGACGATAATACCTTCAAAGTCTGTCTGCTGAACTTATGAGAGGTTTTGTGACTGGTCTGGGAGAGGAATATAACAGTATAATTAAAGATCTCTGCCATCTTGCATAGTCATCGTTCTGCCTCCTCCCTCCCAGCAATCAGTACAGGACATTGGCACTCAGAATAGTAAATTCAGGGATAGTTGGCATCCCTGTTTGATATGGATGGTTTCAAAAAGGTAATGAGAACTGCACCTGTGGTTGCAAAACATGGTGTGCTTCCATCAAAACAAAGGATGCTGCTGAGGGTTAAGCTCTGTCTCCCTCAGCTGCAGGTTCTCAATGAGCAGTGACTAGCAGAGGCTTTTAGATCTTTATAGCTCCTTCCTGGAAGGCGTGGGGTTTAATGGGCGGAATGGAAAATGGGATCACTTCCAAACTGTGAGTCGAAAGGAGATGATGTTAATGATAGCATCCCATCTGTGCTCAGGGTGTTATTGCCTACCTTCTCAGATATCAAGCACAGAGGGACATACTGTATGCTTAACCTATATATATATATATATATATAGTGGCCTGTAGGGGATCTCACCAAGTCCCAAACACCAGACACAATTGCAGTGACTTGGTCCCTGGTTCAAATCAAGGTACTTTTATTACAAACAGTTTTCTTCTTGAATGTTTTCTCAGTGAATATAAGCACAATATTGTTCTCCCATCCTTCCCTCCTTCTCCAATTTTCTACACTAAATTACAGCAAGTGTTGTCCTCACCCACCCGAGTCCAACCTTGTGAGTGCAGTTAGGTGGCTAATTTTATACTTGACCCAGTAGTAAATCTGGTGCAATAACACTGCAGCCAGGAAGCACTTCCAGGCCAGGCTGAAGCTCTGTCGAGCAGGGAAGTCATCTTCAGGCAGCAACCCTAAATGAGGAACCCCCTGAGAAACCCAACAGGGAGGCATTCCTGAACTGAAAGCCTCATGTATCCTTGTACGTGTCCAAACTAGAGGCAGTCAAGAAGACCACTACCACGTATTGTACTGGAGGAATGACTGCTCTTTGGATGCAGTCTCCCCTAGTCCATCTATTATATTTTCTTCCTGACTGGAAAACAGAAGAAGAACCATCTCAGTGTCCTTCTGTAAAAGCTTCCCTGCTGGGTAAGAGACCACTTTCCATCCCAGTCAGATGTCAGTCATCCACTACAGCGTTCACAATATATATAGCGCAAAGTTCGTTCACTCACTCACTCACTCACTCACTCACTCACTCACCAACAATAGCACTGTTTCCTGTTAAGTTAAAAAGCAGAAATTTGGGAAAAATGTATGTCTAGGGCAGCAGGTATCTGCTAAGACAAGACATTTCGATATATCAATATTAAGGGGTAGAAGCCCACCCACAATTGGAAAATTAAATACCCCAAAATCTCAGAAAAGCTCTGAATGATTTGATCGAAATTTGGTAATATTATAGAAAAAAGAAAATTAGCTGATCCGTGGTTTTTTATTTGTTGATATTTGTCAATAATAATGCTGTAGCGAGTGGCTATTTTAAGGCACCTCATTTTTTTCCACTCAGTGCAGACAAATGTTGCTGCCAGTTGAATGCTGCCAGCACAACAGCTCCAATCGCCAATAGCATGAACAGACAAGTGAATATGTGGAGGTGTGGCGACAAGGAAAAAGAGGCAGAATGATCTGTTGTGTGACCTCTGAAACAGAAGAAAGGAGGTTTACCAAAGCTGAAGTAAGATAAAGTTACACACATGTAGAACACAATACATGAGTCCTGCTGCCATTGATGGAATGAAAAATACCGGAGTAGCTGGATTTCTCACACCCAAGGCAATCAGCCACGACTGGTGGCACTAGCAGAGTTCAGAAGAGAGAAGTAGTGGACACTGAACATTGTGCTGGTCATCCAATTAGGAGAACCCCAGTCCACCTGGCGAAAAATTGCAGTCGAAACTCCCACAGAAGAATATGATATTCACACTGTTGCCTGGGGTACCAAAAATATTAGCATCTACAATGACTGAATATTGTGGATGCCTGGGGGCACCCCAAACACCCGACACAAACATTGCTTGGACATAAGTCTGAACAAACAAAAAGGTTTATTCATGGGATAACTCTTCAATACATGTTTTCCATGCCAGAACCACAATACAGCTAATAAAGCACACATAAATATTGTGTACTTTTCATCTTCTGTGCCTCTCTTTCTCTGCCTCCATTCCTTCAATCAAGCATTGTCCTCCTCCTCCCAACTCTGGCTCTCTGAGTTGAGGCAGGTGACTTCTTTTATGTAAACCACGCGAGTACAGTGTCCCATAATCGTGGCCCAAGAGCACTTCCAGGTTAAGCTAGAGCTGGACAAAGTAGGGTTCAGTAGTCCTCTCTGTGTCCCCTGGCAGCGCTCACAGAATCCAACAGGGCTGAGCCAATGAACTCGAGTTCCCATGATGTCCTGAATCAAGTAAAACATGATTTAGTTTTACAAATTTATTATCTGGCTATGGGATATATATTGTAATGGAAGGCTCTTGCCCAGACGGGACGCCCTTTTCAAGAGAAGCCCGGGGGAATGGGCATACTACCAGGAGTACCTCCCCTGGGACACAAGAGGACAGCCCCCTTGTTTTACATCGGGACCACGGAATTGGCGCTCAGAAGCTCAACCCAGTGGGGGTCCATGGCCACCGCCAGGAGGCACCTGGACAGCTCCAGAGTATGGGCATGCAGCACTTTCGCCACACTAACCTGGAAGTGCTGCTGGATGTTAGTCAAGAGACACCTGGAGCACTTCTGGGTGCACTATAAAGGAGGCCGTCTCACTCCATTCAAGAAGGTGGAAAGTGGACGAAGCTCAGGAGGGGAGGAGTAGAGGCGGAAGAAGGAAAGAAACCTGAGTACTGATTTGTGCGCTCTGTTCATACTGAGTAAGAAGGGAGAAATAAATGTGTGTGTTTTGGACATACGGTGTCTGTCTGTCTGTGTCTGGGGCCAGTCTTCTACAATATATATATATATATATATATACACACATACTAGGGGGCTGTGCCCCCTACTTGCTTTGTTCGCTCGCCCATGCCACAACCCCCACCCCCAGGGGCGCACTTCATGCTAGCCAGTTTGCATCTTTGCCGCTTGTGTTGTGAAGGGGGGGGGGGGCTGAGTGCACGCTAAAGACAGATCAGCTGCTGGCTTGCTGCTAGCTGCTACCGAGCTGCGTGATCTGCATGTCTCGATGCTTATCGATCATTTAAAAGCCTGTACAGCAGCTGTGGCTGCCGTGCTGCGTGATCTGTATGTTGCGCTGCACGTCGATCATTTAAAAGCCTGTACAGTGGCTGCAGCTGG
>JANRMT010062814.1:93935862-93951817 GCA_026402145.1 Polypterus bichir lapradei
TATCTATCTATCTATCTATCTATCTATCTATCTATCTATCTATCTATCTACATCTAACTCAAATAACCACTCATTACACAACTGAGGTATGAAGGAGAGCATCTCTGTATGTAAAATACATCAAACTTTAAAGCAGATGGGCTACAGCAGCAGAAGACCACTCCGAATGCCAAACCTGTTAACTAAGAACAGGCAAATGAGGCTACAATGCACACAGGCTCGCCAAAATTGGATAAAAGAAGATTGGAAAAACGTTGCCATCAACAACATGAAAGCATGGATCTATCCTGCCTTGTATTAACAGTTCAGGCTGGTGGAAGTGGTGTAATGGTGTGGGGGATATTTTCTTGGCACATTTTGGGTCCCTTAGTACTAAGTGAGCATCGTTTAAATGCCGCAGCCTGCCTGAGTATTGTTGCTGACCATGTCCATCCCTTTATGACTGCAGTGTAGCCATCTTCTGATGAGTACTTTCAGCAGGATAACGTTCCATGTCACAAAATCTCAAACTGGTTTCTTGAACTGGATAATGAATTCACTGTACTCAAATGGCCTCAACAGTTACTAGATCTCAATCCACTAGAACACCTTTGGGATGAAGTGGAATATGAGATTCACATCATGAATGTGCAGATGACAAATCTGCAGCAGCTGTGTAAAGCTATCATGTCAATATGGACCAGAATCCCTGAGGAATGCTTCCAGCACCTTGCTGAATCTATGCCACAAAGAATTACAGCAGGTAATTAAGGTAAAAGGAGGTCCAACCCAGCACTAGCAAAGAGTACCTAATAAACTGGGCGGTGAGTATACGTTGACCATAATGCTTATCTAAACTCTGTTTTCCTGTTTTATGGCATAAAGTGATGCAGTAGTCAAAATGACAGAAAGGTACAGTATCAAACAGAAGTACTTCTCAAATGCATATAGCTATGGTGAGCAACACATGTGTATACCTGTCTGTCTCCACTGTCATTACGACGTACAAATTACTCATTAAGCGTCTGTTACCTTGAGCTACTAAGGTTATGATTGGATAACAGCAATTTTAGCTTTTTATTTCCTTTCAGCATGAAATCTTTTATTCAGTTTCTTTTGCTCTCTCCTTGAACCCTAATGGTTTAGTTTAGTGTACAAACTGAAGGAAATAGGGACAGTTGTTTTAGTAAGAAACTCTGTGGGTGTAGCCTTTGTAATGTCAAACAATTTAACGGGTTGTCCCCAGGTGTGTATTCTTGTTTGAGAATCATATCTGGTCCAGTGAGACTATAAAGGCATCAATAACGTAGAACCAACTGATTTCTTACATCTAAATGGCAAATCATTTACTCAAGGACACCAGTGGAAATTAAGGGGAAGTGCAAGGAAGTCAAGACAGAAGTCAGGAAGCACTTCTGTCAGTCATGTTGTGAATATATTCTACACCTCTTCTTGCAATTCATTTAGTCTAATATGTGTTGCAAGTAGAATTTCATTGTACTCTATATATTTGACCATAATCTACTCTATAAATAAAATCCTAAGCCTAAAAGTGCAACGATTTTATGTGACATTTTTATGTCCCTTTTTTTTCACGCTTTAAATCGGTCTTTTTTTAAAATCTACATATATATGTTTGGTATTGAACTTTAATGTGATGTTGTTAGATTTTCAGATTCTTATTTCGTATTTAAATTATAAACTGAAAAATATCAAGAACTCACATCCCGCGAGACAAGACTTTGTGCCAAGAGATTTAACCACGACCGTGGTTGGAAATAAAAGACAAAGGGTAGGACAGTTGCTGTAAGGTTTTAAATGTTCAAAGTGCCACATGAGATGCAGAACAAGCCAGCAGCTGATCGAGCAAAGAGGAGGTAAAAAAAACCTGTATTTTAAAAATATAGATGCTTACAGAATAGTTATACCAACATACTATCGCACATAAAAGCAGCATTCTTAATTTAAGGTCTTACATTTCCTTTTCTAATTTACAAGGCAGCTTTCCCAAGTTCAGAACACTTTAGAATATCAGGATACATCATCACTGTTTAGAGGCCTATTTTTTACAGTTGGAGAACTGACAGATTAAATGACTTACTTAGGGATAAGCAGTGAATTGAAGGCTGGAAGTAAACCAAAAACCTTGAGGTTTAAGGTTCAGTATCTTAGAGGCCCTATAGGACACTTTTGAAATCCTCACTTCATTCCTGGTCTATTCATTTTACTTGCAAAATCTACTGTAATATGCATGCAGTGCAGATTGTTGTCTCATTTCGTAATGTAATGTGAATTGTTTTGTGAAATGCTTTCCTATTGCCCTCCTAATGAAAGAGTCTATAGAAATGATTGAATGATCATTTTGATTGATTGATTGAATTCAAGTTAATAAATACCACTGAAGATTAAAGCCGAACAATTCTTTAACATGTACTTGAGGAGGGAGTGAGTGAATAGCAGAACAATGTTAAATGTGAGACAGGGATGAATTCCAGTACATGCCTTTTGCAGTATGTTAGCCACAAGGCACAATGATACTGGGTAATTGCATAAGAGAAGTCTCATTTCAGATTATTTTTAGAAGCTCATCTAATCAAAGTGCTATTAATATTCTTGTGAAAATGTTCATCTTAGAGGGATGCTCTAATTCCCAGAGAGGCAGGCAGCTAAAGGAGGATAAGTGAAATGGTCTGCTCTAAAATAAAACTGTGCCACAGCTCTACACTGAAGTAAAAACACGAATAGCTGTAAGGCTTAGTATTGAGGGCAGCTCAGCCCAGATTACTTTAAAATTACACTTGCTTCTTATTTATAAGTCAGCATAATTACAGTCATATTTTCCGACATAGTAAGTTGGTGCCAGTAAGTGAAATTTCTGTCTGAATTTTTTTTTGATTTAGTAATACATCTCTTTGACATTATTATATTCTTTAATTGAAATTTGGCACTGAACCTTAACAATCCAATGATAGTAAACACCTGAATGATGATGGAGATAAAAACACGTTACTCTTAAGTGAATGATCATACCGCAACTAAATAGGAAATGGTATTGTGCAACTGTGATAAGGTTAATGAGTCAATGAAGGATTAAAAGTTAATACACTTCTTACTTTTACTTTGTGTTCTAGTAGTCAAGCACGTTACCTTGCTTAACTGTTGAAAAAGAAAAGGACAAGTGTCATCGGGATACAGATCCACATGAGATGATTTCAAATTTTACCACACACCCTGTAACTTACACACCTTTGGAATAGGACAACCTATCTCCTGGAACGCCTTGACCTGTGTCAGAGCAATTGACATACCAGCAGACCTACATCAGCCCATCCATCCATTTTCTGTATAAGTTTTCTGTGAACCTCAATTGGACGAGCAAATGGGGACAGTGATATAAAAGGAGGGAGAACTGAACTCTTTTACACAGGAGTTATGGAATCTCAAGCTATCTGATACTTGAACACAGAAATTGTAAAACAGTTAAGCCTAGTCAACTTTTTCAGTTTTCCAGTAGTAATGTGGTACAAAGGTCAACAGTTTGGAATGCATTAGACTTCTGTCTCATTTGTTTACTTTCTTTTTTGGATACTAATTCTGTAACTGTTATTTTAATTTTTTTGTGATATCACCATGTTGTGTAAGATAACTATTGTCAGGGCCACAGCAATATTTTTCCCCTTCTTCATTTTACTTTGTGTTTTTCATTTCACCGTGTTTCCAGTGTCATTATATAAAACATGTTTTGAAAGACATAACTTAATTTTAGTTGAACAAAATCACATATATGCTTACCTGATGTACTCCATGTGAGGCCATGATTGGCATTAATGTTATGATTGTACTGATTGTTGCACTCACAAGAGGACAGGATTGGGAATGACAGAGTGTGATGTAGAGAGACAAAGCAAGGAGTCATAACCAGAAGATCAATCAGAGTGAAGCATCTAAGCTCAAAATGCAAACTGAACTGACAAAAATCAAGGACACATGAGAACGAAAAAAAACTTTAAAAGAGAGAAATTTGTCATAGTTTTGTTTTGAAAAATTCAGACAGTTGGACTTACTAAAGAAGGATTTTAAATACTGCCATGAATGATGATGTCATGACAGTGTGACCTATGGTACGTGCCCCCAGGAACCCATACTAACATCCTAATAAACCAATTGTGGCCATCAGGAACCAAGATGGTGTTGCAGTAAAAATAATAAATAACAAACAATTAAAATATTAACATACTTAATGTAGCTGTGAAATGAAATCAAATAACATACACCAAGAATGAAAAAATTAACCAAATTAATAAATGTGTGTTCACTCATTACATACAGTATGTCACTACTTAAAAGTGATTTTTATTAATTAAAATAAAAAAAAAATCATTAATTAAAAAAATGCCAATGATAAACTTAACAAAACCCAATAGCAACAATAACTTAGTTAATTAAATACATTTAAAAATTTACTGAAACTAACATAATATAATTATAAACAAATGAGTGGACTAAGAAGGGTAAAATGAAAAAAATAAAAGAAATAACAAAAACAATAAATAGAGTTGTCCTGTTTCAGTCAGGGTTCCTCTCCTGGCTGGGATTTAAAGTCTTGTGTCATGTGTTTGTTCTGTTCATTTGTATGCCTTTTTTATGTTAATGTTGCTTTTGATGGTTATATGTATTCTTCTTTGCTTTTGATCTTGTCTTTAAGCTGCCTGTATTATGTCCCATGTGTTTTATGGGAGGTCCCCCAAGAGATAATGCCTTTTACCAATTACCACCACCCTATAAATCTGGTGGGTCTTCCACAGTTCCTGGTAGTTCATTTTGAACATGCCTGGAAGTGGTGAGTTTATTTGTGCCTTTTTCTGTGCTTTTGTGAAATAGTGGATTTTCAGCCTATTAGCTCTGTTTTTGACCTTGCTCTGCCTTCGGTTTTAAGCAACTCCATTTTGCATTTTGTGCTATACAAAGCTTGTTTTTGTTTCAGAGCGTTTTGGATAAGTGTTTGCCCTTGTTACTAGCCTGGTTTGACGGTTTTCCCCTCCAGTGGAAATTCTTTTTCTGGGACTTACATGCTTTGGGACTCCTAATTCACAACAAGAATAAACAACAATCTCCAAAAATGAAAACCAAAATGCAATGTCTGAAAGCCAAAAAAATGTAATTTTAAAAATCCATAGCATCTGAAGATTCTTCTTTTTTTTAATTTGGTAACTAAACATTATAACAAAACACAACACAACCAAATGAGAATAACATAGCATGGGCAATAGTATGGTTTTAAAATAACCCAAAAAGAACTCAGCATGCAATGACAACCTGAACAACAGAGCTTTACGACTAGAGAGCCCCAATTAAAATGGTTCAATGTACACGCAAAAACAGCATAAAAAAGTTAAGCATGGGACCAGCATGTTTATTTTAGAATTATATTATTGACTTCTTGCCAAGCTCTGAAAAGGTTTTGAACAGATCCTTGCCAAGAGAAACTGATTTTTTTTTAAACTTGATTTACTATAGAACACTACTCTCATGCACTTTGGCAAAAGCCTTCTCTAAGTATACAAAACATCTGTATATAGGACTAGGAGGAGCAGTATAATGCAATTTATTTCCTTGTATTTTTATTTCGTTTTGAAATTTAGGAGATAACCTAAACCTTTACTTTATTTGCAGATAATCCCTATATGGAATTGTATTATTATATCATTTACTTTAAATGTCTATTACTATCTTATGGAAATAAAGATGTGAAAGGTCTAATACTGTGATAGTTATTATTAATAAGTATATAGTGTATACTTTCAAATGATTTATAACGTGAAAAAAATTATTACAACTGTTTTACAATTTTTCTTGGAGTTTATATTATATTTGTTGCCACGGTTGTGGCCAAAACCAAGTATCATTGATATTAATAATCTGCATGGAGTGAAACATAAAACAAAACAAACTATACTAAAACAAGTTAACAGTAAAAGACTGGAATGGCACAAAGGAAGAACAAAAAATGTAAATGGGGTGTGGCACTATTGTGATCCGAACAGCTTAGTTAAAGAGTTTCGCTTCTTGGTATTTGCCCTTAATAGTTGTTCTTATTTTAGACTTCTTTTTTTATGTTTTAGTTATTCTTTTTCTAATTGTTTTCTCCTTATGGCTTCTTATCTTCATTATAGTACAAATGTTCTTATTTAAAGTTAATAAATCAATTTATTTAACTTTTGTTTGAAATCATTGAGTTTTGGAAAGATTTTTTCCTCTTTTTGTCATAGCAATGATTAATTTTCCTAGTCACCTGTGTGTAGTGTTACCTGGCCTGTATTAATGTTTTGTTTTGTGATTGTTTTTGTTAATTTTGAATCATTTTTCTTGTTTTTTATTGTAAGATTTGTTGTTTACATTTACTACTTGTTTGACCTTATACAATGTGACCTACACATTTAAGATACAATTGGTTACAATTCTTTTGTTTTTCCAGTTGGAGCACAGGCAGGTGAACTGACTTTCTCATGGTCACACAGGATCAATAGTAGAATCTGAACCCACAATTTCAGTGGCTGAAGTCCAAAGCCTTAACGACTACACTACACTGCCTGGCTTGTGTTAAATGTGCTGTCATTTCATGTGCTTTATGGTAGTGCCACAATGGGTGGGGTTCTCTTGAATTCGCTGCTGCTGGTTCCATTTTCTGGCTTTATATTCTGTGTCAAAAGTGAGACCCAGGAGAGGAGCACTGAGTTTGCATTTGTTTAAAAGTGGGTAATGTTATTTCTTGATTTTTCTGGTTTTCATACAATTTTTCTTGGGTAGAATATTGTGAATTCTTCACCATATTGGGTTTTAAGAAAATCGTTTTTGCCTTACTTTCCATCATTTTCCCCATTTTTCTATTTCTATTAATAAATTCTTCTTTTATTATGATTACCCTTTGGATTGTCTGTACAAGCCAGATATTGTACAGTTTCTCCCCCTTGTGTTATGCACTGAGGTATATTTATTTAGACATGAGGCAACACTGAGATCACTGTTTCTGAGCCCTCACTTTGTCTATTTAAGGCCACAGATGAGTATGCCCAGATCATAAGATAATAACACTTGTGTTTTTGTAAAGGAGGTTTGTAAATATTGTTATGTTCTTTGGATTTTTCTGACTTTTTTGACCATTTTTGCAGTGTTTAAAGGACTGTGATTTCTAGATTTAATGTTAGGATTTTGTTTGCTTAGGATTGCCCTTAAGGAAACTTTTTTTTGCCTTTTTTTGCTCCTTTGAGCATTATTTCATGTATTTCTCTATTTTTTGCTCCCTCACCATAGAGTGGGAGTGAAAGCTTTAGATTCATGAAAAATTTCCCCTGTTACCAAAAGCATCGATATCTTGATGATGGGTGTGTGTCTGTGTGTGTGTGTCTGTGTGTCACAGTTTCTTGAGGATGGTCTAGACCTGAAATGGCTGAACGGAAAAATACCAAACTTGAAACTTAAACCTGTTATGAAATGACGATGTGCTGATTAGCTTCTGAGCCTAATCGTGAAAGAGAAAGAGGCACTCTAGAGGAACCCTCCAATACTGTAATTCTGCAATTATTTATGAACTCTTGTCATTAATTGCTATTATAATCAGCTATTTAATGATCAGGAAGATCAGCATCAGAGCAGTAAATAATTACTGAAATATTACAGGATAGTTTGTGTAACTTGGTTCCTAGGGCACAAAGCCTACTGAAGCTCACGTCTGAATTATTTTCTATTAAACCCTTTTGTTTATACAGATTACATGTTGCCATTCCGTGCACAAGCTAAAGTTTTTGGTCATCTTCCTATTTTAGAGGACTTTCCTTGAATTTTGGTAGCATGTCTTCTTTTGGATCTGCTAGGCCAGAAGCCTGCAGTTTGTGGGTTTAAGGTGAGCCACATTTAGAATGCGTCAGCTAGGGTACGCTGGTCAGGTTACGGACATGCCTTTATGGTCATTTTAGGGTCCTCTCTCCCTGTTTGCTATGTTTATGATTCCAAATCACAAGGTATTTGTAAGGTATTTTTAATTTGTATTTAACTTTTGTAATTTTTAACTTGTATTTTTAACTTGTAAGTTTCGGACTTTAGTATATATTTAGTACATATTTTGAACTTTTAACATCAGTTCTGCATTTTTTAGGCCTATTTAGAACACAGCCTGCAGTTGGAGGACTAGCTGGCTGCTTCTTCTAGGCAGGTTAGTAAAATCCCTGACCTGTTTTTTGGGTCTTTTAGAAAACTCAAACCTCCTCTTTCGCCACATCTGGAACTCTGTGTTGCAACAATAATCCTGGTGATGCTTACTGTCACATGTCACCCCTATAAAAGATGGTAATGTACTCAGAAATGTGTCTGAACATTGCAATCAAATTCTTGTAATATACAAAGAAATGAAAAAAAAAAACTCTCAAGAACTTTTGTTAATTTCTGATATTCTTTTCTTTTTAGTGTTCAGATTTTGTTGAAAGATTGCCTATTCTCTTGTGCTTCTGAGCCCAGTTTTCATTTTGAATGAGTTTGCAATTTAATTTAATGAGACATTCATTAACTTCTGACACTAATGCTTCCCCAGGAAAACTGGGGACCTAAGTGGGACCTTCTTCTTGGGCCTCTGACTGCCACTCGATTTTTGCCACTCAAAAATCCACTACATTAGTAGTTCTTAAAACAGCTTTAATTTGAACAATAAATATCTTCCTATTATAAAAGAAAATCTTGAGACGAGACAAGACTATTTCCAAGAAATTCTTTCAAATCCTTTGAGACGAGACTATTGCCAGGAGATTTTTTTAAAGTCCCGCCCTTTTCTCAAACATTTTCAACCATGCCCACAGTCCTCTCACCTCTCATTTGTGTGAATGCTTTTGTCAGACACAGTTCCTGTGCTCTCAGCTCTTATAAATTTTTAAGTTTTCTTCACTTTAAGTTCCCAATAAAAGAAGACTTATTATGTCCAAATCTTAATGAAGAATTTCATCTCGAAGGGTCATCAACAGAAGAAATGAGTGAACGGACAATCCTAGCACAGAGAAATGATGAAGTCAAATGAATTAACAAGAAAATTGTTGATCGGTTACACGGCAGATTGGTTAAATGTGTATCAAATGACTATGCGGAAACAGTTGGTGGTGATGGTGCAGAAGATGAAAACATCAACTTACAATATCCCGTACAATATCCACAACCATTAACACCATCCAGTCTTACTGTTGAAAGAAGGACGTACCGTAATGTTATTGCATAATTTATGTATGAGTGATGGCCTATGCAATAGGACAAGATTAGTTGTATTCAATATTGGTCAAACAATTCTGACATGTAAAATTTTAACAGGCAACAAGAAAGGAAACGTAGTACATCTTCTGCGGAAAACATTAGACACCAAAGGAGATCTTAATATGCCATTTGTATTAAAACATTTACAGTTTCCAGTTAGAATAGCTTTTGCTATGACAATTCACAAATCACAGGGACAAACATTCGAAAAAGTTGGTTTATTTATAAGAGAAAAAGAAACAATATTCACTCACGGGCAGTTATAGGTTGCATTGTAACAATGTAAGTCCAAACACAGAATCAAAATTCAAAGTGATATTGACAAAAAGTTCATTTCAAATATTGTTTTTACTGAAGTTTTACAGTAAAAGTGTAAGTTTAAAAAGTATTTTCATGTTAATTTCAAAGCCAAACAGAACAAAAACGTAGAACGCAACGAATACCTCTAATGCAACATGAAATATCATTTTCTTTCAATTTATTATGTTTTACTATTTTTTACTATGGTTAATTACTCGCTGTAATGTAAAATAGTTAGGTTTATTATGCATGTGTAACAATTCCCTTGAAAATAACAATCTATTTAAATTGTAGATCCGCTTCCCCATACACAAGCGGCAGAACAGTGAAGTGGCTAGCGAGTAGCGCCTGCATGGGGGTTGGCGAGTGAAGCGAGCAGGGGAGAGAGCCCCCTAGTATAAAAAAATAACAAACAAAGAAGCACACATCACAGACTTAACTATAACTTTTTGATGTGTTTCCTTTATAAATTAAGGTCTGATTAGCAATAATAATAACTACTACTACTAGTACTACTACTACTAATAATAATAAAAATTATAAAATAAAAACTACTAATGCTTATTCTGAATGTGCTTAATAAACTTACTTAATGCAGTACACACAGGGTCAAAATGAAATTGAATATTTAAATATTTAAAATTTGTGCATTGGTGAAATTTACAAACATGTCCTGAATGGAAGAACACTCAGACCTCTTAATATGTTGACTAATGTTAGCAGCCTTTAACAACGTGTAGAGCTCCAGAGGCTTATATGGCAATATCAAATAATACTCAACCATGTGTCAGACAAGTACTATAACATCAGGTAATATCTGTTAAACATGCGATATCAAAACTATTACACATAATGCTATTGTTACTCCGGTAAACTGCTAGCTTTAGTGTAAAGACAATTGATGTAACATTGCTTAGCTTACTGGAAGTCAAAAAATTGATATTTCTGAACACATCTGCAAGTACAACACAAGCTGCTTCTTCATACTTTTATTTTTTCTTTTCTTGCTCGTTTTCATCTCTCTACTTATTAATGGAAAATGAGCACTGCAGATGACTGTCAACAACATTAATTCGGAGATTCATGAAATAATAATAACGATTAGGCAGGCCCCTCCCCATGTCGGTCCTTCAATCACGAGTTCCATGCACACTACGTGAAGGGGTAACTCTGTCTGGCAAACTAGGAAAACACAAAAACTTATGGGACATTCCTTTTGTCCAATTTGAACACAATGTCATGTTCGTACAGTGTTCGTGCATGAAAACAATTCAGACCATCTCCTGTCAGTTCGCTGTTCTTGTGTTGAGCCTTGGAGAGGCATTGCTTTTTCAAAAAAATAGCAAAAAGTAAAGTAAGACTGTAAAGAAATGGGAATTATATGAAAGCTCAAAATATTATAGTAAAGATGCCTCAACTTTGCTTTTACTTTTAATCAGTATTCAGGCATGTCAATATGCTTAATGTCATACACCTGGAGGACAGAATAACTGAGGCTTTCACTGTGAGGGTATTTGCAACTTTTGAATCACATTGATGGATGTCAAGCGTGTAATCCTGCAATGAGTAGTACAACAACCTTACTCTAACAGTAGTATCATTGGAAAAACATAAAAAAAATGAGGTAACATTAGGAAGTAGTAAGAGATAAACTTGAAGAAAGAGTATTAGAGATAATTTGGTGAAAGAAACACAACTACTGTACAGCAGCAATTAGGAACCTTCTTGGTCAAAACTGGGACAAGGCAAAACAGTGTGTTTTGTTACTTGAAAATATTTAGAATTCTCATCAAGGGTTTGAACCAAATGTGTATTTGACAGAAAAAGGTTGATTAACATCTTCTTGTTTCTGTGTCCATTTCAGGATTTTAGAATGTACCATTATCTTTCTCTAACACAGTTTGTCAAAAAAGGCTACAGATTTAGCCTTAGTTAAAGGTCTCTGATTCATTTCCTGTGAAATATCTCAAAGAAAAAAATCTGTAATACACCACGTGCCAAAGACACATATAGGCAGTCACGGAGACACTGACCCCAATTGTGTTTTGACCAACATCTACAATTAAGATGAGGAAGTGAAAGGAAGAAAATAAAGGCACTGTCACAGTCTGTAGGCAGGCCTAGAGGGCCAGAAAGGGGAAAGGCCTGCCATGAGCCTAATTAACGAAAGTGCCAAATGCCTGTGTAAGACCTGCAGTAAAGCAGATTTTGGTCTCTGCTGGCAGATGGTATGTAATAACCACCAGGGAGTTCTGTTCTTTTTCACTTTATACATATACATTGTCATAAATGTGGTATAGGATGCTATTTATGTACAATATTGAGATTTCTGAATAACTCTGAGGCATCAGAGGATTTCATACAATCCCACAGATGTATAGAATACATAATATGATTTTAAGTATTATAATCCTTGTACATCCATTTGTTTTGCACTAACAAGGGTTCCTTCAAAGCTGCCCACATCTAAATGATAGGGAGCAATGTAATCTATCATGTATGCTACCTCACAAGTAAAACCTCCATGGGTAAAACAACAAGAGAAAGAGAGTAAAAAGACAGAGAGAAAACTGGTAATAGTCCTACAGGTCGCCAGAGCACAAGAAAATGGTGTTTAGTCTAAAGTACCAGAGAAGTGGGCAAGGACTGGACGACTAGCAAGAGGGCCGTAGGCTGGCAAATGACAGCAGAAAGCTTACAACTCTAACATTAGGGTTATTGCTAAGAGAAAGGGACCAAGCACTTATAGATTACATAGGACTCTATCTCTGTTTTCCTTTGTTAACATTTTTGTTTATTTTCCCCATACTGATGTTTTTATTATGTCCTGTTCATTGTTGTTTTTATTAAGTGTTTTGGTTTTCTTTTTGCAATACTTTTGCAATTGACTTTAATTCTTTTGTATGTCATTCTTGTTCTCTGTATGATGAGCCCAAAGTTTTGGGACCCTTTGGTGTAGCAACTGTGAGGACCACCTTAAACCTTTTTAAAGCCTCATTCCAGTGCAGAGGCATTAGCTTCTGCTTTTGCTATCAATTTGCTCTTAAAAACAACATTTTGTGTTGGCCTTTTCTATTTTGAATCCACTACTCGCTTAAGATTATTTCACAGTTCTCCTGTCCCATTTTTGTTTTATATATTTTTGGTTCACTGCTGTACAATTTTTCCATGTATTCCTGTGGTAGCTGCTTGCAGGATTTGCCTTATCTCTTTTTTAACTTTGGCTGCTTTTTATTTGTTTCCTTTCCCTAAGTGATTCCAGAAAGCTCCATATATGCTGAAGTCAAGGACGAAGGCTCTGAGTTGGCTGATCCAGTACTGTTAGTGTTTCATATGCAGATTTCCACTCCATGTAGGTTTACGGCAATAAATTAACTCAAAGATACTGAATAATGAAGCAAAATATGTATATATTTTTCAGCAACATTTTGACCAGATCCCCTACATTTGACCACTCAGATCATGGCAGAGCCACCAACATGCTTCACAGTAGCCTGCAGACTGATACAATGTACAAATGTACTTTTCCAGTTTTCCAGTTGAGATTGCTATCAAAAATCAAGCCTGTTTTGTCTAAACAAAACCTTGAAGCAGTGATACATGCTTTTATAACCTCTTGTCTAGATTACTGCAATGTGCTTCTTTATGGAATTAACTAGGCCTCCTTTGCTTGCCTACAGGTGGTGCAAAATTTTTAACTAGTACAAGTAAGCAAGAGCACATTACCCCAATTTTGGCTTCCCTTCACTGGATTCCAGTTCGTTTTCAAATCCATTTTAAGATTGTTGTATTTGTTTTAAATACTTTAATGGTTGTGCCCCATTTTATCTGTCGGAATTGCTGCACCCATATGTACTGTCTTGCTCTCTTAGGTTAGTAGATCAGGTGCTTTTACTTGTTCCTAAGACACGCTGCAAACTTAGAGGTGACAGGGCTTTTTCAGTTGCAGCTCCAAAACTCTGGAACGATTTAAAATTGCAAGGTCGACAGGCTCCTTCACCTGCTGTCTTTAAATCTTATTTCAAAACACACTTTTACTCCCTGGCCTTTGACCCAGTGTGAGATGTTGACTGGGACCCTAGTTGACTTTCTGTGTACTTTTTTTATTATGAATTTCTTCAGCTCTTATGTGTTTTTCTTTCTTTTACCCTTTTGGTTATTGTGTGTCTTATACACTCACCTAAAGGATTATTAGGAACACCTGTTCAATTTCTCATTAATGCAATTATCTAATCAACCAATCACATGGCAGTTGCTTCAATGCATTTAGGGGTGTGGTCCTGGTCAAGACAATCTCCTGAACTCCAAACTGAATGTCAGAATGGGAAGGAAAGGTGATTTAAGCAATTTTGAGCGTGGCATGGTTGTTGGTGCCAGACGGGATGGTCTGAGTATTTCACAATCTGCTCAGTTACTGGGATTTTCACGCACAACCATTTCTAGGGTTTACAAAAAATGTGTGAAAAGGGAAAAACATCCAGTATGCGGCAGTCCTGTGGGCGAAAATGCCTTGTTGATGCTAGAGGTCAGAGGAGAATGGGCCGACTGATTCAAGCTGATAGAAGAGCAACTTTGACTGAAATAACCACTCGATACACCCGAGGTATGCAGCAAAGCATTTGAGGCGGATGGGCTACAACAGCAGAAGACCCCACCGGGTACCACTCATCTCCACTACAAATAGGAAAAAGAGGCTACAATTTGCACGAGCTCACCAAAATTGGACAGTTGAAGACTGGAAAAATGTTGCCTGGTCTGATGAGTCTCGATTTCTGTTGAGACATTCAAATGGTAGAGTCAGAATTTGGCGTAAACAGAATGAGAACATGGCTCCATCATGCCTTGTTACCACTGTGCAGGCTGGTTGTGGTAGTGTAATGGTGTGGGGGATGTTTTCTTGGCACACTTTAGGCCCCTTAGTGCCAATTGGGCATCGTTTAAATGTCACGGGCTACCTGAGCATTGTTTCTGACCATGTCCATCCCTTCATGACCACCATGTACCCATCCTCTGATGGCTACTTCCAGCAGGATAATGCACCATGTCACAAAGCTTGAATCATTTCAAATTGGTTTCTTGAACATGACAATGAGTTCACTGTACTAAAATGGCCCCCACAGTCACCAGATCTCAACCCAATAGAGCATCTTTGGGATGTGGTGGAACGGGAGCTTCGTGCCCTGGATGTGCATCCCACAAATCTCCATCAACTGCAAGATGCTATCCTATCAATATGGGCCAACATTTCTAAAGAATGCTTTCAGCACCTTGTTGAATCACTGCCACATAGAATTAAGGCAGTTCTGAAGGCGAAAGGGGGTCAAACACCGTATTAGTATGGTGTTCCTAATAATCCTTTAGGTGAGTGTATGTTGGGCTTTATTGTACAGTACTTTGATCAGCCCTCATGTTTTTTTTAAAGTGCTTTATAAATAAATAAATTAATAATTAAATAGATAAATGTACTTTTACCATTTTGTCTTCTGACATATGCATGTGTTTGTAAATGTAAATTTTTTAATTTAGACTCATTGTCATCTGACACTGATTTTCACTCTCTGCTTTATAGTCCTTCACGTACTTGCTGCCTTTCTGAAAGAATATTTTCTTAGCAGCAACAAAGTCTACAAAAGCATTTCATAAAGTCTTCTCTGCATGGTCAAAATGTATACTTTAGTGTTAGATTAACCTGCCAGATGTTGAGCTTGGATTTTCTTCTGCCCCTTCACAGTTGTGAAAGGATTCCACACAACACAGAGAAAGGTTTGGGGGCAGCTGCCTGTATACTTGAAACAGGCTGCCAAAACAGAAATTTGTGGTTCAAAAATGGTAGAGGTCTTAACAGACTTCAGTCCAACACATAACAGTACAGACAGGCAAACATGGCGGTTTTAAAGCAGGGCAGGGGAAGTGATGTCATTGGGGCAGGAACTGGAAGTGACATCATCGGAGCCAAAACTGGAAATGACGACATCGGGGGCCAGAAACAGAAGTGAGGTCATCGGGGCTGGAACCAGAAGGGACATCATCTAGTCCAGGCGAAATATCCTGTGGTTGGTCCGCCGATGAAAAAGAGGACGGATCAGTGCACTCTGCCACCCCCTTGTCTGGCATGGAATTATCCCTTTGTGAGCCCTTCAGCTGTCTCCCATGCACATGTGTGTGACACAGTGTACAGTATAATCTCTTCTGGCAGCACTTCCAGGTGTGGCAGAAGTGCTGCAATTCAAGGCTCTATAATCCTCTGGGCACCCCCTGGTGGTGGCCACGGGCCCCAACAGGGTTGAACATCTAAGTTCTGATCCTGTGGCCCAGATGCAGACCAGGGCGGCTGCCCTCTTGTGGTCCAGGGGAGGTATTGTCCCTCTCCTGGTCCTTCCAGGCATCC
>JANRMT010062814.1:93956817-93971254 GCA_026402145.1 Polypterus bichir lapradei
TACATTGAGCACTACTGGAGTGGTTGCGGGTAAACTACATTTTAAAGACGGTATAACAGAAGAGGTAAGTAGTACTAACAGCAGCTAAAATGTATATGGATCATCTCTCGGTAGTAGATCCCTTTTGAAAGGCGCTACACGACGGCTGTGGTATAGAAATTACATTTTCTATGTGAAAGTCCAAATTTCTGCCTCTAATAATGTGCCTTACCAGCAATTAAAGAAAATTAGTTTTGTGTCCTCTGCAGTGTTAAGAGAGAAAGGCTTTGGTTTGGGATAAACGGAAAAAAGGTGTAAAGAAAAGAAAGTTGCCTTTTTCTTTTCTTTTATATAGTATAGAGAGATGTGTTCGCTGACGATATGATCGCCTTTTGGGGACAGTCGCGGTGGGTCTTGTGCAGACTGGTGAGACGTCCCAGCTATTAATCGGCTGTGATGGCACTGTCAGTCCTTCACTCCTGTGCGTGTCTTCATAAGAGCTGACGACCTCATAATCGTATACGTGCAAAATAAAGTGCGAAGCGCCTTAATATTATTTTGCCGCAGAAGCGCAGTCAGCGTGTGAAAGGCCGGCACAGCTATGCGAGCGCCAGCTGCTCGACTTTGGCTGGGCAGGAGACGCCAGTTTTTACAGACACGTTCACATGATCAAAAGTCTCCGCGCTCTTTGGAGGTCATTCATATACAAAATACCCGCGCCTCGCAGCGGAGAAGTAATGGGTTAAAGAAGTAATGAAAAAGAAAAGGAAACATTTTAATAATAACGTAACATGATTGTCATGAGTGTTGCTGTCATATACATGCCTGCCTAAATAAGTCACCCTCGCTTCGCTCTTACTTTTTTACCGTTCATTTAATCATGGCTAGTGGCGGAAAAATTATAAAATGGAAGGAGGATTACACTGAGTATGGCTTTACCAAAACAATTATTGATGGCGAATCGATTATTCATAAAGCTTGAATTGGTGATCTGTTTTTGTGTGTTAACCTCATATCTTTTCATACTTCTTCTCAAACCAAGGTGGTGTGAGGCTAAAATGAATTGGGATGCGCTGATCAATGTTATCGGTGTACCAGGAAATCATGCATTGACAAAAGTTCCCCTTTGATTGTAATGCAAAGTGTGATTAAATGCATTATTTTTTAACGCGTTATGGAGCACATGCATCGAAGCTTCTCAGCTGTGCTTGTGCTAAGAAAATTAAACATTTTAAAAATAACGTAACACGATTGTCAATGTAACCTTTTGTAAGTAGTGCCTGGAGGATTCAGTGTGGAGAAAGTCTAGAGACAGAGTGTGTATTAACGTGGATTTCTCTGTATTTGGTGGCAGTGTGACGAAGTTGCTTCGGAAGACGGCGTTAGCCGCGGAGCTCAGCTCAGAGCGAAATGAGGTAAATGGGAGGGGAGATGATGACGTGACTCCCCCACCCGCCTGAAGTTTCAATCCCCCACAAACACAGTCTCTCGGAATTTGCATAAGCACACCCCTTCACCTGTAACTTAGTTACAAAGTGATCAAAACTCTCGTTTATATCCTGCGTCCTCTCATTAAACTTGTATCCTGCATCTCGCTTCTTATTGTTTCGCTGCCCCGCTAACTTAAAAGCCTTGTGCAGCGCCTGTCAGTTGAAAATTGATTGTTTGCTTGCTTTTATCGCTCTCTCTCTCTGCTCCTAGCGGAACTGTCATCTCTGACTTGTCATGGAGCACGTTTAAGCTCATGTGTTTGCAGTGTTTGAATAAAAATCCTTCTTGTTTCTACGACCTCCTGTGTCTCTGTGCAAATCTGTGACCCAAGCGTGACAATATATTCCGACGCTAACTTTACATATTCCAGCGCTGAGTTTATATATTTAAGTTTTAACTTTAGGTGGCAGTGTGACGAAGTTGCTTCAGAAGACGGCGTTAGCCACGGAGCTCAGCTCAGAGCGAAATGAGGTAAATGGGAGGGGATATGATGACGTGGCTTCTCCACCCGCCGTAACTGTCAATCCCCCACAAACACAGTCTCTCGGAATTTACATAAGCACACCCCTTCACCTGCAATTTTAACTTAGTTACAAAGTGATCAAATCTCTCGTTTATATCCTGCGTCCTCTCATTAAACTTGTATCCCGCATTACCCGTGGGCACGAAAAGCACCAGCGGCAGCCTGCCTATTAAGTTAATTTAAAGTTTAGGTTTATACCTCGCTTTGTTTCCGAAGTAGCTGTACTGATGAATATGGTAGTATGTCACTCGCTCGCTTCTTAATGTTTTGCTGCCTTCTCAATTATATAATGCATGTTTTGTTCAGCGTATTTTGGAGCTCTTCCTGGTTTTCTACATAGTGCGTTGACAGTCAGTTCACGTGATTACGTGGGCGGCGTAATGATGTCACACGAAACTCCGCCCCCACGGCGGTCAAGCTCAACTCCATTACAGTAAATGGAGAAAAATACCCTCCAGTTATGACCATTACGCGTAGAATTTCGAAATGAAACCTGCCCAACTTTTGTAAGGAAGCTGTAAGGAATAAGCCTGCCAAATTTCAGCCTTCTACCTACACGGAAAGTTGGAGAATTAGTGATGAGTCAGTGAGTGAGTGAGTGAGTGAGTGAGTGAGTGAGTGAGTGAGTGAGGGCTTTGCCGTTTATTAGTATAGATATATATATATATATACTCGTATATATATAACTGAAAAACCAAAATTGTTTCAGGCATACCGGATGTAAACCTCAGCTTTCTTCGATCCCCACATTCCCCTCAATACTTGCTATAGGGACTTCATTGGGACTTCACACCATTTTTTGAAGCATGGAGCAAGGAGGGCTGTGATGCTGCACTGACCACCCTTAAAAAAGTCAATGGAGAGGAAATTCAGATATGGGGCCAAAGAAGTTTATTGGGAATCTACAGTTTGAACACAAATTCTGGTGGTCTATAGCACAAGAGTTGCGCATCCTTGGAACAGATTTATTGGTAGCATGCTGAGTGGTCCTGTACTTTGGAAAAGGAAAGTTGCATCTGTGTGGGAGAGAAATACCTGTTGCTGGGTCATCATGACCTCAGCCTTCAAGTCATTAACACCCTTGTTCCTACCAGGCTCATACCTTTGGCAAGAAACCCTGTCAGTGGCTTTCACCTTCTGGCTCAGAAAAGCTAAAAGGCAACACCACTATTTGGCAGATCCTGACACCTGAATATCAACCTGAACAGCCTCCATCTGCCACTACTGGTACAGCTGTCATCACCTTGTGGCAGTGCAGCACAGCTGATTTGCCAGAACACCAAAGCCAACAACTTTACTTTCTGCTGGAGGAGTATTTGGACTTCTTTGCTTCCAGTGAAGAGGACTGCAACAAAACAAATCTGGCTGAGCACCACATCAACACAGGCAGTGCTGCCCTAATTCATGTGTGGCCATACCAGCGGTTGTTCACCAAACATCAGATAGATGTAGAAATGATCAGAGAAATTGCTGAAGCAGATGTGATTGAACCATCATCAAGCCTGTTGTTAGATCTAGCATTCCTTATCAAGAAAATGGATGGTAGCTGATATTTTTGTTTTGACTACAGGAAGTTAAATGCTATCACAAAACTGAGCTCTGCCTCGTAAAAATGATGCCTTTGATCATGTAAATGGCTCCAGTTGGTTCAACTCCTTTGATTTAAACAGTGGCTATTGGCAAGTCGCTTTAGCACCAGTGGTCCCAGAAAAGACTGCCTTCACCTTCGGGCAATAGCTGTAGCATTTTATAGTCATGCCTTTTGGACTGAGCAATACCCTGGGCACATTTGAATGTCTCATGGAGTGAGTGGTGGCTGGCATTCCACCAAGTTGCTGTGTTACATATTTGGATGAAATGTCAGTCCACACCCTTGACTTTGACAGAGCCCTAGCCTGCCTAAAGGAAGTGTTTGCTGCCATCTTGAACACAGGACTTAAGCTGAACCTAGCAATGTGTCACCTACTGCTGACAGAAACCAAGTTTTAGGGTCACATGGTCTCTGCAGTGGGGGATAGCTACTGACCCCAAGAAGATTACTAGTGTGCGTGATTGGCCAAGGCCCCTTTAATGTGCAAGAGCTTGGCAATTTCCTGGGATTAGCATCTTATTACGGGCAGTCTGTGAGAGGATTTGCAGACACAGAAATACCACTATATGCACTGACTAACCGGAGCAGTGTGTAATAGTGGACACCAGAATGTGAAACTGGATTCTGTCAGCTAAAGGAGGCCCTTATCAATGCACCTATTTTTCCTATCCAGATCCAATGGCATCACTCATTCTGGACACAGACACCCTTAATCAGGACATTAAAGGAGTCCAAGGTGGAAAACAGATGGAAAAGGTGATCATCTACTATAGCCACTGCCTGAACTGACCAGAGCAACTACTGTGTGACATGCTAGGAACTCCTGTCCATATTTAAGGATAAAGCATGCCTTGCTCACCTAACTTCTGAATTTCAAGGAAGTTGAAGGGTTAGCTGGCTGATATGCAGGAGTATGCAGTGCCTTTGTCATCAAGCACAGAGATGGAAGCTGACAGTCCAATGCTGATGCCCTTTCACGAAGACCTTTTTTCCTGAAGAACTGCAGTAACTGAGCTAGAGTCAATCAAATACAGGTTATCCTTTGAGAATGCAGTGCAATACAAGAGAAACTTAAAGAGCTGGCCACACAGCACAGCATCAGCACTGAATTCTGGAAGGCACTGGAGGAAAATACAGAATTGGCAGCAACTTGAGGATGGATAGCAGGACAGCACCTCCCATGTGCTGAAGTAATGCCTTTTCGGCCAACAGTGAAGACATACTGCTCACAGTGGGACAGGTTTATTGAAGATGGGAAAGCCGATGCCCCAGCACCTATGTTACCATGTCTTACAGAGAGTACAAAGACCACCAATGGTGGGACATTCCCAGACGCTGCAGTGTCTGAGACACCAGCTACACTGGGTGGGCTGCAGGCAGAATGTTGAGCTGTTCATCCACTGCTGTGACAACTGCACTGCACGGAAAGGTCCCACCACTCCATTGCATGCACCTCTCCAACCTGTACAGGCAGGTATCCCAGAGAAGTGGGTGGCTGGGGACATCCTTTTCCCCTTTCTAACCACACATGCCGGGAATCAGTATGTTCTTGTGGCTATGAACTAGTATACAAACTGGACCAAAGCGAATCAGACTGCAATCATTTGCACTAGGAGGCTCACTGAAGAGGTGTTCTGCCATTTTGGTGCACCTGAAGATCTCCACATTGACTGTGGGTTGAAACGTTGAGTCTGAACAAATGAAGGAGATATGTTAGCTCCTCTCTGTCCACAAGACTCACACCACTCTGCTGCACCCTTAGAGCAATGGTCTTGTGAAAAGATTTAATCAGAGCCTGGTAACCCAGCTTTCCATTTTAACAGCAGAGCATCAGACAGATAGGGACAACATCTCTCTGCTGTACTGTGAGATTATTGCTTTGCTGTCAAGGAGTCTACTAGGTTCACACCTTCCATGCTGATGTTCAGTCGAGAGCTGCAAACTCCTGTAACCCTGGCCCTTGGGAATCCCCCTGTGCATAAAATCAGCACAACTTTAGGACATCAGTATATGTAGGTCTTGCAGGGGAGACTAGAGATTGCTCAAATACCTCAGAACCATGAGAAGGGTGCTAGTGATCAACAGAAAAGGGTGTATGATAGTTGATGCCATGGGAGCCCACTACACCCTGATGATCTGGTGTGGCTGTAAAAACCATGGCAAAAACAATACTCTGCACTTAATGATCCAACAGCTGGCATAGTCTGTGTACTATCCTGGCTTTGTAGTGATGGCTCAGAAAAAAAAAAAATGTTTTCACGCAGAACAGAGATTGAGATCTTTATACTACAATACAAGCCAATGTCGAACAGTGTTGTACGATGGCAAACAATGTAGAAAACATCCATGGAAAAAACAATCACACATTACTCATGTCACATAATCCATATATAAGTTATCTAGTCATGCAACATGTGCAAAACACATTCATTTTTACTAAAATATTATTAAATATATACTTGTAGAAAAATCACAGCACATCATAAACAGGAAACACAAGTTACATGGGATTGAGATTTTGAACTGAAACTAAGACTTTTGACCTATGATTGTGGGGGAGGGGCAGATCTTCAATTCAAAAACTTCATCCTATGTGACTTGTGTTTCCTGTTTATGATGTGCACTGATTTTTCTTTTTTTGGATCTACTGCATCTATTTAACAACATTTTAGCAATAAATACACGTACTTTACAGGTTTAGAGCATAGGATTGAATAAGTGACACATGGATTATGTGACACAAGTGAGATTTTCTTTCTTTTTTGTATTATAGCATAAACTGTTTTTTATCTCAATTCTGCACAATTCACTATAAAACTACATAGGTTTTGTAACATCAAAAATATCATTTTGGGTGCAGTATTCCTGTAAGACAGCACTACAGGTTTGTATTATGAAATGGGTATTTTTAAGTTTTGTGTGCTCCAGTTGTCAATTCAAATATTTCTTGCTGGAATAACATCTAGAAGTGATTTAAATCTTAAATAAAACATGTAAAAACATAAAAGCAAGACTGCATACTTTTTACACGATACTGTATGGAATTAAGTGGACTTGGAGAATGGATGCAAGCATGAAGATAAATATAACAAATGGACTCACACAATGCAAAATATAATTAATTGATTACATTATTTCCAATAAGCAATGTCATAATTATAACAAAATATTATTTCACTTTTAAAATGCTAACCAAATTTTGAAATTGGGAGTATGATTAAATACATTTAGATAAGAAAGAAAAATAATCAGTTTATTTTCTAAGCCACTTATTCCAGCAGCAGTGGATGTAAAACAGTATCCAGACTAGGATGGGGCACCAATTTGTTGCAGGGCATGCGCATACAGTCACAATGGGCTTATTCAGAATTGCCAGTTCGCCTATCCCAATCTTGAGATGAAAATTGGAGTACATGGAAAAACTCCATTCAGGAAGAGGGAGAATGTACAAACTTCATATGGACAGTCATTATTTCTGGTACTTGAATCCTCAGTTCTGGGTATTTCAGGCAGCAGCACTAACTGCTGCAAAATTTTGAAAAATAGCCTGGTACTTAAAATAATAGACAAGTTGAATACTGAACAAGTTTTAAAATCCTTGGCACTATCTCCCTCCACCTCCTTAGCCAGCAAGAGTCTTATACATACAGGCCAGTCAATCTTTTTTAATCCAGTCATTCCAGTTCAACAAGCAATTCAACAAAAGGCTTGAAGGCTTGCCGTACTTACAGTATTTATTATATTTTAGGAATCATTTGCAAACACACAGTCACAGCAACACCTCTCATGATAGGATAAATTCTGACTTCATTGGTAGGTGGCAGAAGGAATTTACAGGAGTCTTGCATTCAATTCCTGGGTTTAAAGACTTGGATTGGCGACTGCAAAGCCATATGTCCATTAATTTCTTTTCTAGTTCAGCAATACAGACAGCCTGAATTTAACATGGCAGCAATGGGTACTAAAAAGGAATTATATCTAGTTGGAAATTCAGTCCATTGAAGAGCACACTCAAAAATTCACCTTCACACATCAGGTCAATTTAGAGCTGCCAGGTGAATCAACCTTTGCCTTTCCACTGTGGGGTTGGGGGGGAGGGGTAACTAGAGTCTTTAAGAATCAACATAAAAAAATTAAAAATCATGTAAAAAGAATCAATCTCCCTTAACTGGATTCAAATTGGAGTCTTGGCATAATAAAACAGAACATTAACTAGTGTATTAGTATGCTGCCTCAAATATAAGTTATCTATTTTACTGTCTAGCATCATTGTCAGCCACAAATGTATTGAATGTATGCAAACAGTGGTTTTATTCTTTATACCCTTGCTCAAATCATGACTTTTAAAATACTTAAGTGTTACACTCATAGATCTGTTTATTGAACTTTTTAAATATTTTATAACATTTATCATTAGAGACACATTTCATGTAGAACATCTGTTCACATACATCCTTATACACTTAATAAGTTCAGAAAACTATTGGACTTCACTTCCCAGCTATGTCAGGTCATGAGGCAGTTTCATTTGCTTATTCTGAACTATACATTATGACACAGGATTTGTGCATTCAGTTGTGTCCTTTACAGCTTACATTATGTATTCTAATGTGCTCAAGTGGGAACGGTTTTTTCTGAGATGCATTTGTTTACATGTAGTGTGTACATCATAATATTGTTCTGTGTTGACCTCCTGGATCACAACTACTAATCTATATGGTCCTAATTTATGATTTTTCTCCTTCAGGCAGTTTGAAGTAGTTTTGCAACTGGCTGCAGTATCTCTATTTCCTTTTACTGGATCAGAAGATCAACACATTTATTTTCAACCCAGATCCTATTTCACAAAACAGTAAGCAGAAACCTTAACACAATTATTTATACTGAACAATTAAAAAAATATAAAGTATCAATCAATCATTGAGTACAGAAAGACCAATATGTCAACAAAGTCTATAATTCCATTATATGGATATTATGTATTATAAAGCAGTACCAATTTTTACATAAGAAAAATCTATTATATATAAGGCAAAGAAACACATCTCAAAACCAAAACTAGATTAACAACTCAAATATAAGAAATATGCAATAGTGAAATCAATCCACAATCAATATGTATATTGCCAAGTGTGCATGGAAGGCAGTTGATGGGCTCAAATTGTGTTATTTTTCAGTCTAATCAGGGGTTGGCACTATCAACTGATCCTTTCTCCCTTTGTCCCTTTGCAGATCATGCAAGGAAAATGCCTCCCAATGACATCACCACTGGACCACCCACTGATGGTGTCACATCTGGCTCTCTCTGATGATGTCATATCCGCTTCAGAACCCACCTACAGAAGACAAAATTTCCTGTTACTGCCTCCCTGATCCATCCTCTCCCTATTTCAGTTATATATATAACCCTGTCTCATCCTGTAAAGATGTGTTTGATTTCTGATTTGCACATTTTTCAGTATACGGGATGGCCATAACCAAACCTTTTTATGCCTTCTGCCTTTTTCTTTTCACAATATTTATAGAAAGTTCCCACAAATCGATAAAATAATACCCACTTTTAATTATCCCATGTCTTTACAACAAAACATTATGTTTTTATGGCTATTCTCAATCTCTGTTATACTTGACTAAGACTGCTTTCGCTTTTTGTATCTGTCATATGTCAAGTTTGAAAACAGTTTTGAAATCCTTAGTGAAGATGACGTACGTAGCCTGTGGCAGTTCAAGAGAACAGATCAGTTGCTGAAACTTTATGTAGCCTGTCTGGGATCCTGTAGCTTTCAGAAGGCTCTTTGGTATTTAAGGAGATTTTCTGGATTAGCAGCATCATTTCTTCCAAGTTTACCTCAACAAAGAAACCCCACAAGGTGACAAACTGAGCAACTGCTGTATTCTTTGTTCACCTATGACTGAGTGGCCAGTCCTACTGGGACATGCAAAATAAGAATTGTAAATATACTTACATTAAGCAATAAAGTTGAACTTGAATGCCTTATTGCATTCCTGCTCAGGTTTTTCTCAGCCTTAAAGTTAAAATCATTTACTTGTGTCAGCTTGTCTCTGTGATTTCAGAATTGTCTTCTGTTAATAGGGCACTTCTTCCTAACTTTCTACCATGTTTATGCCTTACCAGAGTCTACAGTTCTGGTCTGATTATGACATCCTTGATATCAGGTGTATAACAGTAATGTTTATCTGACAATTCTCATAGGTTTGTTAATTTGACAATTTGAGGTACTATCTTGTGCAGCCTAGGTTTGCTTGTAATGATGTGGTCTTTCGTTTCATTCAATAATATATCAAACAGGCCATCCACATGAAGTCTCCTGAACATAATAGCAAGTAGCATAACATGTCTAGGGTTTCAGAGTTTTCTTTGTCTGGAACACTATAATGTTTAAGATACACCAGGCCAATATGGTTGAACATTTAGGAAATGTTCTATTTTTGTTCGTCTTTACATGGAGATGGTAATGACCAACACTTATCATAAAATTAAATTGTTTTAAAGAATAGTCACTAATCACTACTAGTCTGGTATTTAGTGGAAGCTCCTTCAATAAGCAGCTTATCTTTACCTATCTGTCTGGCAGTGCTTTCTCCTCCTTGTCTTGAATAACATACTTCTTCAAAACTGTTCAATTTCCCACATTTCAAGTACTTTTTTCCCTTTGCTGAGCAATCTCTTGGTTTACTATGAGCCTTATTTTCGTAACAGAAACATCCACTGTTTCTGTGTTGTGTGCTGAAAGAGTGTTTTTTGTCTCTGGATTATGTGTTATTTGAGAAGGCATCAAATTCTACTAGCTGACTAAATATGTTCACTGTTTGTTCATGCAGGCTGCATAAGTTGCTGTCTGTTATTTTAAGCTATGTCTGTGCTGTTTTGTTAGGCTTGACTATATATATATATATATATATATATATATATATATATATATATATATGCAGATAGAGAGAGACTACAAGGGGGAGCCAGGGAGTCCCAAACCAAAGACACAGTAATAATCCACACAATATATTGTGATACGTGAGTCGGTGTCTTGCACTCCAAAGACGACACTGAGTTTCAGTACTTTAGCAAAACCAACTTTATTCAACTCAAAATAGGAACAGCAATACTATTTATTGTAGAAGAATCTACCATTCTACTTTACACAGACACAGCAAACAGGCAGGGTTGGGGCCAGGTCAGTGGCCAAGTTATAATGTTCCCTGCATCACCCATCAGGCAACTGGATTGGCAGCAGTCAAACTGTAGTTATTTTTGTGGCGCTGCAAACTTGTGGTTGCCTTGGTGAAGGACAAGCAACCCTAAACAGATTCGGCAGTCGCACTTCTACATGTTATCCCATTGGGGAGGGTCTCAAAAGAGGAAATTGCGCTTCTGCGTGTCATGCCATCGGGAAGGGTCTCAAAAGGTCTTACAATATGAATAAAATATCAGCCATAATAACCATACAAATCAATAATAAATCAATAAATCATTCTAATTCCACCCTCCAATGAGTTTTGTCTGCTGCCTCCTGGCTCTAGCTCCCTGAAGTGAGGCAGCAGATTCCTTTTATGTTGCACCTAGGAATGCTTCCAGTGCCATGTCATGTCTTCCTGTGAGCACTTCCAGGCTATAGAAAAAGTAGGGAGGTCCTCCCCTTACAGCACCTTCTATGGATCTCTAGGGACCCTGACAGGACTGTACTTCTGGAGTCCAAGTCACAAGCTCCCCTGTGGGTGTCCCAATTGGGTTACCATATGAGGACCACTGCCACCTAGTGTGTAGAGGATGGAACCCATTCAGATCCCCAGCTTTCCCCAGTCCATCCATTATCTCATCCCGGCCAGGTACAACTTTATTTCTTTGTCCTGTCGGGATGCCCGTTCTCCTTCTACAATCTATACTAATAAAAGGCAAAGCCCTCACTGACTGACTGACTGACTCACTCACTGACTCATCACTAATTCTCCAAGTTCCCGTGTAGGTAGAAGGCTGAAATTTGGCAGGCTCATTCCTTACAGCTTACTTACAAAAGTTGGGCAGGTTTCATTTCGAAATTCTACGCGTAATGGTCATAACTGGAAGCTATTTTTCTGCATATACTGTAATGGAGTTGAGCTCGAAAGCCGTGGGGGCGGAGTTTCGTGTGACATCATCATGCCTCCCACGTAATCACGTGAACTGACTGTCAACGCAGTGTGTAGAAAACCAGGAAGACCTCCAAAAAGCGCTGAAGAAAACATGCATTATATAATTGAGAAGGCAGCAAAACAATAAGAAGCGAGCGAGTGACATATACTACCATATTCATGAGTGCTGCTACTTCGGAAAGAAAGCAAGGTGTAAACCTAAACTTTAAATTAAGTTCATAGACAGGCTGCCGCTGGCGTTTCTCATGCCCACGGGTAATGCGGGATACAAGTTTGATGAGAGGACGCAGGATATAAACAAGAGTTTTGATCACTTTGTAACTAAGTTAAAATTGCAGGTGAAGGGGTGTGCTTATGCAAATTCCGAGAGACTGTGTTTGTGGGGGATTGACAGTTAAGGTGGGTGGGGGAGGCACGTCATGAACTCCCCTCCCATTTACCTCATTTCGCTCTGAGCTGAGCTCCGCGGCTAACGCCGTCTTCCGAAGCAACTTCGTCACACTGCCACCAAATACTCACAGAAAAATCCACAAGTTAATACACACGCTGTCTCTAGAGTTTCTCCACACAGAATCCTCCAGGCACTACTTACAAAAGGTTACATTGACAATCGTGTTACGTTATTTTTAAAATCTTTCCTTTTCTTAGCACAAGCACAGCTGAGAAGCTTCGATGCATGTGCTCTATAACGCGTTAAAAATAATGCATTTAATCACACCTTGCATTACAAGCAAAGGGGAACTTTTGTCAATGCATGATTTCCTGGTACACCGATTACATTGATCAGCGCATCCCGATTCATTTTACCCTCGCACCACCTTGGTTTGAGAAGAAGTATGAAAAAATATGAGGTTAACACAGAAAAACATCACCAATTCAAGCTTTATGAATAATCAATTCGCCATCAATAATTGTTTTGGTAAAGCCATACTCAGTGTAATCCTCCTTCCATTTTATAATTTTTCCGCCACTAGCCATGATTAAATGAACGGTAAAAAAGTAAGAGCGAAGCAAGGTTGACTTATTTAGGCAGGCATATATATGACAGCAACACTCATGACAATGTCAATCATGTTACGTTATTATTAAAATGTTTCCTTTTCTTTTTCATTACTTCTTTAACACACTACTTCTCCGCTGCGAGGCGCGGGTATTTTGCTATATATATATATATATATATATGAATGACCTCCAAACAGCGCTGAGACTTTTGATATCGTGAATGTGTCTGCAAAAACTGGGGTCTCCTGCCCAGCAAAAGTCAAGCAGCCGGCGCGCGCGCATAGCTGTGCTGGCCTTTGAGACGCTGACTGCGCTTCTGCCTTAAGTCAAAGTGAGCACTTTTAATTTTTTTCATCCTCCCCCTGAGCTATAGCCCAGACAAGTGCAAACACGGGACCCCTTTTCTACACCGCGGCAAACTAATATTAAGGCGATTCTCACTTTCTTTTACACGTATACGATTATGAGGTCGTCAGCTCAGATTATGAAGACACGCACACGAGTGGAGGACTGACAGTGCCATCACAGCCGATTAATGGCAGGGACGTCTCACCAGTCTACACAAGACCCACCGCGACTGTCCCCAAAAGGCGATCATATCGTCAGCGAACACATCTCTCTATACTATATATAAGAAAAAGGCAACTTTCCTTTCTTTACACCTTTTTTCCTTTTATCCCAAACCAAAGCCTTTCTCTCTTAACACTGCAGAGGACACAAAACTAATTTTCTTTAATTGCTGGTAATGCCGGTAAGGCACATTACCAGAGGCAGAAATTTGAACGTTCACATAGAAAATGTAATTTCTATACCACAGCCGTCGTGTAGCGCCTTTCAAAAGGGATCTACTACCGAGAGATGATCCATATACATTTTAGCTGCTGTTAGTACTACTTACCTGTTGTGTTACGCAGTCTTTAAAATGTAGTTTACCCGCAACCACTCCAGTAGTGCTCAATGTACCTGTACTTCTTAAAACGTTAATGTTTTACTGTTTAATAACTTATAGACTATATTTTATTATTTTTCCCTTGCACTCAGTGACCAAAACTATACACACACATATAGATACATACATATATATACACATATATATACCTGTGTGTATGTTTGTATGTATGTGTATATATATATATATATACACACACACACACACACCTATCTACATTATATATATATACACACACACACACACATACATACATACATACACACACATATATATAATTTGTGTGTGTTTATGTATATATGTGTGTGTATATATGATGTAGACAGGTATGTATATATATATATGTGTATATGTAGATATGTATATAGATGGTGGTACATTTTCTGATGCAGCTAGACGAAAACAACTTCGTGACGCTGCCGCCAAATACACAAAACAATTACTTTGACAATCATGTTACATTATTTTTAAAATGTTTCCTTTTCTTTTTCATAACTTCTTTAACACACGACATCGCTGCGAAGCGCGGGTATTTTGCTATATATATATATATATATATATATCACAGCGACACTCATAACAGTGACAAAATAATTACATTGACAATCATGTTACGTTATTTTCAAAATGTTTCCTTTTGTTTCTCTTTCCTTCTTTAACACACTACTTCTCCACTGCCAGGCGCGGGTATTTTGCTATATATATATACATATATATATATATATATATATATATATATATATATATATATATA
>JANRMT010062814.1:93971354-93990206 GCA_026402145.1 Polypterus bichir lapradei
ATATATATATCTATACTAATAAAAGGCAAAGCCCTCACTGACTGACTGACTGACTGACTGACTCACTCACTCACTTGACTCATCACTAATTCTCCAACTTCCCGTATAGGTAGAAGGCTGAAATTTGGCAGGCTCATTCCTTACAGATTACTTACAAAAGTAAAGCAGGTTTCATTTCGAAATTCTATGCGTAACGGTCATAACAGTCAACAATGTCCGCCATGTTGAACTTTCTTATTCATGGCCCCATCTTCACGAAATTTGGTAGGCGGCTTCCCTGCGCTAACCGAAACCAATGTACATACTTATTTCGGTGGTATGATGCCACTGTCAGCCGCCATATTGAACTTTCCAATGTCACTAATTCTCCAACTTCCCGTGTACGTAAAAGGCTGAAATTTGGCAGGCTCATTCCTTACAGCTTACTTACAAAAGTTAAGCAGGTTTCATTTCGAAATTCTATGCGTAATGGTCATAACGGTTGACAATGTTCGCCATGTTTAACTTTCTTATTTATGGCCCCATCTTCATGAAATTTGGTAGGTGGCTTCCCTGCGCTAACCAAAACCGATGTACGTACTTATTTCAGTGGTATGATGCCACTGTCGGCTGCCATATTGAAGTTTCCAACATCACTAATTCTCCAACTTCCCGTGTAGGTAGAAGGCTGAAATTTGGCAGGCTCATTCCTTACAGCTTACTTACAAAAGTTAAGCAGGTTTCATTTCGAAATTCTACTCGTAACAGTCATAACGGTCAACAATGTCCGCCATGTTGAACTTTCTTGTTCATGGCCCCATCTTCACGAAATTTGGTAGGCGGCTTCCCTGCGCTAACCGAAACCAATGTACGTACTTATTTCGGTGGTGTGACGCCACTGTCAGCCGCCATATTGAACTTTCCAACGTCACTAATTCTCCAACTTCCCGTGTAGGTAGAAGGCTGAAATTTGGTACTTATTTCGGTGATATGATGCCACTGTCGGCCGTCATATTGAACTTTTCAACAGTCTTTGTTACTTATGGGCCCATCTTCAAGAAATTTGGTACGCGGGTTCCCAACGCTAACTGAATCCTACTTACGTACATATATACGTCCATAGCCTGCAGCTCGGTCACCGTGTGAGGCAGCGTTGGGTCCCCCATCCCAACGCCTCCCACGTTGTTGGCTGCCTGCCTATATAAGGCCGTCTGTCGCTCCAGTCTCTACATTCCCTTCCTCGCTTCGCCACGGTATTCACGTCTCCCTGCTGATAACTACAGCCTTTTTATTTAATCCACGGCTTCTACGCTGTTTTATTGTTCATTTATTACGATTATAGTTATTGTGTAGGTATTTTAGACTTACTTTGCATTGTTCAGGTACCCATTTCCTTTATCATTCCAACCGTTCCCCCATTAACATGTCTATCGAGGTGATCACCATCGATCAAAGAACTGTCACTTACCATTTCCATGCCCGGAGATGGCACCTGCCTTTTCCATTCTCTTTGTTACATATTGCACGGCCATATCAGGCTCACTCTTGATATCCGGAGGAACATTGTGTCTTATGTATTGAATGACTGGGACAGGTTCAAGGTGTGGACTGATGACGGTACAGGAGATAATTATACTACACAGGAGCACTAGAAGAGTGAAATGCTTAAGTGTACCGAAATGGCCAAATATTTTACACCTTTGGACAACCGCCAATGCCTCTTAAACATCTTAGATTCACAGATGACGATTTCAGTAGTGGACACTTTGATGTTTAGAAATGTTTAAACACTCAAAAGCTGGATGTGAAGTTATCAATGAAACTGGTTGTATACTTACAACGCTTGACAGATGCTGAATGTCTCTTCAACACAAGTCCTACAAATACTGTCGTAATTGAAACAAACCATGAAACTCAAACCGATTATGACAGCAGCAATCCAAGCTGTGAGATTTGAAACAAGATTACTGTTCACATGGCCAACTGTACGTTGCATGCTCAAGAGTAAGCTCAGCGCACAGCTACAGCTTGGTCATATTACAACTGGAGGGCCGAACTGACAACGTGGCATACAAAGAGATCCTTAACAAATAATGATTGGTATATTTTCCCTCAGTTTAAAAAGGTTTAATTTCTTCTTAATAAAAATTTTAAGGCAGTACTTCGCCGCTGCGAAGCGCGGGTATTCTGCTAGTATATATATATATAAGGCGAGGCAATACCAGGATTTTCTTACACAGTATGTCTGCAGACTTCTCTATCATATATATTAACTTTCTTAGCTATTAATAAGTGTCCTACTGTAAATGACTAGCAAAATATGCATATTCATGCACCTTTCATGTCACAAATAAAATCAATCAAACAATGGGATACTGGTGATTGGTCTTGATTGGCATCAAATTGTTTTGATACCCTCGGACATCATCTGACAAAATACAGTGTAGATTTAAATGTTAAACAAAATGAGGGCCTTGCAATGCAGTCCTCAAAAATATCTTTTGGTTACGCACTACCTAAAGTGAAACAGCAACACCTCAGGCTTACTACTGAAAAGGCTTTGAGGTAAAAAAGGATGAGCTGCAGTAACATGGACAGAACAAAAATTTCACAAATTAAACAACACACTGTACATCCGGTAGTAGCGACAAAACAGGTGGTCCTCATTTCAAAAAAGTCGATCTTCAGGCCCAGTTGCTAAATGGGCATGTTAAATTTAAACAGGTGCACACATACCATATATGGCAACATAGGGACACTGCAGGGCCAATTGGTTCAGCTCCTTAGCCAAAAACAGGCTTGCAGCAGCTGAAAGAAAGACAATTTCATTTGCTACCAAACAACATTTTTCTAGGTAAGCAATTACATTGAGCATATGGTAGAAACCTGACTAAAAACTGCTTAAGAAGACAAGGTTGAAGGTTGTTGTAAAACATTTCATAGTAAATTAAATTACTAAGTGAATCTTATTATTATTTTGCACAACATCTGTTGGAGCTATGTCCCACTGGCCTTATTGCAGAAATGCCATTTGGTCTAGTTATGTATCCTACAGGAAATCTATATCCTAGCTGTTTTGGTCATATGAATGTTCAGTTTCAGTATTGGTTACAATAAATCAATACAGTACTTAACTTTTATTCATTTTCTCAAAGTATCACTTCATAAAGCTACACTCCTTAACAAAGAAAGGTAATTGAGTCTGTAGCAGATGATTACTTATTAAGAGGCTTTAAAGAAACCCTTTTGGTCCACCTGATAACTTACCCAGGAATGTCAGTATAGCAAGAACAGAACAAATCTGTATTATTTAAAACTTTACTTTTAAATGATCATTTAAAAAGAATAATTACTCATTTAACTATATTGATCTGTGTACATACATTTGTAGGTTACCTATGCCTAAGATCTCCATCGCTTTGTTTTCAGCATATACTCTACCATTAAATTTGCAAGAAATGATCTTTGGTAACTTTTAGTGACTGACATGGGACTAGTTAAAAAAATTAATAAAACGCTGACACACAATGATAGGCAGTCTGCAGCCTGGGCTCTCAGGATTAGAAGATGAAACACCCTTTAATATCTCCATGTCATACTTTGTGCTGCAGTAATAAAGAGGAAAAAAATATTATCAGAGCTTTCATCTTCTCTACCAATAAAGTGTGATAGATGTGTACTAATGTAATATTCAGTTGTCTTATTTTCCTTATTAATGAAGCGCTTGGGATGTCATGCACATTGCCCAGGTACATTTATTATTTTAGTTGTGAGACACCCATGAACGCAGGAGACCTTTTCTCAATTGTTGCGTTTGTTTATAACGTAGCCCCGCGTCAGTCACCTCAAGACCACACAGCCATTACTTTTTGCGCGCAACCAATACAAATCATCAAAAAATAAACAAGTACAATATACTCGAGCAAACAAATTAATGTTGTTTATAAACCAACCAACCAGTTCACATGCAAACTACCCACACATGCATCTGACACTATACACAATAGGAGCAGATATACTGAAGCTCATAAACAAATCATCCGCGCACGCATGCGGCACACAATAAATAAAGAACTAAAAGGTCATATAAAAAATAGTGGATCCACAAAGGCTCCCACGACTGATACAGATACTGATACAGATACTGTTACAAAATACACATCATTACAGCTCACACAGAAACGAGCCGTATGCAATCGAAAAACAATATACCGTAGCTCACAAAAAATCTATAATATATAGACGCAAAGCAATTGCATTTATATATGTAAGCAAATACACTAATGGATAGATATAAACAAATACCACTCGTACGAAAACAGAGGTACGCAATCCAGTGTACTTTATGCACATACCAATAGAAGAACGCCAAAGGTACAAGGAAACAATCTACACAGGTAAACCAATAACATATCCGAACAATGTATATAAATAGTTACATTGTTTGTTAGTCCATGTGGGTTGACATGAAACATACACTCCTGGTACTACTTGTAAATCAATATAATCCAGTATCATTAACAAACTTTTCATCATAGTTGTCTATTATCACCATTTTGGTGCGTTCTTTTAAATATATCTGATTACATTAGACTACCGATTAACTGCAAATAATTATCGTATATCATAATTTCGCACTACGTATTGCGGAGATGCACCTGTCGATTTCAAAATGACAACGTCACTACGGCTCCATCTGGACTTAATTTCCAGCCACCTAAACTGAATATTCCAGTAGTAAGGAGGTTAATGGGATGGGGAAATTGCTCGTATGTATTTAATTTTTGATTGGTAATAACTCGAGGAACTCTTTCTTGTATTTGCGAAAAGACATGTCAATTAAAATTGGGTTGGGACAGTTTTCCTAGTGTGTCTGGCATGAAGCATTTCATAGGGCGAGTAAGCAGCTGTTTATGCTCTTGATATTTTTCAGAACATTTACGATTGGTTGTTTACTACGCGCGTGCGTTGAATTGCACTCTGAGTGGCCGTGTTTGTACCGAGGCGGGGTCGAAGGAGGGTCTTTTGGTGTTCGGCCGGCGCGTGTCCTCTTGTCTCAGTCGAAGCTTGAGCTCTATTAAGCAGAGGCACGAGCGACTGTGTGAGTGTCCGTTTGTTTTTGTGACGAAAGAAGAATTTTGCCAGTGTGGATATTATAATTATGATTGTTTTCTTCATATTTATATAAAAGATATTATTTTCAAAAATGAAGGGATACAGAAGGACGGCGGTTTTCTAAGCAGAAGAGGAAAGAAGACAAATATCAAGAGTACACGCTGACCGTTCCTGGAAGTATTTATTTTGCCGTGCTGCCAGAGGAAATTTTAAATGTATATATTTTTGTGATGCTTTGCTTTTGTGTCCCTGGAGGGCGAGTGCGAGAGTCGGTGGAGGTGATGAGAGGTAGTGGTTCTTTTAAGAATTTGTATACATTTTAGAAGCGAGGGCTAACTTTCTCATCAATTGTATCTGTCTTTCGCTTCGAGGCCCAGTCAAAGACGGTGCTGGTGGAGGACAGCAAATTGCGTTGACAATCCCTGGACTTGATGAGGGGGAAGAAAGAGAAAGGCTGGATTTCTTATCAGAACTGTGAGAAGATCAAAGGCTGAGTTTCTTTCTTAACGTGTGAAAACATTAGCATACGCATTTTGTTTATTTTGCATTAGTGATCACCGAAGGGGACGGAGCTGGGGGCTTTCCATAAAGTCGGAGATCAGATTAGAGGGGAGGGTGGGTGGACAGCAGGCATCCCAAAATGTTAAAGTTTTAGGGGTGGTAGGCTATACACCCTTTGATGTTGGGTGTTTGGAGAGAGGGAGGGAGGGTGGGGGGGAGGAGGGCGAGGGCATCTTTTGGCGCATCCGTTATTCTTGATTTGTGTTATTTAAAGTAATTGTTTCATTGAAATGACATCAGATTAAAAAAGTGGATTGCCAGCGTCCACAAAATAGTAATCGTAGTAGAACAAAACCGAAGCGGATCACGTCAGGCTGGTGGCCGGAGGAAGATCAAGAAACTAGGTCAGGTGTTGTCATAGGCCAGGATGGAGTAGCACGTTTAATAAGGGGTCCCTGCTGTGATCAGCGTAATTAAAAGAAAACATGATTTTAGGATTTAGTGAAATATTTCTTCCTGTCTGAGCTAGCCAAACGATCGTTTGACGCTTCCACCCTTCTTCCTTTTCACACCTGTCTTTTTGTTTTATATATAGTAATTTTAAGAGGAGCTTTTCTTCCATTTCTTTTTATTATTTTGTGTAAATGGCTCTTTGCGGAACTACGGCAACCAATGCCGCAAAGATGATGGCTGCATACAACGGCAGCGCCTCAGCAGTGGCTGCACATCACTCGCACCACCATCACCACCACCTTCCTCACCTCCCCCCTCCCCATCTGCACCACCAGCATCATCACCCCGGACAGCACCTTCTGCACCCCGGCTCGGCCGCCGCCGTGCATCCGGTGCAACAGCACGCTTCCACGGCAGCAGCGGCGGCCGCGGCGGCGGCGGCGGCAGCGGTTATGTTGAACCCAGGCCAGCAGCAACCCTACTTCCCGTCGCCGGCTCCAGGGCAGGCACCGGGTCCGGCTGCGGCTGCGGCCCCGGCTCAAGTACAGGCAGCAGCGGTCAAAGCGATTCACCACCACTCGCACTCCCATCACCTGCAGCAGCAGCAACTGGACATCGAGCCTGACAGACCGATCGGCTACGGGGCTTTCGGCGTGGTCTGGTAGGTGCAGGAAAACTGATCAGTTCATTTTATTTATTTTTTTTGCTGTATGATTTATATGCAGATCGAGACTAATGTACTATTAACAAGTTTACTCAACCCACCACTTTGCTTGTTCAAGTTCATATTAATTATGATTACTAATTCGATCAACATTTAGAAATCTATAATATTAATTGATTTTAAATTTTAGTTGTGAAAATGTATTTCTTTTCCCACATGTGTTTTGCTCAAGTTCTAGTTCTACATAAGTTGCAAGCATGTTTTTTGGGTGTTAACAGTTCTTGTATTTCAATTTTATTTAAATGCAATAGATTCTATTAAGCACACAATCGCAAATCTATTTTTTAATACATCCTTTTTTTAAGTACTTTAAGATGATCACTTGAATTCGCATAGTTATCGATAATGGGGTTGCACTTTTTTTTATTGTACAGAATATTTAAAATTATTAGTTTTCATGTTTCTGTATTGAAAAAAAGTTGTGGACAAGTAAATGTATTTAATTCGTGGGTGTTTCCATAAGCATACCTAGGTGGTAGGAATACACAACTCTGGTGTGCTGCTGGAAGAGCACTTGGGATATAATTACACCTGCTGCTGCTTGGCAGTTTGGGATGATTGAGGCAGATTATGCATGATACTTAATCTATGGTTTTAAGTTACTTTTTTTAGTCTTAAACTATGTTAGCATCTAGAGGGCACACTTTTAAAGTGCATTTTGCTGTAGCTTCATTCATGGGTAAAAACCTACATTTTATACTCGCCCCATTCACACTCTAGTAGAATTAAGTTACTGCGTTAAGATGTCATTTTGGCAGTGCTGGCAAAGTAATTATTTATAGGAAGAAATGGAGCATACAACATTTTGGAAGAAAGACTAGAAACTGGTATTCATGTTTATTGTAATAAGTTTTGAATGAGCTGTTAATTTCCATTCTCATTTTTTTTAACATTTTATAAAATTTGCATCTGTCTGAGATCCTTTTGGTGCCATCTTGTATGTGTGGCTTTTTAAGATAAGAAAAATTAGGGTGTGGTGGCACATTCTAGGAAATATTATTTGTGCCACTTCTAATCCTGCTGTTCAGGAGGATGCTGACACGTGAGTGTTTATGCTTTATGCATAAGCAGTAAAGAAAAATAAAAAATGTATACTGTTGTCTGTGTCATACATACAAACACAATCATACCATCTTGATTCAGTTCAAGATGTGAAGTAATATACTATAAGAATACTGCGTGCAGTATGGTGAGAATTCTGTGCCATATTTCTGTTCCATATTACTGTGGGGTTAATAAAGTTTTACTGTCAGGTGAACATACAGCATTTGTGTAACATTTTGAGAAGGAATTTTTTTTATTTTTTTTTTAAAGTGAAATCACCTGTGCCAAGGTAATTTCACAGTATTACATTTCAGAGAAATATACTGTAGCACTTGTGGCTATAAAAAAAGTGTATTTTTGGTATCTTCCATAAATAGACACTCATGCAGAGAAGCACAAAAGAGGTAGTGTGGTCATGTAGTTAAGCACTTGGATTTGAATGCCAAGGTAGCAGTTTCACATTTCTCCATTCCATTTCTTTTGTACTTCAGAACTTAAGCCCAGAAAATTCACAACATTCCCTAAAGTAGTCCTCTTGAGAATTCTTTTATATTTCATCTGTAGACTATTCAGACTTTTCTATAATTTTTATCAATACCATGTGATGATGCCATCAAGGTGCAGCTTTAAACTGATTCTTGCACTGCAGAGCAGTAACAACTTAATGATTATCTTTTTGGGTGTGGTCAGTCTGATTGATGTGTAATTTTTGTCCTGTATCCTTTTAGCTGTAAGTAGGCATATGTCCTGAGAGACGTCCAAAGTCACTGTTCTGTGCCTCACTGGCTAGAGGAAGCAACTGCACAGCATTTAAATATCGCTAGTTGGTATAATTTTAGTGCACTTTTATTTAAAGATGTATTTATTGGATACATTCTGTTGTTCACTTTCTCTGGTCTTTTGTCCATCTGTATGCTTATGAATTTTTTTTTTTTTTAAATAATGGTTTAGGTAACCATTTGTTATGTTATACACTCTGAACAGTGTTCTGTGAATAAAGCATGTCCATCATTGTTGTAATTAATGAGGAAGCCTTAGTGTTTCCAAACAGGAGATAATTTGAGTTGTTCTAGCTTGGGCATGGTCTCTCCTCCACTCACCATTTCTCACTACTTTGCTACCAAATGCGGTAATTGCTTTGAGTATAAAAAGCATCTTTAAAAAGTTTGCCCAATGCTATATGGTGGTGATAAACAACAGAAAGTTAAGTTGTGGCATTTTCTCTTGGGGCAAATACAGTTTTGTCTGTCTGTTTATCTACTGTATCTATCCTTTCATCCATCCATTGTAGCATAGGATCAAATGTGTTTGTAAATAATTGGTTGGTAAACAAGGAAAAAAAAGTTACTTGGTGGGAAGACTTGTTAGTTACATCTGAGTGGAATTTTGATTGTATTGTAACATGCATAGATTGGAAAACTTTGTTTAGCTCTGTTTTTATCATTAATGTGTGGATTTTCATTTAATAATTGAATTGTATGTTAATATATTTAGGGCTGTCACAAACATGTAAATTTAGCTCACGATTTAATTATCAAACAAATAATTGTGACTAACAATTTAATTGTCTGTCTTTTTCATATTTTTACCACAATTGTAGATAATACACCTCATGAAGAAGAACCATTTATTGGCATTGAACATTGGAACAAAAAAATTGAATTTCTTTTTGACTTTTAGGCTTCATAAACAAATTGTGCAGGGCACATGTGACATCAATAACAATCAATAAACACACTCCCATGATCAAAATAAGCAATGTACAATGAACACCAGAGCACACCATATTCCTGTCTTCTACAGCCACAGTCCATAATGCTCCTCAAAGGCTAGGCAGATTCCGGGCAAGGAACACTAACATATTTACTTTATCTGGCTTAAGGCAACATCTCACTGGGGTCACTATGTTGCCAGCCATACTGAATATTCTCTCAGAGGTAGTACTTGTTGCACAATTGCACATTTATTTACTTTCTGACTTTGCCATAAAAGGGAGCCTTTGTTGGTTGTCACACCAACAGACATCAGAAACAGGTATATGTTGCTATAGAAGATTTTTTTCCCCCCCACCCCAGAAAAAAAAAAACGCAGCATTATTTCACAGAAATATTGCCTGTTGCTGTCAGAGTGACATCTGCTTTCTATGTTCTGCATGAAACTTGGACAAAGTCAGTGACCAAAACAATACTTCAATGCTTTGGTGACCTGATCGAACAGTGAGTTCATATTCCTCTAGTCAGCACATGACAAAGATTGGTCAAAGTCACATGCCTAACAGTGTTACAACAGAGGAAGTGAGGCTCTGCTGATGGAAGAAGAGTTGTGTTATTACTGGTTTTAAGATGGAAAAAGAGATGTAGTGTCAGGCGAGAATAATATTCTCCTTATTGGATGACCTGCATGATGAAGAGATGCACATCATTTTTTCAGGTTTATCTTGTTCTCTGATGACCTGCCTCTTCATACTCAGCCCTTTGTTCATCATTCTGATACCCATGTAAAAAGCCCGTTCTCGAAATTCAACCCTGTGGAAAACCCTGCATGCTTGAGTAGTGGCGTGTTGATGAGTCTGGTGTTATTTCTGTCATGCAGTTCTGGTGACTAGTACAGATGTGTCAAATTAAAAAGTATTGAGCAAAATTTATAAGTATATATACTGGCCTGTTTAGGGTCACAGGGAGCCAGCGATCAAGAAGCCAGTGCGCTTTAGCAGATGGCCCGGAGGTGCGATTATAGGGCTTTGTAGTGCTGTGTCTGTGGCCCCTCTGCTGCTCAGGGGGCTGCTTTTTATAGTCCGTTTCTCCAGGTATTCCATCTCCTTAGGCAGCTCCGAGCCACTTGTGGAGCTTGTCCCTCTCAGGTCCTGGCCTTAGGTTATCTACAATATTTATAGAACACCAGAAAATGATTAAAAATGGCTGTTTTTTTGGTTATTTTCATTGTTTTTAGGTTTATAATTAAAAACAAATGCTGGCTGGTGAAATGTACAGTTTTTCATATGAAAGAAGAAACAGTAATGCAAAAGTAATGCACTGTTTGTAACACATTATATTTTAATAACATATTTTTACTTACAAAAAAGTAACTAAATAACATTTACACTTTAAAAAAAGTAACACTTTTAAAAGTAACATTCCTGAAGCACTGGACATCCAGTAAATGAGCACCAGTCAAACCTTAAACAATGGGAAATTACATTTCTGCTTTTTCCAGCTATTTTTATACAGGTGAATGGAAACGATTCTAATGATTATGCGAAATAATTGCTGTCAGCTCAAATTGCATTTGGGCGATTACATAATAATTGTGAGAGGCCTGCCATTCACTATTCAAAAATGTAAAATGTGGGAAAATTTTTAAATAACTTTCTACTGTATTTATATAAAAAAAAAACAACAAATGTGTGTGTATAAAGTCAAAGCAGATAATAAAATTTTAAATGACAAAATATAAGATTAAGAAGTAAATATAAACACAGAACTATCAGATTGCATGTAAACACATTAAATTCACAATATGAATATATTGCAAGCTTATTAAGTATTTAGATAGTATCACTTTGTTACATGCTGCCACCAGACACCATGCGTGAACAGTTCTGTCCATGTTCTTGAGAAATGTATTGTAACGAAAGGTGCACTCATTTCAAGAAGCAGCACTGTGTAAGTATCTGTGTTTTAGCGTATACCAAACAATCTTCTAAATCCGCGTAATCCTGAGCAGGATTGCATGGGGCAGGAGCCTAACCTAGTGAGTACAAGGTGCAAAGAAGGAACAATCCCCTGGCTAAGGCACAAGTCCATCACAAGGTAAACACGCTTTCAAAGACACGCACACACCACAAACATGCTAGTGTCCATTTGGCTTTGCTGTTCCACCTACCCTGCATGTCTTTGTATTGTGGAGGGAAACGCATGCAGTTATGCAGTGAACATGCAAGCTCAACACAGGATGTAAACTCTAGCGGCACTACCACTGTGTCACCCTTTTTCGGCATGTATTCCTCATCAATATAATGGGCCATTATGCTCCGACATGCTTCCATTGTTCTACTTAACCACAAATCTGTTGTAGTTGCATAAGTGTTACTTGTTTCCGATCCATTTATATTTTTGTCTGACAATTGGAATTAAGTAAAGGCATCGTAACTTTGTAAAAATAGAGAGGACTTCTCTTACGATTAATGATAATTTTTCAAAACCATTGTTGCACATATTTTTTATTGGAGTTTTGTCTTTTGATAAATGACTACAGTTATCTGATTTTTTTTTTTTTTTTTTTTTGCTTTAAGCAGCTTTTGAATACAGATATGTATCATAGCAGGAACAGGTAATGGTTAACTGTGTCACGGACCTCACATAACTGGAACTTGATACTGCTTGCTTAACTTATATGCACTCTTCATATTGGACTGTGTGGTGGAATTTTAAATTACTGCTTAAATGTTTGTTTAAAGTAGTTTAACAATTTGCACAGTATACCTTTGCAAACAGAATAGTTCCAAGGTGGGTTCCCAGACAGGTTAGTGATCTGCACATGCCAACATCCTTTGAATTTCAACAGGTTTCACTTCCTCTGCCCAAAGAAATCTCACTATAGCACATTGCCCAACAATGGTGCAGTCCTACAGCAAGCATCCATGTTCATTTAATCTTGGCTTCAACTAGCCTAATGGCAGAGCACTGCACTGTGCGTGTTCTAACTAACCATAAGCCATCACAATTGTGTTGTATTGTGCCAGCTACTTTCTGTTGCGATTATCATGTAATTTTCATTTTGCCTTTACTTTTTGATTTACTCTCGTACATTCTTAGATAGTGGTGGCTTCCACCTCTCTTCAATCTAGTAAAGCTCATTTTTACAGTGTCTTTCTGATTGTGGAGTCATGTGTACTCAGTCTTCAGTGATCAGTTTTATCCCTAATCTTGATGCTTTTGTTAGGTCAGGTTATTCTGAAAAATATGGCGATCTACCAAAGTTCTGCAGATGACACACAGGTTTACCTGTCTGTAGCAGTAGATAACTCTGTTGCTATAAACCCACTGATCCAGGGTCTTACTAGAATTACAGTAGGAATGGTAGTAATTTACTCATACTAATCAAGGAAATAGCTGAAAATTTTGGTTTTTGACAAATAAAAAATAAACGCCTTTACCTGGTCTTATAAATTAAGCCAAAAGATGTTTCATTTAAGAAACATAAGAGTTAGTTGTCTTATAAGAACTCAAGAAGCTGAAAATGTAATATATGCTTTTGTTTTTAGCCAACTAGATTACTTTATTGCAATCCTAGCAGTACTACTGAAAAATGCTTAAATCAGCTGCAGCTTATTCAAAATATAGCAGGAAGAAACTTAACCAATAAGTTGTTACATTGATTGCCTGTATTCTTTGGAATTTATTTCAAAATTATCATATATAAAGCTCTGAAAAATCTTTCTTCTGAATATGTTGGAGTGCCTAGACCCTTGCATCTTAGAACCCCAAACACTGGTTACTTATTATTCTAACAGCCAAGTATAAAAGGAACTAGAGAGGGAGGCCTTTTGCTGATATGCAGTCTGGAAAGATTTACCCATACTGTAGATATACATAGGCTAATACTGTGGAACATTTTTTTTTTTTTTTTTTTTTTTTTTTCTTTTTAAAAGCCCACTTTTTCTTTAATTACCCTTTTTTGTTGACAGGTCTAATAGTTTATAACATGTACTGCAGTGTTACATACATTAAAGATTTGCATCTGTTAATAACTCTAGCTCTTCTCTGTTTACTTTTTCGGTTTTGTATGGTGGAGTCTTGCACCACTCCTTCTGATCGATATATTCAGCAACCACCTTTGATATTGAAAAGAGTGTGACTGCGCTTGACTTTTGATGGCTGGGGAATCTTTTGGTCTTGGAACCCTGGAGGTTTATTTTTTTTTCTGGTAGCACACTGGCTGGAGTTTTTGTTTTCCTCTCTTCCCTAGATATCTGACCATAGCATGAAATTGTTGTAATTTACCTTTATAACCATTACATACTTAAAATTGGAGTTTAGTTTATAGTAATTTTAAGCTATGCTTAGCGACTTGCTGGTTTTTAATTACTTGTTTGTTTATTTTATATTGTGTAAGCTTGTATCTAGTTTTTTCTACTGTAGTTCTCTTTACGTTTTTGCATGAAAATGTACTATGTAAACAAATGTTTTTTGAGGTAAAATAAGCCTGCAATTCACTGCTTTCTAAGATCCTTTGTGATTCCTAGATAAGTTTATGCCAGAAAAATAATGGTAAGCGTTTTATGAATCAGAAGTATGTAAACATTCACACTGAAATCTGAACTTATTAATACCAAATTACAGCAAGTCAAAATAAACAGTATGAATATTTGTCTTATGTTTGGCAAATTTTGCTGATCTGTGGAAGTTCACATAGAAGGCTGTACCTCTCGAACCTGTGCTACCATGTCACAAAAGCTACTGGTTCTAAGATTATGTAGATGGTTGTGCTTAAATTTTGGGAACTAGGCTTTCAGATGTGCAGCAGTCATTCTCCTGTTCATTTTTGAGATGCCATTTCCTTTTTCTTGTTTTTCACTCACTTGTTTGGTTCATGTTATATTGGATGTGAAGTGGATTATAAAATAGTTTGGCACACACAGTTTGTTCCGTGTGTTGTTTTTTTTTTTTTTTTTTTTTTGTTTTGTTTCAGGCATAATTTAGGATTTTGATCAGTAGATGATGTAAACTTTAATCAAATAGAGAAGACATATATTTTGCTCAAAACAGAATTATACTAGATTACATGTGCAATGCTCCACCTGCCATACAGCAAATGCCAAGAAGTAAGTGACCTGTGTAAGGAAAGATTACGCTTACACATTGGTCATTCCTTTGCTGAGGGGTCTAGATACTCTGAAATGTAAGTACAGTACACTACTGTGTTGCAATAACACATATAAAACAGCAGTGCTCCAGCCATATTGTCACTAGAACTTGAAAGTTTAGATTCAAACTGCCTTATAAAAGAAAATTAAAGTAATAAACACAAAACACTCATGCTTGCAGCTGGAAAGCTGCTACTATGTTGCCACTCCAATAGGAACAAACAGAAAAAACTGTAAAAACACAAACTGTTCAGTTTTAAATGCATCATTTTGAAAATGCAGTTTTTTTATGAAAACGAAAACATTAAACTTTATGCCTATAAGCAGATAAGCAGCCCAGCTGCAAGCAACATCATCCATGCTTATTATAGTTAAAGCAACAAGAGCTCACTGGCATTGACTGTTATAACTGTTATAAAAGACGGTAAACATTGCTTATTGTGCTCAATCTATTGAGTCCTGAATCTGACAAAGTCTTGACACTTATTTTCTTAGTGTGAAAATTCATGGAACACACTCCACTATCTCTGTAACACTAAAGTTTGCTTTCTGTCTACTTTCTTTGCTTACTGCTTGACTTTAACCTCACTGCTCCTTCCTTGCCTGTGTTATTAAACGTGCAATTGCTAGTGCTGGAGGGCTTACTGTATTAAAAAATTCTAATCATGAATGTCATCAGCGTACAAAATGATTCGGACCAGTGAAGAACCCATTTTACTTGTGTCTGTCAGAGTTCGCTTTGTTATTACACTTGATTTTATTCAGTTACACAAATTTCATCTACTGTATAGACATGACCGGCAATTTGATGAGGAGTCTATGTTGAAATATTGTTTACACTGTAAAACGCTTTGTGATTGGAGGTAAGGGTAGTTGGGGGCTGGGCTTGGGTTGCAACTGGCTCCTAAATGAAACATTTAGGAGCCAAATTACAAAAACAAAATATTTTGTATTAAATAACAGACTTTTGTATCCTTTGTTCTATGCCTCTTGATCTCTATGCACATTTATTATCTGATTCCCACCATCCTTTAAAACTATGCTTTTTCTTTTTACCTGTTAGACGTATCTGCAAATTGGCCTTTGATGAGTAATTTGAGTGCTCTCCACTTAGTCTGGACAACCTCTAAATCATACCAATTGTTTGGCAAGGTGGTTTTGTAACTTGTTACTAGGGTGTAAATTTCATCCTCTCCAGAGGTGGTGATGTGATCAGGCCATCAATCACCGATCATAATTCGGAATCTTTTTTCTAGTTCCACTGTTTTTTGTTTTAATCTGTTCATTTGTCTGCTCTCTGAGGATACTGTCATAAAGGATGATTCACAATTTGGGTATGTAGTTCTAATTCAGTGTGTTGTATGAATTCTGCTTACAGTGTCTCAGTGGGTTTTCCATCATGCTTTTAATTGTCATGACTGGTGTTGAGCTTCGAAATTTGCCAAAGTATTTTTCACGGTGAATATGCTGTGTTCACTGGGGACCTTGTTCACCGAATATTTTCCTGGAAATTTTTGTCCAAGTGCCCCATGATGCTTTGCAAAGCCAGCATGACATCACAGAGCTGTATCTGCCATGTGCAGAACTTTCATGCACGCCTACTGTGACGGTGTTGCCAATGTAACCATCACTGTGTTGTAACTGCACGAAGAAAGACAAATTTACATTTCAGCTACTAAGATGCACTAAAACTGTCCACCGATGCACTTGACAGTGTTGTGCAATATTTTTCCTCCCTCTAACTGCTTTCTTGATCTCACAGTTTAGTAAACCTCCAGGGATGATGTTGTTGTTGTTGTTGTGTGTAGGTTATCAGTGAACTTAAAAAGGTAGGAATTGGTCCCAAAGCCACAAATTTTTAGAAACACTACCAGATATCCGTCCCTCTTGCATTAAAATAAATATAAACAAATTACTTGCAATACTACCAGTATCAGATATCTACTACTGATCTTTGTGTGATTGCAGCACTTTATGGCTAATTATACATGCAAAATCTCAAAACAAGCCTTAAAGGAGCCCTTTCATTTTTCCTACCCTCATCAGAAAACAAAGGACACGTTGTGAAACCAGAAAACCAAAATATTTATTAATATTTACAATACGTTCCCGCTACGTCTGGAGCCACGACTTCAAACATTGGACCATTGGAAGTCCGTGCTATGCCGTTGCTTCATTGCATTGCCAATGTGTGCCCTAAGTTTGGAGCTCTGTGAGAGCTTTGATCTATATTTTACTTACTTATTGCTAGTTTTAGGGATGCTCCAATCAAAATCGGATGATTCCCCCCCCAAAAAATATCTTCAGCCCCTGCTTTTCTAAGCTTTGTGGTAATGTAGTTGCAGTGCTCCTTTAAGCAAGGTACAGTCATGGCCGAAATTATGGGCACCCCTGGAATTTTCCCAGAAAATGCACCATTTCTCCCAGAAATTTTTTGCAATTATAAATGTTTTGGTATACACGTTTATTTCCTTTATGTGCATTGGAACAACACAAAAAAACAGAGAAAAAGCCAAATCTGACTTCATTTCACACAAAACTCCAAAAATGGGCCGGACAAAATTATTGGCACCTTTTCAAAATTGTGGGTAAATCGTTTTATTTCAAGCATATGATGCTCGTTTGAACTCGCCTGTGGCAAGAAACAGGTGCTGGCAATATGGCAATCACACCTGAAGCCAGTTAAAATGGAGAAAAGTTGACATCTGAATGAAATGAAACGCTATGGCAGGAGAGCCAGGAGGACCCCACTGCTGACACAGAAACATAAATGAGCCAGACTGGAGTTTGCCAAAATGTACTTAAGGAAGCCAAAATCCTTCTGGGCAAACGTCTTCTGGACAGATGAGACCAAGGTAGAGCTTTTTGGTAAAGCTCATCATTCTACAGTTTACAGAAAATGGAATGAGGTCTACGAAGAAAAGAACACAGTACCAACAGTAAAACGTGGTGGAGATTCTAAGATGTTTTGGGGATGTTTTGCTGCCTCTGGCACTGGATGCCTTGACTGTGTGCAAGGCATCATGAAATCTGAAGACTACTAAAAGATATTGGGGCGAAATGTAGGGCCCAGTGTCAGAAAGCTGGGTCTGCTTCAGAGGTTATGGGTGTTCCAGCAGGACAATGACCCCAAACATATGTCTAAAAGCATCCAGAAGTGGTTGAAGACAAAGTGCTGGAGAGTTCTGTAGTGGCCAGCAATGAGTCCGGATCCAAGTCCAATTGAACACTTATGGAGAGATCTCAAAATTGCTATTGGGAGAAGGTGCCCCTCAAATCTGAGGGACCTTGAGCAGTTTGCAAAAGAAGTGTGGTTGGAAATTCCAGTTGAGAGGTGTAACAAGCTTGTTGATGGTTATAGGAAGCGCTTGATTTCAGTTATTTTTTCCAAACGGCGTGCAACCAAATATTAAGTTGAGGGTGCCAATAATTTTGTCCGGCCCGGTTTTTGAGTTTTGTGTGAAATGATGTCAGATTTGGCTTTTTTTTTTTTTCTTTTTATGTGTTGTTTCAATGCACATAAGGAAATAAACGTGTATACCAAAACATTTGTAACTGCAACAATTTTCTGGGAGAAATGGTGCGTTTTCTGGGAAAATTCCAGGGGTGCCGATAATTTCGGCCATGACTGTATACAGTAGTTGAGCCAGCGCATGTCGTCTTTTTTTCAGCAAACTTCTTTCAGTGTAAACTAAGAGCAACAAGTGGAAGTTTGTTTTATCAGTAAAGAAGAGGTGATTGGTATATTAGCCTTTAGGTTAAAGAAAGTGGAGTAATAAACAGAAAAAAAAGTAATCTGAGAAGTAGTCCTGTGCAACTAAACAGAACCACAAGAAAATGTACTTTAAGGAATTCAGACTTTTTATTTTGTTCTTTAAATTAAAATGGTGACCACTTAAGTTTGGAGAGCAAGCAAGTGTGTATGTATGTGTGTGTGTGTGTATACATATATATATATATATATAATATCTCTATCTCTATCTATACTAATAAACGGCAAAGCCCTCACTCACTGACTGACTGACTCATCACTAATTCTCCAACTTCGCGTGTAGGTAGAAGGCTGAAATTTGGCAGGCTTATTCCTTACAGCTTCCTTACAAAAGTTGGGCAGGTTTCATTTCGAAATTCTACGCGTAATGGTCATAACTGGAAGCTGTTTTTCTCCATT
>JANRMT010062814.1:94005206-94024312 GCA_026402145.1 Polypterus bichir lapradei
TTCTACACACTGCGTTGACAGTCAGTTCACGTGATTACGTGGGAGGCGTGATGATGTCACACGAAACTCCGCCCCCACGGCTTTCGAGCTCATCTCCATTACAATAAATGGAGAAAAACAGCTTTCCGTTATGACCATTACGCGTAGAATTTCGAAATGAAACCACTGGGAGAGGCATCAATCTCTAAAGTCAATAATTTTACAGTTCAGCCTTATTAAGAGATCAGTTAGTGCATGAAAGGTTTTCAGAAGCCTTGTGCATTGCCTTTATGACATTTTTCATCTGTCAGTACCATATGCTGCAATGAAGGGATGTAAAGGTGTGCATTTTATCCTGCTTACCATGGACAAAGAAAGCTTTTCTGGTACAATTTATTTGTCTGATAAGTCCAGCTTGTGGGACACACACACACACACACACACACACGTGACCTGAAAAAGCATGCTATGGTAATGCATTTCACATTGAGGTGTTGTTAACCACACTTCATTTTAAAGCTTCTCAAACTAGCACCTTGTTAAGACTGACATCAGTATACACTTTCACCTTGCAATTGGGTTTTCAATGTGCAGTGCTGTATCAGTCATTGATCATGTCTATTGATCTCAGCCAAGGCTATATCTAACGTATTGTCAGTTTAAATACTGAAAGGGTCATCTGAATTCAAAAAATCGGCCTTCTTCCTCATAGACTATGATTGCCTTCTTGTGTTACCATGAACCTGCACAATAAGAACACTTAATAGTCAAAAGTAGGTGCAAAATGCAAGAGTGACTTTTATTAAAACAAAAGTATTTCAAAAGAGCAGTGCACTCTTCTAGTAATCCAAAATAAAATCCAGCATTTGGGGAGGAAATTAAAATCCATTAAACAGTGCTAATAAGATCCCAAGGGTAAAATACTTTCTCTCTCTCTCTCTCTCTCTCACTTCTGTCTTGCCCTGCTGACCCATTTTTTGGTCATATGCAGTGAGGTGGAAACATTGGTTAACGAGGTGCCTCTCCGACTTATCTTGACGGATATCAATGGAAGGCGGCCAGGACAAGAGGGCTGTCTCCATCTATCTTCTGCCGCCTTCTGGCTGCAGATTCCTTAGGAGTGCAGCAAGAGTGATGCAGTCTGCCCCATGAGCACTTGTCAATCCACTCCTTAGTGAGGTTCACAAACTGCTTTGACATGCCCTTACAAGCTAGTGGGATCAGCCACAATCTCCCTATTAAACAGGGCTGTATGAACACACACACTCACAGCCACAGGGCCTGAGCCACACTGTTTTTATTTAAAACCATGCATTGCTATGGTCCTAAAATGCCTCATCACAGGGTGGGTTTCCTGTTCTTAAACCAGGATAGACTCTGTTTATGTGGTTATAACCATAATAGTAATCATAAATTTCTCTGTGTTTTGTCATATAGCAGAGGCAAAATCTAGAACTGTTAAGTTTATCTTTATTTGAGCAGATGTGGAAAGGTCAAAAATTGAATAAGCTGGCAAAAGATTTTAAGTGTATAAACATTTGAGCAGTAAGGACTAGAAATAATAGCAAATATTATCCCCTTATATTAAAGTGAAGCAGGTCCAAGTAATTATAGTCCAGTAAGCTTAATGTGTGCCACAGATAAATATATGTAAGGAATTATTCAGGTAAAAGATTGAGCATCACATAGCAAGAACAGTAATGCTACTGAACAGTTCTGACATGGGTTCAGGAGAGGTGATTGTGTTTTACTAATATGCTGGAATTGTAAATTTTTTTTGAGGAAACAACAAAAGGATACTTGTTAGAGAGATGCATATGATATTTATATGGATTTTTCAGAAGGCATTTCATATGATCCTCCACAAACGGTTCAGCATCAATGTAAAGTAAGTGGGAATTCATTCCATAGTATAGATGGGTGCAGAATTGGCTAAAACACAGGATGCAGAGGGTTATGGTATGAGGGGCCTTCTCAGAATTAGGTGTTAAAAGTGGTGTCCCTCAGGGGTCAATGCTAGGAGTGCTGCTTTATGTAACCTCTACATCTGATCTGAATATCAAATTAGGTAGAATGACAGATATTCTAGAATCAGTTGAATCATTGCAGGTGTACTTAGGCAGATTTGTGTCAGATGAAATATAATGTAAATAGTTACAGGGTTTTTTGTATAGGAAGTAAAAATGTTAGATTTGAATAATCCCTGCAAAGCTTGAAACTTGAAAGTATACCATATGAGAAGGACCAAGGAGTCACAGTGGACATGTCACTATCAACATCTAGCCACTAAAAAGGCAAACAGACTGTTTGGTTATATCACATGGTGTAAGGAGAAGCTTTGGGCAGCAGTGACAACCCCGGGACCGGAGGAGAATTGCCGTCATCAGAGCCCCTTCGGCTGTCAACAAAATGCAGATGTGTGACACTTACCAATACTAATTCTAGTTACTGCATACTTTAAAAAAATATAACTTAAAATGTTCTTCAGTTGTTACTTTAAACTAGTCTTATCAATGTAGTTATTGACTGAGGTGCGGGTTCATAAGCAGGGAAAAACACACACAATGGGGGGGGAAAAGGAAAAAGTGTTCCTTGAAAAACACAGCGGCTGATCCCATTTCTACATTCTCAGCTTTGCTTCAATCACGCTGCTCCAATCCCTCTTACTGTGCCCCTGCTGCAGCGCTTCATTTCCATCTCGCTCAACCCAACTTGTTCTCTTCTTCACTTAGCTGTTCCTGCACCAGTTCAGAGTCTCTTTGTGCTTACTTGTGGTTCACTCTCTTGCTCCCCTTTTTACAACTACCCCAGAGTTAATACTGCCTGGAAACCATGCATCAAAACTGAAGGATTTCTGCAAGAAAAGCATTTTAGCATTTGCGTGCTGTCTTTTTCATGAGACATTTGTGCTGTGTCTTTATATTTTTAGCTTTGGTAAACATTTTTAGTGTACCAGCAGAATAATGCTGAAGAATATACAATGACAAATAAAAGTGAATGTTAACAATTATTAATAATAAACATATCTTGTGTTACATTTTAGTGATTACTAATATTAATCAACAATTGAAGATTTTGGTTTTTGATAGAATTTTAAACATTCAAGAGCCCTTCATCTTTACTTAAATGAATGCAGGACCAGGGAGATGTGGTATAGCCAAAACACATTGACTTTTAGTTATTTGCTCTTTTTTTAAATACCTTAAGTAATACGTAAATTGTGAATACTTCTTTTGATCAGAATTTATATGTAACTGTAATTTTAGGCTTTCATTTTTTTTATTCCATATTCAACCACACTACTGTTCTTGCATAAAAAAAAAAACAATTTATTAAAAAGCTATTTGTCTTGCATAAGAAAAATACACAAGAGACACACATCCACACCTACATAAAAACTGTCAGTTGCCACTTACAAACCCAAAGTACAATATTAGGGATGGTGGAGTAAGTAACATCACCTTTAGTTGTTTGTGCCTAATCGGGGGTTCAGTGCTAAATTTTAAGACCAAAAAAGTTCTGGCATTTATAAATACTTGATTTCTGGGAGGTGCAATTATAGAAAAGCACAGATCTGCAGAAGGATGCAAGTCCAGTTAAATGGTACTAAGCATACCTTGGAACTTTGTGCAATTAATCATTTGGAACTGGAAAAAAGTATGAAATTATAGGTCAGAAGAAACTAAAGTGGAACTTTTTGGGTTGAATAGATGTGTTGCGTAAATCTAACATTGCAAATCATCCAAGTAATGCTATCTCCCTTGTAAAATGTGCTGATGGCAGCATCATGTTGTTGGATGCTTTTCAGTAGCTTGGACTGGCAGCCTGGCACCAAAATTGATGGGAAGGGGAATACTGCACAATCCAGACTTATCTTGAGAAGATAACCTGCTTTCATCTGCCAGAACGTTAGAACTGGGGAGGAGGTTTTATCTTTTAAAGTGGCAACAATCCAGGGCACCCTACCAGTCCATCAGTGGAGTGTATACAAATGAAGTACGCTGATGTCCTTAAACATTTGAATTGGAGTTCTAATTTTAACCCCATGGAAAATCTATGGTGAGATTTAAAATTGATGTCTGCTGCCTTCCCCAACTGACCTGGCAGAGCCTGAACATTTTGTTCAAAGAAGAATGGGCAAAGCTTGATCTTTAATGTTGCATAATAGTATTTTGTACAAGTCTATTAATACAGTATTTGCTGTAATGGCTGCAAGGTGCGGTTCAAGCAAGTACCGAACGAGGGAATGAATACTTAGAAAAAGTTTATTCCAGTTATTGAATTGTATATTTTAGTGGTTTATAGTCTTATTTCTTTTTTGGTTAGTACTGTAAAAGTGAGTGTTGGATTTACAAATAAATATTAATCAAAATCCCAGGTTGTTGTGATTTATCAGCCTTATCCTGAACATGACCAAGTCAAAATAACTTACCTGTTCATATTGGATACAGAAACTGGTAACTGCTTAGATATGTTGACTAGATTAGACCACAATACTGAACTTTTTACTTGAAAAGTTTAATAGCATCATTGCTTTCAGGGAAGTTATGGGATTTGTAAGCAGATCACTGTTACTATGTACAAAAATATTTGTTATGACTGGTGGGATCAGTGTTTGTTGTGGTCACAATCGCAACCCTCTTGCTAACCTTTGTAGTAGAATTACATCTACTACAATCGAAGCCCTCTTGCTAACCTTTGTAGTAGACTTACATCTATCCAAGTAATCCTGGTATCTGACTTACCATCTGCTATAGAAAGGGCCTTCTGATTAAATTTCTGACCAATATTATGATTATTGTTTCCAACTTTCTCCTACATGAAAAGAATTGGATAAAGGGATTTAGTTGCTACTAAAAATATTATAGCTATTGTCATACTCGACAGAAAATTTGGAGGATGATAAAAAAGACAGACAAAATTTTGATTGGGAATAAATAATAAAATAAATATTTCCTGCAAGCTGTTGTATATAAATGAAAATCTTAAAAATTAGATCTATAGTATCAAATGCTTGTGCCAAACAACTGCACACTGGATAAATCATTTAAAAAATGTAAAAAGATTATATTTTCATATAATTTCTGAGCACTGTGAAACATACAGTATGTATCAGATTACAAGTAAGATATTGATTTGATTTTTATGGAGACTGTTATTAGGTATGCCTAAGTGGGGGAGATTAGGGAATGAGAACCCCCTTGATGAATAAGGAATGACTGCATGCTTTAAGTCACTGTTGCATTTTGAAAGAGAAAGAGAAGACTGATAGAAGCTGTGTTTTGCCTGCATTAAAAACTGATGTGCAAGTGAGAAAGAAGCTGCACTTCAGTCCCTTTTGAGTAGTGAATATAATGGTAGGACAAAACAATTTGCTTCATTATAAGATGAGGTGATTGCTTATCTTCTGCAGCTCACACAGTTTATATCAATTTTGTTGAACTTCATTAATATCTTATTTTATCCTGGAATGTAATTATTAAATTTTTGGGTGAGAGGTGTGATATTGCACCATAAGTATATCTGTATTTGTCAGATTGTTAATGTATTGATACTGTGCGCAATTAATCATTAATACATTTTTGTTTGAAAAATGGTTCTTTCCATGTATACAACATATATACAAATACATTGTAAGGGTATCTACTAAGGAAGTTTTAATTAATTTTTTTTTTTTTTTGCCACTTCCTGTTTAACTTCTTCAATGATGACGAGTTGTTCTTTGTTATTGAACATACACAATGCATTTGCTTCCTGAAATATCAGGGGATGACAAAAAATACAGAAAACAAAATAGAAAATTTCACTAATCTTGCATGCTGTTCTGTAAAATATTTTATAATGTATAGGTAAATTAACCTCCTTGCTGTTAACCCAAAACATCTCTTAGGTTTGGAAGTTTAAGCAAAAATGGTTATGATCCAGTGTATAGCATTAAGCCCAAATAACGCTCTGGACAGTATTCTGCTACCATCTAGTGGATAATGTAGCATCGTGCTCACGAATATTTCCTTACCTTTTGCCACTGTGTAACTCCTCAAAATTTGACTGGGTCTGAAGATTTCAAACAAAGCATACAATGGCATAGAATTGAAAAGCTGTAAAGCCAGTTTTCTAACAAACTGAAACTGAACCATTAGTTGAATCAACCTATTACTGTATTTTGCATTTATGTTGACATTTTGGTATTTAAATGGTTCTGTTGCACATTATTTCTTTTTGGGGAAATATAAAAATCACCATTTCTCAGTTATTTTGCCAGTTGTAAACATAACTCTAAGGTGTTAAAATCATTGCACTTGCTGTTTGAAACTTTTGATGTAAGATCAATTGTACAACTTTATTCATGATTATCTAAATCAAATTATCCTATGATAAGGTCTATTTGGTATTGATTGATTTAATTCCCACTTACTGCTTTTGAAAAATAATACAACCTTCAATTTCAGATAGGCAGTTTCAAAATGATTTTTTCCTGCCAAACAATACTTGTTGTTAACAGCACTGCAACAGTTTTGGTGGGTGTGTAAGCAGTGTTTTATCTAATTTATTTTTGCCCTTATTTTTTATTTTTCTTTGTTTTATTTTTTAAAATGTAATTTTGTGGTTATGGGTGAGTGATTTATTTGAAACGTCATATCTGATTTGAGCGTCGAGTTCACTGCTTGAATAAAGCGAGAGCTCCTTACCCTTTTTTGTACTATTTGCCCATTTTACTTTTGCATTTTTGCATATTATTGTACTTTTAGCTGTGTGTGGTCTTTGGGACAAACAGCAACCTGAAGACTCCCTAGCAGTTTTATTATATTCATGAACTTGGAGAAGTGTCAGGTAATTAGCAAGAATTACCCATGACATTGGACACAGATTCACCTGTGCTTTCTGCACCACTGGCTTTCGTAAGAAGACACTGGTGATACCATATCTAAGCTGTGTCATTGGCATGTGAATCCTATTAATCTCCGTTGCTGAGGTGTTTCACTTGCACGAAATTAGCACAACGTTGTTGCTGTGTGGTGGCGATGGCACACATGTTTTTCATAGTGAAAAGTGAAGTGCATGCAAGCTCGGAAAAAATTAAAATGTGGTTGCATGCACCATCTAGTGGCTGTGGTTGAGTGTGAGCAGAGTCGCCTGCTTCATACACACACAGCTCTTTCATTTATTTATGTCTAATAAGTTTGCAGCTTCTCTGTGTGTCAGTTTTACAGTTTTTATTTTATTTTTTTTAAAAGTTGGGTGAGTACATAGACCTGCAATGCCTTTAAGGCAGACTAAGTCCCCTGCTTGTCAGTGCTTGTGCACTGATGTAACCTTCACTTGAAAACACGGAACTTCACAAAAACTGGATTTTCTGTGCATGGTCAAAGAGAAAAATAGAACCAGGATGCTTCACTTGCCTGTAATGTGTTTACAAAGCCCACACAAATCACTTGTGTTACCAAACACATTAAATGCAAGCGTTACTTTATTCCCTGCATAAGGAAAATTGTTGCCACTAAATAGACTCTGAAAATACAGGCAGTCCCTGGATTACATACAAGATAGGGACTGTAAGTTTGTTCTTAAGTTGAATTTGTATGCAAGTCGGAACAGGTACATTATTTTAAAAATGCTATTGTTGACCAACTGTAACCAAGTGCTCTGCCAATGAATGATGGAGTTTGACCTCTCTCTGAACTTTTTATTATTTCTGCTTTATTTTCCATGGTGATGGTTTTTCTGTTCTTTACTATATCACCAGCACTTGCATCAGATTTGTGTTTCAGAGACATTGTTGAAGGGTGAAGACAAAAGGTTAAGATGAGCTTTTTTGCACAGCACTGTGCATGCTATCACAGCAGGAAGGCACCCCTAGTCAGTGCGTCTGGTGTACTGACGAGAGACAACTTCCTACTATGTACGTAACCGTACAAGCAGGCTTGCTATTGAGAATGAATGGGGACATCGAGGGGCAATTCACCATTCGCCCACCACATAGTCACCTCCACTTGCATACAGTATGCTGCCTGCAGCGTTTGCCCACCGAGAACAAACAGGGTGCAGCCAAAGGTGGGTAGTGAATCAACCACCACCGCCCCCATTCAACAGGCAGCCACCCGAGGCACACTACAATGATGCCCCCCGCCACCCCATTCACCCTCAATAGCCTCTGTTCAGCCACAACCGGGTCACCGCTTGCAGCATCACCAGCCGCCCACTGAGAACGAACGTGGCAGCCATTCAAGGGACACTGCAAGGCTGTGTTGTGGGCAGGCAGTGAAATGCCACCCTGCCCCATCCTGCCTCCGTCCAGTCAGGAGCAGTAGCTGCGGCGGCATGGTGGGCAGGCAGCGAACCGCCCCATCACGCCTCCGTCCTGCACACAAGCGGTAGCTGTGGCCCCGGCAACTATGGACCCCGGGTCACCGTTTGCCGCGCACTCAGCCGCTTGCTTAGAATGAATGGAGTGCGGCTCCCACCGCCCCATTCATCAACCGGAGCTGCCCGAGGGACACTACGCATTCTGCGAGCAGTGAAATTGCCCCCTCCAGCTGCTGCTTGCAGCGTCCCCAGACCGAAGATGACGGAGCGGCAGTTACTGAAGAGCCTGTGTCGCATCCCCCAGACAGATGGAGCAGCTGCGGCCCCGTTCGTAAGTCGGATGCCAGATGTCCATAACTTGGGGACTACCTGTACTCTCAAAGCCCCTCTACTGTACCAGTTTCTTTAAACATTTCTTTCATTTTTAAGAGCACTGAAAAATTACAAAAAAAGCAAACTACAATAGGGTACAGGGACTTGCTGTTGTAGTGGTTAGTCCTGCCACCTCATCAGTCCAGAGACTGAATTTGAAATGTTGTATAGTCACTGTCTTGAGGAAGTTAGTATTTTATCTGTCTTGAGAGAACAGTAGGTAGGATAAATGTAGGTTCGGTACCAGCAATTTATGTAATTTGACAAAATATTTATAATCCGGCATAGCTAGATATTACTTTTTTCATTATTAAAGACTAAAGTTATATTTTTTTAAAATCCTTTTGAAGGTGGATTCAAAATGCCTGTCTATTTATTTAACAGACAGAAACTATATGCAGTTCTGACTAGCCTTAGAGGTCATCAGGATATTAAAAATACTATATACAGTTTGTATTAACTATTATAAGAAAGCATTTACAACACCCCCTCTGAGCTAGTGCTTCACATTGCACATGAACATTTTTACAGTTCTGTAGTTTTATTTAAAAGAATTTCTAACCTGACCAATAAGAAATCAAAAAACTTGAACAAGATTCAACTTAAAATTAATAACCATTGATTTATACAGTGGAGCTGCTTAAAGGATAAATTACTTTTTTTCATGTTAAAGTTATTTACATTTGTCACATAAAATTGCGTTCTGAAGTGAAGTGTTTTCTATGAATCTTTTTTTAAAAAAAAAAAAAATCTTGCCTGCTCAGGTGCTTTACAATGGAAGCAAATGGCACACAGAGCACAACTGAAACTCAACTATTAGAAAAAGTAACTACCTGAATTTTTTTCAAATTGTTGAATATTTATTAATATTATGGTAACATACATGCTGATCCCTGCACTGAAAGTGTGCTTCATGCAAATTAAGGATGGAACAAAAGTGATTGATGGACCATGTAAATAATACCAGTAAATAATAGGTTGGACAAATGACAAGACGGAGCGATGTTCTGGACAGACAAATAGAGACATGATCATATTATAAAATGTGAACTGAAAGTTTGACAAAGCTCAGTAGTTTGTAAGTTCTATTTGCTGTGCACTTTTTGTCATTTTCATGGCATCTCCTCCATGATTTTGAGACCATCTTGTGACATTTGGATGTACCATTGTTGAGGAGCTGGACTACCTGTGCTACTTCAAGGACACTCACAAAATGCAAAACTAGAGAAATAGTCAGGAAGGATAAGGAGAGAGCAACTATCAGTGGCCACCACCTACAAAACCATTCCTTTTTGGGGATTGTCTTGCTGTTGCTTCTGTAGTGTACTTGTTGTCACTTTCATTTGCACCAAAGCAGGTGAGTTGATTCATAATCATTTATGCTTCCTAACTGGACTGCTTGATATTCCTGAAGCTAAATTAACTTGGTATTCGTCTGTGATTGTGTCCCCATAAATGTTTTGAGAAAGGGCAGAACAGGCTCTTTTTTCTTTAAGAGAGTGCGTTCTTTTAATGTTGGAAGTGATATTCTTTGCACTGGCCATCACAGAGTGATGGAAGATTTGATTTTCTGTGCTGTGGTGTGCTCGGCTGGTAACATCACTTGAAGAGAGTCCCTCCGAATCAACAAGCTAAAACAACAAGCTCAGTTATAGGACACACTTTGGACCCCCTAGATAAAGTAGAAAAGGAGAGAGTTAAAACAAAACTGAGTGCCATTATGAATAATGCTGCACATCCTTTCTCTGACGCACCAACACAGAGTACTGTCATTAAGTGAATTATTGAGCAGAATTGTGTCAAGAAACACTATTGGGGCTCCTTTATACCAACAGCAGTATGCCTGCATAATGCCTCACTGTGACTGTGACAGTCCAGTCGGAACTTTTCTTTCTTTTTCCATTTTCCTGCTTTATAGTCATTCTAGGGTGTGTATGTCTAATTCTTTATTAACTTATCTACCTATTTATGTATTTATTTATTTAAAGAGCTTCTATAAAAAGCCAAACCTGCCCCTGGGGGCAAATCAAGCTCTATCCTTTTGTGTGTGTGTGTGTATATGTGTATATATATTTAAAAAATGAACTTTGAATCTCAAAAAGGCATGCGTGGTTAGGGGCAAGGAGACACTCTAAATTATCATTTTAAAACTGTCATGAAGAAAAGGGAAAAAAATTTTTGTGCTCTGGAAGGTCAATGTAATTTATATGCCAAGTTTCATTAAAATCACAGTCATATTGCACCACATTGGAGGAAGCAGTTACCCCCGCGTTTTGAACAGTTGTTCATTTTTTAATTCTTGCAAAAAAAAGTAAAATTTTCACTTTTGTCAAAATTTAACTAAAGAACTGGTTTGGCCAAAACCTACATTTTTTTTCCTTTGTTTCCTTTTTCTTGTTTGTTCTAATCCTTTAATGTAGTCTGAAGTTTATTGTTCTTAAGTATGAATATAAAGTATTTAGGACGCTTTCAAACACCATATGAAATCAAATTGACCTTCGTAAGTGTGAGTACTGAGAAAAATTTACGTAGCTGAAATTAAAACTGGTTATTCTAGTGAATTTAAGAATTCATTTATTTAGGATGTAATTTAACAATATTTAATACATATTGTTGAAGATTTAGCCAAGCAAGGACTAGACCTTAATCTAGTCCAAAAAAGACCTTAATCGTTAAAGGAGCATCTTTTAAGCATGTGTCCTTGCAGAAAATCCTACCGAATAATTACTAATGGTGTTAGGGCTGCCATATGGCTGTCTTCATGATCCTATTTTAAAAAGGTTTACATTTAGGGCTCATAAGATGTTTACAAACACAAAGTAGTGTTGTATATCAGATCTGTAGCTTGACAGCATCATTTTTGAAAGTAGTCATTTTTAAATGAATAGCAGAACCCCATTTACTAGTATAACATTCTGAAACCTGCTTAATGCAATGCAGGTCATCAAAGGCTGATGTCTATTTTGGCAGCATTGGGCTGAAGTTGGGTGACAATCTTAGACAAGTTACTAGTCAATTGCAGGGCTCATTTATGCATTTATACATCATACTTGTACAATGCCATTTTTGAGTAACTGACTAAACTGACCTGCATGTTTTTATGGATATGGAAAGAGAACCTAAGCAGACACAGCGAAAACGTGGAAACTCTGTACTGATAACACCTGGGAGTGTAAAATGGACTCAATAATCTGGATGTGTGGGGCAGCAAAGCACCGTAGACTTTTTGAAAACTTCCAAAAAGGCAGACAAATAACCACTCTTTCAAGACTAGATTCAGATACATTATATACCTGTAAAATACATTTAATAGACTTTCTCTTCCAGTGTAGCATTTTTGCTGCTCCTGTTACATATTTTGAAAATCCATTTGAATCATTTGATTGTAAAGGGTTAGTCATAACACATGCTACCATTATTATAAGCAGACAAAAAAGGCCAGAGCAGATGGTACTTGCTAAGGAGTCTCCGGTCATTTGATATGTGTAGCAAGTTGATGGAAATGTTCTACCTGTCCATAGTAGCCAGTGTGGTCTTCTGTGGAAGCAACGTGAGCACAAAAGCACAATTCCTGAACAGACTTACCAGGAAAGCCTGCTCCATCACGGGGTGAACTCTGGACACGCTGGAGGCTGTTGTGAAAAATATGATAATGGAAAAACTGGACGCCGTCATGAAAAAGTCCCCTCCATCCTTTCCAGGATGCGCTCTCTTGGAGCACTTTTAGCCGCAAGCTCATTCCACCAGAGTGTGCTAAGAAGCACCTCTGGAGGACTTTTCTGCCCACTCCTATCTGGCCATTCAGTGCTTCCACCTGATGTGTTGTGTTTTTTTTTTTTTTTTTTTTTTTAATTCAATGATTGGCTGGCTCTATTACGTTTCCTATTAGTCTATATTTTTGTTTTTTGTTTCTGCTGCTGTATGCATTTGAATTTCCCCAGGTGTATATAATCTTGTCTAATCTATTGTCATTAAACTGTAATAATAAACAACAATAACTGAAGAGCATAGTTTAGAATTCTTTTGTCTGATTACAGAGGATGCAATAAAGAATGTTTCGTTGAAAATGGAAGAAGAAATCTGTGGTTGGATAAAGGGACTGCTCAGACACAAGGGAACATGGTAGCAGAATTCTCAAGCAAAGATTGCAGTTTAGGAAAAGAGAAGATGCTTTAAAATTTGTGTGAGAAAATAAAGGTAGAAGGTGATAGGGTGATCTTTAAGGAAGCAAAGTTACACGGCAAAAAAGCAGTGGCAAGACCATAATAAGCCAGAAAAAATCATGAGATTTGATGCAGTCCTGCTTAGTCTTAAGGCAGAGGTCTTAATTAGTGTTTACCTAGTTTATGCCAAGGAGACTTGTAAGTGGAGGATGTGTCTGCATATTAGACTGTTAGTTTAAAATAGTAGTATGAGTTTTTATTTTCAGATTTACTATATGTACCCTGACTGATGGATTGTTTAACTAAATGAAGAAGTAAAATCAAAAGTAAATTATGTATACATCAGTTAATAAGAATGTAGTTATTCTCTGTACATACTTATACAAGTAATATTTAAAAAAAAGGCTTTTGTATGCGGTTTATGGGTTTGCAATAGACAATTTAAAAGGGTTTAAAACTGTGTGTGACCTTAAAAAAAAAAAAAGTATTCTTTTTCTACAACAAGTTCAATGTTTACTTAATGAAGCATATGAAAAAATAAAAAAGATCAAAACATTGGATAAAAAACAATATCCCCATAAAACATGGAATGAAGATAAATGTAGAAAACACAATGCTTCAATGAGAATAGCTGACAGTAATCCAGAATAAAACAGAAAAATACAAATACTGCAAGGAAATGCTGAACAAATAACATCATTTGTGAGATAGCATGTAAAATATCCCGGAGTATGTGGACAGAGAGGTAAATTGAAAGAAATGGTCAAAATGTCAGGATAAATTATATTCCTTCTGAACAAATAAGTTTTAAGTTGTCTTTTTAAAAGAAAAAAGTGTGTGTTTTTTTTTTTTTTTTTTTTTTTTTTGTCGTCAGATGATCTAATCAATTTGTATTCAAAATATCTTTATTGCGCAAAATAAAAAAAAAAGAGCTGAACAAGAAATATGTAAAGCACATACCTTAAAAATGTCTATTGTATATAGACAGATTATACAGTAAAAAATAAAGATCGGCAATAAAGAATCAACATTCAAAGAGCTATTCTTCATAATTTGTTTGGTTCCTCATTGGGGGGAAAAAAAAACAAGCAAGCCCAACTAGACTTTAACATTGTTATTCAACACATCTTTGTGAACATGAAGAAAGATTATGTAAAGATAAACCAAAGAAAATTTATGTTCACTTAATACTGCCTCAGCAAGCCCTATAATATATCCTACTAAAGAAAGCTTTTACACTTGTCACATTACTTATTTACAAAATCCTCTTTATAGAAATCTATGTTGTTGGTGAAATTTTTGTTAAAATGATACTCTAAAGAAGAAACATAAGTATTTGTATTAAACAAACTGTCTCTCACTCCATTGCTTTCTAAATTTCCAAATTTATAACATTGATCAAAAGATGTAAAAATATTGCTTATTATTGCCTACTTGTAGCCTTTGTCGATTTTCGTAAAGTGTTCGACTCAGTTGATCAAGCTGCCCTGTGGGACATCGTGAGGGTTTGCGGGATCCCCTTGAGGTTGTTGGATATCATGGCCGGCTTATACACTGGTACTGTGAGTGCTGTGCAGAGTGGAGGCATAACCTCTGTTTTTCCCAGTTGATTCTGGGGTTCATCAGGGGTGTGCTCTTGCTTCTACTCCGTTCAATACTTGTATGGACTGGGTGTTGGGCAAGGTCGTGGGGTCCAGTGGCTGTGGGGCATCAGTTGGTGAAGAAAGATTCACGGATCTTGACTTTGCTGACGATACTGTGGTCTTCACGGAGTCGATGGAGGCTGTGATTGGGGCGCTTGAGAGACTGAGCAAGGAGTCTGAGTGTGTCTGCGTTTGTGAGTGACCTGGATAAAAACCAAGATCCAGGCCTTTAGTGACCTTTTGGGCACAGACATCAGCAGTGTGTCTGTCTGCAGAGACAGTGTTGACCTTGCAGAGAGGTTTACTTACCTTGGCTGTGACATTCATGTCTCTGGTGACTCTTTCTATGAAGTCAGTGGGCGTATTGAGAGAGCATGGGGGGTCATGAGGTCGCTGGAAAGGGGTGTGTGATGCTCCCGATTATCTATGCAAAAGGACGAAGGTTCAAGTCTTTAGAGTCCTGGTGCTTCCTGTCTTGCTACAGTATTTGGTTGCGAGACATGGACGCTATCCAGTGACCTGAGACAAAGACTGAATTCCTTTGGTACTGTGTCTCTCCGGAAAATCCTTGGGTACCGTTAGTTTGACTTTGTGTCAAATGAGTGGCTGCCTAATGGAGTCCCGAATGAGGCACATTACCTGCATTGTGAGGGGGCGTCAGTTACGGCACTATGGCCATATGGTGCGTTTCCCCCGAGGGTTATCCAGCTCGTAAGATCATCATTGTTGGGGACCCAAGTGGCTGGACAAGGCCAAGGGGTCGCCCACATAACACCTGGCTGCGGCAGATAAAGGGTCGTTTCTGGAGGGTGGGACTGGACTGTGCGTCTGCCTGAAGGGTTGCCAACTGGGATCCCGAGCTGTTTCGTCATGTAATCGGTGTGGCAACGCACTGTACCAGTGCATGCTCCCCAACATCACTTGATTGCCTACTTATAACTTATTTATACTTTAGTTTTTTCCTACTTTTTTTGAAAAAAACTCTCTGGTGCTCAGTTTTCCATTGGTGCCCAGAAGCATGGGCTTATTTTGCTTATAGGGTAATCCAGGGGCACCTTATTATCATTATTGTTCGTGTTTGAATAGCAGTACTTTGTTTTATCACCTTCTTCAGTTATTACGGATGGTGGAGGAATGGCCCTCTTCAAAGTCTCTAAAGGTGTGATCAATTCTAAAAATAATTTCGGGGAGGATCAGGGTTCATTATGATATTGGAAGATGCATACTTAAACCATTTTGTAGGGTTGGTTGGGGTATGGTTTGTTAGGGTATTATGGATAGTGGATGTGAGAAGTGCTGGCTTGTATCAAAAGGTAACGTAATGCTCACATCATGCTCCGTATCTTTGCAATAAGTAACAGGCTGCTTTCTGATATTTTCAACCACAGTAAAAATGATATACAAAAATTTCAATTGTCTCGTTTCTACTGGTATACTGCACACCACTAATTTAGACTACCAAACGGTTTGAGTAAAACGTATAGGTGTGTATCTGAAATACATAGACCCATATACATTTTATTGTAACTTATTTTGTTAGGTTTAGGATAGTTTTACATTATAATATATAATGATAGTTTTAAACATGTTTCTGTATATGGTCTCATATTTAGTGGTAAGTGATTAGGACGATTTTATGAGAAAGAGGAGATATTAAAGAAGTAGTACAACTTGGTATGTTAAGAAAATGAAGTTAAATAGGATAGTTTTTGAAAGGTACAATTAAAATATATCCTATAAACAACATGAAAATAAGTTTGCCAGTAAACACATTTTTTGATATGTAAAGAAGGGTTTGGTGGACTTGTGAGTAAGCCAAAATTCAGAATCTATGATTCCTTGGTTTATGTTGTACTGACTGATGACCAGTGCTGACAATTAAGGGAGTTCTTGGAAAACTTGGTTTTGGTGTGAGGAATTCTGAAGGCAATACATTCTGCAAATTGGTAATGCAGTGGAAATGGTCCACTATGAATGATGCAAACATTTGCTTTTCCTTCCGTACATTACAATCTCAACATGTTAAAGATAGTGTGAACCAGCTGAGAATAGCACGTTGCTGCACCAACCACACAGTGAACCACCTGGATTGGGACCTGAGTGCAGCGGGTGACACCTCAACACCACACTGGAAAAGAGGTATTGCAGATGATAATGTAATGATCCTACTTGAAGGTATTTATGTATTATGACCTCAGTTATTGTTTTATCCCGGGACATAAAGTGCCAAGGTTGAGTTGTTGGAACCTGGCAAAGAGTGTTGTAGTAAAGTTTTCTGAAATTTGAGTCGATTATCATGTGCTTCTGGAGGCTTTCACAGCCAGTAATATTTTTGATTAAGATGCTTTTATGTTTGCACATCATGGCAAACTTTTATTTTGTGTTCGTCCTTGCTAAATTGCTCCATCTGTGTCCAGGTAGTTGGAAAAGGGAGAGACACAGCAATTTTAAAGTCATGGTGGAGATATTTGCAAATAAAACACCTTGGGCAACTTAAAGATATGCTTTATTAAAGCCTCTTTATTGTTGTTCGGGCATTGTGGTCTAGACCACGGCCCTATTAAAATGCAAATTGCTTCTTCACTTTCATTTTTCTAGGCGACCATCGCAGGTTTTTATGTAATATTTTTATGAGTTTTCCCATTAATCTTTCAGTTATACAGATAAAGTTGCCAATTGTTTAAATAGCATTAAACCACCACCAGTTGTAACGGCTTCTGTGCACTGATTTATGCATGTATACTGTTCAGCGCTAGGCCAGAAGGTTCCACTTTATTCACAATAGAACAAAAGACTTTCCAGTCAAGCTGCAATAAGTAATCTATGATATCAATATATATATTATTCATTAATTGACTAGTTATGTCACATGCACACCTACATCGGTTTTCTGAGATAGGGGAAAACGTATTTGAGCTGGGGAAAAAAATAATGAAGGAAATGGTTGTAGCCAAACTTAGTAGAACATACTATTAAAAACTAAAGTAGGATATTTGATAACAAAAGCTTCTTGCAGCTTTTTATTTTTGTCACACTTTTGTTTTGTAATTATTATGCTTTAATTATAGTTACTTTATTTACTTTAAGATATGCCATAGTTTGCACAAATTCACACTTTTAAGTAGCATTATTGTTTGTGCAAGATCAATTTAATACAAAAACTCCTAAATTGTTTTAAGTACTGTTGTGTTTCTTTCTATAGAGATGTTTTAAGCCGAGTGGCAGTGCTGCAGAGGCTATCACGTGCTTAGCAGCTTCTTCATTTTCACGCACCCAAGTGTTTTTTTTTTGTTTTTTTTTTGAGGTTTTAAATGGTTAGTAGTGTTTCCATTCCATCTTCAGCCTCCAGAGCTCAACATAATAGTTTGAAAAGTATTATTTCTTGAATAAAGTTGTAAACTCAGAAACCAAGCAAATTCCAAATTACTAAGTACCCTTGTTAATGAAGATATAACACCCTAGGTAGATAGGTTGGGAGCGTGCTGTGATGCAGCACATTGCTGCACCCACCACATGACGAACCACCTGGATTGGGACCCGAATGCAGAGGGAGCACTGCTTATTTATTTATTTATTAAACGGTGGCTGGAGGTTTCCCTGCAAGTTGTAGGATCTGCTTGCAGGGTTGGAATAATGTTATACCCAGGACAAAGCCATTGCAGGTCAAAGGCCTTCTTTACCCTATCTTTTATGCATCAGCTGCATTTCTTTTTTTTTTTTTCCTTTTTTTTCTTCCTCAAGCCATGAAGCTAACAGCACTTAAATTTAGGCACGGTTATAACTACTGTTGTAACAATGTCTAGTATTTAACAGTGACATATGGGTTGCTCAGTATGCTCAACGCAAAATCAAATTTATAAGTGTACTAGCAAAATACCCGCGCTTCGCAGCGGCGAAGTACTGCATTAAAATTTTTATTAAGAAGAAAATTTAACCTTTTTAAACTGAGGGAAAATATGCCAATAATTATTTGTTAAGGATCTCTTTGTATACCACATTGTGAGTTCGGCCATCCGGTTGTAACATGACCAAGCTGTGCGCTGAGCTTACTCTTGAGCATGCAACTTACAGTTGGCCATGTGAACAGTAATCTTGTCTCAAATCTCACAGCTTGGATTGCTGCTGTCATAATCAGTTTGATGTTCATGGTTTGTTTCAATTACGACAGTATTTGCAGGACTTGTGTTGAAGTGACATTCGGCATCTGTCAAGCGTTGTAAGCTTACAACCGGTTTCATCGATAACTTCACATCCAGCTTTTGAGAGTTTAAACATTCATAAACATCAAAGTGTCCACTACTGAAATTGTCACCTATGAATGTAAGATGTTTAAGAGGCATTGGCGGTTGTCGAAAGGTGTAAAATATTTGGCCATTTCGGTACACTTGAAAACACCAACCGAACAATTCAGCGGCAGCCATCAACTCACATGCAGAACCATAGGTGAAGGGCTTAAGCATTTCACTCTTCTAGTGCTCCTCTGTAGTATAATTATCTCCTGTACCGTCATCAGTCCACACCTTGAACCTGTCCCAGTCATTCAATACATAAGACACAATGTTCTTCCGGATATCAAGAGTGAGCCTGATATGGCCGTGCAATATGTAACACAGAGAATGGAAAAGGTAGGTGCCATCTCCGGGCA
>JANRMT010062814.1:94029312-94065735 GCA_026402145.1 Polypterus bichir lapradei
AACTTGTTGCCAAAAAAAGATGCCAGGCGTCCAGCTCTAAAATGACATATGAGCAAAGACAACTGAATGATTTGATTTGTTATTGCTGAAAGGAACACATTTTATTTATATTTCCAGGTTTTGTTATGCAGCATGTTCATATTTGAATTTGTATAATTTTGACAGGATATATTTTTATGGAGAGCAAAATCTTTTGGGATATTTAAAATCTAAGTTTATTTTTTATATAAAATTACATAAGAGTAAAGAAATTTGAATGTTTGTTCTTTTAACGTTTACTTTATTTCTAACTTGTATAATTTAGACAGGATATATTTTTATGGAGAGCAAAATATTATAAGTTGTTTAAGGTTTGAGTTGATTTATTCAGGAATAATATTCCTGTCTGTTTTTACCATTCCTACCAAAGATATTTCTGTCGACTAAATAAAAATTCCTTCTATTTAAAATTTAAATAGAACTTGAACAAACATGATAGTTCATAATATCCACGCAGACTTGCACGTAACAGCGGGAGTTATCCGTTTTAACAAGCAGCGTCTTGCACTGATACGAAATAGCTGTGTGTGTATATATGTAGATATGTATGTATATGTATATATATGTTTATATATATGTGTGTGTATGTATATATATATGTATTTGTGTGTATATGTGTGTGTGTATGTATATATATATATATGTATTTGTGTGTATATATGTATGTATGTATGTGTGTATGTATATGTATGTGTATATATGTAGATATATATATATGTATGTATATATGTGTGTGTGTATATATATGTGTATATGTATAGATATGTATATATATATGTTTATGTGTGTGTGTGTAAATATATATATATATGTATATATATATATATATATGACAGCAACATTCATCACTCACAACAGTGACAAAACAATTACATTGACAATCATGTTACGTTATTTTCAAAATGTTTCCTTTTCTTTTTCATTGCTTCTTTAACACACTACTTCTCCGCTGCGAAGCGCGGGTATTTTGCTAGTGTGTCATAATTCTGAAGCTCTGTGATGGTCCAGGTCAGCCCCATGGTCCCTCGTTGCTTTTGAGAGCCTTTCCAAACTGGTACCATTGATATTCATAGACCAAGATGAGCCAGGCAAATGAGGACACACACAGACTGCAAGGGGTTAGTGCAAAAAAGTGTCAAGTGCTTTTATTTAAAATTGCATCCAAAATAAATAGTGCGGTGAATCACATTTCTTCAATAAATAAATAAATCATAAAAACTGAGACAATCATGGAGATTAAAAATCTAATAAATAAATCCCTAGCAATGAGGTTAAAATCCCAGAAACATTTCCTTTCAAAAAACTCACAAGCCCCAATGTTTCTATCTAAAATTGACATATCCTCCACTTACCCTGGCTGGGTTCTTGCCAAGGTTATTATAGTTAATGAAAACTAAAATCAAAACAGAAACTATTATTAAAAAAACATTTTCGTAAACTGAAATAAAATAATTAAAACCGAAATGAAAAACTAAAACTAAACGAAACTACTAAAGTAGCTGGAAAAACTAACTGAAATAAAATAATTTACTAAAAATACTTTTAGTTTTCATTTTTGAATGAATATTCCTGCCATTTGTCTTGAACCCTTGTAACTTTTAACTCTAAAACAAAGTAATCTGCCACGAGCCACCTGCATGTATTCTTCCATTGAACTGCGGCTGATGAAGGAGAGCAGGTGTTCACAAAGCATTTGTGGTGACAGAGCAAGCTGAATATGGGCGTGTAAAGTGTGCAAGATAAAAAGCGATTTACTGTGCCACCTTTCTTTGCGCTTGTTGTATATCAAGATTTAATTTAAACGCCTGGAATCGGAATGTGCTGGTCAACAAAACCTTTAATGCATGGACAGAAAAATTTAAGAGTGAGTAACGTTTTAGTTTATTTCTCAGGTGCTTGCTTTCTGTTGACAATAATTCACCTGCCACTTCGCATAGGAGAAATCCTTTTTGAAAATAAAACTGCACTGATCGAGAGACTGACGGTCATCATATAAGATCAGCATATTATTACTGACTGAACACTTTTGCTTTAAAAAGGTCATTTAACAACAAAGCGATACAAACCTTGTAAAATTCCTGTGTTGGTAATGTCTTTACTGAACTACAGGTAGGTAGGAGAAAAGAGTCTGCCAACTGACGAAAAACAAAACATACTAATGTGTTTTTGTATTCTTTATTTATTTATCTTTTTTTACTTTATATTCAAAGCTCAAAATGCCTAATATTGTGAAAATAATCCAGTAGCAGTATTATGTCTTAAAATATTTGTCCTCCTTTTTAAATTTTTCTGTATCTCTCAAAATACAGTTGAAATATCCTATTCTTTTTGTTCTTAACATCAGCCATATCATATTGCATACCAGGGATTTTTCCTGCCTTGCATCCAAGTCTGCTCCAGGTTTCCTGCAGTTCTACTCTGGATAAACAGGTTTAGATAATGTATATATTATTCCTAATCTCAGATGCTGTCTCTGTAGTTTGTGCCCGTCCATACACCTGTCACTTACTCTAGCTCTGCTCATTAAGGGTTTACTGTTCATATGCATGGGCTGTTCAAGTCTCACTGCTCCTCCTAACCTTGATGCTAAATACTTTTGTTCTTTGTTTCCCTTAATACAGCTAGGTGGGGTTTGCACACTAATTCAAGCCCAAGAGCCCTATTCTTCCTAAACCCTCATGATTTTCATGATCACACACCTGTCAGAACACAGTAGAATCTATTTTCTGAATTTTTTGATATTTTTTCAGGCCTGCAGGTGGCTAAATTCTGTCTATAAATTGTATGTGCCTGAGATGGAACCTGAGATTAATATAGCTGGTAGAAAATAACAAAGCCCAGTATGGGAGATATTTCAATGCAATATTTAAAGCATTCATTATAAGTACATTGTCTTAGAGCAGGATATGTTGTGTATAGTGGACATTTAGAGCAAAAAATCTTCAAGCCTAAATTTCATTACAAATTGGTCCTTTCTGGGCAATAAAAGGAAAAGATAAAAAGTGCCAACTGTCCATGCACATTTGTTCAGCGCAAATGAGAGAAAATATTTTAAAAATTATAAAACTGTATAAAATTGTTCATATTTGGTATCTGGTTTTGATTATGCTTGTTTTTTATCAGACACAAACAAAACTAGATAGTAAACCATATAGTGTATTAAGCTTCCAGTAACATTAAACTCATATCCAAATCCTACGAAACTAAACTCCATAGTACCTCTTTAACCACACCTTAATTACTAAAACTAAAACTGAAACTAATAGATATAAAAATATCTTTGTGAAATAAAAACTAAGTTAAAACTAAAAATGCACAATGAAGTAAAACTAAACAGAATTTCAAAGTAAGATCAGAAAAAATATAAGAAATAAAAACTAATATAAAAAGGCAGAGGAGATGTCCCCCTGACAGGTGCAGTTAACCGTTAACCTGGCTCAGGTTACTGAGCCCTCAGCAACCATTCCGAGCTGCACACATCTCCTGCTGCAAGTCCCTCTGTGTCTGTGGGAGAAACATGCATATGTATATCGGGCCACTGCTACTCAGTGGAAATCATTCAGTAGAAGTGCCCCTTCCTAAGCCTGCCTCTATTTTGCTCGGGATGGCGATCTCCCCTCCTGTCTCTCTTTCGGCCTTTCTTTTTCATTTCCCTCTAACCTCTGTTCTCTCTTTCTGATCTTTCTGTCCCTCTCTGCCGTGCAGGCTCCCTTTATCTTCTGATTTGATTGGGCGCAGATGTGATATGCCATTCCCTCCAAGGCTTGAATGAGGAATCTGACTGACACTTGCATTCGCATGTGTAGTCGCAATCAGTCAGGTACTCCAGCCATCTCCAGAGTGGCACAGGCCTACGCCCACCCGCACCTGATTCCGAGATTACACGCACTCAAGCATTGAATATTTATTTAAAATCTGCTGGACGCCACAGACCCCTTATCACATGCTCTCTGTTTTGAAGTATTTATTTAAACAATAAATAGGTATGCTTTTTAAAGAAACTCAAGTGAGTGTGAATTTGAACATGTGCAGATATTGGTCTGAGTGGGTAAATGTAGCCCTATTGAAAAATGTAGTCATATTGCTGAAAGTGAAGTCTGTAACCCCATATATGCAATTAAATTGTTTTAAAGAATTACTTTCGTATGTATGTTTTTTTAATGGGTGTAAGATCATAAGTTGGTTGAACACTTTTTTTTATTTATTTATTTATTTATTTATTTTTTTTACTGTTAAGGAGAGAAACAATTTAAACAATATTAGATTTTTTTTTTTTTTTTTTTTTTTTTACATAACACTGCATAATGTTTTGTTACAGATATACTGGAATTAATGTTTGTGATATGATTTAAAAAAGACCAGTTCTAGGAAAGCAATGTGAATATAAAATGAGTACAAAGCAATAATACAGCAGAACAGCAAAAATCATCAAATTCTTTTCAATTGAACCAGCTGTTTTTAAATATGAAAGCAAAAGAAAAGTTGTTAAATATGAAAGGATCTGATCCAAACATTAGTATTGGGCAATGCCTTTGTACTTAAATATTGATCACTTTCTTTTTGTACATCTAACATTTTTTTATTTATATCAAGCATGGACTTTAACTGATTTGTCCAATTATATACAGTATTGTCTGTGTGTGGCTTGAAAAGCAGTTGTAGTTAGATCAGAAATTATACTGTATGTTGTTGTTTATCTTTTGTATCTTTTAATGTTCTGTAGTATTTTTATAATTCTTTTTTTAATATACTACTACTTTTTTTTTTTTTTTTTTAGGTCAGTGACAGATCCTAGAGATGGGAAAAGAGTTGCCCTTAAAAAGATGCCCAATGTCTTCCAGAATCTGGTATCATGCAAGAGGGTCTTCCGGGAGCTTAAGATGCTTTGTTTTTTTAAGCACGATAATGTAAGTTTCTTCTCCTTAAGTAATGCTTTTCAGATATGCTAAAAAAATCCAATTTTGGTCCAATCAGTTTACTCAAAAAATAAATTGTATACTTATATATAGATCTTTTTAGATTATAGTGGAAATCATGATTTATGTTGCTATAAAGCTTTGTTAGTTGGTCTGTTATAGATTAATTGCCCTGTTTGAATGTTTACTTACTTTTAGCCTTTTCATTTTAATATTTTCACTTAAGTGTAAGAAATTGCTCTAGCATGTCAATTTGTACAAGAATTGTTCCAAATGTTTTTTTTAAAGAAATAATGAAGGTTTTGCTGTGGAGGGAAAAGGTTAATCTATCTTAATTTGAGCCTTTCCTGGCTAATAAAGACATCTTGTTTAATGATGTGTTTTCATACTTTTAACTAATGTAATATGCAGTCTTACTTAAGTTAAAACACAGCTGTGTTTTATTTCTTTTGAGATTTTTTTCTTTTGATTTTTATAAAACCTTGTTTATAGGAAAAATGTAATAATACAGTTAAGCTTAATATTTTAAGTGCTCCGTGCCTTTTTAAATTTATACAATTACTATATTACTATTTTTACTGTTAATAAAGGTGTGTTTTTAAAGCATTACTTGTTTGTAAGTTGTATGATATTGCTTAAAAGAGATATGAAAATTCAAACAAATGTGACACATAAAAAGGATTAGTGTATATAAATTGACAAGATCAACGAATATGCCCATCCAAGGACGCTTTGCACCTCTTGTAATGCACGTAAAAATCTTTTTTTTTTTTTGGAGACTTTTAAAACATGTTAATATTTTTGGATAGCTTTGGTAGTAGACCAGTTCTGCTGTACATAGCTTGATAAATTACAGCACAGGATGCCAGTTCAGTTCAACAGGTGGGGGAGTATTTGGTCAAGGAATAACATATAGGACTAAACTAAACTGAGTTTCTCTCATTATTCCCTTTACAGTTGCAATAGTAATGTAATACATGTGACCAGAATTTTAATGTAAATGTTTTTTTTTGAAAATGCTACATTGTTTTAAGGAGTATGTGCCAAGCCTGCAGCCAATTAACACTGTGCATGAAATCACGAGTTAGCTAAGGTTGCTAAATAAGCATTGCTTACTCTAAACACGCTTTTTTAAATGATTGTTTTAAAGCCGTAAATAAAAGCAAAATCATAATGCAGTTATTTTCCATAATGAGAATGGAAAACAGGTTTTGCTTGGTGCAAACGGTATAACATGGTATATGTGCATTTATAATGTGAAATTGTATTTCAAAATCTAGGATTTTCTATAAATTAAAAAATATATATCTTGCTTGCTCTGGTTTTTTACATTGGAATAAACAGGGTTAGGGTAAAGCTGAAAACAGAAGCCTTAAACTTATCGAATGAGTCTGTTTTTCAAACCAAGGTAGTTGCAGAGTATTGATCTGCATCTTGGAATTACACACATTGTAAAATAAATTACTGCGGTGGCTCCCTGCTCCCTGCCCAGGGTTTGTTTCCTGCCTTGTGCCCTGTGTTGGCTGGGATTGGCCCCAGCAGACCCCCGTGACCCTGTAGTTGGGATATAGCGGGTTGGATAATGGATGGATGTAAAATAAATTATACATGTCATTTCTGAACAAAAAAAACACCAATATTATGGGGTTCAGTCATTTTAAAAGAAAACCAGTTGTACATACTACCTTAGCACTTGTAGTCTTGCACAGAAAAGGTATCCTTTCCTCAAGAAAAATAGTAGCACTAATATGCAATAAAACACTTATTTTCAGATCCTTTTTGTTATCACAAGCATGTTCCGGAAACTTGGAAGACATCTTTTTTTGTATCAAAACTCTGGATATATTCAGTAAATTTTAGGCTTTTATTTTCCGGTGGTGCTTCTTGCTCCATTGCCTCCATTATAAAGTGCCAACACAGGCAAGATGTTTTTAAAAATTTGTAGAAAATGTTATACTTTGCAACACAATTCACCTTGCAAATGCATATATATATGTTGGTGAAGAAATAACCTTGACTTGAAAAATACCATACTTATCCTTTTATGGGTTCATAATAAAGCAGCAATAAGTCAGGGATCTCCAGTTCAGCAATGAATCAAAACAGAATTGGCATCAGAGGGATACTTTTAGGGTGCTGGAGAAGTGTTTATGTACTTAGTACAACTATTGATCCAAGACTAGTAAGGTAGATAAAAAAAAAAAAAAAAAGTCTGTCCTAAAATGCATTACGGAAGGTTGTGTTTTAAGGCATTTTCATACTTGTGGTCCAAACCAAGAGATAATTATTAGTTTGTTTCAATCTCTAGTTAATTCAGTTGTATTTCACACAGCAAATTTTCAAGCAAACCACATATAACCATAAACGCTCCTTGGGTTGGTCATGGACTTTAATTCAGTGGGCAGAAACTTTTTTCCCTCTGTATAAATCATGAATATTCCACAAGAACTGCATTTGTGCACCATAATATTTGTAATGCTTCTGTGATTTATTTATTGAGTAAAATGTCATTTATATGATAACTAGAAAAAGAACAGGAAAATGTGTTACATTGCATTCTACAGATCTGACACATTTCCTTTGTGACTCGATGGCAAACTCTGCTGAGGCTATACGATAATGTGGCTGATTTAAACTTAAAACAGTGAATGACTCATGTGAATTTATTTAATAATAATAATAATAATTCTTTGCATTTATAGAGCGCTTTTCTCGATACTCAAAGTGCTCAGCAATTGCAGGTTAAGGGCCTTGCTGAAGGGCCCAACAGAGCAGAGTCCCTTTTTGGCATTTATGGGATTCGAATCAGCCTCAGAGCTACTACTCTGCCCTTTGAATATCTACTTTCAATATGGCAAGAATCATATAAGTAGGACTTTGCTAGCCTGGTCAAAGTGGACACTCTAGCCTTGTTAATCTTTCACCATCACAGTTTACTTTTGTGTGAAGTATGTGAGAGTTTCATTCCTTAAGACATTCCTTAAGCATCTTTATCACCAAGAACTGAGTCAAGTACGGAGACAGCAGTAATGTTGGAGCTGGGACTGCTGCTGGCCCAACTTTTTTTCAGTTGGAATACTAGCACGGGCGGCAGGTTGGCGCAGTGGTATCGCTGCTGCCTCGCAGTTAGGAGACCTGGGTTCGCTTCCTGGGTCTTCCCTGTGTGGAGTTTGCATGTTCTCCCCATGTCTACGTGGGTTTCCTCTGGGCGCTCCAGTTTCCTCCCACAGTCCAAAGACATGCAGGTTAGGTGGATTGGTGATTCTAAACTGGCCCTAGTGTGTGCTTGGTGTGGGGGTGTGTTTGTGTGTGTCCTGCGGTGGGTTGGCACCCTGCCCGGGATTGGATTCCTGCCTTGTGTCCTGTGTTGGCTGGGACTGGCTCCAGCAGACCCCCGTGACCCTGTGTTCGGATTCAGCGGGTTGGAAAATGGATGGGATGGATGGATGGAATACTAGCATATGCACTCTGGATTGTACATGAACGACTTCCATGAGCATCAGAAATTCCAGATAAAAATACGGTTTTTAAGTATTGCTTGTGTTTTTTGGCTTCTTTTTCATGAAAATAAGAAAATCACTGTCCTGGGTAGAACTCATAGCCTTTCAATTCAAAATCTTTGCTAACTTCAGGGAATAAATTGTAATAGTAAAGTACAGCTTTTTTTTTGGCTGTACACACCCGAGCAATTAAGCTGTGCAACATGAGCAACGAGGTTTACTAAGCAGATATGAACATGTTAAATAGTGTCGAAAGCTAGGGTTGTCAGTGTGAATGTATTTAAAATTTAAAGTAAATGTTTTTCTTTAAGTATGACATTCACAGAGGTTGGGAAGGCTTTTCTTTTGTAATACAGAGAGTACTACATATTTGTAACACTTATCCACATAAATGAAGGCAAACTGCACTGTCTGATGCTGCACACCTCTAAACATTGTGCTTCTACCTATGTTATTTTCATTAATATCTAAAATAATCTTATTCCATAATAAATTGAATGATCATTATATTGAATGTGTATGGACACAAGTCAGGTCATGATGTGGAATTAACGTTTAGTTTTTGGCTTAGTTTGTGGTTCTTAGATATTGGAGCCATGCAGGGCTTTTTATTTCACCACTAACAATACTATCTTACTATGCTGATTCTTCTTTGCCATCTGCCGTGGTTCCAACATGCTTTTCCTTCAGGTGATCATGCATCAATTTAATAATCCTGTGCTGCATAAGTTAATCTTTGCACATTTTCCAGGAAACTGATTTTTTTTTAAAATGTCCAAGCCAATTGATCTTCTACTTTTGTAGAATTAGTTTGTATTTAACCCTAAACTGCTGTTGCCTGTATAATTTGTTCAAATATGTTTTCCTCCGTCAATAAACTGATACAGAGAAAGAACACTTAATATAAAAACCCAACTAGTCATTGCTTACAACCTTTTGTTGTTGGTGTTATCAGCATCATTGATTAGTTGTTACACCTCTATAATTGAATCATTTGTTCCTTGTATGTTTTTAAATCAGTTCTGTTCTCTGTCCTGAAACAGCAAACACAATTAACTCCTCACAAAATAGATCCATACACTGCACCTTTTGCAGTGGTGGGAAAATGTTTCTATAAGAAAGTTGTTTAACTCATGCTAATTGATCAAAATAACCTATTCATGTGGAAAGGCACACATATTTCCCAGCGTCTTTTGATTTTTCATTTGCTCCTTATTTAAATTGTGCATTTTCAGAAAGAGCAAGTTATGGTATATACGATGTATTTAGACCCCCTAATCTTTTTCACATTTTGCTGTGTTGCAGCATAATGCCTTAATAGTTTAATATTAATTTTTTCCCTCATCAAGCAACACCCAATTTCCCCAGAATGACATAGCAAATACAGAAAGTTAAAAATGCTTGCATATTATTAACTAAAAGTAAAAAAAATTCAAATATCACACTGACACAAGTATTCAGACCTTTTACTCAATCACTTAGTTGAAGCACCTTTGGCAACAATTACAGCTTACAATTACAGTTCTTGGTATGACTAGCTTCACACACTTTGATTTGGAGATTTTTTGCCATTCTTCTTTGGAGATCCTGTCAAGTTCTGTCATGTTGGATGTAGCGCTCCTTTTTAACTTGGACCTGAGAGTACTTCTGGCACATCAGCACTGTAACCAGGAAGCCCTTCTGGTCAGGCAGAACTTCTCTCCGAAAGGGGAGCCTTCCCCCAGCAGCTACCTCTAGTGGCATCCAAGGATCCCAACAGGGCTGTCCACCAGAATTACAACTTCCATGCAGCCTTGTGGGTTGTCTACATGGCAGCCAAGCAAGAGGGATGCTGCCACCCAGTGTATTGGCAGGAACTCATGGCTGTGAGGGGCAGTCTCCCTGTGTCCTTCCATTACAATGACCTCTCGGCAGGGATTGCCGTCTGTCTACATCCCCCTTTATAATTTACCACAGGTGGACTCCAAACAAGGTGTACACACATTTCAGTGGTGTTCAATAGGATGGGATGCACCTGAGCCAAATTTCATAGAAAAGGGCCTGAATAGTTGTATTAAATTGATATTTCAGTGGGTTTTTTTTTTTGTTTTTTTTTAATAAATTTGTAAAACTTTTTAATATCCTCTTTTTGCTTTGTCATTCTATTGAGTGTTGTTTGATGAGGAGGAAAAATAAAATAATTTTAGCAGAAGGCTGCAACCTAACACAATGTGAAAAAAGTGAATGGGTCTGAATACTTTGAGGGGACCACATATAACAAGTTACCTTTTGGCCGACATTTTAATTTCAATTAGGATTAATAATTTTAATTTATAATAATCCTTTTATAATCTACAGTTTCTGTATTAAATGCCTCTGTTACTAAAAGCAGTATGTTGGAAATGTGATCTGTGATCAGAAAACACAGATTTCTTTCCACATGGAACCCCTCCGAAGATATTTTTCTCTCTTGTTTACAAATGTGCCGACAAACACATTATAAGAACAAAGCAGAAGTTTGTGATCCTGACTGCATAGAACTATATTCATTTGCTACTACTAGTAAAGAGTTGAACTTCACACAGTTTTGAAAGGTAACCCACTCTAAAATCAAAGCCACAAGTACAAAGCAATCAAGGAAAGATGATGATTCCACATAGTGTATTCAGAACTGGGTACACCAACAACAACATTTATTTATATAGCACATTTTCATGCAAATAATGTAGCTCAATGTGTTTACAAGATGAAGAAATAAAAGTTTATAAAAAATACAAATATAAAAATAAGATTAGGCAATACTAAATAACAAAGAGTAAAGTAAGATCTAATGACCAGGAGGACAGACAAAACAAAACACAACAAACTCCAGAGGGCTAGAGAAACAAAAATCTGCAGGGGTTCCAAGACCATCAGAACTTCCAGCCCCCCATTCTAAGTAACAAAAATGATCTAAGTCAGCCTGAAAACTTCTCATGAAAATATTTGATGATGATGGTCATGTGGACATCTGGCCTTTAATCCATCAATGTAGGGGGCTGCATGGTGCCTTCATCAGGTGGCAGATTGCCACCACAGAAAAAAATGCAGAAAGAACAGCATAGAAAGTAGGAATTAGTACAGATTGCTGAGCCATGATAAAAATGGTAATTCATTGCATATCCAGTATGTCAGGGTTACATTAAAATTTAGCTATGAGAAAACCATGTTAAAATATTGGGTTTTTAGCTTTTTAAGTAATCCACTTTATTAGCCTGCCAAATTTCTATAGGTAAGCTATTCCATAACACCACTTCTTTTAACTTTAGCTCTTAGATTAATAAACAGACACTTATTTGAAGATCTAAGGTTACGATTTGGACTGTAAGGTGACATGGATTCCGAAATATAGGATGGAGTGAGATTATTTAAGTCTTTGTAAACCATTAGAAGTATTTTAAAGTCAATTCTAAAAGGCACAAATAACTAATGCATTGACCTCAAAACTGGAGTGAGGTGCTCAGATTTTCTTTTTCTGGAAGCTGCATTCTACACTAGTTGCAACTGATTGATGTCTTTTTTAAGTAGTCCTGAATGGAGTGCGTTACAGTAAACTAATCGACTAAAATCAAAAGCATGAACTAATTTAGAATCTTGCAAAGTTAAAAGGGATGTAACTTTTGCTATATTTCTTAAATGAAAAAATGCTGTCCTGGTAATCTGATATAATATGTGATTTGAGTTTAGGTCAGAGTCAGTAATTAACCCTAAATTCTTCACCTCTGTTTAAGCCTAATGAATCAAGTTTATTTCTAATACCCTCACTATGTCTATTTTTGTCAATAACTAAGATTTCTGTTTTCTCCTTATGTTGTTTCAGAAAATTAATACTCCTCCACTCAGAAACAAAAGTAAGACACGTTATGCCTTGAGATAATCTGACCTAATTAAAGCATATAGATCGAAAAGAACAGTGGACCCAAGATAGATGCTTGTGAAACACCATATAGAATATCGTGTGTCTTCTAATTATAATTACCACAACTAACAGAATTTTCTACCTGTTAAGTAAGAGTCAAACCAATTTAAGACATAATCAGAGAGGCCCACCCACTGACTAAGGCGATTTATAAGAATATTGTGATCAATGGTATCAAATGCAGCACTCCGATCTAAGAGGATCAGAAAATATAAACGGGCTATGTACTCGTTAACCACCAAGTCATTTACTACTTTGACCAGTGCATTTTCTGTACTGTGATTTGTTCTAAAACCTGACTGAAACTTATCAAGAATAGCATGTTTATTCAAGTGATCATTTACTGTAGCTGTAAAATGACAGTCTTTTCTAGAATTTTGCTTAAGAAAGGCAGGTTAGAAATGCATCTAAAATTGTCAAAAACATTGGAGTCAAGATTATTTTTCTTGAGCAGGGTTTTAACAACAGCAGTCTTAAGACAGCCTGGGAAGAGAAACACACCTAATGATGAATTTACTATATCAAGCACACTATAAATTAGCACGTTGGATACTTCTTTGAAAAAGCTTGATGCTTTTGGGTCAAAGACACAGGTGGAGGTTTTCATTTGAGAAATTATTCTATATTGATCGGGTAAAGCAACCCTGGTGAAAGAATTTAACTCACTTAAAATGGAATACCGGGATATAATAGGATCAGTATTGGGGGAAAAGCGTCACGTTTCACTGGAAGTGTTTTGGAGGCATTCCACTGAAAGACCTGAGTTAGCAAACGATCAATAGTAGAGAATAAAACACTTGGATTACCAGCATTGTTATTTATAATTTCTGTTGTTGTATTCTGTTATGTTAGCCTTCAATATTTTAAGTAAATAATTACTAGTAAATTACTGCATTGTTTCCTGAAGTAGTTTTTTGTTTTCTTGTTTGTATATACCGGTACACTGAATTATATGTTAATGTATTATTTATTCATACATGTATCACTTGAAGACCATGGGCTTCTTTATACTTCATGCTCAGAACACGTACGTGCACACATCATGGCTGCCACACGTTCCCAGCGTTCATTTGATGTGTCCTCTGAGCACTTCCTCAAAAATGAATGCAACACATGTGTGAGTTGCAGTACCAGCAAAAAGTCGGGGAGCACAATGTGATAAAAGTTGGAATGTGACGTCAGAGTTTCTGTTTACTATCTGCATGTGACAGAAAGATGCTTTGGGGATCTTCCAGGATCGATGTGAGCGCTTTGATGTTTGATGAATGGTTCGATGTGGTGAAGCAAAATGCTGAAATACAAATACATTCGTGGTGGTGTTATATTCAGGCATCTCATATTTCCCATCGTAATGACACAATACATTTCTAAGGTCTCACATACTATCTTCTGTGTCATCCTTTTTTTTTTTTCCATCCTTATGTATGGCAGCGTATTTGAGCCACAGACAAAAAATTAAGGACATGGTGAAAAGGCGTATTTTGTAATTAAAGTGGATATTTCAGCTTTAATCTTGAAATGTCCACTTTAACCTCATAGTTTACTTTATTATTAAAGTAGACCGTCGTAAACGTCGTCTTAAAACTAACCAAGCTGTTAATCGCTATGTGCTTTTTGGGACTTCCTCCTGAACTGACAGCAGCAATTGCCACACAGAACACCATTACATTTATGATATTCCAGCTCTCTGTACATTTAGAATCCGTTGGTTTATACTTGATATCACTTTCCTGATGAAATGCGTTAAACTATGTATGTTACATTTCACAGATAAGTCGTTAACTTCATTTAAATAATGAATACTGATAATTACACATGTTGTGGTGCCACGATCTGCCTTGCAGGGAATCACGTCCCTTGTGTTCCCTGCCTGGAGTTTGCATGTTTTCCTGGTGGGTTTCCACAGTGTGCTCCAGTTTCCTTCCAAAGATATTAAGAATTGGGGACTTGGTAACATTAAAATGACACGTGTGGGTGTGTGTGTGTTCATCTTGTGATGAGCTGATGCCCTGTCCAGGGAGTGTTTCTGTCTCGTGTCCGATGCTTGCAGAAATGAGAGCATACCTGGATTGATGGATTTAATCATTAAACGTCCTTTTCAGAGATATTGCGGCAAGGTGTTCTCGAAATTTAATGGGTGTTTCAGACTAAGCTGAACCTGTTCTCACCGTGAGGATATCTTGCACTGCCACCTGGTGGAATCTTCCAGGTTTACATAAAGTACGTGTGCAAGTATGAACAGTACAATGCTTGTGTAGCAGTAGCACTGCCATAATTACTTGTAGCTGAAAATGGCATACCTTTTGTTCCCATGCTATTCGAATGCATGTCTTGCGTGTTTTCCCTTACTTTGGCACACATTAGTTGTTATACTAATGAACATTACTATGGCTTTAAAAACGTGACTTCATAGGGAAATTAAAAGTATTCGGAATCTAAAGACTATTCAGCTTCTCTACATGTTGTGTGAAGCTGTGGTATTTACTCATTAAAAAAATTTATTCAGATCATCATTTTAGTGTTCAATAACTTTAGTTGCATACTTTGATTGGCCTTCATGTTGTTAGCTTTTCTCTATGTCCTTTGAAGTAGTAGCTATTCTATTTCTTTTGTAATATAAATTTCTGTGGAGATAAATGTAATGAAATCTTCATCTGACAATAATAATAGGCAGTGTTGCTAATTGTGATATTTTAAGTTCCAGGTGATGTGCAGTATGGTCAATATAATAACAATAACGTAATAATACACAGGGCAGCTAACTGTTATCAGAAGAAAAGTATTATTGTTTATAAAGTAGATGGAAAAACCTGTGTTCCTTTAAGGAATACACAATATTGCAGTTTTAGAAAATGTGCTTGCATTTGTCTTAAGCAGCACCCTCCTTTACCTAATTCTGAGAACTTGTGAGGAAAATGCCCAAAATGAGGTAGTTCATTGTGTATATTGAGAAATCAAAGAAGCCCAGGTGTTTTTATTTTAGAAAATTATCAATAAATTCTTGCCAAATTATGAGGGATAGGATTATTCTAGATGAGTAAAGTATGGTAATATGTGAGCAATTTTTTTTTTTGTATAATGTTATTCCATTTTTTACTCCAGATTTCAACATTATCTAAGAAATAAGAAAATATATTTTCCCCAAAATACTCTGAGAATTGAGCATTTTAAAAAAATATGTGGTGAGTCATGCAATTGATGACATTGTTCACAGACTGGATCTCTTCTCAGTTAGATTTAGATTACTTAAGTCAATGTGTGTGCAGTGTACAATTTTTAGCTAATATGCCATACTTTCCACAGAATAAACATTTTGTTGATGGCTGAATTCCATTCCTTATCTAAGATCTCCATTCTCATTCTTACATGGGTGATTTCCTTGAAATAATTTCTCATTGTATGCAAATACTGCCTATATCTTCAACCTTAATAACTAGTATAATATATTTTCATGCTTAGATATTGATGGAATATCAGGAAAGGTTTACACGTTTCCTTTGATGAAGTTTATGATTTATACATAGAAAGAGTACTGTGTTACTCTTAAGATCATTTTGAAGCATTGTTGTTCATACACATTGTCTATACAAAGGTGTTTAAAGATTTAGATCAGGAGTTCTCTATCTGTGGCCCATCTCACTTGACCATGCAAGCTTGGTCATTCTCCTGGATGTTACTGACACGGAAAGACATACCATATGCATTGGTCATTTCTGCACATATATTTAGCAGTTGTTTGTTTAAAATCTTTTTACAGGTAAAGGCTCAAAATCCTCCTGTAATTTGTGTGTCTGTCAGATCATTTTGTTTGAACATTTTATATTTCCTGAATGATTCTAATTGTATTTCCCTGTCAGTGTATAAGGGAAAAATACACAAACAGCAGACAATTAGGAGGTTGGGCTTGCAAAAGAGGAGGGGATGGAAATCAAGAAGCATTGCATACTGAATCCAAAAGAACAGAAAATTCAGAGATGAAGTGACCTGTGTGCAAACTAAGTTTTAGTGGTACGAAAACAGCAATTCAGTTTGCTCACCCTCCCTGGCATAAGCAGCCCTTTTTTATATGTGAGCACACTTTCTCTGCATGTTCCAAATGAAGTCACATTTTCAGGCACATCTCACGATCAGTAATCTGCAATCACAACTTCATTGTGCTGTCACTCACTTGTCTCCTGACTGTAAACATTTAGTCACCTCTAGACAGCATCAGAAAGCTCGCTAAAAAAGTGTTTGTTAATAATAAAAGTTAACCATTTTATTTTGAAAGCTTTTCAAGTTTTGCTCTTACTAATTGTAAAAAGATGTTCTAGTTACTTTTTGTTTAATGTTCTTCTTCATTGGTGTTTTTGTAATGATTTTATCTTAAACATTATTAAGCAAGAATTGAATTCATTATCAGATAAATATGTTCTTTGTTATGTGTAAGTGTAACATTTTGTGTCTTTTTCAAGGAAACATGCTCATTTCTTATTGTGGTGGAGCCGAATTAGCTTGTTGACAGCTAGAGTAAAAAAAGAAGACAAACTTGGAACCACTTGTCTATATTCTTGGCGAACACTATGACTTAAATACAGTGTATGCTAATGAAGGCAGGAATATACCATAATTATCTAAGAGTGAAATGTTATCCTCTGTTGCTCATTATCTTCTCTATTGGTGTTACATCTGGTATCTGACTTACAATGGTTATTGTACCAGATTGCCAGGAGATTGGCAATCACTAGTAATGATTGGAGCACAGAGCAAAGCATATAGAAATTAATTTTATCCAGATTTCCTTTCCATGCCATACTAAACATGTGTGGTTATGTTCTGAGTCCTTCTACAGTGTCAAGCTATATTCAGTACTGTACTGTATATTCACGACCCAGCAATACACAATTGAAAGTAGTTTCATTTCCCCATATGCCTTAAATTTTTGCAGTGTTGTGCTTGTTAAAAACTATATTTATTCGTGTGTATATGTAAATACACATACAGTCATGGCAGAAATTATCGCCACCCCTGGAATTGTCCTAGAAAATGCACCATTTCTCCCAGAAAATTGTTGAAATTACAAATCTTTTGGTATACACTTGTTTATTTCCTTTATGTGCATTGGACCAACACAAAAAACAGAGGAAAAATGCCAAATCTGACATCATTCCACACAAAACTCAAAAACTGGGCTGGACAAAATTATTGGCACCCTCAACTTAATGTTTGGTTGCACAGCCCTTTGGAAAAAATAACTGAAATCAAGCTCTTCCTATAACCTTTAACAAGCTTGTTACACCTCTCAACTGGAATTTCTGACCACTCTACTTTTGCAAACTGCTCAAGGTCTCTCAGATTTGAGGGTGCCTTCTTCCAACAGCAATTTTAAGATCTCTCCATAAGTGTTCAATCGGATTTAGATCCGGACTCATTGCTGTCCACTTCAGAACTCTCCAGCACTTTGTCTTCAACCATTTCTGGGTGCTTTTAGAGGTATGTTTGGGGTCATTGTCCTGCTGGAACACCCATGACCTCTGATGCAGACCCAGCTTTCTGACACTGGGCCCTACATTGCGCCCCAATATCTTTTGGTAGTCTTCAGTTTTCATGATTCCTTGCCCACAGTCAAGGCATCCAGTGCCAGAGGCAGCAAAACATCCCCAAAACATCTGAGAACTTCCACCATGTTTGACTGTAGGTACTGTGTTCTTTTCTTCGTAGGCCTCATTCCGTTTTCTGTAAACAGTAGAATGATGAGCTTTACCAAAAAGCTCTACCTTGGTCTCATATGTCCACAAGATGTTCGCCCAGAAGGATTTTGGCTTCCTCAAGTACATTTTGGCAAACTCCACTCTGGCTTTTTTATGTTTCTGTGTCAGCAGTGGGGTCCTCCTGGCTCTCCTGCCATAGCGTTTCATTTCGTTCAGATGTCGACGGATAGTTCGAGCTGACCCTGAGTCTGCAGAACAGCTTGAATATGTTTTGAAGTTGATTGGGGCCGTTTATCCACTATTCGGACTATCCTTCGTTGCAGTCTTTTATCAATTATTCTGTTCTGTCCAAGTCCGGGGAGATTAGCTACAGTGCCATGTTTTGTGAACTTCTTGATTATGTTGCGCACAGTGGACAAACGAACATGAAGATCTCTGGAGATGGACTTGTAGCCTTGAGATTGTTCATATTTTTCCACAATTTTTGTTCTCAAGTCCTCCGACAATTCTCTGCTCTTTTTTCTGTTCTTCATGCTTAGTGTGGCACACTCAGACACACAACAGAAAGGTTGAGTCAACTTTTCTCCATTCTAACTGGCTTCAGGTGTGATTGCTATATTGCCAGCACCTGTTTCTTGCCACAGGTGAGTTCAAATGAGCATCATATGCTTGAAATAAAACGATTTACCTACAATTTTGAAAAGGTGCCAATAATTTTGTCCAGCCCATTTTTGGAGTTGTGTGACATGTTTTTTTGTGTTGTTCCAATGCACATAAAGGAAATAAACATGTGTAACCAAAACATTTGTAATTGCAACAATTTTCTGGGAGAAATGGTGCATTTTCTAGGAAAATTCCAGGGGTGCCGATAATTTCGGCCATAATTGTATACTGCAAAATTTGGATATTCTGAAAAAGATACTCATTTTGACAATATTAAAGATGACCATTTATTAACATCTTAGCGATGATTCAATATTGCAGAAATTAAATGTATACAGATCTTAAGTTTCCTTGCATTTCTAATTCCTAGATATTTGAACTCTTCTAAGGAGATCAGAAAATAAGACATCTGGTTTATTCAGATGACATGACTATTCACTGTGAAGTCTAAGCTCTATTCTGCTTAATTTTAATGTCAGAGATCCTATAGAATTCATCAAACTTGATACAGTACTGAATTGTATAAGTGTCAATTATCAGTATTGATCCTTAATATATAGTGAAATCTCATGGAAAGCAATGATGATGATAAACTGTCCTATCTGGTCCTTCTAATGTAAAATAGTCAAAATGTGTAATTTTATAAATGTTGACTTCCAAACTAGAATATGATATTTTGATCCAAACACATACATTTAATATAAACTGAGATTTTTTAAGTTCAGTAAAAAGATATCCCCATTTGAGTCTATCCTTTTCTGTGTCCAGAGACGATATGACTTTTGGAAGCACAGATACTGCAGACTTATGTATTAAATCTAACATTTCTTCTCATATGATCCTCTTTTTTTTTTTTCTCTTTCTAACTGTGCACTGAGACAGATTAGCATGACTCAGAAACATTTACAATAAATGATTGGAGGCTTTTCTGCTGCCCGGTCTATTTTCTAGTTTGAAAGAATCAGAATTTATATTGTTTATATAACTCTACATTAAAGAGATACCCTTTTGAAGTCTATCAAAAAAATCCATCATAAGATATTGTAAGCCATGGAGTCTTGAACTGCTTGGTTACCATGCCTGATACTGCCATTAAATTAATGATAAACAATTATTGAAGGTTTTACAAAAGATGTTTCCCTTCATTAATCCACTTTGGTCTTATGATATCATAGAAGAGAGTGCTTTCTGTATTTTTAGGAAAAAACTTTGCTAGATTATTTTTTATTCAGCAGTGAGGGTATGTGGAATGCATGTTCAAAGATGTCTTTACTCATTTTTTTTAATGAAAGTAATTGTGGCCTGTTGTAGTATTTTTGGTAAAATATTATGTTCTCTGGCTTCCTTAAACATAAGTTAAATCTGCTAAAATCACCAAACGGAGAGGTCTTTATAAAATTCTGTTTGATGGCCATCTGGACCTTGTTTTGATTATGGGTAGAGAAACTTCCATGCATCTGAAAAATTGCATCAATAGTTTCATATTATGAAGAATCAATTATTATAAGCGTATTACAGTCATATTGAGAATTAATGCAGTTGATTTGGCAATAGCATTTTTATCATCCATATCGTTTTATTCAGTCTCCCTACCACCATAATATAACACCCTCTACTGTAGGTTCCCAATGGTATCTCAGTAGCTTTGTGAATTAAAATTATTTTTACCATAAATGCAGTGAAAGACTTAGCTAACCCAATCCCTTTGCAGCCTAAATGAATCCTTACTAATTAAATGGGTCTTCCACACTAATACTATATCTGATTTTAAAGAATTTAAAATGTGAAAGCAGTTTATTCTCTTATGTTTAGGACTGAGAACTTTTAACATTCGGATTATAAATTTTATCAGTGGTTTTAATATTTAGAGTTCACTGGTCAAAATTGAATGTAAAAATAAAATCTTCAGATTATTTATTAATTTTACTTTAATGAATTTTGACATTTTGGCTTGTGTCTTATCAGTTTTGAAAAAGCTGCCAAGCCATACAACAATAAGTATGACCAGCAGTGTTTCGCAACAAATGTCCTCAATCTTAGTCCTGTAGGGCCTTGGTGATGATGGATTTATATTAAAATCCATTTTTCAAGTAGAGTGCAATTAGGAATTTCAAAGATTTTATTTAAATGCCCATTTCTTTACACAATATTTATTATCTTTGGTGCTTTAGATCAATAGACAGGTGTACTTCATTTTTCCCCAAGAGAAAATTAAAAGCTTACAGTAGCTCAAGAGACTGAAAATATATATGCACACCTGCTCAGATGTACATATAATGCATTAACTTTGAATACAACAGGTCCAGCTTGTTGTGTCCACAAAATGAACATGCCATTAGAAGTTTGTTCCATTCAGACTTGCCGGATTAAAGTCACCAGCATTTACAGTGACTCATCTTTACAGTACTGATAACAGAATGAATAATTTCTGTGGCTGTTTGAAATGCTGACTTAATTCATCCATGTTACTGCCTAGAAGGGAGCTGCATCATCCTGTTGATTATTTTTAAAGTCTTCTTGTATTTCTCATTCACTTAAACCTCCAGATTAGATTTATGATAATGCATAAATACAAAATCAAGAAAAACGGTATTAATTAAAAAGTGCATAAAATAGAGAGATAACCAAGAACTAATTCTTCATGTAATAGGATAAAACAAGAACATTATAAATATACTCGGATACAGTATGTACAAATAAAGTTCTGTCTGTCTGGCTTAAGCCTGGGTCATTTAGACTCTGAGAAAGAATTAAAATACTTGATTAAATCTTTATATCAAAGTCTTTTAATTTTGAATTTAAACAATTCAGATTTTTTTAAATCTATCTAAATGAAAAAAGGCAAAGAATTTCAGAGTTTTGGAATAAAATAATTAAAGGCATGGGCTCCAAAGAATTATCTGTAAGTTGGAATGGACAAAAGATGGACATCAGCAAAGAATAGAGTTGGTGTGTAGGGCCTAATTAAATTTACCAAAAGGAGATGAGCCCCACCTTAGAACAGTGTAACTATTGGCCAATATTTTTTTCCAAACATTTAGTTTAGTAATGTGAAATGTCTAAATTTGTCTTTTTCAATAATGGAGTAATGGCTAATATTTTAAAAGAATAAAATGCCAGAGGTTAATGGTAGATTTATTATACGTAAAAGGACAGGGCAAAGATGAACATGTTGGATTCTAAAAAAGAGGTGTGAATTTCATCAACAGAGCAATAAGTAGGTTTAAGGGAGTTCAATACTTAACCCTAAGTCAGCAATATTTACACAAGTGAAAAGAGTGAGACTGAAAAGCAGTTATTCATATGATGATTACCCAGATACTGGTGTAGCAGAAAGAGCATGCAGGTTTTTAATGTTATAGGTAAAATAACACAATTTTGGAATGGGTAAAGCAAAGGCTGAGTGTGGTGATATTAATCTGGGCAGGAATAAGAGAATAATGATAATTAATTCTGATAAACCTTAAATTCTTTGTGATAACTTTTGCTTTTTCTAATCAAACCTCTGTGTAAATCCCAATTGATTTCATTGCTGTTTGTTTTTAAATGTGAACATTTCCTATTTTGTTAATTTAAGACTTTTAGTAAACCGAGGAAAGTATGTTGGATTTTTTTTTATAGTAGTGGGGACAGAGTTCCAGATACTGCAAATAATGAATGCTTAAAAAGACTAAGACAATAGTTTACATAAGTGGTTCCCAAACTTTTTCGATTCTCGGCAGCCTTGCTGAATCCAGGTTTTCCAAAGGCATCAGCCCCGTCAAAAACTAATAATATCCAATATTTTTTTTTAATTAAAGGGTTAGGTAAAAATAAATAAGTATTTAAATTCACAAAAAATGTGATTGAACAAATTCAACTAATTATAATTAGTGGAATGGATGAGCCTGTTGATCACCGCACATTTTCTCAAATCTTGGAATCAAACTGGACACAGCCACTGTCATTTCCTTCTCCACACTGATTTTCGCGCGCCACTTAGTTTTTATGAATCCATGCAAATGTATTGAAATTATCATTTTGAAAATCTTTCTCAGACTAGGTGATAAGTTGTGATAAGTGTTCTTCCAAAATAGATTTCATACTTCGAGAGAAATCAACTCCATTGAAGGTCAAAAACTTGCAAGGGGAGACACTCTTTGCCTCCATCTTCATTCATTTTCCCCTCCCATAGTTTTGTTTTTTTTTTTTTTTTTTTACATAAAAGCTGAAATGTTCTCAATCGACTTTAAAAAGGTAAAAGTTGCTTCACTGCAGGGAGAGATTCAGAGCATTCAGCTTTTCAAAAATATCACTTAAGTATGCTAGTTTTATGAAAAAATCTTCATTCACAAAATTTTTGGTATACTTGTGGTCTTCCTCTTTAAGAAAAATATATAAATTTCCTGTCGCAGTTCAAACATATAAAACAAAATGTTACCATGAGAGAGCCATCACGAAGTTCTGTAGTACAACAACGATGTGTGCTCAGATCCCATATCCTCACATAATTTTTTGAAAAACCTTGCCTTCAACAGCTGAGTTTTTATAAAGTTTACTACATTCACTACATATTCTAAGACCTTGTTCAATGTAGGGACTTCAAATTATTTTTGGATATAAATGTATCAAGGATCTTGAACAAGTCTTGAGCCTTAGCACCAGCGATGATAATTTTACAAAAGAGAAGTTCTTGTACAATGTTATTACCATCTGTAAACCGTACATAGCATATCAAGTGAGCATCATTATCATCATCTGTGGCCTCATCCAGCTGCAACCCAAATTCCTTCCTTTTTTTTTTTTTAAATTGATTGATCATTGAGGTCCTCCGCTATGTGCTGTATTCTGCAAATGATGGTGTTATTGGACAAAGGCACTTTTGAAAGCAGCTTCCCAGCAGACTCACAGAACATAATGTTCACTGTATCTATAGCAGCCAGTAGAGTAAGTTCTTCTGTGATGGTATGAGGCTTCTTACATTTTGCAATTCTATGTGCCACCTTGCAAGATGCTAGCAAAGCATTGCTTGGTATTTGATGTCTGCTTATAAAAACTACCTTTTTATTGATTTAACTCTGAAATTTTTGGTAAAGTAGTCAGAAAATTTTATTCTGCTAAATTGGAAGAACCCAAACTCTCCTCTTTTAAGTCGGTGGGAAACCAATGTGTTATACTATTTGAAATTGGAAAAAATCAAATACTCAGTTAGAGGATCTGTACAGACTTTTTTCAAAACATGGCAGGATCTAATCAGTAATATTTTAAAATAAGCGCTTAAAGCACAGAGGAAGCAATTGTTTCTGTATTTCTTTGTCTTCTGCATTCATCTCTATTGGCTTATCAAACTTATTAATTTAGGTATGTTTACAAGCCTTAAATTTTACGCCGTTAGCCTTGCTTTCTCTCTCGGGTGGGGGTCGACTTGTTCTTAACTCAGTTTTACTTTTTGTAAAAATTGATTGATTTGTATGGAATGATTGCAATAAAATTAATAAAACTTCAAAAAAAACAAAAAAAAAAGTAGTCACAAATTTACTAACCATGCTGGAATGATTGGTTTCTAAATGGCATTTCAACTTACTTGGTAGCATGCACTCTGCTGCCAAAACTTGCATAAACAGTACACCCTGTGGCCTCTCTTCACCATTCACATCTGTTGACTTAAAACCAAAGTCCAAATAACTGTCATGTTTTTGATTTTTGTGCTTCTTCACACTCTAACCACTGGTTGATGGTGTGCCTTCACAACGCTTATTACTGTTTAGTAAAAAACAATCCATTTTTAAAAATACATAAGAGAAGAATACATCAAAAACTTCACTTGACTTAATCACAAGAATATTCAGTTCATACAATCTCCAAAAACTAATTCAGCACAAAGACTGTGCGAAACCGACAGCTATTTATATACAAACACAAAGTACCGAGAAAGTTTGAGAAACTACTGAAACAATCGAGAAACTTAATTATTGCAGAATGCCATCTAGTGATCATTTGTAGAGGCTTCTGCAAACAGTTATTACTAAGTGAGTTACTGGTTTGCACCAGGTCTGCCAGATGTCATGTCCTATGACATTGAATTGAAAATGGAAATAAAATTATGAAAATTTTGTAATATTTGCGGCACACATTTTGGGATACACACTTTGCATAATTTTTTAAATAAATCAGAATTCATTAACACTTAAGTTTCTAGCTGGCCATATACTAACTTACGCAAGGTAGTAATCTGACATGTTTTGGAAAAAGTATAATTTGAAAAAGCATTTTTTAATAGCAATATCAATCATGTTATCTTTAACATGAGATAAGCTTATCATGGATTCATAATTCTTTAAAATCACCAGGCACGATTTAAACATCATAATTAAAAAAAAACAAAAAAAACAATTTGAGTTAAATCAGTATTAAGACTTAAGGGACAAAAACTGATTAAACTTTCATACAGGGATGTCAATAATTCTAGTTTTTAGCTGGTGATCTGACACATTTTTGGCACAAATGAATAATTTGGATTTTTTTTGTGTAATAAGATCTAATATGTTTAACATGAGTTTGAGAAAAAAAATAACTTGAGTTAAGTTAAAAGCAGTGATCATTAAATTGGGGGTGGGGGGTGTGGGACGGGGACTTAAAGTTAAAATCCCCCATTGCAGTTAATCTTCTGCGTTGTGACACAGCCTAGAACTAAATGACAATAATAATAATAATGATTCATTACATTTTTATTGTGCTTTTCTCACTACTCAAAGCACTACCGCACATGGACGACCCTAGATACAAAACCATGGTCTCTTTCCTGCAAGGCAGTAACGCTACTGCTGCGCCACATGTGTGGTTATTTAATAATGCAGAATTTCTTCTTGCATTTCACAGTTGGTAAATTACTGCAATTATAAAGGAAGTATTCAATGGAATAACAACTATACTGTATTTAAATGAGCTGCAATTATTGATGGAAAAATAACACTTAAAATTAATTGAAGAGTGAATAGTTAAAAACTAGAAGAGTCTTATTGTATAATGACTGTATGTTTAGAAAAACGGCAGACATTCTCCATCCCAACATAGTTGAGTGAGTCTCACAAGTTAAGCATATAATGATCATAGGAACTGTGCTAATAGTAATAAGTTGAAAAGCTTGTTGAAGTCCTGGAAAATGCTGTTTAAATAAACAGTGCAGCTGCAGTTTGAATCTAGCATGGTAACTGAAAAAAGGAGGAATCCAGCATCCATGACGTTCTTGCTATTCACAGCTGTGAACTGCAAACATACCCAAGTATGTAAAACTGCAGATTCAAGGAGTTGGCTAGTATCCACCCAAGCTCCATCCAGTTTTAAAATGTGCATAAAATCTGGCCCAAATTCAATATGGAATGAACAATAACTGAGCAAGCTCCACCATTAAAAAGTTAATTCCCGGAACACCCAGAGAGGCCCAAGCAAGGAATCAATAGACCAGGATTGTCAAGCTCCAATCTTGAAGAGCCAGAGTGACAGCAGATATTTATTCCTTCCACATGCTTCATTAGTACCCAGTTACTATTACTAATAGAACAGACTTCTTTGTCTTCATTTTAATTGACTTGCCTTCTAAAGACTGGCCTAAGGGGTTCGGTGTTATTTTTGGCACCTAAATTACATACCCAAAAATGAATGGCTATTGTTATGCTTATGTATATTTAATAAAGGAGCTTCAAATGACTAAGGAGTAAGGAGAATATCAATTCAAGTTATTAAAATCAATATCTGCTGTGGAGAGAGTTGGCAGCAACAAGTTTATTGGGGTGTATATCTCTGATGACCTCTCCTGGATAATTAACACCAACTCTATTTTCAAGAAGGCACAATAAAGCCTAGTTTCTCTGTGGACACTGAAGCGAATCAGCCATCCACCTACTCAGTCTTACCACCTTTTGCAGAGGAACTATGAAAAGTGTTCTGACAAACTGCGGCTTGGGATCAGCAAAGCCCAAGAGCGCACGTCTCTGCAGCATGTAGTGAGGACTTCTGAGAGGATTATAGGGTTCTCCCTCTCCTCAATCCAGGACATCTTTCAGACACACTGTCTGCGTAGAGCCTATGTCATTGTCAAAGAAGTTTCTCATCTATCACACACACTTTTTGACATCCTACAATCAGGAGGAAGGTACCGCAGCATTAGAACCAGCACAGCCAGGTCCTATGACAGCTGCTTTCCTGAAGCTGTCAGACTTTTGAACTTCTTCATGTCACCCAGTACCATATCCCTATAACTTATATCCCCCAATTATATACTGTCACTTTGCACTCTAATATGGATGTCAGGCATTGTTTTCAAGCTTTATAGTCCTGCATCTTTAGTCTTGTTATACTGTTATGTTGCTCTGGTTTTTGGTAATGTTATGGTTTGTGTCAAATGTAATGTTGTTTTGCCTATGCACCGAGGACAGTAAGGAACAAAATTTTGTTCAGTCATATACTTTGTATATGAATGAAATGATAATAAAAATGAATCAGTATCAACTAAATAAAATGGAAACAAATTAGGGGTTGTAGGAATTCCTTAACAAAAACTGGATTTTACAGTATATAACCAAGATATTATGATGCACATCCCTGGAATCCATTTCCTTTTATGCCCCAATCTGTCAGCTATCATTGTACCAAATTTGCATATCCCATAGCATTGCAAAGTTATTCTGTTTGGTACAAGGTGTCCCCTTTTTACAAACATTTAGTCTCTTGCACCTAAGCAGTCCCACAAAATAAGTATTGCAGTTGCAGTTATATTTTTTAGGAAAAAAAATATATACACACAAATACACACACAAACTATATGATCCTCTGAAGCAAGAAGTAAACAATTTGTAATATGTATGTATAATTACATGCTAGCTAATCCAAATATTTACATTGAAAATGATTTTGTATGCCAGTCCTTGTAACAATTTTTGTTTACCACTTGACATAGAGGAACCTGAAATTTTGAACAATAGATTGGGTGTTTTGTGCTGCAATTCACACATCTGTGACTCAGTCTTCATATTTCATATCACTGGAATTGTATAGCTTTTCTAGGACTTCTTTAGTTATATGTTTTAATTAAAGAAGACATCTCCCTAGTACAAACTTTAGGTCTTTTTGCTCATCATTTTGCACTCTCACAGAAGCTTGTGTGTAACGATGTGTAAAGATTAGCTGTTGCATACACTATGTATTTCCTGCCTTTTGCACAGCTGTGACATATACAGTAATCCCTTCTCGATCGTGGGGGCTGCGTTCCAGACCCCCCCCCGCGATAGGTGAAAATCCGCGAAGTAGAAACCATATGTTTGTATGGTTATTTTTATATATTTTAAGCCCTTATAAACTTTCCCACACTGTTTATAAATATTCCCCGCAGAGTTATACAGCATAATCCCTTTGTATTCTCTTAGATATTAGGTAAGATTTATTGAAATTATGTATATAAACACACTGTTTATATACAGTAAAACCTAAATATTATTTTAAAGATATTGAGTGTCTCCGATATCACATATGTTACAGCCATTACGATAGACAGGCCACCAGCAATAAATACGTACAATGCAAGAAAAATAGTATACAGTAAATGTGTGTACAGTGACACTAAACGTACGTACATGTACTAAGCACTGTAAGTAGAAAATTAATTATGGTTACTCACCAACAATGACACGATAACTTGTCCGATAACAATGAGTTTAATTTTACTGCACAACAAAGGAGAGCGTTACAGCCCTTGTAAAGGAGCCACTTCAGGCGATTGTGTAGCACTGCCGTTGTTCTTCTTCTGGCAGTCTTCAATCCAACAAATCCAAAACGTTTACGTTTTCGGCAATCGTTAACATTTTCTTCTTGCGCTTGGGCACGGCCCCTGAAGCAGTAGCAGATTGTTTTGGAGCCATAATGAAGGGCTTGGACTATGCACAAAGATAAACACAAAAGAGCACAACTCTTTACACAGCAGAATGAGCGAGACGAGACTTCCTGGTTAACACTGCATTCAGCACGCAGGAACTCAACTGCGTGCTCTGATTAGTTAGCTTCTCAGTCAGGAGAAGTTAACTGCGTGCTCTGATTGGTTAGCTTCTCAGCCATCCGCCAATAGCGTCCCTTGTATGAAATCAACTGGGCAAACCAACTGAGGAAGCATGTACAGGAAGTAAAAAGACACATTGTCTGCAGAACCCGCGAAGCAGCGAAAAATCCGCGTTATATATTTAGTTATGCTTTCATATAAAATCCGCGATAGAATGAAGCCGCAAAAGTCGAAGCGCGATATAGCGAGGGATTACTGTAGTACAAATGACCAGTCATAGATTGGAAAGCTGTGAAACTCGGCAATCCATTGTTAATGAGTGTTTAACTGTATGTGTCTCAAGATAGGTGAGATCTTTGATAAAAGCAGATTCTCTCATTTATGATGTGCTGTTTGCCTCATCATATAGTTGTGCAAATGACATATTTTGCTGATGGAAGAGAGCAAAAAACATGGAAACCTATGGTTTTTGAAAGGATACACTCTTGGGTATATAAATGCCATTATTGATTTTGATTGACTTGTGTGTTTACTACAACATACGCAAGAAACTTTGAAATATGGTGGTAGTGCCGGTTGAACACCTCATGCATAAGTGGCTACTTAGAAGTCAGACAATGTTAAAGACACAATCCTAAATGCCTTAAAAATAATCATAAATCAGTAGGACAGCCAAGATAAAACCACAGTTTATTTAAAAATCCAAAAATTATCAAAAAGATCCAGTAAAATCTAAATGGATAACAAACACTCATCACTAAAAACACTGAAATTCACAGCAGCAGTGGTAGCAGCCTTATCGGGTTTGCAGGTTCATTCAGTTATTGCTGATAATGCAACATACTTTTTGAGGATGAATTTTTGTTCACTTATTTCGTAAGATTGAGAAGATTTAATTATTTAATTGTTTTGTTTAACTTACAAACACTACATTCACAATTTATAGTTGCTTCTTTTTACATAGTCAACAGCTCTCCACCTATCTTGGTGTTTACCCCCAATGAGACAAATTTAGTACAAGTCCCTTTAGCAGCCATGGGGTGGGGGGTCTCACATTACTCATGACGTATAATTCATATGTCCATTATCCAGTTAAATTCTCAAAATGTGCAAAACACATGAATTTTTGCTAAAATATTAATACTTAAGGAAAAATCAACATTGGACTGTAAATGAGCATTCTCATAATACTGTTCTTTTTAATTGATTTAATTGACCTCCCTCTCATTCTTATTCATTTGTCAAGAGTTCTGTCCACATTTAGAGAAAACAAGTGAAATAAAACAAATCAGCTTAATTTCATATGCAGAGTAAAGTGTTTTTCAGCTGTATAGCACAAGGAGGAGAATAATGTATCTTCTTTTTCTTCATCTATAAGATTTTTAAATACAAACCATGCAGTATTTTACTCAGCTGTTATAGTAAAAATCCATCCATCAAGCCGTTAATTTTCAATGTAATTTAAGGTGAAATGGAGTTTGAGCCTTCCATGAAAAAAAAAACATTAGAAATAAAAGTAATGGTGTCCAAATCTGCCACTTTGTCAGTGCAGTTGAATCTCTGAGGTATGGTTTCATAACATTGTTCATGTTTTTATATAGTCTCAAAGAATATTTGAAATCTAAATATTTTCTCCTTGCTTTGCCTGCAGTTGTTGATGAGGCAGCATTCACTGAATGAGACAAAACCTAAGACAATGACTGTTGTTATGCTGCATTTATAAAACAAATTTGATTCTTAGATGCTGTAGGCAGTAAAATGAATATACAAATTTTTGCCCTTATGAGGAGGCTAAGAGATATTTATTACAGTAATATTGAAACATTTATTGTTAACAGTGCTCGTATTTGCTAGCTTAGGATTTTATCATGCTTTCTGCAAGATCACTGCAGGCACAAAGTATATATTGCCCTTACAAAGACACAAAAATATGATGTGGCATACATTGTATGAGGAATTAGGGAGGTCCTCTACAAATTTTTAAGAAAGTATGGTAAGAATAACCATATTTTTTAAATGTTTGGCATTGAAACTGCTCCTCTCTCTTGGGACTGGAAAATGTTGGAGGATCAAAGGTTTCACCTGTTTTCTTAGTAAAATGTATGAAGTGCACAATGTACATGAACAGTTTGTCTTATATGAAAGTGAGGCCACATGACTGCAGATCTCAATTCTCTTTTTGGGTAAAATTTTGGCAAATAAACAGCTGATATTGCATGCTGCTTTTCCACATCTTAGCTTCTCTCTTCCTTAAAATAGGCGATTAAAACAATGTAAGCTTTTTGACCAATAATTTTGCAGGGATGTTGCAGTTAAACATAGTGAGTGCATAATCTATAACCTGCAGAGTTGTGACATTCCAACAGACCTTATTGAATGAGGAAAAATTCAAACATGATCTAAACTTATCAAACTATGCAGAAACCACCCACAACCTAACCTTGTCTTTAATCGTAATGCTAAAAAGAAGAGTGATATTTATGTTTACTTAAGGTTCTCATTTAAGGGAAAAGATTCTTGTTAGAGTAAGATTCCTTGTTGGAGAGCAGAGTTAAAGCCAATACCCATTTATTTTTCCCCCCATACATGTTTATATCAGCCTGCTTCTCCCCTCTCCCCAGTGATTACATTTTATGCACTCTATAGAGTCACAGTATGCTTTTGAGTTGTATGTACAGTGTTGTAAAAAAAACTGTCTGCTTTGTAATTTCCTGTATTAAATGAAAATTTAATACATATTTTTACTTGCGTCATTTATTGTTGTATAACATCAGTTGTGTGAAAGAGTAAAGTAATTCCATTGATTCAGCATAGCCAGGAAGGTTGGGGGTTGGAGATATTGGCTATAGGGATAAATGCTAGCAGGATTTTAGGGAGATTTTGTCCAATTAAAACTTAGAAGATGCCCTGTGAATTATCAGAAGGAGTGGTCGCCATAGAGCTAGCTTTGCCAATAAATCCTACTACCATGTCCTTATCTGCATCCTTATCCCCATGATTTTTGTGGCAGAGGATTAAAGCAAGTTTCCTAAGGCTGAAAACCACAATATCTTGGCTAAGAAACGAACATTCCTATAGGAACCCAACATTGTGTACATAATTTCTATTTGGCATTAAAGGCTTCCCAAATGAAGCCTGCTGCCTAGTTGTTTGACTGTTTAGTCAAGGCTAGCCCTACTAAATCAAACTGTACTTGATGTCAGCAGTGTGGTCACAAGACATCTGTGAATAGAGGAATTTTGGAAAAGCTAGGCATTACCTATAGACAACTTGTGATTGGGTCCAGCCACTGGGCTGAAAAGGAGACTAGGTATAACATAGAATACACAACTTGGCCTAAAGAAGTAAGTGAAAGAGTGGAGTATTAGGTTTGTTACTCATAACGTAGTATTCAAGATGGATAGAATGAGAGAAATTGTGTTTCCTCCATACATCTTTTCTTCCTCTTTACAGGAGATAGTGAGTAGTTTTAAATTATATTGGTATGGATCACACAATGGAGAAAATGGTGTCTTAGTAATAGTGAGGAAAGAATTGAGGAGTAAGATAATGGAATCTAGGAGGGTTAGTGATAGATTTCTTAACATAAGAATAGTATTCGAAGGTGAAATTATGAATGTAATATTGACTTGGGCATCTCAAATGGAATGAATAGAATAAATCTTTTAGAGACCAGCTAGAAGCAGAAATGATTTTCATGATTTGACTTTTTTTAAATTTTATAGTAATTTCTTGGCCTCAAAAATCATTAAGCTAGCTTTTTGCCGTTTTGTGTGTGCGTGCGTGCGTGTACATGTGTGTGCGTGCGTGCACATGTGTGTATGTTGATAAATTAGCTTAACAACCCTTGGAGGAGAGACTGTACTCTCTCACCCCAAAGACATCAAGTGTCTTTATTAAATTGTCACTTCTGTTCATTGACTATCTAACAATACAGCAATTGCCAATTGGTATAGGGCCTTAAACAGCTCAAACAGAACTTCAGAAATATAATTCTTTTAGCACACACTAGCTTTAATTAAACATACTTTCATGAAGAACAATTGCAGTTTGCCATAGTTGTCCATGTTTCATGTACACTGCAATCCTAATCATCAAAATATGCATTTTTCTCTGTGTGTCTTTCCTGCTCACCGCATAATCCTCTAGAGGGAGCCTTGTATTTTAGCTCTGGCCCTATAACAATCACTCCTACCTCATTCTCCGTGGTAGTGATATTAGATCAGATAAACTTTATTAATCCCAGAAGGGAAATTTTAGATGCATACAGAATCAGAAACATAAAAAACAAAGATCCAGACTCACTTCGCAAATAATCAATCAATCAATCAATAAGTGTATATTGTGCAAAAATTGTAAAATTGACAATACACTGGCTACTTTGGACTTTTAGAATATTTCCAGCAGCTTGCTGCATACATCAAAAGACTCGAGTCTCCCCAGGAAGTACAGTCTGCTTTCGCCCCGGTTGTACAGCATCACTGTGTTGTCACACCAGTCCAGTTTGCTGTTTATGTGCTCTGCATCACTTCTTCATCTTCCCCTTGAATGGTGACTGGTCACAGAGTCTCTTTGACATACCCAAAGTCCACAACAAGTTTTTTGTCTTGCTGATGTTGAATTACATGTGGGTCTCCCTACACCACAATACAACGTCCTCCACAAGCCTCCTGACTAGTCTCCGTTACTTATGCAGTCTCTGATGGAGGAGTCATCTGATAATTTCGTAGGTGCCAAGAATTGGTATTAGACTGGAAACCAATTGTGTAGAGGATAAGCAGGAAGGGAGACAGGACAATTCCCTGTTGCGCTCCAGTGTTGTGTAACACCATTTCTGAAATGCAGTCCCTTAGCCTCATAAACAGGTAGTCTTTGATCCAGGAGATTGTGGTGGCATCAAGATACATGGCCTTATGATTTTGTCCCAGTGAAAAAAATCAAAGAACATTTTCCTGAATGTGGTGCTGGGTTTGTCCTAGTGGGAGTTGGCTGTGTGGAGCTTGTAGATCAGAGCATCCTTCACACCTACAGTACATCCGGAATGTATTCACAGTGCATCACTTTTTCCACATTTTGTTATGTTACAGCCTTATTCCAAAATGGAATAAATTCATTTTTTTCCTCAGAATTCTACACACAACACCCCATAATGACAATGTGAAAAAGTTTACTTGAGGTTTCTGCAAATTTATTAAAAATAAAAAAAACTGAGAAATCACATGTACATAAGTATTCAGTCTTTGCCATGAAGCTCAAAATTGAGCTCAGGTGCATCCTGTTTCCCCTGATCATCCTTGAGATGTTTCTGCAGCTTAATTGGAGTCCACCTGTGGTAAATTCAGTTGATTGGACTTGATTTGGAAAGGCCTGTCTATAAAAGGTCCCACAGTTGACAGTTCATGTCAGAGCACAAACCAAGCATGAAGTCAAAGAAATTATCTGTAGACCTCCGAGACAGGATTGTCTTGAGGCACAAATCTGGGGAAGGTTACAGAAAAATTTCTGCTGCTTTGAAGGTCCCAGTGAGCACAGTGGCCTCCATCATCCGTAAGTGGAAGAAGTTCGAAACCACCAGGACTCTTCCTAGAGCTGGCCAGCCATCTAAACTGAGCGATCGGGGGAGAAGGGCATTAGTCAGGGAGGTGACCAAGGTCCCGATGGTCACTCTGTCTGAGCTTTAGAGGTCCTCTGTGAAGAGAGGAGAACCTTCCAGAAGGACAACTATCTCTGCAGCAATCCACCAATCAGGCCTGTATGGTAGAGTGGCCAGACAGAAGCCACTCCTTAGTAAAAGGTACATGGCAGCCTGCCTGGAGTTTGCGAAAAGGCACCTGAGGGACTCTCAGACCCTGAGAAACAAAATTCTCTGTTCTGATGAGACAAAGATTGAACTCTTTGGTGTGAATGCCAGGCGTCACATTTGGAGGAAATCAGGCACCGCTCATCACCAGGTCAATACCATCCCTACAGTGAAGCATGGTGGTGGCAGCATCATGCTGTGGGGGTGTTTTTCAGCAGCAGGAACTGGGAGACTAGTCAGGATAAAGGGAAAGATGACTGCAGCAATGTACAGAGACATCCTGGATGAAAACCTGCTCCAGAGCACTCTTGACCATAGACTGGGGCGATGGTTCATCTTTTAGCAGGACAACGACCCTAAGCACACAGCCAAGATATCAAAGGAGTGACTTCAGGACAACTCTGTGAATGTCCTTGAGTGGCCCAGACTTGAATCCGATTGAACATCTCTGGAGAGATCTTAAAATGGCTGTGCACTGACGCTTCCCTTCCAACCTGATGGGGCTTATGAGGTGCTGCAAAGAGGAATGGGCGAAACTGACCAAGGATAAGTTTGCCAAGCTTGTGGCATCATATTCAAAAAGACTTGAGGCTGTAATTGCTGCCAAAGGTGCATCGACAAAGTATTGAGCAAAGGCTGTGAATACTTGCGTAGATGTGATTTCTCAGTTTTTTTATTTTTAATAAATTTGCAAAAACCTCTAGTAAAGTTTTTTCACGTTGTCATTATGGGGTGTTGTGTGTAGAATTTTGAGGAAAAAAATTAATTTAGTCAATTTTGGAATAAGGCTGTAACATAACAAAATGTGGAAAAAGTGATGCGCTGTGAATACTTTCCGGATGCACTGTATATGTGCTTAATATGCAAACTGCAGTGGATCAAGATGTTCTGAAACCAAGGGTCAAGCTGTTTCAAGGCCATCCTGTCAAAGATCTTCATGATGTATGAAGTAAGAGCCAAGTGGTCTCTAGGACTGCACAGGATGATTTCCACAGCAGGGAAACCTTCTGCAAACTCTGGGAAAAGAGCAGATGTTGAAGGACCCCACAGAGCTGATTGGTACACATTTTCAGCACCCTGGAGCTGATTCCATCCTGCCCTACATGAACAAATGTAACTAATTTCTTTCCTCTGTCTTTAATTGATGCTGTCCTAACAATTACAAGTAATCTCAACATTATTTCAAAAAGTTATTTTTATTTCATTCATCTGTTTGCTGTGACCACTTAAACATAGTACAAGGCTGTAAGGTGCAAAGCTTGTACAAGAAGCATCAATCACTAGGCACACTAAACATCACATGCTAACACACATTCACTTACATAATACTCCTTTTAATGAAACTACAGTAAAGCTCCAGAAGATGAAATTAAACTTTTTTTTCCAAAATAATCATTCACAATACTAATGTGCAGAAGGTGGTAGCAAAGGACCCTTTAATTTAGTCCATATTTATAGACTAAATTGACAGAAATAAGGCTGTAAAACACTTTGCGCAGAGTGCTTTGATCACTTCACCTAATGGTCATAAGATCATCTCTAATACAGTCAGTGGAGTGGTTGGAAATGTGAACTCCATGTGTTGAAAACCACACACGTGAACATATTTGAGATGGAGCAGAAAAGCACATGAAGTGTTTGGCACCCGCTTAAATGTAAAAGTGTATCCATTTTGCATGTTCATGGAAGTATGCACACTACACTTGAGCTCTAAGCCTGATTATATGTTTCTCAAACATGATGAAATTAATTAAAAAGAGCTTTTTAGAGAAGCAATTTTATTTGATACTAGCAGAATACCCGCGCTTCGCAGCGGCGAAGTACTGCCTTAAAATTTTTATTAAGAAGAAA
>JANRMT010062814.1:94066135-94094483 GCA_026402145.1 Polypterus bichir lapradei
TATATATATATATATATAATATACACACACATCCACGTGTGTGTGTAAATATATATATATCTCTATCTACATATACACACATACATACTGTATATATACATACTGTACATATATACATACACACACACACACAACTATCGTATATGTTGAAGTTCTATTTAGATTTTAAATAGAAGGAATTTTTATTTAGTCGACAGAATATTATTCCGGAATAAATCAACTCAAGCCTTAAATAACTTATAATATTTTGCTCTCCATAAAAATATATCCTGTCTAAATTATACAAGTTAGAAATAAAGTAAATGTTAAAGAACAAACATTCAAATTTCTTTACTCTTATGTAATTTTATATAAAAAATAAACTTACATTTTAAATATCCCAAAAGATTTTGCTCTCCATAAAAATATATCCTGTCAAAATTATACAAATTCAAATATGAACATGGTGCATAACAAAACCTGGAAACATAAATAAAATTTGTTCTTTTCAGCAATAACAAATCAAATCATTCAGTTGTCTTTGCTCTTATGTCATTTTATCAGATTTGGAAGCCTGGCATCTTTTTTTGGCAACAAGTTCATTTATGTTTGGTGTGAGGTTCTGTGTTGTGGAGATTCTTAGGATGGACTGCAGGTGCTCATCAGTGAGGCGACTCCTGTGTGCTGTTTTGTTAGTCTTCATGACTGAGAAGAGCTTCTCACACAGATATGTGCTACCAAACATGCACAAGGTTTGAGCCGCATGTAGACGGAGCTGGAGCATTTGTGCGGGAATGGAGTGAATAAACTGTGCGGGCCGTGCAGTATCGTACTTTGCCTTCAGTGTGCCATTACACTGCAGCTCAATCACCTCCATCTGAATCTGCACAGGAGCAGTTTCCACATCGACAGCAAATGGGTTGCGAAACAACACAAAATTCTTTTTTTGTTCTTCAAAGTCACCAAAGCGCCGTGCGAACTCAGTGCGCTCAGTTTATGAACAAAGTGCGTATTTGGGAACACCGTAGTGTCGACTTGGTTCAACATTACTTGGCAACAGGGAAAGTGGGGCAAGTTGCACTGGTGCATTTGTGTCTCCCATAAAAGTAGCTTCACTTGAAATCACTTTGTGATTTTGCACGGGTAAAAACGTCTGCTGAAGTGTCAGATTCTTCTTTAACTCTTCTGCTTTCTGTATCTTGTTCATTGCATTCAGGTCTTTCAGGTTATCCTGATGTTTTGTCTCATAGTGCCGTTTTAGATTAAATTCTGTAATTACACCCACATTTGCTCCAGAAATGAGACACACAGGTTTACCGGCAATGTCAGTAAACATATACAAAGCCTCCCATCGGTTTTTAAAGGCTCTATGTTCAGAATCACCTTTTCTCTTCGGCATCGTGTGGGCTAGCTTCACAATAACTTGCAGCATCGTAAGCTAGACTTGATTAACGCGGTAAGTGTTCGGCAAGGCAGCTGAAGCGCTGCGTTATGGGATCTGTAGTTTCAGCGCTTCATATCCCCGGGCCATTAATAACAATAATACAGTATATAAAATGATCTCGCGGGCTGGATGTGGCCTGCGGGCCTTGAGTTTGACACATATGGACTAAATAGAACTTGAAAAGAGATTTTTTCGTACATCGAGCCCGCGTGCTATTGTGGTTTTGCCTGCTTGTCTCAATAAGTCATCCTCCCCTCGCTCTTACTTTTTTACCGTTCATCTAATGAATACACTGAGTATGGCTTTACCAAAACAATCATTGATGGCGAATAAAGTATCCATTATTCGAGTATGTAGATCGGGTATATATATATGTATATATATATACCCCGATCTACATACTCGAATGTAGTGTGTTAAAGAAGCTATGAAAAAGAAAAGGGAACATTTTAAAAATAACGTAACATGACTGTCAAAATACAGTAATTGTTTTGTGAGTGTTATTGAGTGTTGCTGTCATCAAGGATTTGATTATCATTATTTCTTTCAATCAGGTTCGTATTTGTAGGATGTGTTGTGTTCAAGTTACATTCCGTGTTTGTCAATCGTTGTAAAGATGACAGGTTTCATTTATCGATTCGTTTCTTACTGCATCAATAAACAGCTCGTCTTCTTCTTTATCTGTGACCTGACACACTGCATGCACGGTTTTTTTTTTTAAACTGTCTTCCTTTAGGGGGACATTGACTTTTTCCACCTTGTGCTTTGTTTCCACAGTAGCTGCATTTATGAATATGCTTGTATGTATCAGACGCTTCATATTTTTTTGCTGCCTTTTCAATTGTGTAATTCGGTTTTTGTTCAGCGCTCTTTGGAACTGTTGCTTTTTGTCTGTGCACTGCGTCAGTTCACGTGAGCCGCTCGGTGTACATGCATCGAAGTTTCCCAGCTGTGCTGGTGCCATGTCGTGCTATGTCCATGGCTGTATCTAATGTTACCTAAGTCCCGATAGTTAAAACTTTCTCTCGCAGTTTCGCTGAGTTTGTGCCAAACACCACCCTGACCATCTCATCTTCCTCTGCATAAGCACAGTCCTTCACCCGTGAATATTTAGTGGCAGTGTTTCTATTGGATTGCCGCTGACGGACGGCCTTATATGGGCAGGCACTAAATTACAAACGCCAGCGGCAGCCTGTCTATGAATTTTAAATTAAGTTTAGGTTTACATCGTGCTTTGTTTCCGAAGTAGCAGAACTCATGAATATGGTTGTATATGTCACTCGCTCGCTTCTTATTGTTTCGCTGCCTTCTCAATTATATAATGCATGTTTTCTTCAGCGCTTTTTGGGCCTCTTCCTGGTTTTCTACGTACTGCGTGATTACGTAGGAGGCGTGATGATGTCACACGAAACTCCGCCCCCACGGCTTTCATGCTCATCTCCATTACAGTAAATGGAGAAAAACAGCTTCCAGTTATGACCATTACGCGTAGAATTTCGAAATGAAACCTGCATAACTTTTGTAAGGAAGCTGTAAGGAATGAGCCTGCCAAATTTCAGCCTTCCACCCACACGGGAAGTTGGAGAATTAGTGATGAATCAGTGAGTGAGTGAGTCAATGAGGGCTTTGCCTTTTATTAGTATAGACTAGCAGAATACCCGCGCTTTGCAGCGGAGAAGTAGTGTGTTGAAGAAGGTATGAAAAAGAAAAGGAAAAATTTAAAAAATAACGTAACATGATTGTTAATGTAATTGTTTTGTCATTGATATGAGTGTTGTTCCCATATCTATATATATCTATATATCTATATCTATATATATCTCTATATCTATATCTATATATCAATTTATTCGAAGCACTTAACGTTAACTGATATTTATTATTGTTACACATCTTTGATTGCATTTTTGTGGAATGACTAAGAAACCAAAAGTTACTTTGTTGTTCTTCTGAACGCAAGCTGTCAAGATAAATGTATATAACAATATGAGAAGGTGAGGTGTCACTCCAAATCTTCCCATAGGACTTGTATGCAGTCAAACTCCAGTAACTTAAAATAAAGTGAAGTAAAATTAAAAAATGTAACAACTGAATACAACAGAGTTAGTGCTGGCTGACTGCCACCATCTGCTGGCATACAGTAAAGATGTTTTGATATTAGTGAGCCAAGTATCCCAGGCTCTTATGACATGGCTAACTTCAGAGCTTTCTGGACTGTGCCACATTTATATAGATTCAGTTACTCTTTTTATCATAATGGCTATTGCTGCTACCCTGCAAATCCAGTGTTTTGAGATCAAATGCATTGTTCATATGGAATTTGCACATTTCTCCTATTATCTATGTGGACTTTCCTCTGAGTACTCCCTTTTTATCTCCCACATCCCTGCAGATGTGCAAGTTACATTAACTGCTGATTCTGCATTGGTTGTGTGTGTGTGTGTGTAAAAGAGAGAGAGAGACGGCGGCGGGGTTGGGGGGTGGGGGGGGTAGGGTTGTAATGGATTGGTGCTGTTTTCTGCCTTATGCCAAGTGCTGATGCAATGGGATCCAGCTTCCTATGAGACCTATTTTATTTCTTTTATGGAAAGAAAATGAGATACATTACCAGCATAAAAGAAAAAGATTCCATGTTTTCTACTGTATCTTAAATAAACAGCTATTTGAAGACCTTCAGTCTTCTAAAATTGTCCTTTTTGCCTGATGATCTGACACTCTTACATGCTATGAATATAAAAACCTGTGTCTGTATTTTCTTTTTCATTTCTCTATGGGTGTTTTAGTCTTTTTTCCCCACTGAATTCATGTACATTTTGCTTGATTATAGAAATGTTTTTCTTTGCATTTGGGCAAGCTGTCATATTGTTTATCTCTAACAACTATAATATATATATATATATATATATAGTGTGATATTGGTGCTTAGTTGGCACCGATCCGACACAGATTCACAACGGAGGCACGTGTAAAATAAACAAAATAACTATTAATTTCTTCTTCACCTGTGGCACACGTCTTCCCCGTAAACCCCACAGGCACAAAACAGTCCCGAAATACAAAGAAAAATCACCCCAAATCACACTCTTCTTTCCACTCCTCCCAGGGCAGGTTCGTCCACCTCCTCCCAACTCTGGCGCCCTGAGTAGTGGCTGCAGGCTCTTCTTATAGCCCTCCCGGAAGTGCTGCAGGTGCTCGTTGACCTGTTTCTGGCTGCGCTCCTGTCCAGACTGACTCGTCAAGCCGTGCAGCTCTATGCAGCTACCCCTGGAGGAGGCCACGGATTCCAACCAAGATGAGCTTTGGTGTTCCACGAAAGTGACCCCGACGCAACCCAGGGGGGCTGCCAACAAAGGTTCCGAGGGACGTAGCGTGGCTCCCATGACTGCTCCCCCGGATCTAGTGGCAAAGAGATGTCCTGGCCGGGAATGGGTCCGCCCCAATATATACATTCAGTGATTCTCTCTCTCTCTCTCTCTAATATATATAGTAAGAATGATGCTATATATCGCCCGACACAGTTTGGACATGGGAGGAACGTGTAAAATAAATAAACTATTTATTATCTTCCCCTGTGGGCACCCGTCTTCCCCGTGTCACACAGGCAATACACAGTCCCAAACACACTAAATCACAGCAAGCACTTTCTTCTTTCTTCACCACCACTCCTCCCAGGCAACCTTGTCCTCTTCCACCCAACTCTGGCTGCTGAGTAGTGGTCGCTGGCTCCTTTTATAGGTCACACGGAAGTGCAGCCAGAACTCGGTGATCAAGCACCTGGAGCACTTCCGGGTGTGATGAACATGCCCACATTGCCCATAGGGGCTCAGGAGTCCCAAACACAGCACCTCCTGGTGGTGCCTGTGGGACCCAACAGGACTGCACCCAACTTCATATATATATATATAATATACTATATATAGACTATATATAATATAGTCACTGTGCTTAAAACTCATTAAAAAAAAGTGTTTATGGAGAGTGGTTCGTAAGGCTATAGCGTGAACTCTTGCAATGTTGGTTTTCTCTGTTCAAGGTTTTCTCAGTGTTATTCAATGTTTTTACATTTAGTTTACTATTACACTGTGCATTCTATGGTATAATTAACTATTTTTGTGCTTAAAAATCTTTAAAAAATATATATTTACATACAGCTCGTACGGTCCGGAACAGATTAATTGTATTTACATACAATCCCATGGGGGAAATTACTTCAGGTCACGACCAAATCAGGTTGCGACCAGAGTTTTGGAACGAATTACGGTCATGACCTGAGGTTCCACTGTATTAGTAATAGACAAATTTTGCTTTTAAACTAACATTTTTCATTTTCCAATTGCAAATGTAAGCTGCTACAGTTAAAACAAGCTAGCTATCCAAACTGAAACGCTATTTGCTTTAATTAGAGGACAATATCTATCTATCTGTCCGTTTGTCTGTCTGTCTGTCTATCTGTCGTTAAAAAAAAAAAAAAAAAAGTAGCATTATTGCTGTCTAATTGCACAGGAAGACTCCCGATTTCTTTTTCTCAGTTTATTGCTCCACTTTCTTTAACGTAAATGCTAATATTCCAATCGCCTCTCGCTAGCTCCTATATGGAAAAGTCTGTTGCCCAGAGTGGACTGGGCTGTCTCTTGGTCTGGAATCCCTACAGATTTTTTTTTTTTTTTTTTTCTCCAGCCTCTGGAATTTTTTTTTTGTTTTTTTCTGTCCACCCTGGCCATCGGACCTTACTTATTCTATGTTAATTAATGTTGACTTATGTTTATTTTTTATTGTGTCTTCTATTTTTCTATTCTTCATTTTGTAAAGCACTTTGAGCTACATTTTTTGTATGAAAATGTGCTATATAAATAAATGTTGTTGTTGTACTTCTAAAACAAGCCATGACTTGTTGCTTTTTGTTTACACTGCAGGAAGAAAAAAAGATGTGTGTTGGCTGAACTACCATAATTCATTGCATAAAGGAGCACTGTGACTAAATTACCATAAAGTTTAGAAAAGCAGGGTCTGAAAAGATTGCTTTTTTGGATCAATCAATTTATCAATCTCAAATGGAGTCTTTTTTTGTGAAAATTGGCTGATTTATATCAGCGGCCAATCAATCATAGCATCCCTGTTGTTAAAAGATTACAGCTGGCATGAAAACATTAGTGATTTTATAATATCTGTAAATTGAACATTCTAAATTGTCCCTACTGTGTGCTTGGTGTGTGCGTGTACCCTTCGTTGGGCTGGTGCCCTGCCTGGGGATTGTTTCCTGCCTTGCACCCTGTGTTAGCTGGGATTGGCTCCAGCAGACCCCTGTGACCCTGTAGTTAGGATATAGCGGGTAGGATAATGGATGGATGGATGTATATTGAACATTTTTTGTACACATGGTTTGTTACCATTTCTTTTGCATTTTTTATACTTTGTTCAGCATTTTCTGTAAACTTTGGTTCGAAGATTAATCTTAATGTTTATTTATTTGTTAGGTTAAAGGTTCAGCAGTGTTGATTGAATATACTGTTTTAATTTAATTTTATATTTTAGGTGCATGAATAAATAATATTAATATTTACTCTGCACCTAAAATAACAACTATGACAAGGTACTGTGTAAACATTATGCAAATACAGGCAGTGCCATTCAATAAGTTTTAAAGAGTTAAAAGGATTTTATCTATTCAGCCAGCCAGAAGTGATTTTAATTCACTAAAAAGAACAAGGTAAAGTGTGTTTTAATAGAACGCAACAAAATGCTATAAAAAGGAGTAGAGATTTTTTTAAATCTATGGCAAGAAGAAATCGACTTTACTATATCTTTTTCCACATTTCAAACTTCCTGTATTAAAAAGAAGCAAATCTTAAAATAATCAGTATCTGACTACATAATACAGTATATTTGAGAAACATCACAGATACAGCTACTGTTTTTTCAATTTTGATAAAATATTTCAGGTAAAGTGGCAAAACACTGTGTGTTCTGTAAGAGGCAGTTTGTAAGTGTTCTCAATATTTAAATGAGGACTAATGCGGCGCAAAGTATATACAGTGGAACCTTGGTTCACGACCATAATTCGTTCCAAAACTCTGGTCATAAACCTATTTGGTCGTGAACCGAAGTAATTTCCCCCATAGGATTGTATGTAAATACAATTAATCCGTTCCAGACCGTACGAACTGTATGTAAATATATTTTTTTAAAGATTTTTAAGAAGAAATATAGTTAATTATACCATAGAATGCACAGCGGAATAGTAAACTAAATAAAAAAAATTGTATAACACTGAGAAAACCTTGAACAACAGAGAAAACTAACACTGTAAGAGTTCGCGCTATAGCGCTACAAACCACTTGCTAAAAACACTTTTTTTTAATGAGTTTTAAGCACAGGGAAAAAAATGATCATTTGAAAAAACTGTAATTTAATAAACCACCAAGAAAAGTAACATTGCAACAATGCACTCTACGAACTGATAGCTGTAAACAGAAGTGAAGTGGAGGTTAAAATACAATAGAAAAAAGTCTTCATTAAATACAACGAGGTTAAAACAATGCTCGGATTTGTCTCTTAAAGAATGCACCAGGCTTGTTTTTAAACTGCCTTCTCGGCCTTATGCTTCAAGCTGTCTCTCTCTGTCGCGTCTGTGTGTGTGTGTGTGTGTTTCTCTCTGCGCGCGCGCGTGTGTCTCTGTGTGTGTGTCTGTGTCTCTCTCTCTCTCTCTGCACAGGGAATGCACAAGGAGAGACTGAACACGTGCGGAAATCATCGGCGCGCACAAACCGAAAGGGAAACTGGCTTGTTCGTATACCGAGTCTGTGGTCGTGAACAGATGCAAAAGTTTGGCGAAGTTTTTGGTCGTAAACCGATTTGTACGTGTTCCGAGAAGTTTGTGAACCGAGGTTCCACTGAAAAAAGATGGAAGAACAAATAAAGCAGTTCCCATCTAGTTGTGTGAAATACCAAACATAACTGCAAGAGTTCACATAATTGCGCATAACTTGAAAGTTTTTGTGCATATTATTTATTTTATGCTGTCCGATTTTCAACTTGAATGCAGAATGAACACAATGTTATGGAATACTATGAATTTATGGTTCTACATTATGAACACTATATTTTTCTTTCACCACACTTATTCTACACTTTACAGAATTCCATAACTGCTTTATTTCAGAATATTATACAATTGCGGAAGGCAATTAACTCTTCTGTTACTATGAATTTTAGCAAATCTGTCTGCTCTTTTGTCCATGTCCAAGCCCTCTGTGTGTGGATGTCATTAATGGAAAGAAAATACATAAGTATTAGCAAAACTCACCTACATTTATATTGCTTAGTATGAACAAGTACTTTTATTAACTGATCAGTTTACCAGAAATTTTCAACAGTTACTACATTTTATTTATCTTTTGTAACTACCTTCTGTATTTCTATATGGTTTTGTTTTCTAAATAAAGAAAGAACAGGACTCAAGCAACGGTAGAAGTGAATCAGACTATTTTGTATTGTGCCATAAAAAACAACCAAAAAAAGCCGAAGATTGCAATGCCACTTGTATGTCTGTGAGGGTGATAACAGTTGAACTGACTCTCCTTCATTGTTAAATGTGGCAGTGAGAATAATTGCACTGTCTTTTTACAGTTACCTTATTAAGCAAGTGTTTAGTGATGGAGGGATAATAATGCTACCACATTTTTCACAAATAAGTGATTAAACCAAATTTGCTACCAGTGCAATACATATTAAATAAAAGGATTGTTAAAAAAATGTAATTAGTTAATAAATATACAAAATTATGTGGCACATGGTTACTTCTCGGCATGGAGGCCAAGGTTTATGTCCCAGATCCTGCTTACATGGAATTTGTGTGTTCAACCCATGTCCATGTGAGTTGCCTCCCACAGTCCAAAGATATCCAGGTTAGGTGGATTGGCGGTAATAAACTGGCCCGTGTGTGTGTTTGACCTAATTAGCTGTTGCCCTGTCCAGAGGTTGTTTCTGCATTGTGCCCTATGCTTACTGGACTAGGCTCCAACTTCCCTGCAACCCTAGTCAGGGTATAGTGGGTTTAGAAAATGTCTGTATGGATACTCTGAAATAACATATACTTTCAAAGTTTTTCTTTAAATACTGTGCGTATTAGACATATTGCTCTTAGTCTATATGAAAATTATTCAAAGTAAAAGAATTATTTTATATACCAATCACTTTTATTTTTTAATAGTAATTTTCTCTGGGAAAGTTTATTTTTAGCTTAGATATTATTGTACGTTCTACATTGCCATAATTAGAATTTTTGCAAATAGTAGTGAAGATGTTAGTACATTTTTAATGAAGTCTTGTCAAAGATGACTTGGTGTGACTTGCTTGAATAAAACCAATTAGTCAACTTGACATGCATTGGTTAAAAACAGCAACTCAAACTGACTTGCCAGAATGTAATCCTTATAACTTTAAACTCAACTTGAAATTTGAAGGTCAGGACTTGAAGCTTACTTTAGACTTGCATATGTAGAACTTAGTCCCATCTCTGCACTACAGCATAAACAATGATAAACGAAAAAACCATTGCCCATAGGCCTCCCTCCCTACACTGAATTTGTCCCTGTCCAACACACTGGGGCACTTATCCACCAGTATACTCCCCTTTAAACACCTATTCCACACCTTTCTCAACACTTTTTTCCTCCCGTCTTCATCTTCCCAACACCCATTCTATTAATCTAAGCTTCTTGGGCATTTCACAAGATGGGGACTTTTAAACTCTATCTTTAAATTACGTACAGAGTGATCTCCTGAATTATCAGGAATGCCATCTGGAACTCTTGAGGCTTTCCTCCCATTATTCCCTCATATGTCCCTTCAGTTTTTTATCATAATTTAAAAGGCCAGACAGGTCAGGTCTGTTTAGACTTGTAATTACTTTCTACAGCGAGTCCTTCTGCACAAAAGGTTCCTGTGCTGAATTTGCACAGATAAATGGGTCATTTGCAGAATGTGATATTGGGCACAGTCTTTAATTCGTAACTTGGTTAGCACACCTCTCACATTATTTTCTTTGTAACTACAACATTTGGCTTGCATAACTATTCTTGCTGATGCCGCAGATTTCCAAGAGTAATCGATTATCTTGCGACTTCATGACTGATTTACCCACTCAACAGGTACTTTAAGTTAAGGGGCTGAGATTTCAAACAAAGTATTTTTGATGTGGTCAAAATAAAAGATATGGAAGATTTTTGCAGTTTATTTCATTAAAAAATAAGATGTTTCATCTTCATTTGGGGAAAAAAATTAGGAATTTATTTTTCAAATGTTCCCTTAATTACATAATTTAATGTTTGTTTTTCACCAGGTCCTCTCCGCACTTGACATACTACAGCCCCCACACATCGATTACTTTGAAGAAATGTATCCTTCTTCCATGATGCTGTGCAGAAGCAATCATGATGAGAAATCTAATACAGTTAAGTGAATAATAATCTAGTTGCTGGAAACTCCTTCTAGAATTAGATTGTTATCCACCATTAAGTGTTAATGTGTTCGTCACTCTGAAGGTAAGGGAACATTAAAAATTGGAAAATAAAAATTTGAAATACTTATATTGAAGTTTTATTGATTTATAATTAATTTTTCAATGTAATCATTCTAAAGTAGTGACTGGAATTAAAGCACCATGCTCTGAGGCTTATATTGGTTAACACCAAGCTCTTTCAGTAAATGTTTGATGATTATTTATCTTTTTTATAACTGTGGTAGAAGTCAACATCTTAATTAAAGAAAGCAACTTATCCACTAACAGGACAAATCAGTAATCGGGCAGGAGAAAAGCCTGATTATCTTTTAATTACTCCTCAGCAAAATGCCTTAGAGGGAACGTTCTCCAGAAGAAGTCTGTTAGAGCATGGACAAAGAATAGAGGTTAATTTTATAAACTATTGAATTTACATACAGTGTCAATCAATGGTTGTTTTACACCCAAATGACTTATATAAAATAAAAGTCTATTATATTTTGGTTCTTCTTATACCTGTTGAGTTGAGCCACCACCCTTGACATTTCTGTTCATATAATAACTGTCCATTCTGGTTTTTATAGGACATCTGCTGACTTCTTGGTCCTCTCTTAGTCATCTTGCAGTACATTTTGTTGTTTACTTGACCTTTATCTGGATTCCTGATATATCTGAAAAGGTTTCTGACATTTAGTAACCCTTTATGCTTTTTCTTTAAGATGAATGATATGTTATAGTAAAATGTATTCTTCCACATTACCTCTTATTTCCAGAAGTTGCAAACAATAGTTCATTTAAGGCAGGTGTAACACTGATTTAAATTTATATGGTTGTAGTTGTACAAGACCACCATGTGCTGTCATTTTTAAAATATACTTTAATATATATTGTAACATTTACAGGCAAGAAGAGTACTTTCTTAAGCCAATAATTTTGTATAGTGATTAGCAGTGAGTTTACTGTAATTAAGACTTTGTCAGGAAATGGTTCCTGATAGCAGTTAAATAAAATGATACACACAGAACCTTCAGAAACTTAACAGTAATCAAGTGGTTGATATAAGTCATTGGAAAAATATGTTCCATATTTGCACTCAAGACTTCAGCTTTTGTAGTTGCCAAGATTAATTTTTCCTCTTCATTTTGTATTTTGGTGGTTAAGTTAGTTGGATAATTTAAAAAAATATCTTTTGACACTGTACTAGGAATATGGATCAGTATCAAATAAAAGGTGATGTTTTCCCTTTTTCTGTACTTTTTATCATTTGTTTTATCCTTGCTTTTTTAGAAATGTCTCATGACACATACTAAATTTGCTTTTTGAATAGAATTTAGCAACATAGTAAACCTTTTGCATATATGAGTTAAGTCTTAATGTACAGTAAGTTACAAAATTATACACAAAAGCAAAATTTAAGGTACATATAGATTGCTGTATGGATCTGTTTTCTCCCATGAAGTAAAGCTTACGCTTCTATTATCAATTTAAATGATTTAAAGCAGGAACAAATGTCTAAAGGTAAAGAGTTTGATCATGCTAAGAAGTTATCTGATAATCAACTGGGAAGACCATCTGATTGAAACTTTATATGGAATTTACAGCATATTGAATATCAAGAAGCCTTAGGGCCGGTTTATACTTCACGCTCAGAACTCATACGCGTACCCATTATGGCTAAAACGTGTTCCCAGCGTTCATTTGACGCGTCCCCTGAGCACATAATCAGAAATTAACACGATGCGTGTGTGAGTAGTAGTACCAGCAAAAAGTTGCGGGGCGCAGTGTGATCAAGTTGGAACGTGACGTCAGAGTCTCTGTTTACTATCTACATGTAACAGAAAGCCGCTTTGCTTCGATATTTGATGACTGGTTTAATGCAGAGAAGCAAAATGCTCCCATACAAAGGCACTTGTGGTACTTTTACATTCAAGCGTTGCATATTCCCTAATGTAATGACATGAAACATTTTAAAAGTCTCATATACCATCTTCTGTGCCGTCATTTTTTTTTTTTTTCTTGCACCTTCACAACAGCATCAGAATGTACTGCAGAGAAAAAAATTAAGGACATGTTGAATAGGTCTATTTTGTGATTAAAGTCGAAATTTTGGCTTTACTCTCGAAATGCCCACTTTAACATCGCAGTTCAATTTATCATTAAAGCAGACTGTTGTAAACGTCCTCTTAAAACCGACACAGCTGTTAATCTCTGCATGCTTCTGGGGCTTCCTCCTGAACTGACTGCAGCAATTGCAACACATAACACATTAAATTTATAATATTCCAGCTCCCTGCACATTTAGAATCCTTAAATTTATACTTTATCACTTTCGTGATGAAATGCATTAAAGTATTTACATTTTACAGATAAGTCATTAACTTCATTTAAATAATGAATACTGATAATAATTACATATGCCGTGGCGGTACGGTGACAGAGTGGTAGCACTGGTGCCTCGCAGGGAGTCACATCCTGGTGTTTCCTGCCTGAAGTATTTTCCTGGTGGGTTTCTACAGTGTGCTCTGGTTTCCTTCCAAAGACATGAAGGTTTAGGGATTTGGTGACACTAAAATTATGCTAGTGTTTGTGTTTGCTTGTGTTCACCTTGTGATGAGCTGATGCCCCGTCCAGGGATTGTTTCTGTCTCACACCCGATGCTCGCTGCAATGGGTGCATCCCTGGATTGATGGGTGTAATCATTAAGCATCTTTTTCAGAGATATTGTGGCAAGGTGTCCTTAAAATTTAATGGATGTTTCAGGCAATTCACAACAAAGTCAAGCCAAATGTTTTCTCACCATGATGATATCTCGCACTGCCATCTGGTGGAATCTTCCAGATTTATGTAAAATATGCATGCAAGTATAAATAGTACAATGCTTGCATAGCAGTAAAGTCTGCTGGAGCACTAGTAGCATTGCATGAAGTATAAACCTGGCCTTAATGGTACGACTCGCTTCTCTGAGAATGATGCATCAACCTGTGACTGTTTAGTTTTATTGAGGAATTGGATGATATGAACCTGACCTCCATTAAATTCCGATATGTATAGAGGCTTGCAGTGTTTCTTAAATATGTTACTTATTTCTTGGTGTTCATTACCTTTAATTCCAACTGCTTTGTTAATCTCTGCAGTTGCATTCAGAAGTCCTTTTTTGTATGTATTGATCTAAAGCCCTTTCTCATGCTTTATAATAAGAGTGGCATGACTTAATAAATAACTTGCTCTGTTTTTTATGTACTGCCCAAGTGTTGCTCTTGCTCAGTGCCCGATATATGCTGGGGTAGGCTCCAGCTTCCCCACAACCTTGCCTGGGATAAGTGGGGAGATGGAAGGATTTTTTTGAGCTTATAATTGGGTGATTTTTTTTTTTTTTTTTTTTTTTTTTATCAGTACTTGATACGCTTTGAGTCAGCAAATTTATTTTTAAGTAAACCATGTGAAATACTGTAGTTGTCTACTTGGGTTTACTCTCAAGCATATTATGTTCTGCCAGAGATGTATCAGGAGAGGCGTTGGTCTTTATGAAAATATCTCTTTTGTAGAAGTGTATTTAATGAAATGATTTGATAGTACTAATGGGTCAAGTTGCCAGTGGTAAGTTGCATTATTGATGATTTGAGCTTCAAAATAAAAGGAGCATTTTCTGAGATGACAATAAAAGCATGCTTGCAACATTTGACAAAGGGCGCAAAGGTGAAGCACTCAATTTATAAATAATTATGATAAACTGGCAAAAAAGGAATATTGTCTTGAACCTCCATGGGTCTGAAAGATTTAGTTTCTTAGTAAAGTGAGAAATGATTGTGGCAGTTGTAGATATTATTATTAAGTTGTTAATAACCTAAGTAAATCGGGGTTGAATACACATTTTATATCTCCATCTGTTCTCAAGTTATGAGAGCTTAAATGGAGAATACTTGCAAAAACTTTAACCATTACTCCTTTGCCATCCAAATCTGATGTATATATTAACAAAAAATAATTTTGCTTTGTATTGTTTACCCACTATTACAATAGAGTGCCCTTTGTGGTTCTATACTGTATTAGTAGCTGTGATGGGGATTGCTTTGTGATTTCAAATTAACACTTGTGTGACTTTTTTTCAGTGGAAAAACTTGTCCAACCCTTCCTCTTTTTAGTCAAGATTGACCCTTTATGGTTAACTGCATTTTTTGTAAAAATGCTATTTCAGACCTTAGGAAGCTGAGTTTCAAAGGCAATTATTTTTGTTTAATTAGATGTTTCGGCTTGCAAAATTGAATGCATGGTGCAAGTTTTTTATGGTTGTAATTTTGGAGTTCAGCTTTTGAAATAAGAAAAGAAAAAATCTTTTTAATTTTTCAAATTTTAGTCAGAATTTCATAGCTCACATGGCTGAGGCCTGCCACCAGTAATGTGATCAGCAATGCTTCCGGAATGTCATTTTGGGCACAGAATAAGATTAATGTTTAGTATGCGTATTTGTTTGTCACTTTCAGTGTAATCCCTGTTTTTAAAGTGTACATTCAGTAAATTGAATAAATGATTTCACAGGGAAATTAAATCTTCTGTTCTTCTGTCCATTTCAGTTTTCATAAACCTTAGAACAAAGCACTATTCAAAGTCCATATTATGACAATTTACATTTTCCTCCCACTTCTTTGACACAAAAATTGAGCTTTATCTTATTTCTAAAGATTTAAAATCAAACATTAGCACTTGCTTTAAAATTAAGATGGTTTTGAAGTAATTGCTAATTGAGAACTACCATTTAGTCACAAATCAGTATTAAAGTCGGTGTTATGTTAGCGTAGGGAGATTAACATATCTAGCACTGGATGAAGTGCGATTAGACAATGGATGGGTAACTTTCAAACATTAGACTTTGTGTCAGTTTCGTCTTTACAAATAATAAGGTTGATTAAACTGTAGCATGCAGAGCTCATGAACAATACAGTAATTAATACAAAGATAATTTAAATGTTTACTGATTTTTTTTTTATTCTTGTAATTTAAAATCTTTCAGTATGTTTATTAGGTAAGAAAATGTTACGAATATATTTTAATAAAATATGAGATTATTTGGATAAATATTTGTCATTTTAAATATGTTTGACATTGTTTTGAAGTACTGTCTTTTTAGGGCTAATGTTAAGATGGAGGCTCTGCTTCCTACAAAAGATCCTCATACATTTAAGTGGTATAAGTGTTTATAGTTTGTGCTTTCTGATGCTAGATTTGTTTGATGTTTTGCTAAAATTATATACAAAAGAACTATACAAATAATTATATACAAAAGAACTATACAAATAATATTTACAAAACAAATCCATCAACTAAGTACTATTAAGGTACTTTGTAAATTTTATTAAACCATCACCTATTTAATGACAATATTACATCAGTATTTTTTGGCTAACGATAGCTATAGCCAAATCACAACTGTGGAGAGGAAGACAAAAACCCCAAGAAAAAAGTAATTCAGTTCCATATAGTGAGCTGTTAAACCAACTGTGATAGCAAACTCAAAAATAATTGTAGTTTTTACTTATTTTATGTTTTAAACCAAACTACCCTTACATGACCTTTTTATATGTATTTAGTAGAACATTTTACTATTCTTGTGTCTTGTTTGTATTACTTTGTCTGTTTTCATCAGTATGCTTGAATTGGTGACAATGTTCACCTCTGAAAAAGAGCTATCTAGCAGGTGAGAACAGCTAGAAAAATGAAAAAACAAACTACAAACAAAATTTAAGTAAAAAATGTACTTATACAGAAAGAAATATTTAAGATGTATAAATACCAATGTATAACTTAACGTGTATATTGACTGTTTTGTTATTAAAGGGCATTTATTGTCTTAGACAATTGAAATGGAGTAAGATGGGGGCTTGTCTTATTTAAAGAGTTTCTGTAAAGAAAGGTTGATATCAGTGAGTAAGAAAGAGCAAGCTAGCAACTAGACACAACCAATTGAACTGGATCTGAACTGAATTATGTTTCAACTTAAGTATATTTTGGTCTACTTTATTTAATAATGACAACAAATATTTTTATTTTATTTTACTCTGGAAAATGATGTAGCTGAGCCTTTTTTTGGCATCCCTTTTTTAATGTGACTTTTGATGGAAGCAAACCTGTTTTAGCACTGACAAGGTTAGTTTCTGGAAATTAGGTCTCGCAATGTAAATATTAGATTTTAGGTTTTGTTTGACTAATAATATGTATGAAAATGTAAAAGTGAAAAGGTGTGTTTTAAGAAGGTATTCAAAATACTCTGGGGTGTTAGTGTAACAATTATATCATTTGAAATTTGTGTTGCAAAAAAAGCAGCCTTCCTGTTTCTATGGTTCATGCTGGGGAGGTCAGCACTTCAAAATGGGAGAGAAAAATTTGCGGTATATAGGCCACAGGCATTATATACAATTGAAAATATTTGTAACCCTTTCTTGGTTTTTTTATTTATTTATTTTTTTTTATTTACCTTAAGCCAGTGAACATGGCTGAAGCTGATGTTGTGTCTTCAGATACTCTCATTTTGGTTAGAACTATTACTGCTGCATTTTAGACAATATGTTGTCTAATTTTGTCTTTTTTTGGCAGTCATGTTAAAAGTACAGTATTGTCTTGACAGGGAAAATAAATCAAAATCTTGTCTCACTGTTTTGAACTGAGAGCTAAATGTTTAACCTTTCATTGTGTTTCCTGAATAGGAAAAGCTGTATTTGTTTGGTAACAGTGACATTTGATATTGGTTCAGAATTGATGATGACACTTGATTTCTTTAAGTCTGTATTCACTGTGAGGTAGAATGATCAAGATTCTTATTTGATACTTGTTTCTTTTTCAGCCAATAAGTAGAATTTCTTTTTTATCCTCGTTCAGATACTCTACACCCATTCTGTAATGCTAGACAGACATTTAATCATTGTCATTCATATCAACTGGTTCTGTCTGCAAAGCTGTGGAAATTCACTCTTTGTTGATGAATGACCTAAAGGGTGCATGTGTAATGAAAATATTAATGGACCAGGGATTGATCTTTTGGGCACACAATACTGTATGTAAGGGATGTCTTGATAGCAGATATTCTGTATTTGATACCAATCCCAGTGAAATTTCACAATACTCAATACTACTGTAAGAAAAGAAATCCCTTTCTCAGGATTTTTAATTAAAAATACCTCCATTATTCAAGTGGACAATATTGTGCCTTTTTCTGTAATAGAATATAAAATAACAAAATCATGCATATTGGCTCATAATGACAATTATGTAAATAGTTTTTATTAATGTTCAGAATTAAAATGTTTTAATTTTACTTTAACTTCCAAAATGTATATTTTCAGGCCTGCCAACTAGAGGGTTGAAAGCTTTTTATTCAGCCGGAAAAAATATTTTTGACTAACACCCAAATGGTAAGGTAATAATAATTATAATTCTGTGCCAGTATATGGAAAATCAGTAGAAATTGTAATGATCATATTTTTTTATTTATCCTGGAAAAAATTGAGATATAAATTATTTCAAGATCTCCACTAACTACTAAGTTATGATTCATGTGCTTATCTGTAACTAATCTGAATTAATTCCATTCACGAAAAATAGCCTGACCATAGCTTTAGAAATTAATGCTTTTATGTATTTACAAGATACTGTATCTGGATACTAATCCGGAAGTCAGTATTTTTGTAAAAACAAACGCGAACTTGTAGTTTCAAAAGATATATTAGCTGTGGAAATGTAAAGAGAGAAATGGTGAATAGTGTACCATTTTACTTTGGTCCTGTTAAACTTTGTGCTGTATTCCTAAACTGACAACAGTACAGGGGGTCCTCGGGTTACGACACAGTTCCGTTCCTACAACAGTGATGTAACCTGAATTTTGGTGTAAGTCGAAACACACTCTAGCCTAAGTAACTTACCTATCTTAACACATTTGCAAAATCATAATTTAGAACAAAAAAAACACAAAATCTAAGCCTTAGAAAAAGGAAAAGGACATAAATATACTGTACTGTACACTTTACTGTAGTAACAGAAAAAATTAGTGTAAAAAAAATTCTTACCTTTATTCCTTCTCATGTCTCAATTTTTTGAAGTTTTTTTGGGAGTGAGCATTGTAAACTCGAAACGTTGTAAACCGAGGACCCCCTGTAGATGTATGTAATTAGTGTAGTTTTGCTAAAACTGTCATGTGATGACAACAAACAACAATTATTCAAACATACAAGGGTTGATAAAGTTTTGAGCCTCACCGATTAAAAGACTCACTAGTAGAACTATATGTTTTTTTTTTGTTTTTTTTTTACCAAAATCCCTATGAACATAAACTCTAATATGCTTGTTTTGTCTTGTTTCTGAAACCACTCTTCTGTACATGAATTGATGCTTTCATCATTGGCATAACTTGTCCCATGGAAACAATGTTATTTTTGATTAATGTTTAATTTTTTTTTTTTGTTTCTGTACTGTTTCACCTGTCAATTAATGTTCAATGTAGTTTTATGAAGTTTTGGTCAGATGGGTTATTGGCGATTATTTTTGTCTCAGAAGAATTGGATAGGATTATAAATGAGTACATTAGAGGGTCAGCACAAGTTGGATGGTTGGGAGACCAAGTCAGAGAGGCGAGATTGTGTTGGTTTGGACATGTGCAGAGGGTGTTAAGAATAGAGCTGCCAGGTAGGAGGAAATGAGGAAGGCCTAAGAGGAGGTTTATGGATGTGGTGAGAGAGGACATGCAGGTGATGGGTGTAACAGATGCAGAGGACAGAAGGAAATGGAAAAAGATGATCCACTGTGGCAACCCCTAACGAGAGTAGCTGAAAGAATTGGATTGTTCTTGGTACACCTTGTCTTGATGTGAATAAATCTCCAAAGGTGTATTGTTCTTTAACAACAGAAATTCTGTGTTAGCAAAGTACTTGATACCGAATTTTTCAAAATCCATGATGACTGTGTTCTACAGTGTAGTACACATATCTTAGTATGCAGGAGCTAATCTTTGGCCATTTACAAAGTCAGTGCTGCAGAACAACCCTTTCATGTTCAAGCTCTAAATGTTTTGATCCCTTCCCCCTTATACAGTATTTTCAGTAAATTTTATAGTGTGTAATAAAGTTTTATTTTGAATATCAGATAGCATGACTCACTATAGTCAGGCAACTTTGAGCTGTTCCTTGTGTGTTACAGCGTAAATGTAACTGTATCTGTATCATGACAATGCCAGCAGGCAACAAGGAACAGCTGAGAGAGAGGGTACTACATTGTCAGTTTAATCTACTGGGAATTGATGATAATGGTGGTAGAACGAATAATTAAACTGTCAAGTGCTGGGTAAGCCTCACCTGGGATTACTCAGGAAAGTTTTACAATAAACATGAATTTTAGATTTATATGCCCTGTTTTTCTCTAGCATTTGGAATCATGAAGAAATAAGTTACTTATTTCTGACCTGGAGTAGTTCAAGTTCAACGTTTTCCAGACTGTTATTTGAAAAACCTTAAATTAAAAGAAGCTAGGTTTAATTACACACAAGTGCAGCTCCATTTTTTCTTAAATTCACTCCAGTTTCTTTGTATGTGGCTATTATTCAGTTCTTCCAAGTTAAAAACAACATATTTAGCTAGCAAAATAGAATAGGTACATACAGTAAATTATTTTAACAAACTGGCTTATAAAGTGATATAAAAATGAATACAAAGCAAAAAAAAAACTTAAACATCATGCCACAGACTAGTTTAACAAGCCATATTGTTATAACAGATTATATAAGCCTTTCATTGTAGTTAAAATGTTTGCAGTGACTCAAAAATATTATGTTTAGAACTCTGTTTATTTCAATGTGTTATTTATGGTAATGGTTTGCACTTAATTTGACGATAGGGTGAATCATGCTTATGTTTTGGTAGTGGCTGAGTTTATGAATAAAAATTTATTGCCAGTTTTCATTTAAACCTTTCCTATGCCTTTAGTCCCTACATTCTTAAATATACAAATTTTAAATACTCAGGTTTGCTAAGATGGCTTATGTATTATTGGTACTTTTTAGCATATTTCTTTGTTTGAGTGGTGTTTTTTTTCTGACTACTGTGGCTCTATATAATTGTTTTAAAGAATCCACATATTTTGTTGTTGTTATTGGAAGACTTGTTTTGGTAATTGTAAAATCTAATTTTCTAGCATTAAGTATGATTTTTGTTAAAAGTTTTTAAGTATTTTATTTCTTTTAAGATCTTTCTGTTTTGTATGTCTCAGTCTTTTTATTATATATACAAAAACGTGGGTTTTTTTTATTTTTTTTTTAAAATGTATGATATGGACGTTTTAAAGTTGTTACATGGAAGGGATAATTTGTACAGGCTCAGAATCTACAACATTTTATATTGGCTTTTATTTTGTCTGTCTTCCTCTTTTGGTACATGAAAATATAATTATTTAATTATTTGAAGTTATTTTTTACCGTACTAATTTATAAGGTTTTTCTAGACAAATGTATAATTATATCACTTCTCATAGACTTGTCTGTCTGATGTTATCCTTCCGCTATCTGTAAACTAATCTGTAAATTGCACAATGTTGTCTTATCCACTAGAGATAATCCTGGCCATATGTTGGCTTTGGTTAAGTCTTTTCTCTCTGAAATGACTGATCTCTATCTACTGCTTATGCGTTTGTTTACCAGACACTGAAAATAGCAGTTACACTTACGCAGTTCTTTAATGGCTTAAGTTAAGACATGCTTTTCTCTCATGCATTTATCTATTGTTTTATATTTCATAATTTTTTTGTAAAGTTCAATTAGAAGGACTTGTTGTCTTGCAATGAATAGACATCAGTTAAAAGATTACGTTAAGCGTTTCTGTAAAGCCAAAATAATTGCCAATTTAATTATGTTTGATATCATTTTTATTTTTTGAATTTTATTTTGTTGATACATAAAACACATTAACCAGAAACCAAGGTATGATATGAAATGCTAGAAACCAGTTTGTAGAGTTTTACTGTTTTGATGCTGTAAAATTTCTTTCATAGCCTTTGTTTTCATATAAACCACCATATAACAATTAACTTGAGTACAACCTTAAGCAACCTTAACCAGTTGAAATTAATTGATGTTGCAGACAAGCAGCTGACATGATGCAGTGTTCCCTGCTGCTTGCTTGCAACTCTGCTGGCAGTTCACTTTTATTAAGTATATGTTTTTTTGCTGTCAAGAGCTATTATTGTATGAGTAAAAGAGGCAAATATACAAGCTGAAAAAGCATTATTCAAGTTAAGTTTGAAACAACAAATTAATACAGAATGTTTCTTTTTTAAGACCAATGATTCTGAATACTGTATCTGTCAGTGCTTTTAAATGGAATGTTTCTGAAATGTGTTCAGTGTAGTGCACTGCAAAAAGCAAAGAAAATAAATAGTTTATTACTGAGAAAATGAATAGTTTTAGCAATGAGTTTATTCATTGTACCCCAAAGTTCTATATAAAAATATTTTATTGCTCTTTTGTGGTGCAGTAGGTTTTCATAGTTAACACGTTTGCAAAATGTTTTCTGAAAGAATGACATGAGATGCAAGTTAATATGATTTATTATTGAAAATGATAAAAGCTAGTTTCTTTTGGGTAATACCTGTTTATATATTCTTGTATTTTTTTATTTACTACTTTATTAGCTTCCATGTAATTTAATTGTAGGTTTTCGAACTTTACGATTTTTAGAAACTTATCAGGCTGTTTACTCCTATACAAAATACTATATTACATTCTTTGTCAAAATATCAGCAATCATTATATAAAAATATATTTGCTTCATTGTATTTTGTATTACATTACATCTATTAGAAAATGTATACAGTGCTATGAAAATATTTCATGAATGTTTAGATAGATACTTCTTGTCTTTGGCCTAAATTTCATAGTAGATAAAGGGCACCTGATTGAGTAAATAAAATATTTATTTATATGTGTGTGTATGTATGTATGTATGTATGTATTTTTTTTATTTTTTTCTGTTTGATGAAAAATGGTATCCAAGAGCAATTGGCAGGGTGTATATAAATGAATTGACCACAAGTTATGTTAACCCTTTTAAAGGATGATTAGATTCAGGTGAATCAAAACAGCCAGCCAGCCCTGCCACCTGAGTTAAATTGCCAACACAAAGTTACAACAAGCAAATAATGCTATGATTAAAGGAAATTGCTGAAGAGATCAGAATTGCATACTAAATCCCACACTAATATATATATTATATATCAACAAGTACCACTATAGCTCATTGAGCCCACCTGAAGCAACTGTTCACAATTTGTAGATCCAGTATGCTTCTCTCCTTAATAGGAGATTGTTGTAATCTCCACTACTGGTGTGTGGTTTAACAGTTTCAATAACAAAGTGTTTCAGCTGCACTTTAATGTGCATTTTATCAGTAAAGTGTCTTGACACTGGGTGCTTTTCAGATTGAGTGCATATGTTGGTTTTATGTTGCAAGATCCTGCTTTGTATGCAAAGTTGAATTTTACCGAGGTAAATATGGGCATGGGCAAAATAAAATGTAAATTACCCTTTTTATATTGCAGCATAATTCAGATATATTGGTATATGTTCTCATTTACTCATAAACAGGATTAAGAGGAGCATTTTAAAACATTGGCATATTTTACAGTTCTGTCTAGATTTATCTTTTCCTGCAGGCATAGCTGTACCAAATTGGGTAGACAAAACATCAAGCTTGGATTGCGAAAGACAGACCACTAGTCATCATGTATGGATAAAGCTCTGACATTTTTCATGTTTAAGCTGCACTTGCTGAAGTAATGTTTTTAAAGGTAACAGCATTAATGTCAAAGGCATATACAGTGGGATGCAAAAGTTTGGGCAACCTTGTTAATGGTCATTATTTTCCTGTATAAATCGTTGGTTGTTACGATAAAAAATGTCAGTTAAATATATCATATAGGAGACACACACAGTGATATTTGAGAAGTGAAATGAAGTTTATTGGATTTACAGAAAGTGTGCAATAATTGTTCAAACAAAATCAGGCAGGTGCATAAATTTGGGCACCATTGTCATTTTATTGATTCCAAAACTTTTAGAACTAATTATTGGAACTCAAATTGGCTTTGTAAGCTCAGTGACCCCTGACCTACATACACAGGTGAATCCTATAATGAGAGAGTATTTAAGGGGGTCAATTGTAAGTTTCCCTCCTCCTTTAATTTTCTCTGAAGAGTAGCAACATAGGGGGTCGGAAAACAACTCTCAAATGACCTGAAGACAAAGATTGTTCACCATCATGGTTTAGGGGAAGGATACAGAAAGCTGTCCCAGAGATTTAAGCTGTCTGTTTCCACAGTTAGGAACATATTGAGGAAATGGAAGACCACAGGCTCCGTTCAAGTTAAGGCTCGAAGTGGCAGACCAAGAAAGATTTCGGATAGACAGAAGCGACGAATGATGAGAACAGTCAGAGTCAACCCACAGTCCAGCACCAAAGACCTACAACATCATCTTGCAGCAGATGGAGTCACTGTGCATCGTTCAACCATTTGGCGCACTTTACACAAGGAGATGCTGTATGCGAGAGTGATGCAGAGGAAGCCTTTTCTCCGCCCACAGCACAAACAGAGCCGCTTGAGGTATGCTCAAGCACATTTAGACAAGCCAGCTTCATTTTGAAATAAGGTGCTGTGGACTGATGAAACTAAAATTGAGTTATTTGGGCATAACAAGGGGCGTTGTGCATGGAGGAAAAAGAACACAGCATTCCAAGAAAAACACCTGCTACCTACAGTAAAATATGGTGGTGGTTCCATCATGCTGTGGGGCTGTGTGGCCAGTGCAGCGACTGGGAATCTTGTCAAAGTTGAGGGACGCATGGATTCCACTCAGTATCAGCAGATTCTGGAGACCAATGTCCAGGAATCAGTGACAAAGCTGACGCTGCACCGGGGCTGGATCTTTCAACAAGACAACGACCCGAAACACTGCTCAAAATCCACTAAGGCATTCATGCAGAGGGACAAGTACAATGTTCTGGAATGGCCATCTCAGTCCCCAGACCTGAATATAATTGAAAATCTGTGGTGTAAGTTAGAGAGCTGTCCATGCTCGGAAGCCATCAAACCTGAATGAACTAGAGATGTTTTGTAAAGAGGAATGGTCCAAAATACCTTCAACCACAATACAGACTCTCATTGGAACCTACAGGAAGCGTATAGAGGCTGTAATTTCTGCAAAAGGCAGATCTACTAAATATTGATTTCATTTCTTTTTTGTGGTGCCCAAATTTATGCTCCTGCCTGATTTTATTTGAACAATTATTGCACACTTTCTGTAAATCCAATAAACTTCATTTCACTTCTCAAATATCACTGTGTGTGTCTCCTATATGATATATTTAACTGACATTTTTTATCGTAACAACCAACGATTTATACAGGAAAATAATGACTATTAACAAGGTTGCCCAAACTTTTGCATCCCACTGTACTTAACATTGACACATCATTCAAACTGCAATACAAAAGGTACAATTCCACTTCTGCCATTACTTCACTTTCCCTCACAGGAGTGTTACAGGGCTTGCAAACCATTGAGTTTTACATCTTCACTGAGCTTTGCCGTACTTTCTCTTTCCATTTCAGACCTCGCTGTACATGGCAGACATGATCACATCTCTTTTTTCCTCTCCAGGACACCAGCCATTCTTCACTAGTCTGTCCACCCTATTGGTTACTGCTGCTGTGTGGCCTGTCATTTGCTTCTGCCAAATTTATCAGTAAATTTCCAGACCTAGGGTCACATTTATAAAACTTGCATACGCTCAAAAAAGCCCCACAAAATGTGTGTGCACAATTTTCCACACAAAACTTGGGATTTATAATGGAAAACCGGAGAGTGGGTGTATATTTCTGACAACTACAAACCATGCATATGGAACATTTCAGAAAAAGTGGGAAATCACAATACCCTTAATAAATTAGTAGAAGGTAGCCAAAACACCTAAATGATGATTCATAAGTATAATAATTAATATTATTATGAGCTGTTATTTCAATGCGCATTGATTTGACAAATATATTAAGCCTCAAAAGTGATGAATATAACATATACACTCTATGGTAGTTGCGTTTTAAGAGGACCAGTACTGCGTATTTGCATTGAAGAACTTACTTAGGTTTTCCTCAGTTTATATCGGCTACCTGTTGTTAATTCTCAGGATTAGAAGCCAGTGTAATCCCATATTGTCAATAATTGCATTAAGTACAAATTTGGGTGTAATTCACTCTCTGCGTACAGAAAGCGATAAATATCATGAACTATAGCAAATTCATGGCCTAATGGTTTAAAACAACATATATTTTTGACATTACTTGGAGAGTATATAGTAGGCAATAAACTGTTTGGGACTGGCAGGATTTTTTTTTTTTTTTGGCCCTTGATGATGATGATTGACTTGTGAGTCATTTTAGACTACCAAGAGCCATTCTCTTGTAACAATGTGCCTAATTGGGAATGGAATTACAAAGACAGACAGCCCAAAGTGGGGCTACACCTGCTCTTATACCATTGTTTTTATTAACAGGTGGCTTTTTGGGAACTGGCCAACAGGTCAGGAATATCTCGGCCAAGTTTCAGCTCCAGCATGCCCATTGTGCTGAATGCCGTAAACCAACTGCAGAGGCACTACATTAATTTTTTTATGTGTGTACAGGTCAAGATTGAAAGGCAGTTTACAGTGGTGTCCAGTTTTCCTAAGTTTAATCAAGTTAATTAACTGCACTCATACTGTAGAAAGGGCATCTAGTGAGAATGAAGCTGCTTTTGTTAAGCAGTTACATTCCATTAGCATACAAGTAATCTGTGATGCCCAGATAAGACTGACAAATATCAGGACTGTTCTGGCATAATGGCATATAACTAGGCAACTCTAATTACAGATGCCATTCAGATATCAAAATTATAGTGTAGATGTGTGTTTTTTTTTTTTGTTTGTTTTTTTTTTCCTCTCTTCTCCTGTTGCACTCTGCCGGTGATGAGAGATCCAATTCTTTTCCTGGTAGAGCTCACCACATTTACAGCAGCAGTATCATGTTACCATTCAACATATTTGCGCTTGTGGCATCTGCACTTAGGTCACCATGTGAAGGTGTCTTTGTGTGCCTCCACTTTAAAAATGAGAACTTATGCACTTTTGCTATTTGCCTCTCTTCTCTGTTGTAACAATTGTCTTACCCTACAGATAAATCTATATTTGTGTGAGGTTGATTAGTATAAACCATATATGGTTGTTTCATGATGGTAACCAGGCAGAGTACACACAGACGAGTTAATTGTGATTTAGTAAGTTTTAATTGTATACAAATGTGCATACTACAGGTTTTACCTTGAGACTTGAAAAAATTATAAAGCCTAAAATTTCTAAATTTTTTGAAATATTTTTAAAAATGATGCAGTTACATATGAATCCAGATCAAAATAAGCAGAAAAAAAGTTTTCATATACTGTAACTAAAAGAAGGAAAATAAGTCAAAGTGAAGATTGGGTGTCATTATGATTTATATGATCATTATTGTAAATGTTCTGTTCTAGTTTTGATAATTTTTAAGCATAGTTATGCTTCTAACTTCAATCTGTTCCTGTATTTACTTTAAAGAAAGTATAGAGGTTGCCAAACATTGGCCACTTTGTCTAAAACAGTAGTTTTTCACTCTTGGTTGATATTACTAATAATAAAATGAAATGTTAAATATTTGTTTTATCATTAAAATTTCTCTTCATTGTATATTAGTCTGTCAGTTTCTTTAACTATTCTAAAAGTGGTGGCACAAAGAAAAAAAAAAAACTAAACTAAAAATCTTGTAATGTTAGCTGACCAAACCTGAAAGAGAGGGACATGGACATGCTTGGCAGCCTGCATGTGCAGGTTGGGGAGGTGGTGATGAGAAAGACCACACTCGTGTGAGATTCTCATTTTCACAGAAATCCATTGGTCTCGGTGTGAATTATGTTATTGACAGGGAGCTGTTCTCTTAGTGCCAATGTGAGCTTTGAAGGGCTTCATTTTGGAAAGATAAGAGAAGTGTTTCAGAGCAGAATTCCTGTGAAACAGGTTGAACAAGTGATTCATGTTCAGCTGCAGTGTATCCTTTTAAGTCTCACTTTTTACCCTCTTTTGTCTACCTTGCTGCTACTCTTTTGTGTGACTACATTGATATACGATTACTTTCATGTAACAACTGAAGAACATTTTCATTTACTTTTGTATTTATTTAAAAACTAGGCAATTTAATGACAATTTTTAATTTTGAAATTGATATTTTTAATAATGTCAGCACTGCCCAGTCTGCAACCCCTAGTTAACGCAGATGGGAAAGGGTGTCAAGCAACAAATGCATTAACACTAGAATTACCAGAGCCTACGAAAAAACTC
>JANRMT010062814.1:94094883-94116067 GCA_026402145.1 Polypterus bichir lapradei
TTTTTTCGTAATCTCTGGTAATTCTAGTGTTAAATCTAATTAAGGAAAAACAAAACTCCATTATATCTTTGAAAATTAATCACATGCATTAATGCATTAACTTTGACAGCCCTACTTTTATGTATAGTCACTGGTACAGGTGCAAGTTCCACTGACACATTTCGCTTTCAGGTTATGGGACATGCCTTCAAAATATTGAAACTACAGAAGTTTGCCTCTTCTGTAGTGGCTTTGCAGCTTGTCCATCTCACATTAGATGTCTTTACCACTCACATAGATTCTTTCCTACTCTCCTGGGAATGTTCTGGCACAGCCCCAATCTGATCTAGAGCTGCAGTGCTTTGCTGCTCTCCCATAATGTGCTGCAGCTTCCGCTGGATCATTACCTCATGCATTTTTTTGCTTGCCTTGTTTACCTAAGTAACAGTCTTTTTTATATTTATCTTGCATTTCCCTTCATTAACTCTTTCCCTGTTGTATGCAATGTTCTACTTGCATGTGATGTTAAATATTACATGTTTGTTAACTTTATTCTGCTGCACTTTGAAAAACAAAAAAACTAATACAGATTTCCCTGGACTAGTACATGTTTCATCCTAATAGTCCATCAATTTTTTTTTTTTTTTTTACATTTTAGTCATGTCAATGCATGTTTGATGCACTGCACAAAAACAATTATTTAAAAAAATCTATTGTAAATATATAGTCCTAATATTTATCATGTCTTTTTAATCCTTGTAATCAGGTTTCTGTTACTTTATTTTCAATTAAAGTTAATTTTAATTATATTTAAAGTAACAGGTTTTCACAGAAAACTATTCTTTCATGGAATCTGTTGAAAATATTTTATTTCTTTAGTTGAGTTTTCAGTTACTGATTTAATTGAGATGATTAAAATGAAATTGACAGCAAACTTTTTTCCAAACCTTGCTCTTTGATTGTCATAGAGTTGGCAAATAAGTGAGTAAACAAGTTGGCTTTGGTCTGGAGGACACTGTTGTGAACTAAATCATATTGTAAGTTAATTTTCTGATCCATTATGTTTTTCTAGTTTATTGTATAATAATTAATGTCAATTTAAGAACCTATTGCTTCCATCTCAAATTTAAAGCTTAAACATAAACTATAGTGGTCAAGTCCTATAAGCTAAATAAATTGTATATCAACAAAGCAAGATAGGCTTGCAGGCTATTATATCATCTTGCAAACTTTATATCTATAATGGAACTGAAAAAGCAGATTAAAGGCACATTATATCATCCTAGAATAGTGATTCTCAATCTGTGGGGCGGGCCCCCCTAGGGGGGCGTGAAGTAACAAAAAGGGGGGGCGCAAAGATGTGAAAAAAAGAAAACAAGAATCAAAAATATGAAAAATACATCTATTGAAACCAAAACAAATTAACTTAACTACATTCTGATACTAGAAAAATTAAATATAGAGTTAGATAAATGTTGATAAAAGTTTAACAACAACAACAACATTTATTTATATAGCACATTTTCATACAAAAAAAATGTAGCTCAAAGTGCTTTACATAATGAAGAATAGAAAAATAAGAGACACAGTAAGAAAATAAAATAAGTCAACATTAATTAACATAGAATAAGAGTAAGGTCCAATGGCCAGGGGGGACAAAAAAAAAAAACAAAAAACTTCAGACAGCCGGAGAAAAAAAAATAAATAAAAAAATAAAAATAAATAAAAAGTTAAGTAGATATAATAAAATATGCATCTATAATATATCATTAATTAAAACGGAACAAATTGGTATTAGTGGGCTCATTTCAAAAAAATGTTGGGGAGGGGGGGTTGTGCGATTAAAACTCTTATGAAAACTCGGGTCGCAAATACTTAAAGGTGTATGAAACGCTGTCCTAGATAATAAATTACTTGTATCAAGCCTTCACAATGAAGCAAATCATGAACTTTCAGAGCTTTCAAATTTGTTTTTTTCCCCTCTGACCACAAACATTTAAATGAAATGGGTGCCAAACTAGGAGTTCATTGATGGGTAAAACAGGAGTTGGAGATATTAACAACAGGGCAATAGGGGTTTCAGGCCTACAACAGATACCTCAAACCAATGCTAGCAGCAGGTAGTAAGCTTAAAGGCCTGGAACTGTACAGTGAACCTTGAGGACACTTAAGTCACCAGTGCATTTAGATCTCTCATGTTTCTTGCAAAGGGAGCCGATCAATGCTTAAGGTCTATGAAGGCTTAATGGAAATAAGATTTTCACTGCATTGCGATTGCTGACTTTCCTAAATTTTATGTTCACCTAAACTGGTTTAATATATTTTATTACCCATGTCCTGACTTACTAATTGCAGATGACAATTGCTGGGGAGACCAAAAGTAAGTTTACAAAAAGTAAATTAAAACATTTCAGAAGGTTTTTCCATATTCAGTGATGTTCTTCTAAATTGTATTGATTTTGTTTATTTACATTTATTTCCCTAAACTTGTTAACTAAAGAATTTTAAAATTGAAAAACATTAACTTGTACTAAACGTCTTCCTCTCTTAACTTGTCATTCAGGTTTTCACTTCATTGCTTTGCTGTACTTTTTACTATCTTTAACTTATTGGCTCTTCACATTTAAACTGGTCTGGTTTAAAGTTTGGTGTTGAAAGAATGGGTTCAATAGGATTGTCTTGGTTTACTTTTATGTCACAAGCTTACAAAATCCATTAATTTATCTAGACAATAATCTGATGGCTTCTGTTCAAGTTAATTTCACCTCTGAGCCACTTAGTAAGAAGACCTTCTCTGCTAATGAGCAGCAAGCCTTGAGCAGTGTAGGTATTTTTCAGACACCCATTTAACCTAAGATGGTTTAGCTGGCATGGCAACTACTAGCTGAGACATCTGGAACACATTATGCTACAGATTCAAATTCAAAAGGATTTAAACCTAATCAGAGCACTACTCACACCCCATCACGATTTTCTTGTGAAACAGTGATTTACTTTGCTACAGTGATGAAAATATATTTTGCCTGAATCAGGGAAAGAACAGCAAAATAAACATTAGTAGTCATCTCTTATAGTTGTAAGCTTTTGCAAAAATTGTCATAAATATATTATGACTGCAATGTATATTTTTGGTTTATTAACCATTATAGAGATATATAGATTTTTTTATTGAAGGAAACATAGAAACAATGCTACAGTTTGTAACAGTTTTGTACAATATAAAATAGGTTGACTTTTTTACTGTTTTTTGCTAAAACAGTACATTTAGAGAACCATGTCTTATATATCACATTTAAAATGTTAAAGTAATTTATTGATTATTGAAGCTGGAATTTCAGTTCTGACAAATACAGTGTTATCTCTAAGTTTTAAAGCAAGTTTATATCATTTTTGCAGTAGCTGTGTTGAGGAGCTAACAGATATTGCATTCTGTTTTTTTTAAAAAAAAAAAAAAAAACAGTCAAGTGCTTCAGAAATATCTGTTTTTAAAAATGTGATTGTAGCGTGAGCAAATTTAGTAAATGTAATGAAGCCGATTGCTAAACATTGTTTCTGGATTTGATTGGATTTACTTTGTCCTTCAAATCATACAAAAAGGAGTACCAGCTGAACAAAATGTGAAAGTAAGAATTGTTGTGATACTATATATAATGTAACTAAATATATTTTTTATATAAATTGCAATTTGGTGTACATTAAAATCATAACATTGATTGAAACAAATTTTAGTCACTAAATGTAAATATTTAAAGTAGTGTAATCTTTTGAAATGGTATGATGATAGTTCTGTAAACAATAAAAATCTATTTTTTTACATTGATGAAAACAAATACTGTAGTACAATGAAACATTACAAATGTCAGTTGCATTAGTATTGCAATCTTTTAAAAACAGTCTGTAAATATATTAAAACAAATATTAAATAAACATTCAAGTAAAGAGAACATTAATGTGGTCTTTTGTCAGCAGTTGTTCAGAAAGGCCACACGCAAACTACTAACGCACTTAAAAGCTTTACATAAATACAGACAGTATACATTGCATTTTTGTATAAATAATCAGCAATGTCATTGTAACTTCAGTATATTTTGGAAGATAGACTAGCATATCAACATACACTTTCTTGAGGCTTTTGCATGCTTTTGTTGTACTACAGATGAGTCCCGATTTACTAAATACACACTCTAAAGCACAGCTGGAAGTATATGAGTACATAGAGGAGTAGGGCCACATTTTATGCAGATGAGCACTGAAACATTACGGCACCTCCAATATATCCTAAATGTGATAAAATATAAATTTTAAATTGCAAAAAATAAGTTGTGCTGCTTCAGCAGGGTTTGCTGCAACACTTTAAAAGTGGGTGTAGTACTAAGAGGGTGTTGCCTCTGAATGAACAGCAAAGAATAAAAGTGACCCATACGTAAAAATAGAGACCCCTTTCATGATAGATATAAACATTTTACTGGAATACAAAAATACATTTTAACCTATAGAAAAAGTCAATGTCACATCCTTACTTTAAACGCAACAATCCTTTGTATTGCAGTTCTTGCATACAGGGTTGCATGTATCTTGGAGTTTCCCGTCCCTGTTTGCTCCGGCTGCCCTGTTTGTCAGTTAACACTAGAATTGCCAGAGCCTACGAAAAAACTCGTAGATCCATCCCACCTTAAATCGCTTCTTAAATCCGTTCACACCTCTCAGGCAGCGTCTTTTGTCATCTAAATGTGCTGATAAAGACAAGCTGCAAGCAGCCGGGGCTCATGCCTTGATTGATTATCTGGGAGTGAAGTGGAGTTTGAGTGGAAATAATAGATTGTTATTTGGAACACACGCATTTCATGTGTGTTCCTTTTCTACAGTAATCTGTATAAACACATTTTTAAAACAGAAATGTTTTTCATATTCTAGTAGTAAATGACAAAATGTAGGCATAAACTATATAATGTATGAAGCCTTAAGTCCAAATATCAAAGAAACACTTTCACAAAATGTACAAATATAACAGAACAAGTGCGCTTTTATTCAAAACTATAACTGCAGAAAAAAAAGCCGCCTTAGCATGCCACATTGACATACAGTTATTACAACTGCCTCAGTGGCGTAATGGTATCAGCCACTGACTGATAATCAAAAGGTCACGAGTTCGATCCCACACGACTCTGTTTTGAGAAGTAAACTGCTCTTATTCTTACTATTTTATAATAAAAACATACATTTGATTTCAGTCTGTAACAGCCGGTGTAATTTATGATACTTGTAAAAGTTAGCTTTTTTTTTTTTTTAATTCACTTTTCATTCTCTCAGTCGTGTTCAGGATCCTTCCCTAACCCAAAGAATGTTATCTATGTAGGGAAGAAAGTACAGTGTCAGGTGCTCATTCAGTGTAATAGGAACCATAGCACAGAGCGGTGTGTACACTGCAGCAAGTACACATGTCGTAAATGTAGGAAGGACGGTCCTTGGGTGTGTGGGAACTGTTAATATTTGAATGTGATGATTTTATGTAGCACGAATCGGAAATCAGCAGTTCTTAACACTGCACCACGCAAGCTGTCGTATCAACCGCCTACTGTAACTTGCTTTATTTTTTCTTCGGTTATAGTCTTGAATAAAAGTGCACTTATTTTGTTATACTTGTACACCAACATATATTCCTGTGTTTGAGCGACATGGGCATGCTCAAAAAACACACGTGTAATGCCACGAAAAGTGCACGCAGACACTTCAGTTTGCAAGCATCGGTACAAGAATGTATCATGTTACACTGCAGAGCTATAGCGCACCCTTCCGCGAAACCCCCCCCCCCCGCCGCGGGGGGCGGGGGGGGCTCAGGGAAGGATCCTGAACGTGACAGAGAATGAAAAGCGAATAAAAAAAAAAAAAGCTAACCTTAGCAAGTATCATAAATTACTTGTTACCGGCTGTTACAGACTGAAATCAAATGTATGTTTTTATTCTAAAATAGTAAGAATAAGAGCAGTTTACTTCTCAAAACAGAGTCGTGCAGGATCGAACTCGTGACCTTTTGATTACCAGTCAGTGGCTGATACCATTACGCCTCCGAGGCAGTTGTAGTAACTGTGTGTCAAGGTGGCATGCTAAGGCGGCTTTTTTCCACGGTTATATTTTTGAATAAAAGCGCACTTGTTCTGTTATATTTGTACCTTTTGTGAAAGTGTTTCTTTGATATTTGGACTTAAGGCTTCATACATTATATAGTTTATGCCTACATTTTGTCATTTACTACTAGAATATGAAAAACGTTTCTGTTTTAAAAATGTGTTTACACAGATTACTGTAGAAACGGAACACACATGAAATGCGTGTGTTCCAAATAACAATCTATTATTTCCACTCAGACTCCACTTCACTCCCAGATAATCAATCAAGGCATGAGCTAGGAGAAGTTCGTGCACGTTCTAAGTCGGTGGGGGGATGGAATAGCCGGCTGCTTGCAGCTTGTCTTTATCAGCACATTTAGATGACAAAAGACGCTGCCGGAGAGGTGTGAACGGATTTAAGAAGCAATTTAAGGTGGTATGGATCTACGAGTTTTTTTCGTAGGCTCTGGTAATTCTAGTGTTAAGTGTTCTATTGAAGGCTCTGACACTGCTCTAACTGCCATCTTAATTAACACTTGTGTGTTAATGGAAATGGGGCTCCCCATTGGCATGCCTTCTTTCTGTCTATAGTATTTTCTATTAAAGTTTAAATGGGTTTTCTGGCAAGGTGATATTAGATGCATTACGTCCATAGAATTCTGGGCAGATCACATCACACAGTTTCATTTTGTAGTAATCTTGTAAGTTTAAATGGTTTCATCCAGGTGGTGTTAATTTTATTCAGGGTAGTTTTTATTTGTTTACTTGCTCATACAGTCATGGCCGAAATTATCGGCACCCCTGGAATTTTCCCAGAACATACACCATTTCTCCCAGAAAATTGTTGCAGTTACAAATGTTTTGGTATACACATGTTTATTTCCTTTATGTGCATTGGAACAACACAAAAAACAGAGAAAAAAAAGCCAAATCTGATGTCATTTCACTCAAAACTCAAAAACGGGGCTGGACAAAATTATTGGCACCCTCAACTTAATATTTGGTTGCATGCTCTTTGGGAAAAAATAACTGAAATCAAGCACTTCCTATAAACATCAACAAGCTTGTTACACCTCTCAACTGGAATTTCCGACCTCTGTTCTTTTGCAAACTTCTCAAGGTTTCTTAGATTTGAGGGGTGCCTTCTCCCAACAGCAATTTTGAGATCTCTCCATAAGTGTTCAATCAAATTTAGATCCGGACTCATTGCTGGCCACTTTAGAACTCTCCAGCACTTTGTCTTCAACCATTTCTGGGTGCTTTTAAAGGTATGTTTGGGGTCATTGTCCTGCTGGAACACCCATGACCTCTGATGCAGACCTAGCTTTCTGACACTGGGCCCTTACATTGCGCCCCAATATCTTTTGGTAGTCTTCAGATTTCATGATGCCTTGTACACAGTCAAGGCATCCAGTGCCAGAGGCAGCAAAACATCCCCAAAACATCTTAGAACCTCCACCATGTTTGACTGTAGGTACTGTGTTCTTTTCTTCGTAGGTCTCATTCCGTTTTCTGTAAACAGTAGAATGATAAGCTTTACCAAAAAGCTCTACCTTGGTCTCATCTGTCCACAAGAAGTTCACCCAGAAGGATTTTGGCTTCTCTGGCTTTTATATGTTTCTGTGTCAGCAATGGGGTCCTCGTGGCTCTCCTGCCATAGCGTTTCATTTCAGTCAGATGTCGACGGATAGTTCGAGCTGACACTGTTGCACCCTGAGTCTGCAGAACAGTTTGAATATGTTTTGAAGTTGATTGGGGCTGTTTATCCACCATTCGGACTATCCTTCGTTGCAGTCTTTTATCAATTTTTCTCTTCCGTCCACATCCAGGGAGATTAGCTACAGTGCCATGTGTTGTGAACTTCTTGATTATGTTGCGCACAGTGGACAAAGGAACATAAAGATCTCTGGAGATGGACATGTAACCTTGAGATTGTTGATGTTTTTCCACAATTTTTGTTCTCAAGTCCTCAGACAATTCTCTGCTCTTTCTGTTCTCCATGCTTAGTGTGGCACACTCAGACACACATCAGAAAGGTTGAGTCAACTTTTCTCCATTTTAACTGGCTTCAGGTGTGATTGCTATATTGCCAGCACCTGTTTCTTGCCACAGGTGAGTTCAAACAAGTATCATATGCTTGAAATAAAACGATTTACCCACAATTTTGAGAAGGTGCCAATAATTTTGTCCAGCCCATTTTTGGAGTTCTGTATGACATGATGTCAGATTTGGCTTTTTCTCTGTTTTTTTTGTGTTGTTCCAATGTACATAAAGGAAATAAACATGTGAATACCAAAACATTTGTAATTGCAACAATTTGGGAGAAATAGTGCATTTTCTGGGAAAATTCCAGGGGTGCCGATAATTTCGGCCATGATTGTAGGTAATGGTGTCATAGAGCATATCCTCTATTGCGGTGACATACTGCTCTTTATCCACTACAACTGTCACACCTTCTTTGTTGGCTGGTGTAGTAACAAAGCTGTTGTCATTCCACAGCGATCTTAAAGCTCTCTGTTCTTTTTTTTTTTTTTTTTAAAATATGAACAGTCAAATATCTTATATGTGACTGGCTGGCCATGGCACGCCTTATTTCCTGTGCATTGTCTGCCAGTGTCTTTTTGGTTTGCAAAGATGTGTTCCAGGGAGCGTAGAAATTTCATATTGGAAGCATCTTTGTGATTAAAGTTCAAACCTCTGGCAAGAACATTTTGTTTTGTGGTGGAAACATGTCTTCTGGAGAAGTTACATAATCCAGATTGTGGTTCATTAGTATGCATAGTCCTGGTAAATTTGTTCAATTTTTTGTTGAGTGTATCACACTTGAATTTACAGCTTTTTACAGATGTACAGTATCTTGGATGTGTTTGGCACATTCTTGTGTAACAGTCTGTCCACATCTTGCGAAAAGACCTAGATCATTGAATCGTTGTTTCAAATTGGCGCTTGGTTAGTTTATGGTGTGTTTCAGTAATGAGTTCATATAGAGTGCATCTTATGAAATGCTGAATGATGAACGCCATCTTTAGAGTGTTGGTTGGTGGTTTAAATCGCAGGCATCTTGGAGTTACATAGTGTCTGGTGCAACTATGCCGGAACAAAAATTTTTCATGGCTGTGAGCTTCTCGGATAGCTGAAATTTCCTATCGTCTAATGCATTGGAGGGCTGCTTGCCTGAATGTCATACGAATGGAAGCGAAGGTCTATGATACGGTTTGCATTTTAGTAGCTAGAAATTCGCAAAGGGAGAAAATGAGTCACATATCTTAAAATAGTTTTTTTATTCCTAACCTTTCAACAACCTACCAGGTTTCATCATCAGAGGAAAATGATTAGACATACAGGAATCAAAGGCAATATATAGCAATATATACCCCCCCTTATAGCCCCCCGCTATACTTACTACTTTTCCATGTGGGGACCATTACTACCATTCCTTCATGTAGGGATGAAATTTTTTAAACTCTGGAATAATGGTGCTTTCCAGTGATTAGCAAGAAAGGTCGAGGAAGGCTGACGGCTTGTTTATGTATATATGTATGTGTTTATGAATATATACTTTACAATGAGACAGTGTTTGGCTTCTCAGTACACTTAAAATGGCATCTTGTTAATTTATTTTTTATGAGCATGTATTTTCTATCTCATATTTATTTTTCATGGTAGAATTTTTTTGGGTGATGTGGGGTTTCAGACCACAGCTTAGCAATCAGCACATTGTATTATAGCATGGGTAGAATTTATCAAAGGAGTACATTTGAATCAAGTTTCTATAATTGCATTGAGATGCATTAATATTTCACTGTGAGCATCAATGGTTATCTGTGCTACCCTGTGCTGCTGGTGCCATCAAACACTGAAGCCTAATATTGGAAAAGAGGTACAAAAACTTTTTCCAAAGTGAATTTGGGATGTTCAACTTCAATAAATTTAAAAAAATAAATATATGTGTACTATTGTACACAATAAAAAGTGAAGTAATTCATGGTTTGTCAATCTATATTTTCAGAGCAGCAGTATTTATATAAAAGGTGCCTCATTCTTATTGGCCAGTCTTGTTTGTTTCATTGATTTCATCAGAAGTTGAACATTATTATTTGAAAAAAGTGTTGTGGGTCATTGTGCATAGCTGGAGTAGCAAATGATTTCCTTTTTTAGTTCTCATTTTTTGAAAAGTTGCTCAAGTCCACTTATTGCCTCCTTGTGCTACAGCAAATGATAGAATTACAGATTGTGAAACATTTTATGTTACATTCTGCAAGGATGCAGCCAACTCCAAAATTTAAGTTTTTTGCTCACCTACTTTATTATTCTGAAGCATTTTTTTCATTACTTGTGTATCTCTTAGTCTTAAGAACAAGTATAGTATGGGCAATAGTGCATTCTCTATGCCTGCTCCTGTACTGTATTGTGTAATGCTCTTAGTCAAAGCTCTGTGAGGTTAAATCATAGGCTGTCTTTAAAAATAGACTTACAATACTGTATTTAATATACGTGTAAACTTGTTGATTTTTTTTTTTTTTCTGTTTGAACTCTTATCTTTTTTATGTATTTATTTATGTCTTGCATGTACTCTGGAGTTCTAAAATCAAAGTGTATAGTTGAATTGTAGGTTATAAATAAAGGTAATAATACTGTAAACCATTTTAAGCTTAACAGGATATTTATTATTTTCCCATTGATTATAAATATTGTCACAGGTTTCCCTTTAATATTTCAGAGTAGATAGTTTGTAAAAGAGAAAAAAAACTTTAAGCAGTTAACAAGGGGCAAACATGTAAGTTTTGAGGTTATTCCATTAATATATTCTCTGCTTTTGGAAAGATGTAGGAAAATAAAGTGACATGAATAGGCAGTTACCTTCAAACCAGACCAATAGTAGCCAACTCCTAAAGAATGTATGACAGAAAAAAGTTGAGAACTCCAAATCTCTTGCTTATTGTAGCGCATTAAGTTTTGAGATTAGCAGGTAGCAGCAACTCCCCCAAAAATGAAGGATATATTTTAATGCAATGCGGGGCATTGTAAGCTTACGGCATGTCTGTCAGTTTCAGTTTTGTTGCTACTGTTTCATAGTGGTTAGGCACTCATACTTTATTATTTTTTTAGCTACACTATGATCAGAAATATGGTATTACAAATGGAAAAACATTAAAGGCATTTTGTGTAAATCATTAAGCACTCTTCATTTTTTAATGTGGGTCTTTTTATGAATTGGGCACCACTTATAATCATTGTTTCAATGCCAGTCCTTCCTTTTTCTGACTCTGCTTGGTGAGAAAGTGATACCTTCTCAGCATTGTAGAATACAGTGCAGAAAATAATCATGGGTAAGAATCGAATTTAAGACATAGCAGACTCAGGTTTAAAACCACACTTGCTCATATTAAGCTAATTCAAACTCACATACAATCTAATATGCACTCTTTTAAGTTGTTTGAGCAGTTTTCTTCAATTCTGTGAACTGAATGTATTCATTTCTAGACTAGCTATTTTCTTATAGCCATTGTAATGTACCACAGTGAAACCAGGTATGACAAATTTGTAAAATTTCAACCAATCATATTATTTTGTTTTATTTGTATTACTAGTGTTAGAGCAGATTTATTGACAGTGTTTAATCTTGTTCAATTTAATGCTCAAGTATGTAGATACCTTTACCAACTTTACCTATTTGTCACAAAATATGTTATGTATGTTAACAGATTTTCATGTAATGGAATTTACCCTTAAATGAAAATGTTGTATCATTTTACTGTTATGTACAATTCTGTATCAGATGCATGTTTTTATGTTTATATATTTTTCTCTTTCCTTAACTTCCTTCAAATCTCAGCTATGTTGTAACAGAGCTGATGCAAAGTGACCTTCATAAGATTATTGTGTCACCACAACCACTTAGTTCAGACCATGTGAAAGTTTTCTTATATCAAATACTAAGAGGTAAGTGCAACTATTTTATTAAACCAAAATTAATTCAACCTTTGTAGACTATTTACTTCTTACACCTCCTGGTCAGAATATAGTAATCTGTCTTAATTTACCCCATAGTTAATTTATTCCAAGTGCAGTTTATAGGCACCCTCTGTTTCTAGCGAAAGTGCTATAAAAAGTGGTACCATCATAACAGAGTTGGGCATGAGCCCAATTATCTGTTAGGTTACCTTTAGATGTTTTAAAGTATGTTAGTTATTCTCAGCACTTTGAGAATGGAGATGTGCTGCATATTGATTAGCATATGAAAGTCAGAATTTCACTGTACTCTGTACACATGATACTAATGACCCTGTAACCCTGTAGTTAATGGGTGTCTCCGAAGACTTTCACTCATTCAAGTTGTGTTTATGTCTTTTTAGTCTAAAGTCAAAAGCAACTGGACTTACTGTGCATTCCTGGAGACATTCAGATCAGTAATGATCTTCAGGAATACGTATCAAGTCATGTTGCTTTAGATTTCCTGCTAATAGATGTAGTTAAAGTAATGAGACTTTTTTCTCTACTTCTATATCATGTAATATGAAAACCTGCTTTTTTTTATCTTTTTCTCTCCCAGATCACATTGTTAGCTAAATGCTATGCATTGAAATAGATGTTAATATGTTTATGCTGGAATTGAAAGTGCATTATCAGCATTTTAGCTTTGCCAACTTAATCCAGTGCAAACAAATGGAATAAATCAGAAATTTCATACTTTATATTGCTCAACATTTGTCAGCTTTATTTGTTTAAGCATATCTCTTTCCTGCCAAAACAGGTTGTAAAGCGTATACATTTTTCTGTTCAATTAAGTATTATGTTGAAGCCCAAATCATTCTACCTACACTGATCTGGTGCTGTTCTAAAATCCACAATTGTTCTTGTAGCCTCCATGTGCAAATCTCTTGGTCATGAGACCCAAAAGTAAAAAAAAGGCTTTATATGAATGAGTTGATACTAGTCAGTAAGGCAGGTGGTAAATGTTGTAATGGACTTCTTTGTCTAAAGGTGAATATTTGTTGGTCTATTGTGCTATTTGTAAATCATTGGAGGATACCACACCTCTGATATTGATTTACAGCATTCCTGGAGAAAAAACATTTCTGTCAAAATCAGAATTCGAATGAGCCTGATAAATTGGCTCCCCTTCCTGCACATTCTGCAATATAATTTGACACATGCTGGATTTTAGCAGCTCTAATAAGAGCACATTCATTCCAGATTTAAATTATATGGCTGATAGATTATCCTTACACTAACAGTAAATGTTTCCATAATTTTGTAGCTAAAAACTCAACTCCTTTTGCTGTTTTACTCAAAGTTGAAATTTTTAGTAGAGCTGACTTTTATGACCATAGTAGGCAATCCAGAATGTATTCCCTTTGGCCCCTAACATAACTGGAAGCCTGTTTAATGACTTATGAACATCAGTTGGTTGTCATCATGGGTTAACATTGGCCTTATGAAAGCCAATATTTGAATTCCATTCATTTATATTTGTACAGCCGGTGAAATTGCCCTCAAAGCAACTGACTGTAGAACACTTATCCTGATTTCACTTTAATCCATCTCTGCTTGGTTATCTTTGTGTAAAATTATATGAATTCCTGGCCATTCTTTATATATAGTATTGCACACCTCTGATTAACTATTGATGGTACTGTGATGTTTAACTTTCTTGACCAGCTTTTGAAAGTATAATTCTAGATAAAATATGAAACCAGAGATAACTATTTAAATTGTATATATTGTGTATCATAACTAACTAACACAAATAGTTATATTAATCAATTCCAGTATAGTTCAATAGTTAACATCCAACAAAGTTTACATTTAATATTACTGTACCACGTTAAGCATTATACAGTTTACGTGTAGATGGACATTTGCTTGTAAATGAATTATGCTCTATCAGTTGAATACAGTATGTGTAGTTTTTTTGGTATTTTTTAATAGCTTAAAATGGCTTAATATTAGCATTAGCGGAATATTAGCTACTATATATCACATTGAATTTGTCAATAAATATTGGCTGTAAAAGAACAGCGGCCAACTAGAAATGTCATAATTAAACATTGCCAGATTGAAAATTTGCAGTCTTCACTTAGATCGACAAAAGAGATCGAGAGAGATAGCATTGAGATGGTATTTGTTATGCACATGTATAAATAACAGTGGTCTTATGGCTCAATAATGTCTCCAAGTGATTCATTAGATTGCTTCTTCAGGCCATGTGCAAACAAACCTGTTTGACTATAACACCAAGTTGTTCATAGTTTTGTTTCTTTTTTCTTTGTATCAGGGATACATAAACTGATATTCTTTAGGTAATATCATTATGTTTAAGATTAAATACAAAAATTATTGCTCATTATGTACGGTAAGTTAACTTGAAGAGAGCTCAGTGACTTTTGCTTTAGGGGCATATTGGCATGAGTTTCAGCAATAAAGATGAATAAATCTGCTGTTGTGTTTTTTTTTTTTTTTTTTTTTTTTTTAGTAGGAACAGTAGCTAAGCTGATGATGGCATGGAAGCCTGAGGTACAGATCATAATCTAGAAATGACTGTTAGCTAAAGTAAAGACTCTTTGACTGCAATGTCAGAGAATCAATTCACCATTGTTAAAATACCAAAAGATAGAATTTCTAAAAGACCTGTGTCCGATACACTTCTGGATGCTTATATAATCAATATCAAAGTTTAGTAATCTTGTTCTGGTAACTCTTGGTTGTGTATCACATTGTTAAGGTAATTTATATAGGTTATTCCTTTCTTCTGGCATTACATCATGTCCATTTCTCTTAGCTTGTGGTAATACAATATTGTCCTATACACATGGAGAATTAAGTACTGTACATTATGAAACAAGGAATATGTCTCCGCATTTATGTGTATGATTATATTGGTGCCAAACATATTAAGAAAACACAACCAAGAGATTATTTAAGTGCTTACCTGATTTATTCATATAGTACTATAAAGCAAATATACTATTTACCGTAGATACTCGCCTATTAGTCGACCTCGCAGATAAGTCGAGTGTATTATTTAAGCCAAAAATTATGAAATTTGTTATGACCCGAGTATAAGTCGAGGGTAAAGCTTGACAGCCTATCAAATTTTTTGAATTTCATAATTATACCTAATGTATCTGGGCCCAGACTTTCAACATTTTAATCTTTGAAGAATTTTAGTAAACCAAACTTAAAACTCCAAAAACATTTTTATTCATTTACTTACAGTTAGAATATTTCAATTAAATTCGTATTCAAATCCCTCGCATATAATAAAGTGGCCCTAAGTGTCTTCTTCAAATCCTTCAAAGTCTGACTCTTCGTCATCAGAATGTCCGAATAAAACGTGAAAGTTTTCGTCCGTGACGTCGTCAGCATAAACATCATCCTCTTCGCTGTCGCCGATTGTTGAATCATCTGCTGCTGATTCTTTGTCTTAGATGGCATCATCTTCTGATCCATCCATAGCATTACTGATGCCACATTTCAAGAACGACTTTTTGATCATTTCTGGTGGAATTGAGTCCCAAGCTTCCTTTACCCATGTAGCTACTAAATCAATCTCTGGTTTCTTCAAATTCCCTCCTTTTGTTAATTTTACTTCTCCAGAACACATCCACTGCTGCCACATGCTGCGTACTCTGTCTTTGAATGGCTTGTTCAAACAAACATCTAATGGCTGGAGCATCGATGTCAATCCGCCAGGAATAACAGCTAACGTAGTAGCCATTTTCCTGGCTTCATCCTTCACATCCTCTGATGTATGAGCGCGGAACATGTCCCACACCAAAAGTGATGGGCGTTTACTTTGCTCTGCTCCTGATCGCCTAGCCCACACATCTTGAAGCCACAATTTCGTTCCAGCCTCATCCATCCAGCCTTTGGGGTGTACACGAACAGTAATGCCTGCAGGAAATTTTATGTTCTTTGGGAACGACTTCCTCTTGAATATTATCGTTGGGCGTAGCTTTGTACCATCTGCCAAGCAAGAGAGGACAACGATGAAATGGTTTTTTTCATGGTCCGTTGACTTAATAAGTACGGTCTTCTCACCAATACCTGCTACAGTTCGATTCCCCAGCATATGAAATGTCATTGGCGTTTCATCCATGTTACCAATGTTACTGAGATCAAAGTCATGCCTTTTTCTTTGCTTGATAATAAATTTATGAAAGGAACTGACCTTTTCTTCCAGATCTATCGGCAGCTTTTGCGCGATTTTTTTTTCGGTGACGAAGGCACAGCCCATATCTGTTCATAAACCGCATACACCTGCCAGCCGATGCTTGAAATTTCAACAAAGGCTTACCATCGATCGTTAAATACTTTCCTTCTTTTGCCAATTGAAGTGCCCGTAACCGAATGCTCGAACGAGTCACAACGTATCCATTTTGCCTGCATTCCACAATCCAGTCATTCAAGTCCTTTTCCAGCCCACTGAAAGGCGAAAGTCTAAAACACAATGCTTTCTTAGGCTTTGGCATTGCTTATAGAGAAGACTTATTTTTTCTCCAATCTCTTACAAGTTTTTCGCTAACGCAAAACTCTCTACCAGCCACACAATTATTGGTTTCCTCAGCACGCTGAATAACTTTCAGTTTGAACGATGCGGGATACAATGCTCTTGTCTTCTTTTCAGAATTCATGATCGTACCGGTAAGAAGTTTAACTTAATATATTGATCTATTTTACTAATAAACTGCAATTAAATATACGTAGGCTAATAATGCAGAGCATGTGGGGTCTTCAAACTTCTTCCAGAAACAATTCAATGCAAATTTAGTAAAGAGCTGCAAAACGTTGCGCCAAATGAATGTTGAGTAGATTGTATTAAATCCATCCATCCATTTTCCAACCCGCTAAATCCGAACACAGGGTCACGGGGGTCTGCTGGAGCCAATCCCAGCCAACACAGGGCACAAGGCAGGAACCAATCCCGGGCAGGGCGCCAATCCGCCGCAGGACACACACAAACACACCCTCACACCAAGCACACACTAGGGCCAATTTAGAATCGCAAGTCCACCTAACCTGCATGTCTTTGGACTGTGGGAGGATGTTGTTGATTATTTTTCAGACAATAAGGCGCACTTAAAATCCTTTAATTTTATTAAAAATCGACAGTTCGCCTTGTAATCCGGTGCGCCTTATGTATTAATTCTGGTTGTGCTTACTGACCTCGAACCGATTTTATGTGGTACACGGTGCTCAAAAATCTGGCAAAATGTTTTAGAATGACTTTGGTAAGCTACGAAGCTGCACCGCTTGATGGATTGTTGGAGCATTGCGGCTACCGTAATCAGGAAGTTTACATTAGGAGACCGGATGGCTTTTTCCACAAATCTCTGTCTCTCTTGATCTGCGACTCCATGCGCGCCCATCTCACCGATACTGTCAAAATCCAAGTGAAGCAAACTAATTCGGAGCTTGCCATAATTCTGGGTGGATTAACCAAAGAACTCCAACTGTTAGATATCGGTGTCAACAGGTCGTTCACAGTTAAATTGCAAGATGCGTGGGAGCATTGGATGACGGAAGGCGAACACACATTCACCAAGACAGGAAGGCAACGCCAGGCGAGTTACGCCACTATCTGCCAATGGATCGTGGATGCTTGGGCTAAGGTATCAGTCTCAAGTATCTTTGAGCTTTCACGGAGGGAGGAATCATCACTAAATAGCTAAGTAACAGCAATGAGACTGACTCGGATAATGACGAGAGAGATCGGGCATGCTTGATGCTGAAATCGCCCAACTGTTTACCTCAGACACTGAGGATGAAGAATTTGATAGATTTGTGGAAGAGGAATGAACTGAAAAAGTGAGTGTATTGTTTTGTATTTTATGTTACAACTGAGCAATGTTGAGAGTTATTGTGAATGAGTTGAATAAAGTTTGACTTATCTGTTTTGTTTCGCTGAATGCGCTTTATAATCCGATGCGCCTTATGTATGAAAGTAGACCCATTCATTGATATTGCACTTTAAAATCCGGTGCACCTTATGGTCCGAAATACTGTATGTTTCCGGTTACCGCCATCTACCGGCAGCTAATGGTATGTTTGTTATCCAAAACCTGCAAAAGCTAATGCTCAAATTCAAGTACGGTATTTCACAATTTAAAGAATTATTTAATGAAATTAGTGTTGCCCCGTGGATAAGTCGACTTTGTGTTTTTGAATGAATTTTAAGACATAAATTTTTCGATTTATACATGAGTATCTATGGTAGTTAGAATGTGTATATTAATATACTGGTAGATTTCTGTTTGTTACACTGACTAACTCAATGATTTTAGAAAATGTGTTTATTTTGCAGTTACAACTGATGTGTTTGTCAGGTGTCTGGAAATTCAAAGTACTCTGAAATAAGGTAGTTGCTTAAAGTCCAAGCTGAGATGGTAATTGTTTAGCCCTGGAACTCTAGGATGAGTCTGTGTCCTGTTCAGTTTACAGTAGCTTTATATTATTAATTGGAAATATTTTCCACCAGCAACAGTGAACAGGCATTTTTGAATTTGCCATTGGGAAATGCATTCAATCAGTAACATATTAGCAACATTAATTTCCCCCAAAACTTGTGTTGTTAAGTGAAACCGTATTTATATGCAATCTGACCCCCCATCCCATCTGGCACACACTTCCTTATCATAACGGAGTGTCAGAAGGAGCAGCACACATCTTGTCCAAATTGGGCATCTGAATAGCACAGAAACGTACAAACAACCTGCGCACTATCCTTTTTAATGCCAAAAACAAGAAATCGGCAGCAGAGACACGAAATGCAGTTTATAGCATTTCATGCAGTTCTTACCCAGCGGTATACATAGGACAAACATCAAAAGGAATTGCAACATGTATACAGTAGCATCAAAATGCCATCAGAAGGAATGATTCATGATCAGTGATTTATATGCACACAAATTCAACTGGACATACTTTTAACTGGGACAATGTACAATTAAGATTTAAGTCCAATACAAAAAGTGCCAGAGAGCTAGCTGAATCTTGACTATCAAATGAAAACGCCATTAACAGACATTTGGACATGAACCCAGCAAATGCAGACTTAAGAAGAAGATCCTCATCATAAATAAAACTTTACGACCAACACCCTCCTAACCCCACCTCTTACCCCCCCACCCCCACCAAATTTTGCTATATATTGCCTTTGATTCTTGTATGTCTAATCATTATCCTCCGATGACGGCTCCTGGCAGGAGCTGAAAGCTCAGGAATAAAAACTACTTTATGATACGTGATTCATTCTCTCCCTTTGTGGATCTCCAACTACAAATATGCAAACCATATCACAAACCCCTTTGCTTCTATATATGGTATGACGCCACTGTCGGCCGCCATATTGAAATTTCCAACGTCACTAATTTTCCAACTTCCCGTGTAGGTAGAAGGCTGACCCCATCTTCAAGAAATTTGGTAGGTGGCTTCCCTACGTTAACCAAAACCGATGTACGTACTTATTTCGGTGGTATGACGCCACTGTCGGCCGCCATATTGAATTTTCCAAACATCACTAATTCTCCAACTTCCCGTGTAGGTAGAAGGCTGACATTTGGCAGGCTCATTCCTTACAGATTACTTACAAAAGTTAAGCAGGTTTCATTTCGAAATTCTACGCGTAACGGTCATAACGGTCAACAACGTCCGCTATGTTGAACTTTCTTATTCATGGCCCCATCTTCACGAAATTTGGTAGGCAGCTTCCCTGCACTAACCGAAACCAATGTACGTACTTATTTCGGTGGTGTGACGCCACTGTCAGCCGCCATATTAAATTTTCCAACGTCACTAATTCTCCAACTTCCCGTGTAGGTAGAAGGCTGAAATTTGGTACTTATTTCAGTGATATGATGCCACTGTCGGCCGTCATATTGAACTTTTCAACGGTCTTTGTTACTTATGGACCCATCTTCAAGAAATTTAGTACGCGGGTTCCCAACGCTAACTGAATCCTACTTACGTACATATATACATCCATAGCCTGCAGCTCGGTCACCGTGTGAGGCGGCGTTGGGTCCCCCATCCCAACACCTCCCACGTCGTTGGCTGCCTGCCTATATAAGGCTGTCCGTCGCTCCGGTCTCTACATTCCCTTCCTTGCTTCGCCACGGGATTCACGTCTCCCTGCTGATAACTGCAGCCTTTTTATTTAATCCACGGCTTCTCCGCTGTTTTATTGTTCATTTATTACGATTATAGTTATTGTGTAGGTATTTTAGACTTACTTTACATTGTTCAGGTACCCATTTCCTTTATCATTCCAACCGTACCCCCATTAACATGTCTATCGAGGTGCTCACCATTGATCAAAGAACTGTCACTTACCAAGTGGTTTCCATGCCCGGAGATGGCACCTGCCTTTTCCATTCTCTTTGTTACATATTGCACGGCCATATCAGGCTCACTCTTGATATCCGGATGAACATTGTGTCTTATGTATTGAATTACTGGGACAGGTTCAAGGTGTGGACTGATGACGGTACAGAAGATAATTATACTACACAGGAGCACTATAAGAGTGAAATGCTTAAGCCCTTCACCTATGGTTCTGCATGTGAGTTGATGGCTACCGCTGAATTGTTCGGTTGTCGCTTTCAAGTGTACCGAAATGGCCAAATATTTTACACCTTTCGACAACTGCCAGTGCCTCTTAAACATCTTAGACTCACAGGTGACGATTTCAGTAGTGGACACTTTGATGTTTATGAATGTTTAAACTCTCAAATGCTGGATGTGAAGTTATCGATGAAGCCTTTTGTATGCTTATAACGCTTGACAGATGCCGAATGTCACTTCAACACAACAAGTCCTGCAAATACTGTCGTAATTGAAACAAACCATGAAACTCAAACCGATTATGAATATTCAAGAGGAATTATTTGAAACAAGATTGCTGTTCACTTGGCCAACTGTACGTTGCATGCTCAAGAGTAAGCTCAGCGCACAGCTTGGTCATATTACAACCGGAGGGCCGAACTCAAAATGTGGTTTACAAAGAGATCCTTAACAAATAATTATTGGTATATTTTCCCTCAGTTTAAAAGGTTTAATTTTATTCTTAATAAAAATTTTAAGTCAGTACTTCGCCG
>JANRMT010062814.1:94116467-94202441 GCA_026402145.1 Polypterus bichir lapradei
AAAAAAAAAAAAAAAAATCTCCATAGCTGTTATCTTGATTAAAAAGTGACACTGTATATTACTTGGGTTGATATGTTGTGTTCTTTGAATAAATTAACCAAGATACTACAAACTGGAATAAAGGGTAGGATTAATCATTATACTTTCGTAGAATTTTGTTATCATATTAGGGAAGTAAGCACTGTAAGCTACCTGACAGACTGGCAGTTAAATACAGTGGTACTAGAGACTTATCTTGCTTTTAATGCCACTCAAAAAAACATATTTTGCACATATGTGATATAACATTGATTCAATCTTCTTACTGAAACATGACATAAAAGAGAGACAGCGTAATTTTCACCTTCACAACTTTTCTTTAATATTGCTCCAGGACTACCATAAACCCCCTTCCTCCCACTCTTCTGCACCTATGTCGGTGGGTATACTGTAAATCAAGGAAGTGAATGCCAGTACCATGTACTGACCTGTGTAATTTAAAACTTTTAAATAAAATTTTATTTGTCAAAACTTTTAAAGGTAGTATATAAATATGGTACTAGATGTGTATGTAATTCTTTAGATTCACAAAGCAATAATACAAAAAAGTATAGTCTTGAATAAAAGCGCACTTGTTCTGTTATATTTGTACCTTTTGTGAAAGTGCTTATTTCATATTTGGACTTCAGTCTTTACACATTATACACTTCATGTCAAAATTTTCTCGCCAAAACATGAAAAAGGTTTGTCTTTCAGGTATGTTTTCAATATTTCTTGCATTTCCTGTCATCCTACACTTACATAGATCTTTGTAGACACGGAACACACATAAAATGCATGTGTTCCAAATAACAATATATTTTTTAGCCTATACAGCTGTAGGTACTACCTCTCTCCCTGATAAACAAGGCTTGAGCTGGGAGAGGTTTTTGCCATTTCTGCGACGGTGGGAGGATGGGATAGCAGGCTGCTTGTGCTTATCGACATATTTACAAAACAAAAGATGCTGACAGAGAGGTGTGAACAGATTTAAGGTGGGCCAGGTTTATGAGTTTTTTCGTAAGCTTTGGTAATTCTCGTGTTAAGGCATCAGTGCTAAGCAATGTGTAGCTGTGGAAAAATTAAAGAGGACAACTGGAACTCTTTAAAAATTATGGTGTCTTCAAAGAAAAACGTGCACTTTTTAAGGTATAATTTAAAAAGTATAACACTTTATAGCAGGTGGGCCGTATTCAATAGAGTCATCTTTAAATCCTTGATGCATCACATTTGGATCAGACATTTTTGAGTTGTCATTCAAAATTTTATTTGCATCTCAGATGAGCATTTGTGATTTGAGTATGTTATGTAAACAATATGCAATGATCTTTCTGGTAGGAGTTATGTTTAATTAAAAGTTGACTTTACTGAATTTACTGTGTTTGTACACAGTGTACAGGTTATTACTATGAATAAACCTACCATACTGTAATTTAGTACTGAATGTGCAAGGTACATACAGCAGGAACCTTAATGGTTACCAAATGTGAAAATATACTATAGTTATTGTGAGCTTTCAGATTTTTTTGTATTTTATTTTTTTATATTTCTTCCCCATTTTCAGCCTTTGAGCAGGGTATAGGTATTGGAAAAAGGGTAAAATTAATGTTGTAGAAACCACTTTTTCATGCTTGTTCATTCTGAGTGCTTTAGCTCATTAATCTAAATGTTGGTGATATCTCTTGGCTCACACACCACCTGGAGTTGGCTTGAAAAAACCCTGTAGACTGTACAGTAGTCAGCGCTTGCCTTTGCTGAAGCTTATAGATTCTTGTAATGATGACTAGCTGCCATGCTAAGTCCAATTCTCCTGTACCCAGTGCAACAGTTTTTAAGTATATAGTATTCTTAATGGCTACTGTAGGTTTATAAATACTGTATTGTAATACCCAATACTGACTTTCAGTCAATAGCTATTTTAATTTCCAGAAAAAGAAATATATTTACAATAGTATAATGGTCATTGTTCTCCTTTTTCAAATGTAGTATGTATGTGAAAATGAAAAATGAGTAAATAACATTACTTTTGTATTTTTGTAGGTCTGAAATACCTTCATTCTGCAGGCATTTTACATAGAGATATTAAACCAGGAAACCTCCTTGTTAATAGTAACTGTGTTCTTAAGGTAAATCTCCAAAATCTATTAATTATGACTTTTGAGAATTGCAAAATGTGAATTTACCAATGTCAATAGTTGCCAGTTAGGCTTTAAAAAGGACTTGACAGTATTTCAGTGATTCTTTCCCATTACAATTACAATTAATAAATACATACATAAATAAAATTAAACTTGTCCTGTAGTCATAAATAGATTTCAGCTTCATGGCAATGGTAAAACAGTTTCTAACTCTTAGTCAGCTGATAGGAGATTAATAGTTGTGTCGGTAGACTTTTCTTGTGAGGTTAATTCCTACATTTTCTTATACAAGTAGTTGTCTGCTGTCCGTATATAATATTATACTTCATTTTTTGAAGGTTCTACTTAAAATTGGCTCTAGAGGTAGATTTTGGGATATGAAGGCTATTTTAAGCTAAACCTGCCATTCTTAAGTGCTCCCCCCACCATACCCCCCAACAACATACAAATACACACAATACATGGGCGGGAGACTACATGTGGCCATTGGAAAAGGCAAAAGCACTTTGCTTACACCCATAGATTTCAAATGAACAAACTGCATCCTGCATAAAATGATGTAAAATTAGCCTGTCTTAAACACTCATTGCTAAAAGATTACCAAGACTGGGTGGATTGCAGAAAAAAAACAGTGTGGGGCATCTGAGATGCAGAGTTGTCGGACTGCATCTTGTTTTCAAAACTGGAATAACATTGTTCACAACCAAAATGATGAGTCGTGTGTCTTTAAAAAATATTTATTTTACAAAGCATTAAGTACACACAAAGTAAGGTTAAGAAAGACCACTCCAAACACAGGGAACAAACAAAACAAGAGTCTAATTTTACTTCTATGACTTTTACACACACACACACACACACACACACACACACACGTACACACAAAGATGCTGTTGTTTAAGCACTCTTAGATATATATCACAGTGGAACCTTTGCTCCTGAAAACCATTTGCTAATCAAACGCCACATCACAATGGGAAGATGGCTTACTTCAATGTATTGTACCCTATTTTCTTATGCTGCAAAAAGCAAGAAACAACAGGTATGTTCAATATCAAATGGTACATAACTAACCAAAATCATGATATTGATAACAAAATTATCAACTGCTGTTCAGGAAAGACATCCTGTTGAAAAATATGTTTATGGATTAAAACTACAGCCCTTCTGCTGATCAGCCATTAACTCATTGATTTACTGGTGAGATCCTAGATGTTACCATTGTGTCTAGGAAGCTTTCCTTCAGTACACCCACAGTTTCAAATGAATGACTTTTGAAACTGAATTGACTTTATAATATACCAAATCATCTGCTGCAGCAGCCCGCAATGCCATCTCATGTGTTACCATAAGTGAAGCACCTTTTTGATGTAGGGATCTCTGCACTATTGACTTTGTTTTTACAATGATGAGTTGACAAATGTTTTACATTCAGTTGCAAAAACCTTTTTTTTTTTTTTTTTTAAAAGGCCTGATTCATACCTGTCCCTACCCATGGGAGAGTCTCTTCATTAGTCACTGTGACTAATGTTAAAAGGGGTAATAGAAGAACCATTTGTAATCATCTCCTACTCCATCCATCCATCCATTGTTCACCGCTTATCCAAGGTCAGGTCGCGGGGGCAGCAGCCTAAGCAGGGAAGCCCAGACCTCCCTCTCCCCGGCCAGCTCCTCTGAGGAGACCCCGAGGCATTCCCAGGCCAGCCGGAAGATATAATCCCTCCAGTGTGTCCTGGGTCTGCCCTGTGGCCCTCTTCCAGTGGGACATGCCCTGAACACCCTCCAGGGAGGTGTCCAGGGGGCATCCTGACCAGATGCCCGAACAACCTCAACTGACTCTTCTCAATGCGGAGGAGCAGTGACTCTACTCCGAGCCTCTCCTGGATAACTGAACTCCTCACCCTATCTCTAAGGGAAAGTCCAGCCACCCTGTGGAGAAAACTCATTTCGGCCACTTGTATCCACGATCTTGCTCTTTTGGTCACTACCCAAAGCTCGTGGCCATAGGTGAGGGTAGGAACGTAGATCGACTGGTAAATTGACAGCCTCGCCTTTTGGTTTAGCTCTCTCTTCACCACGACAGACTGTTGCAGAGCCCGCATTACTGCGGATGCCACCCCGATCCGTCTGTCACCCTCCCGCTCCATTCTTCCCTCACTCGTGAACAAGACCCTGAGATACTTGAACTCCTCCACTTGAGTCAGTAATGTGTTCCCAACCTGGAGAGAGCATTCCATCCTTTTCCTGAAGAGAACCATGGCCTCAAATTTAGAGGTGCGGACTCTCATCCCTGCCGCTTCACACTCGGCTGCGAACCGCTCCAGTGAGAGCTGGAGGTCACTGTCTGATGAGGCCAACAGAACCACGTCATCCGCAAATAGCAGAGACGAGATTCTGAGGTCACCGAACCAGACCCCCTCCGCTCCTTGGGTGCGTCTAGAAATTCTGTCCATAAAACTTACGAACAGAATCGGTGACAAAGGGTAGCCCTGGCGGAGTCCAACCTCAACAGGAAATGAGTTTGACTTATTATCGGCAATGCGGACCAAGCTCCTACTCCTCCTGTACAGGGACTGAATGGCTCGTAACAACAAGCCTTGTACCCAGTACTCTTGGAGCACACCCCACAAGATGCTTCGAGGGACGCGGTCGAATGCCTTCTTCAAATACTCAAAACGCATATGGACTGGTTGGGCAAACTCCCATGCTCCCTCCAGGATCCTGGCCAGGGTGTAGAGCTGGTCCAGTGTTCCAAAGCTGGGACAGAATCCACATTGTTCCTCTTAAATCCGAGATTTGATCATCGACTGAACTCTCTTCTCCAGCACCCCTGAATAGACCTTACCGGGGAGGCTGAGGAGTGTGATCCCCCTATAATTGGAGCACATCCTCCAGTCATCCTCCTTAAAAAGGGGGACCACCACCCCAGTTTGCCAATCCAGAGGCACTGCCCCCGATGTCCATGCAATTTTGCAGAGACGTGTCAACCAGGACAGCCCCACCACATCCAGAGCCTTGAGGGAACCCAGGGTGAACCTCGTCCACCCCAGGGGCCCCACCACCTTGGAGCTTTTTAACTACCTCAGTGACCTTGGCCACTGATATGGACAGGCCCATCCCCCGGAGTCCTCTAGCTCTGCTTCCTCTAAGGAAGACATACTGGTGGGATTGTGAAGATACTCAAAGTATTCCTTCCACCAGTCAATAACGTCTGCAGTTGAAGTCAGCAGGGCCCCATCTCCACTGTACTCAGTGTTGGTAGAGCACCGCTTTCCCCTCCTGAGGCACTTGACGGTTTGCCAGAAGCTTCTCAGTGCCTTCCGAAAGTTGTTTTCCATGGCTTCCCCAAACTCCTCCCATGCCCAAGTTTTTGCCTCTGTAACAGCCGATGCCGCCACACGCTTGGCCCGCTGGTACCCCTCAGCTGCATCTCCTACTCATCCCTGAAATTCCAGACACTCATGACAGCCTTCACGTTGACTACAACAGCAGCAGGAAGATTAAATAAATTAAAATGCCCTACTGATAGATTACCATAAAAACTGTATATTGTTAGGAACTAGTCCATAATAAGGAAGAAAATTAAGTATAAGAAATGGCTATAAACACATGGTACTTATCTCCTGTCAGTTGTTTAAGAGTCTGCATGTGCATGTAATCTGTAGTTTTATTCCTGAGGTGTTTGTTTATTATTTATTTATTTTTTTTAATTTAATTTAAATATATATTTGTGCGTATACTTTCCATGGTCTACGTCCCTGTTAAATATGTTTCCCTCATTGTTTCATTTCCTTTCCGGAATTTTAGAGTTATTCTTTCCAGTATTCTCAATATTAAGTTTCTATATAAAAATTAAAGCAATAATAAGACATTTACTGCACTAACATGAACAAATTAAACTTTTTTTTTCTTCAAAGAAACTCATATTTTTAAATTCTATTTCAAAATTCTTTTTAATGCCTGCAATAGATTTGTGACTTTGGTCTAGCCAGAGTAGAAGAGCTTGATGAATCTCGTCATATGACTCAGGAAGTTGTCACACAGTATTACCGAGCTCCAGAGATCCTAATGGGAAGCCGTCACTACTCCAATGCCATTGATATCTGGTCAGTTGGTTGTATCTTCGCTGAGCTACTTGGAAGAAGAATACTTTTTCAGGCACAAAGTCCTATTCAGCAGGTTAGTATAACACTAAAATATAAAATATAAACAAATATAAATACTGCTTATAGTAAAACATGTTCAGCATCATTAAAGCTGGATGTACATAATGTGATTTTTTTTTTTTTTTTTTTTTTTTTTTGTCCCTTTTGCCTACTTGTCTACTGTTTGCAGGTAGTAAGAGTATCTTGGCCTGTCTCTATTTTTACCTCAATTGTTCAGGATTTCTTTGCAATAGAAAAGGTGTATGGTTTTTCAGTAATGAACATATAGATTAATGTTGTGTTATTATTAGCACACTGTATTGTGTGTTTACAGAATATTAGATTGTTTAAATTCTGAGATTCATCATAAGGGCATAGTGTAGTAATAAAGTGTTTAGAGAATTTAAGGCTGTGTTTGTTTAAGAATGTGGTTGCAGTACCACAAGTAACTTTCTAACCATTGTAAGGTAAAAGTAATTGCTTTATATAATCCACAGATCTGAAATAATTTGATATTTTGGTTTTTTTTTTTTTGTGACGTATGAACGAATTAATTTCATCAATTGCATTGTGATTTACAGTTGGATCTGATCACAGATCTGCTGGGAACACCCTCTCTAGAAGCCATGCGAACAGCGTGTGAAGGCGCCAAAGCGCATATACTCAGGAGTCCTCATAAGCAGGTAGGCAAACTCAAATACAAATATTGTAGACAAAAAGGAGTTTTAAATACAAATATGTTGGAAGTGGGAAAGTGTCAGATGTACTCAATTTAACATTTTTATTGAGGTTCTTTCAAATTTGTCATGTTTAGGTGCTCCACTTAGAGTAGATCAAAGGATTGACCAAACATATTACAGAGAGAAAACCAGCCAAGAGTAATTGTTCTGAAGATCATGCCATATGTAGAAGCGAACCCTACTGTGTCTTCACTGGAAGTATAAACATCCTGTACTAGCTTTGGCAATGTCTCCATCAGTAAAGTGACAAGTCGGTTTCTATTGCTCCTTGCATAACCCTACTGCCAGGGTAAAAATAGTCTATATAATATTGCTATATAGTTCAGTGAAGCCCATACTGTATGCATCTTTCCCATGACAAGTTCATGAACCTAGAAGGACTTTCTATATGTTTGAAGGACCTGTATTTTTTTAAAACAGAAGCGCTGTGGAAGAAGCCAATAGGCGTTCTGCTTGCAGATTGTTAATAATATCATCAGTGTGTGTGTGTGTCACGGTCGTGTCCTTTGTTGACTTTTCCTAAATTGCTGCATTGCAAATGCTTATATTGTTCTAACTTTAAAATTCTATTTAGAAAATGTAATTAGTGACTGCATTTGCTTATCCTTTCGCTCTTTTTGACATTATTGAACATTGTTGCCCAAATGTGAATTTCTATCTCTTCTGCGGACAGCTAAAAAATAATCGCATAGAAAATGTTACACTTACAGTCACACTCATGGTTTCACAATGTGTCATCAAGAAAATATAAAAATCTGGAAAACTGACAGTGCTATAGTTATTTTAGTTACATAAAAGCCAAATATAAACTCATTTGAAATGACAGTAAAATGTTTTTGTGTAACTTAGAATACAAAATACACAACTAACATCAATTTGTTATGTGTTAAAGAGGAAAAAAAACTTACAAGATAGCACATCGTGGACAGTAAAAGCAATTAATGAAAAACACAGCACTGTAAAAGCAGCTCACTCACAATGTTTTCACAGATTAATCAGAAGTAACATCCATTAATAAATAATTTGATTTGAGTACCACTATATTGAAAAGCTGGTGCACATATTGAATTGCATTCACACACAGTTATATGTATTGAATTATATACACGCCTAGTGGTTTAACAGCAGATGCACGCTCAAATAATTATATATATATTTTTTACTAAACAGTGACTCATTCACAACCAAGTCTCACTTTCTATCATTTAACACAAGCAAAGAAAACACTGTTGATTATTGCATTTGTAAGTAAACTCAGAACATTAATGTTAATGAACAGTTATTTCTGTTAATTGTTTATGCTCTTTCATTCAATTCTGGAATTCAATTTTGGATAGCTATTGATGTGAATAACACATTTATACTAAATGCTGTTTCCCTTATTTGGAGAACGATCTTACTCATTTACCAGGGAAAGACAGTCTTCAACTATGAAGATGCAGCTCATTGAGTCTTTCACAGGCAATAGAAGAAATGTTGCACCGGACAATATTTTCACATCACTTTCCATGGGACATAACCTATTGCCAAAAAGTCAAACCTACTCTGTTCTGAACTGTAAACAAAATGAGATGGAAACAGCCACACCAGTCTGAAAGGCAACACAGGAGATGGTCAAGAGCAGACTAATAAAAATAGTCATTTCTCCACTTTACCATTCAGCGTGTTTTGCAATTGTGTCTGCACAACCCATTGCTTACGATTAGCATTTGGATACAGTTTACAAAGCTAACTTTACAGAAAAGCCTAAATTAAAAAGAAATGTAAGCGTTAGGTTAATTGTCAACTCTAAACTGCCTTTAAAATGTAGGTGTGTGCACAAGAGACCCTGCCTAGCACTTGATGCTGCTAGGGTATGTTCCAACTGTAACCCTGAATTTGTTTATGCAATTTTCAGAATATAATGTCATTTTGTGTTGTCTCTATATCGCTAGCTATGTATTGTAAAACATCACAAATTTAGCATTTATGTACTGACATAGCAAGGTGTTTCTTTTATTATGTGATTTTATTTGCCATAGCAAGATGTTTCTTTTATAGTGTGATTTTATTTGCCAAAATGATTCTTACTATATTTAAATGCTTAATGATTTTTTCCATGCCAACATGTACTTTCTTTGAGACAATTGGTGTCCCCGCAGTTTGATTATATCAGTAAATTTAACTCTGTAAACTGATCTAAGTGAGTTTCTGACCAATGCACTAAATTAAAGCTTAGGATTGTGTGGTGCTCTGCAATACACTGGGACTACAAATGTTTGTAAGGTGGTTTAATACAGGTTACTCAGTGCAGACACCTCTCTTTACCACAATTGAAACATTTAGCAAGAATCACCTACTCAAACATTTAACTTGCTGTTCTCCTAAATTTTTAATTGTTTATGATATTCTCTTGAATGCTTAAGGGTTAGGTTTCTGTAAGAGAAGGTATTTTACTATGTGGTCAGAAAAAATACACTGGGAATGTTCTTTTCGTGTCATATAATATTTATAGCCAGAGTTCTGTTCAATAACCAAATGGAAAACACAAACATCTTCAGATGTAATATTTGTGAAATATCGCATATGAAATTAGGCTTCACATAAAGGTGCTTAAGTGATCAGTTAGTTGGTCATTATGAATGTTCATTCTTTTCATATACTATAGTAGCTTAAGCCTGTAGGCCTTGTGTCATCACATTATTCTTTTGAATTAAACTGAATATTGTCATGTCTGTTTATCTTCATACAACTTATAGGTTCAACATAAGGAAAACAACTATGGTTTCCAATTGATGTAAATGTTTAATATGAAGTGTAGCTCAAACAAATTGTCTGAACTCAGTATTTTCATTCCTTACTGTAGGAGTCTTCAGTTTGATATTGGTTTTGGTCCAATTAAATTGACAAACAAATTCAGTTGGCCAGTCTTTTAGCACAATTAGGTCAAATATCATTCTTTCCTTTGGCTGATGATAATCATTTAATTGTATGTTGCACACTGAGAGGCTTTTTCCCTGTTGGTTAACTCTGTAAAAATCAGTAATTGATATTCTTTCAAACCAATTTGGTGGTTTTCTTCATGGTCTAGATTTGTGCTTTGAAGATGGACATTAATGACAATATTTATCCACTTGGTTATTTTAAATAGTAAAAAAAAATTACTTCACCAAAGAAAAGTAACTTCACAGCATCAGGATTAATAAGAAATGCAGATGCTTTGAAAATCTTTTACTTCCAGTTTCATATACAGAACTACGTAAAAAAAACTACTGGAGGTGCTATTTATACAGTAGCAAGAGTTCACATTCTTCAGGCTGGCTGCCAGATACCACACCTATTTGTCAAGAACATCAAAATTGACTTAAAGGAAATCTAGTGCTATGACACTCAAAAATCCCTGGATCACCAAAGCATTATAATAACATCTTGAGCAAGCAAATTACACATTATAATGGCCTTGTGCAGCAAAGACATGCCCATATACTGTATATACTAAATTTAGAGGATGCTGGGAAAGACTGTTAAATTACATTTACAAAAATATTATAATCATTCTCAAACTTCATGGTTAACATTTATGTAGTTGGTTAAAGATTTCCAGTTTTGTTTTGTTGTTACATTCTGCCTCTTTTTTTTTTTTTCTTTTTTTTTATAAAGTTCATACCCAGTTTTCAATATGCAGAAGTAATATGTTAAAGTTTAGTTGTCTTTGGCCTTGTGTCTCCTTCATTAAACACAACACTGAGTTCTTATATGGAAAAGCTAGCATTGCTTAACAGAGAGGGTGTAGCTGTTTGTGTAAACATTTGAGGTTTTGGACATTTATCATGTGGTGGACTGGTAGTGCTTAAAAATTGGTAAGTAAAGCACTACTTTTTACTGTTACAGGTAAAACCAACTATGTGAATTTTTCTGTTTTAAAGTGATTAACACTGGACTCAGGTTCCGTTGCTATAGTCTGACATGGTTCTGCTGATTTATGTCTTTGATAATTAAAACAGTGTGATTTTTAGAACATTATGATAATTAGAACATTGCGCTTTAAAAGTATATGTAATATGTTTGATTTTTCCTTGTCTTTTCAGCCCTCTCTTCCTGTTTTGTATACCCTGTCAAGCCAGGCTACTCATGAGGCAGTTCATCTTCTTTGTCGGATGCTTGTCTTTGATCCAGTGAGTATTCCTCTTTTATATTATACTCTGGCATTTTGAAGGGCATGTTTTCATATGCATAATGATTATTTTAGTGTATACTAGGGGGCTTTGCCCCCTGCTCGCTTCGCTCGCCAACCCCCGGGTTTGGTCCTGTGGAAATACAATTTAGAGTGTTTTTTTCCATGGGAATTGTTACATATGCAGTAGGTTCACTTTTTATTTTAAAACTTCAGTAAAAACAATATTTGGAATGAAATATTCTTCATGATCGCATTGAATTTTGATTCCTTGTTTGGTCTTAAAGCGTGATAATGCAACATATAACTGGCCAGGAGTGAATATCATTTCTTTGTCTCTTACAAATAAACGACTTTTTCAAGTGCTTGTCCTTGTGATTTGTTAATTGTCATTGCAAAAGCTATTCTCACAGGAAACTGTAAACATTTTAATATGAATGGCATATCAAGATCTCCTTTTTGCCCGAAAACCATTTCGAGTTCATTCAATAAAAATAAGACTTCCTAATAAAACAATCTACTTACGGAAGTGGGAATATCCAGAGCCGATGTAGCCATGGCATTATTCTCAAGAAACTGCGGATTTCTGGCCATTGTGGATTCCACGTCATTGTAATAAATAAATCTGGCCGACCGATAGTTCTGCATATTGCCATTGCATCATGATATAACTGTTGCAATGCTCTTGGGCTTTACGTATTTTTAATTTGTCTGAACTATTGATATTTGAATTTTGAATGTGATGAATGAGACCTGACATATGTTCTGTTCTAAGTTTAGCTTGATTCGATTTAATAAAGAGACGATTAGCTGCGACTTTCATATACGCATTAATAATGTAATGTTGCAATAGATGTTGACATGATAGAAGTGGGTTAAATACATGGGAACGTATTGCTGATTTTGACCCGAAATATTGTGTGGGTGTTATTCATTTTTCTGAATGTGTTTGTTCCATATTGTACAACCATCCTGTTTCGCAATCTGGGAAAAGCTAAAGAAAGAGTAAAGGGTCGGGATGTGCCAATTTATTTGACATAAATGACAAAATTTCAAAATTATTATCACTGACAATTCATCAAATGTTGATTTATTATAAATGCGACTGTGATCTTTCAGATAAATATAGAAATCCAAGAAAATTTCTTCATGTTTTCCTTATACATTTCGTGGCAAAATAAAATGTGTAGTCACAAGTACAAGAAATACACTCAGTTCAGGCAAACAGTGAAGTTATTTTTCAGAAAATATATCTATGAAGTGATTGTCAAAGCATATTTTTTCTACTGTAAACGTAACAATGTGAGTTTTAGTACTTTTGAAATAAAAATTTCACAGTAAATAAAATTTCCAAATTTAGGATTTGTTATTCAGTAAAAATAAAGTGTCCAAATAATTTTACAAGGAACTGTATAGTGAGTAAATGCACAAATACACATCAGTATAAAAATACAGAATGAAACACTAGCCTAGCTGTAGGGAGTATAGAACATATCACACCTTCCATTGATAATTGTACAGCTCCAAATACATACTGGTTTATGTGTAGGGTAAATATTTTTTGAATATGGAATTTCAGAAAATTTGGCTATATAGATTTACATTTTTATCGTTGACTGAAATAGTTCCATTTGACAACTGGAGACGTCATGTCATAGGTGCTATTGCAGCACATGTTGATTGTAAAGATGTGAACAAGAGATGAACCTGACAACAATGGTTCTAGCAAGGTCCTCAGTAGTGATCTGTGCTCAGTGCAACACCATCTGTAGAGACATGGTGCATTTAACTGGTAATGTCTTACTCCATGGATTAATGTGTCACATGTTTGCAAAGTAAATCTTGAAATTTTATGATTTTGCCATATAATGCTTAATAAATTAAAATACCCCTGAAATAGTTCATGAAGCAAGTAAGGCTTAATTTGATCAAGTTTCCAGTTTTTTCTAGCCTCAGTCCAGAATTCCTCTCTTTGGTTTTGTGGCTAAACGCTCCCTAATAGTCACAAGCCTAGGACTCCCTCTGCTCAGTAGATGGGCAGCTTCAGAGCTGCAATCGCAAATTTCCGTGGAATTGATATCCATTATGATGTTAACCTCATTAATGGTATTGATACTTGTTCTCAGAAATAAGATCTGTATGTGGAGCCCTTACAGTAGCTAGGTGTTGGAATCCTTAATTGGTCTTTTACGTCGCCGTGTAATGCAGTTAATTTTTTTTTTTTTTATCGCCTTGTATCTAAAGGGAGGTGCGACTTTTTTTTTTTTTTATTAGACTATTAAAATAAAGTGTTTAAATAGTCACAAAATCAGACACCTTTTGTTTTTAATATGAATGAAATAAAATGATGGAAAGACACCAAAAAAATGCTCATTTTGTTGTTTGTTGTTCTTTTAAAAAACAACAGACTTTTAATGTTTACAAAGTAACATGGCAGCATTTTAGGAGCAAGACCCAAGTGGAATGACATAGTGATATGAAGAAATGCTAATAAAAAGAGGCTAAATTATCAGGTACTAAATTTGCTCTCTTTCAGACAATCTCCAACCAAATAGGCAATTTGTAAATTGTTTGTATATAATTTGTTCTTTCATAATTCTTAATGAAGATAAGTACATTCCACTATGTGTTACAGATGTTCATAGTCCTATGTGTATATAGATAGATGTAGGCATATTTATATAGCAATACAACTATAGATATATAGGTATATAAGTGTATAGATATACTGTAGATATATGTACTTAAAGGTAAATGGATATACAGAGAGAGATACTGTAGACATTTAGAATATAAGTGCAATTAAATGCAAACTGATGGAAAAAAAGTATATAAAATGATTGTAATGATGGCCAGCTTAGTCTGGTTTACGCCTTCTGCTCTGACAACACTGTATGTCAGCATTGCACACACAAACAATACAGGCCCGCACACCTGAGATGAAAATATGATACTATGTGCCAGCTTATGAAGCCAGTGGAATCAGATGTATCTGTTTAGCTATGATACATTTCCATCATGTTGTGAGTATGCTGATATGCTGCGTGCCCATCTGGAGGTTAGTTAAAAGTAAAAGATCTTATATATGTAAGGTACACATCTGCTATCACCTATTAGCCATCCACTACCAAACTCACTGTTTTATGCACTATGAAACACTGCTTGATTGTCTCAGATGAGGGCATCATGTATACTCAGAGGCCACTTTGCCACAATATCTGTAAAAAGTGCTTGGAGTTTACAAACCACATGTATGTTTAAAACTGAAGCTAGACTCCAAGAGGCTGGGAATACTGTACGAATAAATGTCAGTTAAACCAAATGATTTAACCTAAATAGTGTGTATGGGTTGGATTCATTCTGGTGGCTGGTGTCAGAGACAAAGATATCCACAGATATTGTTCTGAGTATCTTTCATTTTTATTGCAGCTGCATTATTTCTCCAAAAACGTAACAACCCACAATTCTTGTTTTTCCCTTTTCATTCTACTATCTTTGGCAAAGATGTCTTCTATATTGAAACTGGTTAAAGTAAAGCTAGCTGCAACCCTAGAAAGCAGATTCTTTTAAAATTTAAAGAACTTACAAATGACATTGACTTACAAATTTTGAATTATTAAAAGCTAAAATTATGTAAGCAAACTTAACAATTTATCTATATAATGTAATTGTACAAATGCATAACTGCATTTGTTCATGAAAATTGTGCACATCATCAGGATTTTTCTTAACCTGAATTTATGGAGCTTGGCCTAGTAACTGCTGTTTGTAGCTACATTTGGTACAAGAATTAGCCGGCTTGACAAAAACTTAGAAATTACTGATTTGATGTGCTACTTTATCTGTGATCGGATTAAGAGAGATTACTGTGTTTTGACTAGAGAGGTTAGAAGTAAACAATGTTCAAAGGTGGAATTCAGTTTAGATTAGTTAACCTGATCAAGGTGTATTTACCAGATCCAAGGTTCCAGTACTCCCAGCCAAATTCATGTCTGTTTGGGGAAAACAAAAAATAAAAATATTACATGATAAGAATTTGTAACTTAAAAGAATATTAAACTTGTATGGAAGGCAGGATAAGTAGTATTTCATTAGACTTATGGTAACTAGTTTGTAACAAACCATACAGAGCAACTATTTTTAATTTTAATTATTCCCATATATTATATTTTGCTTACAGAAAAATAAAAACAGTCCATGATTTGTTATATTAAATATATACCTTTTACAGTATATTAGAAATATGTCTTATGTCAGTTTGAAATAGTACATGAATTCATTCCTGTTATTTCTTTTAAGAAAACCGCATATGCTATAATAGATTTGATATTCCTCACCACCACATTCTTTATTTTATTTTTTTTTTTTTTTTTTTTTTTTTTTTTAGAATTAAACCTTAGAAGCCTGCATTTGTTCTCTCCTTCATAAGGCATATGTGTAGTAATTATTTTTATGTTCTAAGTGGTACTCCAGATACATAAAAGAGTGTTTAATTTATCAAACACTTTTTTCTTTTATTCCAGTCAAAAAGAATATCTGCTAAAGATGCCTTGGCTCACCCATACTTGGATGAGGGCAGGTTACGCTACCACACCTGCATGTGCAAATGCTGTTATACCACTTCTTCTGGCCGGGTTTATACCAGTGACTTTGAGCCAATTACTAATCCCAAATTTGATGATGGGTTTGAAAAGAACCTCACTTCAGTTCGTCAGGTTAAAGGTAAAATGATCTTATTGGAAAAATTACATTGAAAGTATATTATTCATGTTTGTTAATTTTGGTTTTATATTGTGTTTGTCAGTGAATTAATATGCATCTTTTGGACATTGGTATGCAAAGAAAAGTATTAGAGGAAATTATGCATGTTTGGTAATTCTTTTATTTGTTGGTAGGTAAAGTAAAAAAAAATGTGCTGTAATCATATGTGAAAAAATATATTCAGTTCTTAAACTCCACTGAAGTCTTGCCAGTCAATAGGGTAATTAGGGTGTGCAGTTTGATTAACAATTACACTTAATATTAATCGATAGATAGATAGATACTTTATTAACCCCAAGGGAATATTCACATACTCCAGCAGCAGCATACATAAAGAACAATATTATATTAAAGAGTGATAAAAATGCAGGTATAACAGACAATAACTTTGTATAATGTTAACGTTTATTCCACCCCCCCATCCACCCCAGAGGGTGGAATTGAAGAGTCACATAGTGTGAGGCAGGAATGATCTCCTGTGAGTGTCTGTCAGTGGAGCAGGATAGTGACAGCATCCTGAGCCTGCCTTCCTAACCAGTTTGTCCAGGCACGATAGAAACATCTGCAGCATCTTATTGCAGATGTTGAAAGACGCCAGCCTTCTAAGGAAGTATAGTCGGCTCTGTCCTTTCTTACGCAGAGCATCAGTATTGGCAGTCCAGTCCAATTTATCATCCAGCTGCACTCCCAGGTATTTATAGGTCTTCACCCTCCGCACACAGTCACCACTGATAATCACGGGGTCCATGAGGGGCCTGGTCCTCCTAAAATCCACCACCAGCTCCTTGGTTTTGCTGGTGTTCAGGTGTAAGTGGTTTTAGTCGCACCATTTAAAGGAACCATTTAAGTTAAGAAGTTGCAGAACAACAGCATGAAGGAAGTGTGGGATGGGATGACGATTATCACTGGCTGCAGCTCGAAGCAAGGTGCCGCCATCGAGACAGACGTGGAGAAAGCAAACCAAATGAACAACTTCTTTAATAGGTTTGATCACCCTAACCCACTCTCACCTCGGAGTACTGCATCCTCCAACCATCCTTCTGCTGATACCAGCATAGGTGAGACATCCCCACCCACAATTACAGCAGCCCATGTGAGCAGAGAGCTGAAAAGACTTCGTGCCAGCAAAGCTGCGGGTCCAGATGGTGTATCGCCACGACTGCTGAAGGCCTATGCGTTGGAACTGGGGAGTCCTCTACAGCGCATCTTCAACCTGAGCCTGGAACAGGGGAGAGTCCCAAGGCTTTGGAAAACATCTTGTATCAGCCCTGTCCCAAAGGTATCACGTCCTAGTGAGCTGAATGACTTCCGGCCTATTGCTCTGACATCGCATCTGATGAAGACCATGGAGCGGCTGCTGCTTCACCACCTGAGGCCACAGGTCCGCCACGCCCTCGGCCCTCTGCAGTTCGCATACCAGGAGAAGGTGGGAGCGGAGGATGCCATCATCTATATGCTACACCGATCCCTCTCCCACCTGGACAGAGGCAGTGGTGCTGTAGGAATTATGTTTTTGGACTTCTCTAGCGCCTTCAACACCATCCAACCTTTGCTCCTTAGAGACAAGCTGACTGAGATGGGAGTAGACTCACACCTGGTGGCATGGATCGTGGACTATCTTACAGACAGACCTCAATATGTGCGTCTTGGGAACTGCAGGTCTGACATTGTGTTCAGCAATACAGGGGCGCCGCAGGGGACTGTACTTTCTCCGGTCCTGTTCAATCTATATACATCAGACTTACAATATGACTCAGAGTCCTGTCACGTGCAAAAGTTCGCTGATGACACTGCTATTGTGGGCTGCATCAGGAGTGGGCAGGAGGAGGAGTACAGGAAGCTAATCAAAGACTTTGTTAAATGGTGCGACTCAAACCACTTACATCTTAACACCAGCAAAACCAAGGAGCTGGTGGTGGATTTTAGCAGGCCCAGGCCCCTCATGGACCCTGTGATCATCAGAGGTGTGTGCAGAGGGTGCAGACCTATAAATATCTGGGAGTGCAGCTGGATGACAAATTGGACTGGACTGCCAATACTGATGCTCTATGTAAGAAAGGTCAGAGCAGACTATACCTTCTGAGAAGGTTGGTATCCTTCAACATCTGCAGTAAGATGCTGCAGATGTTCTACCAGACGGTTGTGGCGAGTGCCCTCTTCTATGCAGTGGTGCGCTGGGGTGGCAGCATAAAGATGAAAGACGCCTCACGCCTGGACAAACTTGTTAAGAAGGCAGGCTCTATTGTAGGAGTTAAGTTGGACAGTTTAACAACTGTGGCAGAGCGACGGGCATTAAGCAAACTCCTGTCAATCATGAATAATCCACTGCATCCACTGAACAGTGCCATCTCCAGGCAGAGGAGTAGCTTCAGTGACAGACTTTTGTCACTGTCCTGCTCCACTGACAGACTGAGGAGATCGTTCCTCCCCCACACTATGCGACTCTTCAATTCCACCCGGGGGAGTAAATGCTAACATTACTCAGTTATTGTCTGCTTTTTTTTTTCATTTTTTCATTTTTATTTTTATTTAATTTAATATTGTTTCTTTGTATCAGTATACTGCTGCTGGATTCTATCTATCTATGTCCTTGATTAAGTTCCTATACTCCTCCTCCTGCCCACTCCTGATGCAGCCCACGATAGCTGTGTCATCTGCGAACTTTTGCATGTGGCAGGACTCAAAGTTGTATTGGAAGTCTGATGTATATAGGCTGAACAGGACCGGAGAAAGTACAGTCCCCTGCAACGCTTCTGTGTTGTTAACCACAACATCAGACCTGCAGTACTCTGAGGTGAGAGTGGGTTAGGGTGGTCACACCTGTTAAAGAAGTTGTTCATCTGGTTTGCTCTCTCCACGTCTTTCTCGATGGTGGCACCCCGCTTCGAGCTGCAGCCAGCACCCATCCCATACTTCCTTCATGCTGTTATTCTGCAACTTCTGCTCCCTCTTTGTCCTGTACTGTTCCTTTGCCGCCCTGAGCTGGACTCGGAGTTCCTTCTGCACGCGCTTAAGCTCATGCTGATCACCGCCTTTAAAAGCCCTTTTCTTCTGGTTCAAAAGGCCCTTGATGTCACTTGTAATCCTTGGCATGTTGTTAGCATAGCAGCGTACTGTTCTTACTGGAACTACAATGTCCATACAGAGGTTGATGTAGTCAGTAGTGCAGTCAACAACCTCCTCAATGTTCTCACTATAAGATCCCTGCAGGATATCCCAGTCCGCAGTTCCAAAGCAGTCTCTCAGAGCCTGCTCTGCCTCAGGGGACCACTTCCTGAATGAGCACGTGGTTGTAGGTAGCTCCCTCACTCTTGGTTTGTAGTGAGGCTGAAGCAGAACCAGGTTATGATCTGCTTTCCCAAGCGCAGGCAGCGGGGTGGTGCTGTATGTGTCTTTAACATTTGCATACAGTAGGTCAATAGTCCTATTTCCCTGGGTGTTACAATCCACATACTGAGAGAAGGCAGGTAATGTTTTGTCCAGCGTCACATGGTTAAAATCTCCAGAGATTAGCACAAGTGCCTCGGGGTGCTTTGTTTGTAGTTTAGCAACAGCGGAATGGATGAGGTCACCCGCTATCTCCACGTCCACCCGAGGAGGGATGTGACTAACTTTAGCCTTTACCATTAGAGCCAATGCATAGAATTCAATGTCATGATAAGAAGAAATCCAGAAAGAAACCTGCTGATTAAAAGTAAACCTTTTTGATGGACATTGTCTTTGTTGGAGACAAGCTTAACACTGCTTTACACAGTAATATCTTTATTCCACTGGTCAAATGTACCTATCATGTAGCCAGCTCATATCACAGTTTCACTGAAGATATTGGCCACATCAAGGACATCAGACAAAGACCTACAAATCCTGTGAAACCCAAAAGCCACCCTCCAACACTGGAGTCAGTATATCTCAACAATCTGCAGCAATGAATTCCTGCACCCTCCAATAGCAACTGGAGAACTCATCCCTCGTCCTGTCCCACTAATCACTTCCCTCAACACCAAAGCAAATGCCCAAACTAGTGCCCTATACATCTGCTATGCCACACAATTAAGAAGTTTGAATGCGCCCTTGAAAGTTACCTTCACACCATTGTTAGCAACATTACCAAGCAATGGGGTTTCGTTAAGAGTATAAAACAACAGACATGATTTAAGCTGCCCGTCTGCCTAAGGAGAGCCATCACGAAAAGAGTAAATTGATCCATATGGTATTCTTGGATCTGGAGAAGTCATTTAATAGAATCCCCCCTCAAACTTACTTGATCAACCATTTGATCCCATTACGTTCTTGAAACCTATGTGTACCTGAAGCCAGCGTTAGAGATGTTGTACAGTGTCCCAGTGTGTTGCTGCCATTTACTCTACCAAGTTGGTGTGCATCAAGAATCAGCTCTCATCCCTTTATTCTTTACCCTCTGCTTGTACATGGCCATGGCGGAGATCCAAACGCTGCACACCGATAATATCCTGTTTACAAAAGAAACATGCCAAGACCTCAAACTCTGCACACAATAAAAGATGTTTTTGGAGGGGAATGGATTTTACCTGAAACTCCAGAAGACTTGAAATAAGCATTGATTCACAAGACCTCAATAAGGCCACAAATTTCATTAACCTAGGATTGCTCGTCCACTTCAGTGGTGACACCTTTCCTTATCCTTGTGCACGAGTCAGTATGGCATGGCTTAAATGGCCCCAGGTTAATGGAGTCCTCAGTGAATGCAAGATGCCAGGATACCTCAAGGCAAGACAGCAGTCAAACCTGTCGCTCAGTATGGTACAGAGTGTTTGCCAGTGACCCTGACACAAGAAAAAGCACTCCATATTATGAAAACATGGGTGCTCCGCTGGACACTTGGGTAACATGGCTCAACCATGTGTTCAATATAGACATACCATGGATCATGGGAGTTGCCAGTCTCTGATGGTATAAGCATGTTGATCCACTGCAACAAACAGACAGTTGCAAGGAGCGCCCTCTGCCTTAGTACAAGAGGGAAGCAATTGTATGGAGTCCCAAAGAAATGTTTGCTTGATCAAATAAAAGAAGTCATGATAAACAAATGCCTCTCCTGAAAATACCCTTGACTGGAGCAAGTGGAGAATTATTATTTCACACAAGGATGGTATTGCATTGTTAAATAAATAAATTAAATGATTTGTGTATTGATGGTTCCTTGTATCCAGTATTAGATTTTAGTTAAAAATCTGCCAATATTTACTGTGGGAAATATGAAATAATGTAAACAAAATTGGACAGGGAACAAATACTTTTTTCTATGTGTTATGTTTATAATATTTAAATATCCTGGTTTTTTTTTCTATTTAATTATCTTCAATACAGAGATCATTCACCAGTTTATCCTGGAAGAACAGAAAGGAAATCGAGTGCCCCTCTGCATCAACCCTCAGTCTGCTGCTTTTAAAAGCTTTATTAGGTATGGACACCAGCACAGCCATCTTGTTGTATATTGTTTGTCAATAATGTTGTGTTATTTTAAAGCATTTAATGCATAAATCTGTAATACATGCAATGAAATACATACTCATAAATGTGTATATTGTCAGTTTGCAACTTAGTTATATCTGTGAGGCAGCACGGAGAGTGCAGTGGTTAGTGCTACTGCCTCATATCCCCTGAAAACTGGGTTTGAATTACGATGTAGTCATTACCTACGTGGGGTTTACATATTCTTTTTATGTTCTACTGATGACTTTAATTTGGGTCAGAATGAGTAAGTATATTTGTAAGTGTAGGGATGTCAGGTAAGGTATCTGTGAAATGCAATAAATGGAATCAAAAATGGATAAACAGATCAGTCACTTACTTCCTGTTGCTGAAAAGATCCAGTTCAAAACTCAATACCACCAGTTTGTGGTCTCTCCATACGTCCTTTCAAGAAGTCTCCATTTTGCCTCTGCCTGTCTGCTGACTGTTCCCCACTCTTGCCAGAAGTGCCAAGAGTGGACCAGGGCTTCTCTTTTGCTACTTTAGAATGATCTCTCTTTGGCTATTCAAACTGCACCCAATTTACTCATATTTTGGTGTACTTTGAAAATGCACCTCTTCATTAAATGTTTTGGAACTGTTTAGTTTCTTCTCTACAGGATAGCTGCTGGTGTACTAGCACTGAGTTTAGGATACTGATTATTGCTTTAGTCTAATTTCAGGTATACTTCTATAGTAGTAGTACTACTCTCTCTTGCTAATTTTTTAAATTTTGTTCTCTGTTGTTTTTGATGCTTGCACTTCATTCGTGTATGTATTGTATCTTGCTTTGGATAAATGCATATTCTAAATAAATAATAACTAATGTTTTTTCTCAACTGTTTGTAGTTCTACTGTGGCTCAGCCATCTGAGATGCCTCCCTCGCCTCTCGTCTGGGAATAAGTTTGGTCTACTGACGACAAGAGTAGCAATTCACTGGAATACAAAAGATTTTGGATTTTTTTGTTTTGTTTTATTTTTTGTTTTGTTTTTCTTTTAATAATGTGTGTACTGTAATTTTACTAATGAAGTTTTAAATAACCAGCCACTGCTAATTGCATAGAATCTTTCATTCATATTATATATGAACATAATTTAAGTGGATGCATATAGAAAATTTAGGTAGGAAATAGAGATAGCAGTGGTTGAGTATTAAAAATGAAAAAGTTGAACAGCAAAAAATAATGTGAATAATGGCTTTAATAGCTGTAATTCGGAATGAAAAATACTTGGACTGTGGTGAAACTGAACCAAAATAATTAATTTATTTAAATAGTGGAAGAAAATATGATGGATGAAGAGAAAGCCTGAGCCATTCCTTCAAGATATTTATTCCTGCAAAACTGAATAAGAAGTTCGATGAGACCAATTGCACAGTGCCCGCTGGCCGTGGCTGATAAGAAAGTGGGTGGATCAGTTGGCATCGAAAACTTTGTAGCAGCTTCTTGTCCTGCGCTGAGCTCAAACTGCGTTGTGTGCTGTTCTGAGAGGAGGTTGTTGTTTCTGAGAAAGCAGACTCCCTGGATTTCTTCTTCAGTGAAGCCCAGCATTAGTTCTGTTCTCTGCACAATGCACATACTATACACCCACTTGTATAATTGCTAAATATAATTATTTAATATATTTTTAGAAGTTTCCTCATTATTTCTTAAATTCTTTAGCATGCATTACTCATGACCCATTAACTATAACATGTACATAAATTCAGTCATGTTTAGGTTTAAATAAAAAAGAATCTTACTGTATAGAGGTGATCTAGCCTGCACATTTCTAGGGCTGTGAATTTTGTGACATACAGTATTTTTTTCCCTCCCCCTTTTACATTTTACTTAACAGGAAAAAATGCAGCCATGCAAGACAAGATATTTTATTTATGTCTTAACAGAATCAGATTTTTTATTTATTTAATTTAGTATGTCTTGTTTAGAACAATTCTGAATTATTCTCTATGTATGTATATAATGGACTCAATTTGAAGGCCGCTACCTCCTAAACTATATAACTAGGTTTGTTTACCTCCACATTTTTATTTTATAACTGTGGAGCTTTAAAACTTGAATGTCCCTTCCACCTTTTTATATATAACACATAAAGCCACACATCAAAGAGTTTCTTTTCCACCAAAGTAAAAAAAAAAAAAAAAAAAAAAAAAAAAAAAAAAAAAAAGTATATTGGACATTTTTTTAAGAAGGAAATAATAAATGCCTATACTTCTGTTTAAGCAAAACACACTGTTTAATCATGAATTCTCGACTGTTAAATTCACTTTATTCATGTTATTTATCAGTGACCCCTAAAGATTTAACAGATGATTCTGAAGTTTTTTGTAGATATTTTAACAATAATGGAACTACAGTGTAAAAAACACAGTTGTTCTTCCATTTGAAGGGCTGTGTATAGTGAGAGAGGGAGGCTGAATGTGCTTATTTGACACTTTCTCTGTGGATATTCACATGCTGTCTAATAAAGCAATGTCTAGAGGACATCAGACTGGTTAAATGGCATACCTTTTTATAAAATCTTTTGAAGTCACACACTACCCTTTCAGTTTAGGGTGAATGCCCATTTCTGGGGTTAAGCTTTATATTTGGGTTTTCACTAAATTCTTGGAAGGATTTGTGTTTATTAAAACAAAAATGAAAGTCTCAAGCATGTTATATTATCCTACACAACTGCAGGCCACTTGCTGAAATTGTAGATTTTAAATAAAGTGGTGAGAATTCATTAAATGTTATGTTTTAAAATAATTTATAGTTTTCATGTTTTTCCATTTTTTTTCTCTGTTATTTTTGAGCATTCTCTTTGAGAACTCCTTCGAAAACAAACTGCTTGTTTTCTGTTGTATAAAATGGTCTTTCAGTTACATTTGGTACAACTAATAAACTGGGGAGGTAAGTAGAAAGTGACAACAGTTTATTTCCATAATCCCTTTTGTTTTACATAAAAAGATATTGGGAAAAATGGGCTGACCTGGAGTGTGTTTCACAGAAGTAGTATAATGCTAACAACATTGTAAACTACATCTTAAAATCAGTTATTAATGTACAAGTGTTTCTGAAATCCTATTTAACTAAATTGTTAAATCCTTCATAATCAACATGCTCCTGACCCAATTATTAATAAGTAACTGCTGCTTAAACTGGCTTCCTCTTGTTCTAGCTGTAGCAGCAGACAGCAGTTCCCCAGACAGAGCTCATGACAGTTCCCAAGATATACAATTGAGGTGATATTTTCTAGGTGAAATGCCTTAATGTATTTGTGATATTACATTTTATAAATGACTGTAAATGTTAATTCCAGAAACTCAATATTTCTGTGTTATTTAAATGCTGAGAAGAATCTGCAGTTGTAGGTACCTTTACTTTGACAGGGTCATTTTCTGAGTTGCTGTTGGTTTTAGGGAGAAGCGGTAAAGAAAAAACAAGGAAGGACAAAAACTGGAGGTTGGTAAGTTTGAGTAGATATGGCACGACTACAATAAAAGCAACTTATCAAGAACAATGTCGGTTAAAATCTATGCATGAGTCTCTGACCACCACCTCACAATCCCAACACTTGCACATTTATTCAAATAAATTCAGTTGGTCATAACCCATACTTATTCATAGTCCAGCCTCCTATTTAATTACAGCTGCCTTTAAAGGCTTGTTTCAGTTTTCTTTCTTCAGTCACTAAGAATATTACAGCAAAGTGGTCAGGGAGTATTCACATCTCCTTCATCTGAGCTTGTTGGACAGATGAGAAAAGAAAACAAAATGGCAAGTTTGGCGGTGGATGACTGTTGGGTAAGCATGGGTACCCCAACATGCAATCTGTAGACACATGTAACTGACTCTCAAGACAGTTGCCAAAGAACAGTACAATGCCACACATAACTAAAACTGCAGCCTTATAGAACACAAGGTATGGATACAAGCATAGCTTCATGGAAAATGCACTTCCACTGTTTTTCATAAATCATAAGGTGGCATTAGACTTTCACCTTCGCCATACTGCACTATGATTATTTTGTGTGCTATTTATACTGCACAACATTGTTATTGAGGTCCATTGAAGAAGGGAAGGTAGAGTTTGCAAATATCAAACTCGGGATCTTAGATCAGTGTAGCAGGCTGGTGAGTAAGTCCCCCTCATTATTGTTTTTTCACAGTTAATTGTGTTTTATTCACCAGTGTCAAATTAAGAGACTTTGTTTGCATTCCATGGTATTTAAATTATTTCATATACAGTACTTTTAAAAACACCATGTGCACTTTCAGAACATGGGAATTTTGTATAAATACCTGAATTTGCTCATCTTCATTAAGGTATTGTTACAAAATAACAGATTCTATAAATTCAAAATATTCTTGAACAATTTAAAAATTATTTGGCTGACCAGGTGGTTTCTGTGTGTCTGAAAGAGAGTAAAGATGAATTGTAATGTGCTGCTGGTTATTCTCCTCACTCTGTTATCTCACCTTTGTTTTTTCCCCTTGTGGGGAAGGCTATTGTGGGGCTTAGTAAACAACATTAATTTGTTACCTAAGAGAAGAAACTCTTCTTCAGAGAAAGTGGGTTATGTTACAAGGTATGTCTCATTTCTTTTGCATTTGTCTTATAAACAATAGATGTCTGAGTTGTGTTTAATTAAACACTTTTTGTTAAATGTTAATAAATTTTTGATTGACTAAATCTTATCCAATAGCATGCAACCCCTCCATGAGACCAACAGACAGCTCCTGTTCAGTCCGGCAAGGATGCCACCAGTTTGCAGATATAGACAACATCAGTTTTCATCCAGATTTTCAGCACCACATCCAGTAGCTTGGACAGAATGGTCAGATGGCTCCACTAGTGTTTCATTGGTAGGGATTTAAATCTGGGAATTTTTCAAGCCAGTTGAGATGCAAGAATGCTTTACAATGTTCTTTTTGCCAGTTGATTGGAAGACTTGGGTAGCCATTCTTTGTTCACTCTGGGGATGAAGTCCAAAAGGTAACACATGGTCACCTGGAAGCCTAGTGTAACCCTTCTGGTTCAAGTACATTTCTTGAAACTGAAACTCCTCCAGAACATTGGAGAGCTGCTTTGCCCTTGATGTACCTGCTACCTTTCATCAATCAAGTACAAGCGGAAACTCAACTCATCAAACCACATAACACATTTCCAGACGCCAACAGTCCAATGTTTGTTGATTCACACCCTCTGTAACTGAGCAGCGTTGTGAATATCTCTTAGCATGGGCCTTTTCCACCATACTCTGCTTAAGATGTGGCTTGCAGGTCTATTCTGAGTGTTCATTCAGAAAGGCTTGTGAACTTGCATTGACTACAGGAATTTCTTCATGGTGGCAAAGTGGTTTACTGCAGGTTACATTACATAATGTGTGACACACAACCATGCTCCCTATCTTTGAGCACCGTCTTTTGACCGCAGTTCTGGCAACAATTACCAGTTAAATGTGATGTATGCAACTGCATAAAGACCCATTGTAAAGTAAGCTTCAACACACCTGCATAGTTGGCACCTTCCTGTACACTCTGCTCTTTGGCACAGTCGAACGCAATAACCCTTTTTGCAATCATTTACATCTTTTGTGCAAATAATTTTTCATGGATAGAACCAAGTACCCGTGACACACTTCTAGTCTTTGTCAGTTTTACAAACCCTGTAGCACATGCTGCAGCTACAGTATTTGTAGGATAGTATTCATACAAGTGTGCCCTTTCTTTGGGTTCTGAAGTATGTATCACTTCTTACACAGATGGTGATTCATTTTTTTGTCAGGTGAGTTTAATATGGGCAACACCCTCAAAGTCACAAAGTATGTGTAGATAATCTTGCTGGCAGTGGCTTGGGCATTGAATATCTTGTGTGCTGGAGAATCGCGACATTACATCTTTTCAGTTGTTTGAACTCTGGGTCATGGTGATGTATTCACATTTCATCTTCTGTTGTTGAATGCACAGTGTCACTTTTTCAGTCTCTTGTCAATATTGGAGGCTTGTCAGACATTGGGTGGGTCATTTTAGAGGGATATCCTGTGTCTTGACTTTGGCATGTGAAGGAGCTGGTCCTGGCACATATTTACTAGATGAGACTAAATCTTTAGAGACACATTTTTCTTTATAGAGTGTTACTTGATTTTGCTGTTTCTAAAATGAGATATATGTGCTACAAACCACAAATGCTGGAAACTTGTAATTTACATGTTTTTGACAAAGAAGCAAATGTTTATCCACCTATAAAAATCATCACAATAGAAGACCCCTTACTGGTTCGGGCTAAAGACATTTTAATCACTCCTCTTATGTTTATTAGAAAATAGATGAGCAAATGTAAACCCAAACTTAAAAAAGCCAACGGTGTAAAAATATTTTGTCTAGCTTGGCAAATGGAGCTCACATTTCTGTACTTAACATTTTGTCCAGTTATCTTGCATTTTAAAGGGCAGAACCTCTTATGAGCTCTTGCTCATACTCTTTATCTCAATGAATTGCTAGTCTGTGGATAGCTTATCTTCTTGTGTTCTTTGACATAGCTTATAAAGTAATGAGAGTTCCTTGTTCACTGCAGACTGTAGCATCATTTTACAAGTTGTGTGTGGTGAGTAGGAGTCAACAAACATAATAAAATGGTGCGAGACCTACTAACTCTTCCACAAAATGTAGGCCAGAACCTTCTCCAGCATGTCCAAAAGAGGCCCACCACAATCCATCGTACTCCAGCAGCTAACTACTGGTTCCAGCCTAGCAGGCCTCAAAAATGGGAAGCTGTCTTAGATAAATACAAAAATCCCAAAATATATCAAAACCCCCACAGTAGGAAGGATTATTGTAAACCCCTGGCCAGTGTGAAAAGGGCAATTAAAGAATCTTTATAAATGAAAGTTTTATTTGACAAAATAGCAGTTACAAGCAAAATGCTAAAAAGAGCAAAATAGGCAATCAAGTCAACAAAAACTCAATCCAGAAGACAAGAATCCTTAAAACACAAGCAAGAAAGTCACAAAAAATATCAATAAACTCATCTCCAAACACAAGTGCAATGATTTCCTGATCTGACCTTACTCAGCTCCGGCCATAAATAGCCAGATTTAGGGCTCAGAAGGAATGATGTCAGGGTGGCCCTGCCTCCTGGGGCTCCAACCACAAACCACAAGGAAAGGAATCTGTCATTAAAGGGAAAATACAGTTATGAACATAACAGGGAATACACAACAATATGAGAAATATTCATTCAAAAGAGACAGTCATAAAATGCACATACATAAATACGGACTCTCAGTCAATTTCTGTGCATGAAACTGTAGAGGCACAGTGAAAAACAGAAAAAAATTCCACAGTGTCAGAAATACAATTTGACCTTATTATTTGTCAATGCTGCAGTCTGTTTAAGTCTTAAATTGGAGATGATATGATGGGGCTTGCACACTGTATTTGTATGCAGCCATAATTTCCAGGTAAATGCAGTGTCTACAGTCCTGCTCTGAATCTCAATGATGTTTTGTTTTTACTTTTTTTCTGCTTTAAGCGAATGTGTATCACTAATCATTTTATTATGTTTATAATCACTCTGAGGTCCTCAGTTTTTCCTGCACTTCCTCTACATGCATAACTGAGTTTTTTTTTATTTTTTTATAAGGAATGACCGACCAGAGCTGGTGCCAAAGGCAGATAAGTTTGTAGTTTGGCAATAAGTTTATTTTCTTCTGTTGCACACAAAGATGTGTTTAAAATCTTGTGAAGGGCATAAACAGAAAAATTAGTTTGGTTATGATGAAGTGTCCTGAATAGTGGAGTGCAAAACAGTCAAATTTCAATTTATATGCAATTTTGAGAACTGGCACTGAAATGTGTTTTGTAATGGTTAAGTGTGAAACTCGCTAGAGAGTTTTTTTCTGATATTTTAAAGGTTCTTTTTGGGGATGGAAAACAAAGAATACTACTCCTTATCGCCTCGTTCATACTTCTGTGTTTGCCTGTGTTCTTAGCTGCAGCTGTGTAAAGCATGGAATCTGTACAACGCTGGGAAATTTTATAAATTTTATTTATGTCTCTCATTCACATTCCAAAGGAAGAGTGCGGCATGCGTACTGTAAAAGACCGTTTTTAAGATAATGTTAATTGTAAATGCACACACACTTTGAATGAATGTAGGTTTCACATAGATTATGGAAGATGCTGTTTTACCCAGAATAAGCTAAGTAGTTAATGGAATGACCTTAATGCTCTGCTACACTTCTGCATGGAATACCTGCAGTTTGTAGTTAAGAAGAGAGGTCTTAAGGGCATACACTGTACTTCTCTGATCGGATTTACATATGTCAAACATAGGTCCGAGTGTGTGATAATATATACAAAGTTTAAGAAATTTAAACCTTAACTGAACATAATAGACAAGAAGTTTTTGTTTATGTGTGTGTGTCTATTATCAACTTTATTTATTTTTTTGTGTGACCTGTAGGCTTTGAATTCAACTTTTAAAATGAAGACACTTGGACTGTGTATTTGGAAATCCTCAAAAAGCGCAGCTATATTTTCAGTCTGACAACTGCCACTAAGAGATTTTAAGACAGAAAAACTGCCTAATAAAGTTGTCTCATATTTCGGAAACAAAAGTGGAAGACCTGAAGGACTCAAGTTAAAAGAACTGTGATGAACAAGGTACCGTGCCATACACTTTCATTTACCTGCAAATTTGTTGCTGTTTAGTTGATAAAGATTGAACATAGAAGAGCACTAAGAGGCTGTGAAAAGGACCAATATTCCTTCAAGACAGACTGAAAGAAATGTTTGGTTTAGTCATCTTAAATAACCTTGTAAATACGAAAGGTGCTGTCACCAGAGTAGTGTAGATGCTTTTAATGTGCTTTAGTTGAAACAATGGAGCTGGGGAGTCCACACTCTGAAAGAACAATCCAAGCTTTAATAGTGCAAGGAAGGTCAACAGAAAGTAGCCCAGAATTCAATCAGCTTAAAGAAGCCATAGAGAGGAAGTCTGAACAGCTTTTTAGCATCATAAGTGTCAATGAAAGTCTTAAAGAACATGAAGAAAATTACAATAGAATAACAAAATTAATCAGAGTTTAGCTATCTAAAGTATGATGATAGTATGAAAGCCTCAATGTTAGACTAATGTCTTTTCTTCATTATGGTGAGGACAGAACAAAGTACAGTAAGAACTATGGAAGTAATCATATTAACTGCTGGAAAGCCTTTCTGGTAGCTGCATTTTGAACCATTTTAAAATATTTGGAAATCCTTGATTAGCACAGCTACATATACCTTTGTCCACATTACTTTCTCCACAGGCTTCTGCTAGTTGAGGATATGTGCAATTTACTGTTTTTTCTTTTCTTCCCCTCACAAAAGATTCATATTTAAATGCTAAGTGATAAGCAGACACATGCCAAGTTAATGTATGGAAACACTTCCTAATGGGGACTAAATCTTATGTAAATGGGATATATTTTGCTGAGAGCGAAACACATTTTGCTTTCTGAATTTCTTTCTGAAGCAATACAAAGTTTCACTGCAAATTCAGTTTTCCGCAGTTTGTTTCACTGCAAATTTTAACTTCGCTCATCATTGGCATTGAAATACACTGCTCTGTGAGGTCCTTGATCTCAGATGCATTTCCTGAAATGTGCAGTTTCATGTATATAGATTTCCAGACACTTTTGACTAGAAATGCAACAATTAAGTTTTTGAACATGCAGATGTAATGTTAAGCTGTCCAGCACGACCAGATATGCCTGTATTATTACTGGAAGTGTGACGGTGCGGGTCGGCCCCACGCTACTAGGTCTTTCTGGGGAGCCTCTTGAACCTGTTATAGCCGATAACGTAACCAAGGGATGAGCCAGCAGATGAGGACACAACACACAATGCAAGGGGTTGATGCAAAAGTGCTCCAGTGGTTTTATTAAAAACAAAACAGTGTTCAAAACAAAGTGCAGTGCTGAAAACTCTTTAATAAATAATCCCTTTAAAACAGTGACTGTCTGTGCATTTAAAATCCAGATTAAAATGAGATTAAAACCAACAGCTATCGTGTCCTTCATATTCTGTTGGACAAGCCCAGCACCTCTTCAACTCCATCTCCCCAGCTCACTTATTGCTCACTCAGCTGGTGGAGACGCAAGCAATCATGGTCCTCACCACCTGACCCCATCTTAGATGCCTCCAAGTGGCATTGGCCAGAACACTGGGGTTGGTTGTCATCTAGTCTTACTTCTCACACCTCTGGTGTACCCCTGGGGTAAGACGCCACCTCAGTTGTTTCCACTCCTCAACAATTAATCAGACATCCATTATCCAACCCACTATATCCTAACTACAGGGTCACGGGGGTCTGCTGGAGCTAATCCCAGCCAACACAAGGCGCAAGGCAGGAAACAAACCCCGCAGAACAATTAATCAGTGTAGGATAATCTGAGCCTAGAGTGCCGATCCTTCGCACCCTCACTGGCCAAAGGCAGTTGTGCCTCGCACCCACACTGCCTGGATCATCCTGCCTCTTTTCACAATGCTGGTCTGACGACTCTGTCTCCTCTTATACTAATGCTTCTCACGGGGCACAAGTGCAAACACTCTGCATCCTCTCTGAGGAATTAAGAAGATTATCACAATCAGGCAGGCGCCATCCTCTGAGCGAAGCGTGCTCGCACCTCATTAGAGCCTGCACTCTTGCAGGGCATGATTATTTAAAATCAGCACAGTGCCATGGACCACATCGCAAAGGGTGGCTCTGGCTTATAAAGAACTTGCATTATTTGTGTGGTAGGAGATCATAGAGGTTTATGGAAGAAAGCTGCCATGAAAGAATACCTTTGAGCAAGAGGGAGAGAATGAGTCAGGCTTTCTTTCCTATTATTTTCCTTGAAGTGAATCATTATAGGATCTGCAAAAGAATTTTGAGTGCTTTACTATGGACGTCAGCTTCCTTATTGCAAATATGGCAGCTTGTTAAAACAGAAATGTTTTTAGAGATCTTGAGATGAAAAACTTTAAGGATTACTCTGGGCTCTGGTACTGTACAGAACAAAACCACTTGGAGTAAAATGGTGGGAATGAAGTCTTGTATTCTCCATGACAACATGGGGGAACCAGTTAGTGGTCACAGTATCACAGTGGCCTTTGCAAAAGACAATCTCGGCACCATGGGCAAATGGCGACTGTAACCATGCAGACTATAAAACTTCACATTTGTTTCCAGAAACGTCTGGCATAGTCGTGGTGCTTCTGTATTCTGTGTTAGCTGATAATGGACCTAACATTCCAGCTGTTGTATACTGCAATGCAGAGAGCTAGCTGCCATACTTAATGAAGATTAACTGGAAAATTCTTTTTGTTCCATTAGGCATCAATAAAAATTAACTGGCAGGAAGCCATTATTTAAACTGAAGCTTTCATCTGAGAACTCAAATGTGATATTGAATGTAGATAAATAAAAGTATTTAGTGAGGACTTTTCTTTCGCGTTTAAAAAATTAGAACACTGATATTATTAATTATCACTAACAATATTGTGATGCCACAGACCAGCAACCATGGTCACCTTCTTATAGCCGGGGCATCAATAGTCATGACCAGGACAAGTGAGTCAGTCACTCTGACTTGCTTTCAAATGCAATAGCAGAGTTTACTAAAGAAGTGAGAATAAAATTGCAAGAAGGTGCAAAACTATTTTTAAATAAGTCAAATAATTGTGTTCCAATAAATGAATCCAAATAAATATATTAAAATCCTCCGTACATAAAGTTGTAACCACTTCAGCATTCTTTCTTTCATTCTCTCAATTCTTGTCAAAACCGCAGCCCACCGCATCCTGATCCACCAGGCAGACCATGAACTGCTACCTGAGTCGGTCAGGGCAGTTCCAAAACTGCCACCTTAATCTCACCCTCGCTTGGATGCTACCGCATCTTGACCGTCCCACCTACACCTTGTTCCAGCTGTGCCTTTCTCCATTCTCATCATCTCCACAATAGCAAACTTGAATATTACCATGGACCCTCTCCAGAACCTCCTTATATCCCTCAGTCTTGCTTTTCTTTGAATAATCAGCCTGGCTGAAGCTGTCTTTTCCCTCCAAAATCTTTTAACTCTCCTTCTAGCAATTGCTATCTCAACAAAACCTAATTTCTTCCAAAACTAACCCACTCTCCTTTATACTTCAATCATCTTGTGGCTGCTGCCCATCGATTGCAGCGTTGCTGGTGACCTGGCAATCCTCTTGTTAAGCAAGCGCACCCTTTCACATTCAGGCTGTGCACTAGCACAAGCAGAATGGATTGTGTTAAATCATTAAATTAAACAATTAAAACACCTGCAACCTTCGTCTCACGACAAATGCACAACTTCTTATCTCTTATTGTACCGTCTCCAAATCGTATTGCAGTATGGCCTATTTGTGTGTTAATGGAATACACCACTTAAACTTTAGCAGTCCACACACATCTCATTTTTTAAATATGCACCATCTAAATGAGAAAATGTGGAGTGATGGCCATCAATAACTGTGATCATTAGAATTAATTGAACTTCTCATGGTTATAATTAAGCATACAGGGCAGCATTTACTGGCTGCATTTCATACCTCTTCAGTTGACTTGTCTCTATGTTCCACTGATTTCATGACATTTATAAAGTCTTCCAAACAAAGATGGTGTGCCACTGTTTCTGTGGACTTATGGGAAAATTTGTGAGTTTACTGTCTGCTACAGATTTCATTACAAACTTTGCTGTTTCTAGCGTTTAAATCTATAATTGTGTTTTTTGTTTTTTTTCAGGTGATGATGATGTCAAACGGTATCGCAATAACCTGATGCCAATCAAGACAGACCAGGCGCCAGGATTTCACTGTTTGATTTACTTCTTGTGACATAACTAGCAAAATGTGCAATTCACATACCTTTTATTAGCAAAAAGGAACAGATGTCGAGCCAGCACCACCATTAAGGTGAATTAGGCATTTGCCTATGGCACAGATTATAAAGGGGGGAAAAACCTAAAGCTACTAAAGAGTTAGTTGGCACACTAATAAACTTGGCCTAGGGTGCAGAATAACCAAGCATTGGCACTGGACTGACATTATGAACTAGGTAAGTGACTGTTAATGTTAGAGGAGTCTACACCCATATAGGAAAATGTGGGTATGATCACAAGAAATGTCATGCCCATACCGCCACTGACACAGAAATTTTGATGGTACAGTTAACAGATGTGATTCCAAGCCCGTTTGCACATTTGATAGACTAGTCGGAAAAACAGGTTTTAGTTCTCCAAATTTACTTCCTTTCAGGTAAACATAATGAGAGAAAACCCAGTGGGAAGAGGTCCATACCAGCACAACTGCTCTGTTTTCTAAAGCAGTGCCCTATTACTTGTGCCTGCAGTTTGCCATTTATTTTTGTCCGCCTTAGCCCCTATATATTAAAATTCTGCAATATGACACAGTCATTGTAATATTTCAATGTAGGGCAGAATAATATGAAAACATCTGACATATGTTTGGATATGTGACCATGTTCTAAATGTCAGATCTCTTCAGGTTTTGCTAGGTTCCTACCAGCACTGCCCAGCTGAATGGCCCATCAAAGTAGCCAATGGGTGACTGGGTTGGGACATCGCCAAGGGGACTGTACCATTAAGTGCAAAATGGAACACTAGGGAATGGCCCTGGCGCTGTGCTTTGCAGGTTGACTTTGCCCTCAGCCTCACTTGTTCATAGTTAATTTTTCACAAACAAGAACAGTTAAAACAAACACAAATGTTTTTTTCTGAGCAAATTGCTGTTTTAATCAATAGTAACTGAATGTCACCAAAAAAGGCAGTGTTTGCTCTCAGGATTTGGTCTGATAGCCTTTGCCCTCCCCTAAATGCTGTTTATAGTTAACATTTTTTTTCCAGGTAAGCTGCTTCCAAAAATATGCTTTGGATTTGTTTTCTCCCAAAGATGTGTGCATTAGATTAAATAGCATCTCAGGTGTGGGTAGGGACAGCACAAGATCTCCAATGGACTGGCATCCCTCCATGCCATGCCGTGCATTTAATGCCACTGGCATAAGCAATAGCTCCTCTCAACTGTTTATTGTTTTTTCTTTATAACTTTGAACTTCGTTCTGAAGCATTTTTGATTTGTAACAACACAGCCCATATCTGCCATTGAGGGGGTGCGGAGATTTGATTTGGTGATGCATGATATCAAGAAGTGAAACAATTAAAAAAATTTAAACTGTGGATAACATTCTTCACTCGGGTGAGCTGAAAGTATCATGACATGTCAATTAAATCAGGAATAACAGGCTATTGAGCTTTGTGCTTGGATCTTAAGGTCAGATTACTAAAAATGCAGACGGCAAAGACATAGCTCTGCTGCTGACTCTAACCGGTAAAAGTGCATCAGACATTTAGAAAGAAATTAGCCTGTGAAGAATGAGACAAACTGCGTGTTGTACTGAAAGGAAACGCTGAGCATAACAGAAACTGAAAGCCTGGTGCCGATTTCAGAGATTCTTTTGACAATTCACTACCAATCATTTTCTCATATGCAAGATGTGCAACTGTTTACATCCATCTGGCTTTATGGCTATATAATAAATGGTGTTCATTGTGCAAAGTAACAAGTTAGGGAGGCCCCCTACATTTCATCGACCATCTGAGAACTTCAAAAACTGTGAAGATGACTTGGCAACATAAGGTGGATTAAGATAAGGGACCGAACAATGATGAAGTAAGTTGGGTGGCTGAAGCAACAACAACAACAAAAAAAAAAGGTGAAGTAAGCTTTGTGGTGGTAGCAGTGCACCAAATAAATGCTCTGCAATTGGACATACAGTGGAAATTCAAATGAATTCAGACCCCTTCTGCACTTTTTATTGTGTTGGAAATGTAATTTTAAATGGATAAATTTGCCATCTTTTTTCCCCCATCAACCTACACTCAAAGCCGCTAATAACAAAATGAAAACATTTTTTCAGAAAGGTTTGTAAATTTATTAAAAGTTAAAAACTGAAATCTCTCATTGACATTACTTAAGTATTCAGGGCCTTTGCTGTGCCACTGCAAATTATGATCAGATGCATCCTGTTTGCTTTAATTCTCATTGTGATTGGTCTAGGATTTGATTGGAGTCCACCTGTTGCAAACTGAATTGATCGGACATCATTTAGAAAGGCACATACCTGTGTAAATAATGTCCCACTCTTTATAGTGCATGTCACGAGTGCAAGAAACTCTCTGTAGACCACCGCAATCAAATTATAGTGAAGCATAGTTCAGGGCTAGGGTATAAAATTTCTAAAGCTTTGAGTGCTTCCAGAAGAAATTCAAAGAAGTTATGAACCACTGAGTCTCTTCCTAGAGTTGGTCATCTAGCCAAACTGAGTAACTGGGCAAAAAGGGCCTTGTTCAGTTAGGTGACCAAGATTTAATGGTCACTCAAACAGAGCTTCATAAGTTGTTTGGTCAGATAGGAGACCCTGTCAGAAGAACAATCTCAGGAGCACTCCATCAATCAGTACTTTATGGTAGTGTGGGTAGGCCACACTTGCCAAATGGCATCTAAAGGACTCTGAGGTCATGAGGAAAAAGATTCTCTGGTCTGATGCGACAAAAATTGAACTATTTGAGTAAGAGACTGATCAGAATTGAGGAAAGGATGAATGTACCCAAATACAGAGAGGTGATTGAAGAAAACTTCAGACTGGAGTGGCGTTCTCCTTTCAGCACAAAGTGGAGCTACAAAGCATATAGCCAAGGCAACACTGGAGTCTTCAGCACAAGTCCCTGGCTGTCCTTGAGTGGCCCAGACTTAAACCCCATAGAACAGGGGTCCCCAACTCCAGTCCTGGAGGATCACAGTGGTTGCAGGTTTTCATTCTAACCCTTTTCTTAATTAGTGGCCTGTTTTTGTTGCTAATTAACTTCTTTTAAATTAATTTTAATTGACTTGATTTTTTTTTTTAAGATTTGTTCCCCTGAATTTCTTCATCGTTCCTCTGAATTGCTTCATTTCTTTCCTTATACAGAAGTGAAATGTAAAGTGAGTGAGCCCACAGAAGACCAACTAAATCAGGGCCTCAAACTCCAATCAATTTCACTCCAAACAGTTGCTTAATTAGGTGCCAAGTCTTCTGGTTAGTTAAACCCATTCTTTAATTCCATGGTGTGTTGCTGCTCTCATTGTGCAAGAGCAGATATTTCCGAAACTGCTGATTTTCTCTTTTCTATGAGCACTGTTAAAATGTTTTGAGGGCCTGAGCAGATCAACATTCCTGAGACCTTCATCTTTCTTTATTTTCACATATTGAATAATGGACACGGTTTGCTGGTCATGTTTTTGCTCATTTTGTATCTCATTATTGTTTAGGACCTAATATAAGGAAAAAGAAAACAATTAAGGGATTTGAGTCTTCAAGAGCATTTCAATTAAAATTAATTAATTCATTAATGCATTGTTGCCAAAGCAGCTTCTTCAAAGAACTGAATTAAGGATCAGAATACTTATGTGAATGGGAGATTTCAGACTTTGTATTTTAATAAATGTGCATACCTTTCACTTTGTCATTATTGCCTACTGAGTGTAGACTGATGGACAAAAATAGCTAGTGTATCCATTTAAAATTAAATTTCCAGCTAAATAAAGTGTGCAGAAAGTGAATGGGTCTTGATACTTTCTAAATCCATTGTAGTGCTACAAGGGGAACTGCAGTAACTATTTTTCTATGAAAGTGTTTCATTAATGAAAATGGCAGAAGTACTGTAATTGTTCAATAAACATTTTGCAAAGTTCTCCCTGTGCTTTAAAAAGAGATCAGATGTACAAAAAAATCATAGTGCGATATAAACTTGTGAGCGCTCACCCAAGAGAAGTAAAGCACCTGTAATGTTAATGCTGAACTGCTGTCACAACTTGAGAATCATGTAAATAAAACATTGAAAAAGCTGAAAGGGTGAGAAAACCTACACTTACTTATACATTAATTCCTTTAAATTTCAAGAATGTGAACGTGTGGTTATACGTTCAGAAGATCTAAGAGTTTTGAATAGTTAGACCAAAGGAGAGTATTACAAGTTGAAGATGAAACCTTACATTGTTGCTAAAATGAAAGTGCACATCCCATGTTAAACAGTCCGATGTAAAAATTATATGATTATGTAACTGAACAAATAAAGCCCTCCTACAAAAGAATAAAATATTGTTTATCGCTGCTTAGACATCACACACTGTGACAGTGGTAGGTTAAAATAAAGCTGTATTAGGATTTATAATGCAAAAGTGTGGGGCTGAAAAAAAGATTATCACCCATTAACTATCATTTTGCTGATAGCCCTTCCAGACAAATTACGATGGCTGATATTAATGACTCCTTATCCTGTTTCTATCTGCAATGTTCACAGTCAGACATTCTTACCATTTCAGGAAAAATAACACTCTCAATGGCACTCTTACGGTAGAGCTATTGGCTTTTGTTGCAGTCTTATTTTTAGTATGCATAAAAATGAATAGACTAAATGGCTTGTTGTGTCATTTGAACTTTTACATATACGTACTACATATTTTTGGAATTCTTCTTCACAGTCGCTGTTTATTATACTGTTTTTTCTATTCTCTTTGTTAATTACAGGCTTTGGCTTAAGCAAGTCCAAACTGGGGAATTGGTTTTTAAAGTTCAAATTGCAATCAATGTCCCAAAATATATTAAAAATGTGCTACAAGGGAGAGAAACACCACAAACCTCTGGCATGTAGAGATAATACAAACATGAATCTTTATACACAAAGAATTAATTAAAATAAATGTAAGTGCAATAAAGGATCTGCCTAAAAGGCAATCAGAGGTGAACAAGTCCCAGTACACAAGTAGCAGAATCCAGAAACACAACCAAAACAGAATGAAAACAACAATAAAATGGAAAGTAAACATTAATCCTGACTGTAACATAACACCTACATAAGTACTGAAAACGTTTTAAAAGGTATGGAAAACAAGCGGCTCCCCCTATATAAGAAGGCCTGAAGTCACGGGTAGCACTAGTTAATTAGTCTTAATTAGTTTTGAATGACAAGGCCTTTGAACACTTTCACTTTTTGATTAATTGGCTTCATTCTAGCGTAACATAGGCATGCAAAATTAAAGTAAAATAAAATTGGGTTTATTTGTATTCCATCACAAAATTGAAAAGAACTTTAGTTAACATTTAACAAATTAAACAATTTATTCATGTGTACAATATTATACTAAATCAATATAACATGAAGCTATTTTGACAAACTAATATTTTTAAACATATATATAAAGAAAAAAATACATATTCATTTAGTTACATTTAACTTTATTAGTTTTTGTCACTTGTTTTTTTATTTTTTTTATCCAAATCTTTGTTTGGTGGGCTGTTGTTTTTACGCTTCTTCTGGTGCATCACTATGAATATTCCAGCAGTAGCCCACCTGCCTCCTTTCCATGTCCGTGATATCCTATAATAATAAAATAATAATCCTTATGGATTTCTTCACCACTGCCCTTCACTCTCTGTTTCAAGACTTTCAGTGAAAAATATTAAATGCAAATCCGGGAAGTGAACTTTGAGACTCTTGTTGCAACCTAGTTCCTTAAACTTAACTAATATATTTTTCTTTTTTTTAATGTTAGCATTTTTTGTTACCTTATAAACAATACATTTGAATGAAATTTGAGCCTTTCATTCCAGGTCCTTCATTGCTTCATCAAATTTTGCATCAGAAATATGTTTTATAATATCAGGATCAGCAAAAATACCCTCTTCCAATTTAGCCACAAACAAAGCTTCAAACTTTCAGCACAAACATGTCAGACAGGCTCCATCTTTGGATAGTGCTTTGACAAACTACTTCATTAAAGCAAGCTTAGTATGAAGTGGCAGTAGCAGTGCTTTATCTGGGTCCACCAGGCTTGATCTGATGGTGTTTTTGGCACCAAGCTGTAGCTTTTTTTCTAGCTGGCCAGAACTCAATGTCAATTCTTGGGAATTGTGTTTGCCCTGACTGCTGAGCTAGTAAGATACACAGGATTTTATGTTCCCACATTTGAACCAACTGTGTTAATTGTAGTTAATTTTCTCAAGAAGGTTTTTGAAAACTCTATACATAGATTTTAATATTAGAAACTATTAAATTCAACCAAATTATCATTCAAATATTAATATTGTGATAGACATAATGGATGAACTGGCATCCCAACTGCAATGAAGAGTAGTACTTTAAAATGCCAGTAGACCATTATAGAAAGATGGCAGAGAAGGAGATGTATCCCAGCCAGAACTAGTCTTATTCCCTTTCCAGTCAGGAAGAAAATATAATGAATGGACTGGAAGAGGCTGCCTGCCAAGAACTGTTGTTCCCCCAGTACAATAGGTGGTAGCACTCCTCTGGTCTGGCACTAGCTTGGACAACCACAGAGCTGTTTGGGTGCACTGCCTAGAGAAAACTCATATTTTATGGCAGTTTCACATGGCCTTGCAGGTCTGGCGCCAGAAGTACTCTCAGGTCCAGCATAAAGGAAGCCACTTTACCTCACCCAGGCCATTTGGAGTCGGGAGAGGTGAAGGACAACGCTCACTTGGGAGGTTTGGAGAAGATGAGAAGAGAGAGAAACTGTGAAGGCATTGTGCTTGATAAAAATAAGCATTTTGAAATTTTTTTGGACTTTTGTCTAAATGGTGGTGTTTGGATATTGGGATTCTCTCATGTCCCCACCAATTATAGTGTGAAAATAATTTTTGAAAGCCTATAATTGACAGCTAAAAATTGTGCTTTGTGAAACAACCTTAACATGATGGAGAAAATTGGCTTTCATTTTTGAATTCAGCATCTATAAATATATAGAAATTACATGAAAAAATCTAAATAATTTTTTCAAAGTATACCTGTGACTTGATGGAGAAACATAATGGTTGCAGCAAAATGATGTGGGGATGCGGGGACAGGAAACTGGTCAGAATTGAGGAGAAAAAGGAATGTAGCCATATAGAGACAGGCCTTTGAAGAGAACCTACTCCAGGGTACACATAACTTCGGACCGTGGCAGAGGTTCACCTTTCAGCATGACAATGATCTGAAGCATACAGCCAACACAATGTGAGAGTGACTTTGGAACAAGACCCTGAATGTCCTTGAGTGGGCTGGCAAAAACCCATATGTGTGGAGACATATGAAGACAGCACTTTGCAGATGCTTCCCATTTAATCTAACGGAGCTTGAGAGGATCTCCCAGGAAGAAACGGATAAACTCCCCAAATCCAGAAGTACGAAGCTTGTGGAAACTTCCCTAACACCACTCAAAGCTGTAATTGCTACCAGAGAGGGTTCTACAAAGAACTGAATTAAGGGTCTGAATATTGATATGAAGGAGAGATATCAGTTTTTGTTTTTAATACATTTGCAAACCATTCTGAAAACGTGTTTTACTTTCATATTATGGGGTATCGAGTATAGGATGATGGGAAAAATGGCCAATTTATCCATTTAAAGTTAATCTACAACAAAGTAAGTCTATAGAAAGTGAAGGGGTCCGAATAATTTGTGAATCCAATGTATACTGCAGGTAACATCATGTATATAATATTAAGGTAGCATTATGGTCAGACAGTGATGTGCGGTGAGGTTCATGGCTAGTGAGGCACTGACTCCTTCAGAGTCAGAGTTACAAATATATAAACCCAAAACAGTAGCTTATTCAATATTCAATTGGCAGCCAGTATGCACATTGACTACTGGTTATGTTTCATATCTCATCAGCATTCTCTACACACAGATCGGAAAGGTACATATTTGGTTAAGAAAGAATGTTACATGTATAGCAGCAAGAGAGAGTGTAGAGAGCGCATTTGCTCTGCACCCTCCATGTGTTCTAAATTCGCCGTTGCAATTTCACAATTCATAATCATTCGATACAAATTAAAGTATTGAGTAGTGTACAAAAAATGGATTTCAATTTTGACCTTACTTGAAATATTTAGTTGGTTTTTAAAAGCTTTTAATTCTGATGCTTTAGTCAATTTTAATACAGACTGTTCAACAAAAGGATAACAAGAAAAATTAAAGAATATGTTATTTAAGGTCAAAATTTAGTTTTTAAATATTGGATTGATTTTTTCTATGTCTGATCCCATTTTTTCATAAAATTGAAAACTATTTATGGTCTTAACCTTTATTTGTAAATGAAGGCCATGCACCTATCTTTCTCCACAAAAATCTCCATCACTTTCTTGTAAAAGTCCTCCTTATTTTCCTTAAGTTTTAAAAATCTTAATCTTTCAGTTGGAACAAAAAAAAAATAAATGGACTGCTGCAGTGCACTTAACTTTCTTCAATATCGCTAACTTATTGGCGCCCAGAGACTCTGCGTAGAACAGCAGCAATGAGCACCTGTTGGGCTCACATCTGCCCCCAGTGCAACACAGTACTGTCTGCCTTGCCTTGTGCCTTTTCACTGAGGTTTTATGTCCGATTAGCAAGACTAAATATGTCACACACATTCATTAAAGATATTAGCCAGACTGTGGAAATTCAGGGTGTATAATAAACGTGTGTGCAAACATTATATTGGCGAAATACAGAGAGACAGCAACAGGCACACACCAATTGCATGCATCAACCCAGTGTGTGAGGGATAGCGCATGTCCAAGGTGAGGTGAGGCTTGTCTCGTCGCTGCCACATCTTGCGTTTCTCTCCTATATTTGATCAGGAAATGTGCCAATTCAGTGATTTTGTCTATAAAAATTATCAAAATTATTGGAATCACACAGAAAACAAATTTATAGCACAGAGCAGTGGACACATTTATTTTATGTTGTCATTATTAGTTTTTTTACTTTCATAATGACAGGAGAGGCTCTGCCTCACTTGCCTCCCCTGACCGCATGTCCCTGCGGTCAGAGAATCGGGTGGTCACAGGACTTGTTCTTCGCGGGGGCAGATATCTTGTGAATTATCTACATTTGCCTGTGCCAATACCCAGCAAGAGGAATGAAACACTGCAGTGGTCCAAATTTTTTTTTTTTTGTTTTTTCCTTTTCGTGGCCTCATCTCAATATAAAGAGTGTGCTCTTAAGAATGCATTATGTCTTAAATGGCACCTCCTGAGCTTTCTTTTGATATTTTACTAGTCTGTTCATTAATAGAGTTTTTTTACTTTATTTGATATTGTTTTCATTTCACTTAAATTATATTTAAAAATAGCATAAGAATCTTTTGTGTAAATAGAGACAGAAAAAGAGCACAGCGGTCAACAGGTGGAGTAAAGAAAAAAGCTTTATTTGCTAAATGGCTTTAAAGAAGGAACAAAAGAGGAACAGTGCACTATCCAGAAAAAAATAATCACCATTCAATTACTTATAATCTTAAATAATCCCACCCCATTGTTATGGCCATGGACCACCTGGCTAACCCTAATCCTCCCCACTCTCTTCTTTTTGATAAATCTTGAACCCAGGTCTTGGCCAGGTGCAGTATGCAGACTTTCCTTGAGCCCCAGGAGGATTCTTCTCCAGATCATCCACTTCATCTGCCACATCTCCAAAGACAAGCAGGTCAAGCTAAGTAGTGTTTCCAAATGGGCCCCCATATGAGTGCCAGAATATGTGTGTATGAGAGGAGACCCTCCATTGAAATGGCACCTTGTCCATGGCTGGGTTGAGTGGCCTTGAGGTCGATGATGATAATGAGTTTGGCAGTTGTGGATTACTATATCATACAAAGTTGTGCTATTATTTAGTTGACTTTACTGTGCTACCTTGAACTCTTGCTGTATTATGTTCATTCAGGTATTCAAATGAAAGGCACTATATAACATCATCACTATGAGAGGCAGAATATTAAAAGACATGAATTATTCTGTTAAAACAAACTCCTCACTACTCATCCATGAGGTGGACTGTCTGGGATTTCAAGGGCATCACTCTGTGGGCTGTGCAAGGCTGAATAATGCCTTGTGCCCGCTGTTAGAACAGTGGAAAAAAAAAATAATGAACTGAGACTCCAAATGATGATGATGCAATATAAATAGGTTAATGTGAAAGGTGCTATATAAAAGGTGTTAGAAGCACTACATAGTATATGCGAAAGGCTTTACAGAATGCATAAAAATGAAAGGTGATGTAATAGATAGATGTGCAAGCTACTATATTGGAGAGACATTGGAAAGGCACTATATAATATATAAGATCATAAACATGAAGGGAGATATACAATAGATATGAAGGTCAAATATAAATAGAGTATGAAAGGCACCAGTGAATAGTTAACGAAGGTGCTTTTTAAGCGATGGATAGACAGTGAGTGAAAGTCACTATGTAATGGACAGGCAGAAAGCAATGGCACTATTTAAAGGCGCTATGTAATAAATAGATGTGAGAGATACTAGACAAATTAACAGACATGAAAGGTGCCATGTCATATATGTATAATGCAAACGGATTTTCTGAGAATAGGTTCAAGACCTGGGGTACCACAAAAGGTACAAAACAAAGAATTCACCTCTAAAAGTTAATAAATAGACAAAAGAGACTAGGAAAGGCCAAAGTAGAGCCCTACTTATCTCTCACATACTTGAGGGTCAAATAAGAACATCAACTGCAGTCAGGGCGGGGTTATATACATTTCTGGGCCCAGAAGGGGTGTGGCTTGGGCAATCTGCTGTCATTTGGAGCTGCAGATGAGCAACAGCTAGGAAGGTATGAAAGGCGATACTGTATATAATGGATGGGTGGATAGATCAGATGTAAACAGTACTATATATTAGATAGATAGGAATGAAGGAATATAGTAGATATGGAAGATGTTATATCGTTTAGAATGTGGTCTCAAATCTCAAACCAGACTCTTTATGTGTAGCTCTAAGCTGGTTGAATGAGCTGCTCACCTCCCTCTTAGTGTGTGTAAGAAGCCTTGAGGACCCTCATGTTCTGTGAATTTCCATCTGATTGATGATGGGCTTGATAGATTCTTGTAACTAAGGACAAATGAACAAGTCTTGTGTTGTTCTGTTTGGTTTTGAATTCCTCATCTGTGATGCTCCATTTTGTGTCCTTGTCCTGTCACATTTGTTGTTCCTAAATAGTCCAACAGCATGATTATGTTAAGGCTAAACTGGGATTTCAAACTCTAACCAATCTCTTAATGAGAAGCTGATTCTTGCTGTTAATTAAACCCATTATTTAATTCCATGGATTGTTGCTGCTCTCATTCTGTCACAGCAGACATTTCCAAAACTGTTCATTTTTCTGATTTTTCTAAGAACACCGTCAAAATATTTTGGTGACCTGAGAGATCAACCTTACAGAGACCTTCACCTTTATTTTTAGATATTGTGTGATGGGCACAGGTAATCTGGTCACGTGGCAGCTCGTTTTGTATCTCCTTATTGTTTGTAAGCTAATTAATTTATTCTCATTGTACTCCCACTCCATGGCCTGAGTGAGAGGATGGTCATGTGACTCAGTGTGATGCATTGCAAGGCGCTCTATCAACGGGTTTCTTTATATCATGTGCTCCCACCGCTACTGTGTCAAATATCATTTGAAGAAAGGTCAGCCAGAACAAAGGCTTTTAAAAGTTGAGCGACACTGACACTGAGTGGGTTAAATGGGAACTGCACCTAATTAAATGTTAATGAACAAATCATTTTATTAAAAGAAGAATGCTTTATTTCAATTAAAAAATGATGAAATCCAATAGTACAAATATATTTTTTAGATATAAATTACAAAAAAATCACTGACATCTATACATATCAAAACAAACACAATTGTGTGTGTGTGTTGTGTACAATTGTGGTTCTAAGATAATAAAAAAATGGAAGAGAATAAAAATGAAGACATATGTTGCATGAGAGTATTGCTTTAGATTTACCAGAATTCTTTATATTCTAATCACACTGCCATTGTTTTAGCTGCTGTCTGTTAAAACATGTGTAGTATTTATATTTATTTTTAATTTTGTGCAAATGTAAAACAAATGCAGAATAAGTTTGGGTGCATTTTACAGAAAGATCACTTAACATCAACATTATATCTGTACTGTATTTCTTTAAGAAGCCTCTAAGAGAATTTTTTTACTTTATTAGTTAGAACACAATTTTGCTGTAGGAAACAAACACATTTCCAGTTTGTATTTTGCAGTAAATTGTTCCAATAAGAGTATCCAATATTATAGTCCGGAAGTGAGACTTTTCGCAGTGGTAGTCAAAGCAAGTAAGTAGATCATGGGTTGACGTCCCAGGTCCTCCCTGCATGGAGAGCGCTTTGAGTAGAGAGAAAAGTGCTATATAAATGTAAAGAATTATAAATTATTATCATCAGTAGCAGGAAATCAAATCTGAAGAGATGCCGAATGAAGTGGCTGCTTGGGGTGCCTTGTGGCCTCCATTTTTAAAGATCATACATTCTGTTGTGTGAAAAAGTAAGTGCACCCCTTGTAATGTTTGTTTTTCATATCAAGGTTTGCTCTTAATTTAAACAGTATGTATAGATAGAGGTGATCTAATGTAATGATCATCATTTATATTTTGCAGTCCATTGTATCAATTACTGTGGTGGGCTGGCGCCGTACCTGGGATTTGTTGCCTGCCTTGCGCCCTGTGTTGGCTGGGATTGGCTCCAGCAGACCCCCGTGACCCTGTAGTTAGGATATAGCGGGTTGGATAATGGATGAATGGATTCTTTCAATTAAGTAAACATCATGTGCAAATTTCACAAGTGGAGAGAGTGGGTACATCCCTACATTTGTCATTAACTTGAATACCTTAAATTACAATCTGAACCCATCTACTTGAACATCAGGCATTTCATTTAGTTCACTCTTTGTTATTGAAGTGTATATTGTCACCATGCTGAGATCAAAAGAGCTTTCAAAGGTCCTCACAAAGAAGGTTATAGATTCTTATGAGTCTGGAAAGCGATTTTTTTAAAAAATCTCCAAACATTTGGAACTCAACCATTCCACTGTCCTGATTTCAAACAACTACCAACTTGTACAGGCCAGGCTGCCCCAGCAAGTTCATCCCAAAAACAGAATGCAGTGCTCAAAGAAGTCTTTGAAAATTCCAGAATTTCAATACAGGACCTGCAGATACCTCTTGCCCCTGTTGATGTCAAAGGGCTTAAGTCTACCATTACAAAGTGGCTACACAAATTGTGCCAGGAGGAAACCGTTGCTGTTTCAGACTTCATGGCCATTCAGTTGTATGGAATGACCACTAAATTTCCCACTAATGAGAATGGCATATGGGTTCATTTTTCATTGAAGAAATTATTGCAAATTTTCATTTTTTTTAATTACTTTTATCTAAAGATACTGTTCAAATGAAGGTCAAACCTTTAAGTTTTCATACATTAAAAAATAAAAAATACACTTTCTTTTTCACATGACTCTATGTCAGATAGTTGTGGAGGCAAAGAACCAAGATTAACATCAGGTAAATCAATATAATAGCTTTATTGGAGAGTAGATAGACACCAGGGCAAGTCAGATTACAATTCTGATTAATTAATCCAAGCCTTTTTTATACACAAATTCAATCAAGCAAGAAAAAAAAATCTCTAAATCTTTCTGGAATTTTCCAGACATTACCTCACCTTCCATGGTTCAAAATAGAAAAGGGAACCATCTTGTTCATCTTCCCCCAGCAGGAATTTCAACATGTCAGCAGATTGTTACAACATAGAATTGACACAGATTTATTTCAGAATATCTACTGATGCAAGCCATTTTAAACAGTAAACAACCCCAAGAAGCCCAGCACATTTAACTGTAGCAACACTTGACATGACTTCAGTTCATCCAATGCTAAAGCTAACTAAACTGATGTGCTTCTTCCTCCAATGATGAGGAATGTGGTCTTGCCTTCAGAAATGTTTGAACTCAGTATGTCAAAAAAAAACCCTCTCACCTTGTAGATTGCCCAGTGTACCATAGCTAGAGTTCACTACAGATATATTAAATTCCTAGGTAAGATTTTAGGCTTGGTGTGGCCACTGCTTATTTTGTATTTATGTGCCTGGTGTCAGTATGTAGCAGCCGCAAGGCGCCAGGATTATCACTGTCATACAATGGTGATTTATTTATTTCATTTAGGGGACCCTCAGAACACACCTAGCCTTGATTCAGCACACACAAACAGAGATGTGTGACTCAGAAGTTAAATAGACAAATGTAAATAAATATATTAAATACCAAAAACATTAAACAAATGATGCAAACACTGGAAAGATTAACCCCAACTAAGATAATTACTTAACTAACACGGTCACAAAAGAAACCCAACAAAACACTAAGCACAATCTCACAACAAAGTCTAAACACAGTCAATTCCCAAATGCAGTTGACAGTAAAAAATGAAATGATATCCACGGCAAACAGCCTCTTGAATATTTTGAAATATTAAGTCCTACAGTGTAGTTGTAAGTAGAAGTTAAGAGTGAGCCACAGACAGAGACGTTTTCCAACCCAGATGAAACCACAACGAACAAGCAGGTGCAGGACAAGAGCATAATTCCAGCATTAACTGTAACCCTCGTGGTGAATGTAACTGTAATCCAACTGTGGGATGACAGCAGTGAAACAAAAAGGTACGAGACAGCTGTGGTCGCAACGCCTTCTTACAGTTCACAGCAACCCCTGTGGGAACAACCAAAGTTGCCCAGTGGAGTAATACTCCCATGGCTGCTGGGAATTGCCGTCCATTTTAATTAGCACTGCTAAACTGCCCACCTCCAGGCCGTTGTGCGCTCCATTGAAGTCTTGAAGTTGGTATTGTTGGAGAGGGGGTGTGCCCTGATGCAGACTTTCTCCCCAACTGAGAACCAAGCAGGCTTGTGTCTCAGGTTGTACCCAGTTGTCTAGACTAGGCTGCCATCATCCTTGCCTTCACCTGTTTTTTAATGTTTGTGGAAGATCTGGAGTTGTTTGTGCAACGGTGAGTCAAATTTGGGTGGATCGTGACCAAATACCCTTTTAAGAGGACCATTAAGTTGTCTGCTTAGAGGTAATAATGTAGGGGTCACACCAGTAACCTCATGAACTGCTGTGTTCAATGCAAACCAGAGATCAGTTAGGTGTTTTGTCTACTCCTGATAGTGGCCTCCTACGCAAGATGTGATCATGGTCTGAAGGGGCCAGTTCACCATCTCAGTGCGATTGGATTGGGGGTGGTCCGTAGTAGCCTTCTTGTGGACCACTCCATAACTATTTCCAGAATTCTTCAGCTGCTGAGCCAGTAAACCTGTGGAAACCTGTCATTGATGATGTTCTTCAGCGACCACGTATCCTTTTGCATAGATTTACACCAATTTTCAAACAAAGCCAGTATGCATCAAGGCAACCTCCAACTCCAATGAAGTCATTGTTCTTACCTAAGAGTCATTTAAAGAATTGTCTTTATGTCCACGGACCCTGTTCTGCTTAATATAGATAGTTCTGTTTCTTCAGCGTGTGTTCCTGTTTAGTACTGCTTGTATTCAACAACTTCTGAAACAACCAACACTTGATCCAGCAGATCTACGAGTATCTCTAAGATATCTTTAATTTCTAATTTAATTTAATAAGCTGCCCTAATGTGGGTTGTTCACAAGAAATGTAATGATTTATTTTATGAGGTAGATGTACATAATAAACAAGAAAAGTTGCATTAAATATTTAAAATATTGCAGCATAGGCTTAAATTTAAATGTGTAAAGTCTAAATACAGTATTCATAACAGTATTAAAAATATGTCATTTTCCGCCCTCGGATAGAGGTTCATACACTCCAATGCAAGGCTCCAACTAAAAGGAGAAAAGTCAAAAATAACTTCATACGAGGCGAGATGCAAAAATAACTGGATTGGTAAAATAAAATATATATATTTACTGATGAATTGCAGCATTCTAAACATTGTGACTTTCTATATCCTCCACCTCCCGATCTCTACACTGCTCCATACGTATCTTCCATTGATTCAAACAGTGCTGGAAGTCTTCTTGCTTGAGGCGCTTCAACAGGCTTGCCGTTTCTATCTTCACTTTATCCATTGAAGAAAAATGTGTTCCCTTCAGGTCACTTTTGATTTTCGGGAACAAGTAAAAATCACAGGCAGCTAAATCAGACGGTTAGGGAGGATGATCAAGGACAGGAATGTTTTTGTCAGTCAAGAGTGTTGTCTTGTCTTGTCTTGCTGTTTGATTTTTTTCACCCGACATTATCGTGGCAACTCGTGTAGCGATTGTTGTGCAAATACTGACTGGGCTATTCACAGGATATACCTATCCGGTCGGTGGTTTGAGAGTGTGTGTAGGAGGGGATATAGTTCTATGATTCACGTCCTGCTGACCTCCAGACAGTTTTCCAGGAAAGCCCCAAGCCCAGTCCAGTTATTTTTGTGTCTCATAATCACAGACATTAAAAATAGTCTTAAACAATACCCCACCTCCTTATGTTTGAAATTTGTTGTTTCTATCCTTCTGGAAGTAGCTCTTAAAGGGCTAGAGCCACTGCTAAAGAATCGCATATCAAAAATATCATATTTGTGATCTTCAACCCCAAAACAGCATAAAGCAACACTCCGCATGCCTACAGTTTATTACCTATCCCCATTTTTTTTTTCAAAGTTTTGTGAAAAGAAGTGACTTTGACTCCTTGTATCCCATTAGGGGGTGAATGCCTGTGGATGGTCGATGTGGCCTCCACAGCTTCAAATCCTTCTGTTCATTTTTGCTTCTGATACTAATAAGTTTACTTACAAAACTCTGCATTCAAGTGCACATGCAGGGGATCGTTGCATGTCAGTATGCCTCGATTTATGCACATCCTTTCATATTGTTGAATATATAATTTGATTTATTAGAGTGAAAATCTTGGCTGGAGGGAACTCATGAGGACTTACTGACAAAAGTGCATGCAGGAAAAATACTTAGAGCCAGTGAGCTGCTCTTTCCACCTCAGACAGTTACCATGGAGAAAAACATATACATTTAATTAATAATAATAGTAATAATAATTTTTATTTATATAGCATCTTTCCCATGCTCAAGGCATTTAACAATTCCATGGATGAAAAGGTTCACCTGCACATTTAAATGCTATTAGCCTTAGGTTTTGAACCTTATGATTAACTGGTTAATCCTGTGTACCGGGTCAAATTCTTCTTGCATAATAGATTTAGAAAAATATATATATATATTATTTGTAAACCTGTTCGGTATTATTTGTTACTAAAGAGTCCCCCAGACTGATGTTTACATGATTATGTTGACTTACTGAATTTGAAAGGCACTTTAGAAAAAAAACATCTGCTAAGCAACTAGGTCAGGTCAGGCCTGCTCAGTTAGGGGGCATGCACTGGTACAGCACGTTGCCCCATCCATCACATGATGAAACAGCTTGGGATCCTGGTTGGCAACCCCCCAGGCAGACACAGAGTCCAGTCCCACCCTCCAGAAATGACCATCTATCTGCCATAGTCAGTTGTTACGTAGGCGTCCCCTTGACCTGGTCTAGCCACTTGGGTCCTCAACAATGAGGATCCTGTGAGCTGGATCATCCTTGGGGTTTCAAACCACATGGCCATTGTAACTGGTGCTTTTTAACAATACAGGACACTAAGTCAAACCAGTGGCACCCAAGGATTCTCTGAAGAGACACAGTAACAAAGGAGACAAGTCTTCGTCTTAGGTCACTGGATAGCAACTAAGCAATTAGATGTGAATGTAAAGCCAATACACTCCACTGGTATCTGCTGAAACTGTCAGAAATTTGAATTCTACCATGAAACATATTTTGAGCCTTACTGCACACTCCTAAATCCAAATCAAGATGTATCCAGCATGCAACAGATAACACCAACATATGGATGAGTGCTGCTTTTCAGATTTGTTGCGAGGTATTGCACATAATGTGTAATGCACATTACATTTACCCTTTTATTTCTAGGATTTTGTTGTTTCTGTTTATGCAACAACCAAAGATAATGAGTGGAGGCACCACCTTGGTGACTCCATATAAATGGATGAAATAAAACACAAAAAAAAACATGCAATTGTTGTGGATTTGTCTTTTCAGACCAGAATTCAATCTCAAGCTGGGAACAAGATGATTAAGAGGTCAATGAGGCAGAAAAGGGTGGGTCCAGGTGGTCAGTGACTGTCAATCTTCCATTCTTCAGCAAGAGAAGAAGAGAAGGTATTAGCACATAGTAACGACCGCTGGTCCAGTGGGTAATTACCATCTCCAAAGCCCTTAAGCTGTCTGCCATGTACACGCACATGACATAATATATACACCTGTGTATATATATATATATATATATATGTGTGTGTGTGTATTTTTTTATATCATTTAAGTAAATAAAATATATCCCAAGCAGGTAGGTTGAAACATTTGTTGCAGTACAAATTTTTCCTTCGTGCATTTGTCACTGCATGCCTTTGTCACTTCATATTTGTCATTGTGCTTTTTTCCCCACACACTTTTGTAATGCCACAGATCTGAGGTTGTTCTTCCCTGATCTATCAAATAGAAGATTTCAGGTTGTGGTTGGGATCAACATATCATAATAAGCAGCAAACACTTGTGGCATGCTGGGGTCTATTCTGAGGTCAGCTTCATTTTTATTATGAATGCTGTCACGTGGCCAAATGATTTGATGCCATAGCATAAATTTCCATTGTTATAATGATGATGCCCTGTTATGTCTTTTTCTCAAATGTAAAGGTTTTAGTAAACTTGCTGCATTGCATAACTGTTATTAAGGGTTACCCCCACATGCTTTTTAACCTTCTAAAAGTAGCTTGTACGGGGCTACAGCTGATGCTAGAGAATCAAAAATCAATAACATTACCACATTCATGATCAGAAAGCTCAAAATAGCATAAAGCAACACCCCACATGTCTAGATTACCAATCCCCATTTTTCCAAACTGAATCAAAGTTTTTGATTGTTGGTCTTGATCGTGTTGTCAGTCAATTATAGAAAGATATATTAAGGATGTTGTCTTCTACTTTTCCGCCACAGGCTAAGAACATAAAAGGAAATTGTTGATTCAGATCTAAATTTTGAATGTCATGCAAAAAACTAATAGAGTCTTTGATCATCTTTGAGCCAATTTAAGTTTAACTTTGTTTTTATCTTTTGGGAATACAGTGAAAACCATTCAAGGATTTACTGCTACTTCAGAATTCTTTTTATTAAAACAAATAATTTTGCCCTTATTACTACTCTTGTTGTATCCGTTAGGGAATTGTCCTTTAAACAACAGCAGCAATCACTGCAGTGGTTACAAAGGATGTCATTTTTAACATCAGATTTGAATGAGCTTAAATGTGAGCAAGTTATGAGAGCTGTATTTCTTGATGGCTAGGAAAATCAGCAAATCTATAAAATTCACAATTTACACCAATCAACAGAGACAGAATTGTGCAGCCCATCATAAAACCCATGTTTTATATAAAAAGAAATATACCAAATGTGTAGATAGATTAAAAGACTTTGTTAAAACATCATATCATTAAATAGGAACTTCTTATACTGCCCATACAGCACATGATCTCCTTACCTCCATGATAATTGTGTTGGCATAGGACGTTTTGGGACACATCTCCCTAAACTGGTTAGCAGTAATATTTAGATTTCAAGATTTCATTAATTACATATAGAGTATTACATGACTCAGCTTAAGACTTTACTTCTGTTCTTCAGCTGTTATTGACCCCCAGATCACTTGGACAATCAGATCGGCTTTGTTGCCTCTTCTTACATTTGAGTAAACATTGCAGCAGTAGAGGTTCTGATCCACTTCTTGAACCCTCAGGTACCACTCCAAACACCAGGTAAAAGTTCAAGACTCTTTTATTTTCTTATATCACAGTGCACTAAGCACCTTCCACTCTACACTATTCATAAACACTATAATAATCACACAGTCCTCCTCTCCCAGACACTTAGCTACCCTTCCTCCCAGCTCAGCTCAGTGTCTGGGCTTTCCCAGCGTCCTTTTATACCCCCTGACCCGGAGGTGGTCCAGCCCCACAGTCCACAAGTCCTTATCACTTCCGGGTCAGGGTAAAAGTCACTCTCTTCAACCTGGCAGTACGTCATCTCCTGTTCACGTGACCAGGTTATAGGGCACATAAGAGTTCACGAGCCCCCCTACAGCAACTCCCTGTGGTTCCCAAGGTATCCAGCAGGGCTGTGTATAAAACCTACAAAGTCCATGAGGCCCTGCTGGAACTCGGGACACGTCCATGCCGACAGGAGAGCTCCTCCCGGCGGCCAGGGGATGAAGGCCAGAATATCTTGCCAGACATTCATCACAACATATAAAGTTGACGAAGCTGTTGCTGTTAAGGCTCCTAGATTCTGGAGTAGCCTTCCTTTTACTATTAGTTTATATGATTTTCAAATCATGTCTTAAAACAATTTGCATATACTAGCCTTTTTTTCAAGGCCAAACAGAATGACTCAACGAATACCTCTAACACAACATGAAACAATTTTCTTTCAATTTATTACGTTTTACTATTTGTTATTATGGTTAATTGCTTGCTGTAATGTAAAAAGTCAGTTTATTTATTAGAGAGAAAGAAAAGATATTCACTCACAGGCAGTTATACGTTGTGTTTTCACGAAGTAAGTGCAAACATGGTTAATTATGGTTAATTACTTGCTGTAATGTAAAATAGTTAGTTCTATTATGCATATGTAACAGTTCCCATTAAAATAACAATCGTTTTAAATTGTACATCTGGTTACCCAGTTGGCGAGTGAAGCAAGAAGAAGGCAGAGCCTCCTAGTATTTAAATATAATAATCACAACATCATGGAATGAGGTTTGGGGTTTTGGAAAGTTGTCATCTCTTGACCGTGCCCTATTATGCCTGATATTCTCAGTAGATCAGTATATGGCTTGATGTATATTTTTATGTCTGCTATGACCATTTAGGGTCTTGCAGAAATATATTTCTGATTTGCGAGTTAATTTCAGCAAATCATATACTGTATATACTGTAAATATAGTGGTATTTAAATTTGCTGGCCTGCACATTCTTCTTTGTGATTCAGTTTGTTCATTACATATTGAAACATCTGAGCCTGACTCTTCTCATGAGCCTCCTTATACAAAATATGTCGAATGGACTGTTTTAAATATTCACAGCCACTTTTTTCCCACTTCTTATTATATTTCAGTCCTTTGAAGTACAGTTATTGAGCACCATAACACATTTTCATGTTCATTCCTTTTCTCACAACAGACTGACGACCATAGCTACTTTGTAATTGTGTTCTGACACACATGAGGGATGTTTAGAAACTTGTGGTTTCATTGTAGATATCAGACGTCCAGGGTCATCTTACTGCTGTAGTCATCTATCAAATTGTCATGTTTGGAAACTAATTTGTGAAGTAAAAACTGAAAAAGATAAAAAGATGGTTGAGGAGAATAGTGATAGTATTAAGCTTATTCATGCTGTTTCATTGCATAAACACATCTAACATTTTGTCAGCACATTTATGTTGCTCTTTTGTTTTTCTAGATTATTAAGCAAGGCTAGTTGACACTCCATTTATTTGCAAAATATTATTGAAAATGAGCACTCTATTTAAAAAACTTAAAGAATAACCCAAAGGAAGTATCTCTGATTACATACCTGTGTGACAGTGCGGGTCCTGCTCTACGCTCCCACTTCCAGATTCGGGAGCCCTCGAACCCAACAAAGCCAGTAATGTAACCAGATGAACTGGCAGATGGGGACAAATCAAACTGAACAAGGGAATGGTGCAAACAGTGAATAAGTGCTTTTATTAAAAACAGACCAAACAAAACCAAAACAGAGTCCATAGTGCAGTGCTGTAAAAACAGTACATAAATAAATAATCCATAAAAACGACAAGTGGATGTTAAAATCCCAAATAAATAAATCCAATAAAACAACAGTCCTTTATAAACACCTGGTGCCTTCTTTCTTCTACCTAGTGGCTCTCCTGCTTCTCCCTTCGGGATTTGCAACAGGAGAGTCTCCCTGCCTGCAGCTACAGCTGACCTTCTGTTTAAGACTAAAATAAGCAATAAGGGTTCAAAATCTTAACAAGCGAGACAACTAAAGTGAAGTAGAAGTGTTACTTGAGCAATAAGTGCTTCTTATTAAGCAATTGGGATGGAGCAAAAACCTGCAGCCACTGCGGCCCTCCAGGACCGTGATTGAGGACCTCTGACTTAAATCAACTGTCTGGAACATCATTAATTAGAAAGAATACCCTGGTGGCCTCAGTAATTGACTGGAATCCCCACTATGGCAAAGAAAAAGCCCCAAACCCCTGACTACTATCTGTTGAAGACTTCATGAACAGAAATACAGAGGCCTCACTGCAAGATGCAAACCACTAGTTAGCAACAAAACAGGTAGGCCACATTTAAGTTTACGAAAAATTATTTTAAAAGAGTCTACAGAATTTTGGAAAAAAGGTGTTTTGCACAGACAAGACAAAAATGAATTTGTATCAGAGTGATAGGAAGAGCAAAGTGTGGAGAAGAAAAGGAACTGCCCAAGATCCAAAGCATACCAACCCATCTGTTAAACATGGTGGTGGGGTGGGGGGTGTTATGACTTGGGCATGTATGGCCATCACAGGTATTGGCACCTTTATGTTCATTGATGATATAACTGCTGACAGCAGATGCATAATGAATTCTAAGGTGTATAGAAACATCTTACCTGCTCAAGTTCCATTAAATACCTTTCAAACACCTTGGAGGGTGCTCCATTCTACAACAAGGTAATGATCCCAAACATGCTTTTAAGGCAATACAGGAGCCAGTGACCCAATTTAAATTCAATTGAACATGCCTTCCATATGCTGAAGAGAAAACATAAGGGGACAAGCCCACTAAATAAGCAGGAGCTGAAAATGGTTGCATTAGAGCTATGACAGGGTATCAACAGAGAAGACAGTCAAAATCAAAAAATTTAAGGAACATAAATTTAAGGGGAGTTTAGCTTCATCCATCCATTATCCAACCCGCTATATCCTAACTACTGGGTCACGGGGGTCTGCTGGAGCCAATCCCAGCCAACACAGGGCGCAGACACAAACACACATACCAAGCACACACTAGGGAAAATTTAGAATCATCAATGCATCTCACCTGCATGTCTTTGGACTGTCGGAGAAAACCCACACAGACATGGGGAGAATAAGCAAACTCCACGCAGGGAGGACCCGGGAAGCGAACCCAGGTCTCTTAACTGCAAGGCAGCAGCACTACCCTCTGCACCACCGTGCCGCCCAAGTTTAGTTTTTATTTCTTTAAAGTTCTTATTTGTTAGGTTGCACTTTCATGTAATTAAAAAATAACCGATATAAAATAACTGCATAAAAAACATACAATCCTCACCATTGTGAATTCAGATTAATTTAGCAACCTGATACGCCCTTACTTTTCTCAGCTTGCCTATCGCATCTCGTTATACATTGGAGTTAATAAGTCATTCCTTTCTTGTCTTCAGCTACTCTAACACCAGTCTTAGCTTCTCTTCACTGGCTTCCAGTTCTCTACAGGACTGAGTTTAAAACTTTACTGTTTGCTTTTATGTCCCTGAATGGTTTAGCTCCCTTTAATCTCACTGACCTCTAACACTCCTTACTCTCCTTACGATCACTGTGGTCCTCTGGCCAGAAGTTATTGGTTGTGCCGAGATCTGGACTTAAGTTTAGAGGGGACAGTGTTTTTGTATTACCTGCCCCTAAGCTTTGTAATATATTTTTATTTTAGGTAAGCACCAACTTTAGTCATTTTCCAATCCAACTTGAAAGCCTATTTTTTGCCTCAGCTTTTCAGAATTGTATGTGAGTATTTATTGTTGGTGTATTTATTTATGTATATACTGTATATGCTGTATGTATTTAGTGTATTTATTGAATCTGTACAGCACTTTGGTTGACTTATATATGTTGTTTTTAAATGTGCTCTATAAATAAAATTGACTTCACATTTCTTTATATGCCATGAGATGTCAGTAACAATGTTTGGTCACATGAGGGCAGCATTGCCACAGAACAAGTTGCATGTGTTACACTTCAGTTTCCTCCTCTGCCTGTAAGAGTAAAAAAAAATCATCTATTCATGTTCCTCTGTGTTTCCTGATGGTTTGTCATAATATGTGTAATAATTGGGTGTCTCCCTTTGATAATTTGCGAGTGTCCCACTGTGGGGTCCATAAATAGCAATACTGAAGATGTGCTAGTCAAAACAAAACAGAAGCATCATTTTGGGTCATATTTTATCATGCAAAATGAGGCTCAGCATAGCTGTATTATGGGTGTGCAAACACAGAATGCAAGCAGAACTGATGAGGGAAATACCTCAATCTCAGAGCTCAGTATCAAGGAAAATCAACTCCTTTGCCTCAAATTCACTTCCCATGTCCTTGTGCAATATTAGCTTTCAGAGTTAGCCCTTCATTGAGGGTGTCAGTCTATTTCATGGTGGAGGATAGTGAAGGAAACAATTGGCAATATCCAATCTTTTTAAAATTTACTCCTAGGCTTTTGCTGTGTTATGTTGGTATAGTGTTTAGGACTGCTGCCTCACCGCTCTAAAGACCACTGTTTAGCTCTTGAGTGGAGGTTATGATAATCTCAATGTATCCATTGTGATCACCAAGGGGTGCTGCAGCAACCCAAACTCCCAACACACAAGCCCAGAGACAGGTTCACTAAGCACAATGAGCTTTTTACTGTGGGAAACTCTTTACTTTGTAAACATTTTCCACACCACAACACTTAATGCTCTACACTTCTCTCTCCATCTCTCACTTTTTCTTCTTCCTCTGCTCAATACAGCAAGCTCCATCCTCCTCCTCCTGACTCTTGGTCCTAGACTGAAGCTGTTGTCCTGAAACTGCGGAGCAGCTCGGAGGAACTTCCAGGTGAAGATGGAACCTGGCACAGCAGGGCTTTCCAGTTCCCTCAGCACCCAGAACCGGCACCCATAGAACCCAACAGGGCTGAGCTGGTGGACTTCAGTTCTCAAGAGGCCCTGTGGGAAACCGTAGTGATATTGCAGTCTGGGGGCAGGGGGGTGGGGGGTTCATCTAGCATTCTGTGGAAGATAATGCCCAGCGTAAACTGTCTCCCCCTGTTTTTCCATACTTTGGGTGTCCCGGCCAAGCAATGTTCCTAGTATAGTCCAGCTGGGTTGCTGGTCCCCATGTGGTATCCGTCACATGATGTAGGCTTTGTAGTGGTACTTGTGTACTCTGTTGTACCTCAAAGTGATGCATGATCAGGACACATGACAAAGATGACTCTACAATCCATGGTTTGTACTGCATTGGCATGATTAGTGCTAATCTGCATCACATTATCTGTTAATTCCCAAATTAAACTCGCACAACTAGGATGGACTCTAGCCCAATGGGACCTATGGAGCAAGTTCTCTTCTTCTCAAGTCAGGTCTGTGATGTTTAAAATGTTTTTGAAAAATTAATCATTCGGCAAATGATAAGGTACTTTTCCACTTGAAACAAGATGTGACCACTTACTAGCTTTTGTCAGTTGTGGATAGCCCAATGTTATATTTTTTTTTACTTTAAATAACAACACTAATTCATTTTAATGAAATGCACAGGCATTTTTCCCAGTTTTACATCTGTTAGTGTCCACAGTGTCTAGTGTGTTCTCCAAACCGCATAGCGTGAAGAAGGTCTGCAACTTGAATTAAACGACTACATGATTAAAAAGCCAGACCTAGAAATCATTACCCGAAGTCCCCTAATGAGCTTTTAATAGACTGGATCCCATTAGAAGACATTTATTTTGTTTGTGGACTGTAATTAAAGGAGAAAAAGGTTTCTGTTAAATGTCTTTAACTACAACAAAAAGACTTGGAAGAATACATCCATATACTAAGGCCTTACAGCCATTGCAAAATATAACTTGCCTGTTAAAAGCTTTTACATTTGGTTAAGAATTGCCTGAATATTTCAGTAAGTGCTTTAAGTAGAAAGTGTCAAAGACTTGGTGGCACCGTAAGTCCAGAGTTATATTGTTTAAGTAATGCTGTGTAGAGTGTTGCATGGTTGCTGAAAACAGCAAAATGAATGGTTTGAGTACAAAGTTATATGGGGGTCCTTTGCTGTAAAAGCATAGCTTCTGGCATCAGACATTACGCTACAGTGGCAGTCATGCCTGGGTGACGTCTGAAAGAACCACTGAAAGAAGATGGTGGACCGTAGTCGTGGGTGCAAATGCACTTAAACTGTTGGTTAAGTTGGTAAATGTAAGAATAGGCCAAAAAAAAAATAGTAGAGACAACGGTGTGACGTGTAACTGGGTCAATGAGAAAAGAATCAGCGGGGTTTGTGTTTTGAGTCTTTCCGCAGCAAAACCCTATGGGAATAGGAATTGGAGTTGAACAGGAAATTCAGGAAATTACATTTAATTCAATGAGATTCATTCTAATTCCATATTATTTGTTGTTTCCTACCAGGTATCTGAGAATACAAGTAGCAATAAATATTTTCAGCACAGAATAACATTAAAGATACCTTTTATGTGGTATTTTATGTGTGAAATGATAGTTGATGTAAAGTAAACTAAATAAAAATGAAAATCTGAGGTTGACCAGTCAGAAAAAAGGGGTGAGCAGTAAAATCATAGAACCAAGACATTGGCAAAACTCTCTGTTAAGGTATGGGTTGGACTACACTGTCCCTTCTGGTAAAGGATCATAGGGTCATTATAGGTTCATATGATTATTATTGTCACGTGTACAGAGTACACCTGAAATCCTTAATTCCATGTCATTTTCAACATGCAACACCTCACAGCTCTCTAGTGCCATAACTAGTGAGCAAAACTACCCTACATGTCTTCTATATATGAAAAACCATTGAACATATTAATGATACCATTGCAAAGATAATGTTACAGTTCTACTTACTCTTGAGCACTTTTCTAGGGTGTAGTGTATCATGATGTAAGTACTGTTTTTAATAAGCGGTGTTCGTTCTAGTTTATAGTATGTACTATAAGGATACAGCATTACACAAGGGTTTTTGGTTTGCTTGAACTTTTGAAAAATAAATAAATAATTTGACACCCATAAATGTAAGCATGTAAGTTATAGCATCAATTTGTAATGCTACATTGTAATAAATGATATCTAAAACCATTAGGGTTAATAATGAGTAATGTTTCATAGACAAATTCATGTTCTTGTATTCAGATATGTCACACTATTTTATCGCATCCTTACATCTTCAAATTTCTCATCAATAAGATAAAATCCCTCAAGCTCAAATAACAGACTTACCTTCTCGGTACTCACATGTGGCACTTGGTGCCACTGTCCTAATACCAAGTTGTTTGCCTGCCTAAGGGGGTAGAAGGGTCCTTTCATCCGATTGGCCGGCCCAGCACTGACTTGGTTCTGGAATGGCCTGCAGGTGGGAAGTAGCTTAATCTACTCTTGCTTTTTGCTCTGTTCTTGTACTATTACCATTGTACTATTGTATTGAATTGAGGATTACTTGTGTTCTCTTCTGTGTATTGTATTGCATGTATCATATTTTTTGACGCCCACTGCATGCCCATCCTACCTGGAAAGGGGTCTCTCTCTGAACTGCCTTTCCCAAGGTTTCTTCCATTTTTTTCCCTACAAGTCCAGGCTCTTCTTACTGTGTCAAGGCTGGGGGGCTGTCAAAAAATAAGGCCTGTTAAAGCTCACTGTGGCACTTCTTGAGGGACTTTGGGCTATAGAAAAATAAATTGTACTATATTGTAAAAATGTACTCCACAGGTAGAGATGAGCCAGGGAGAGTGAGGTTTTGGAATGCAAGTCAAATCTCAAACTGCCACATGTGAAATCACAAGGCTCTCAACTTTAACACAAGCATAGTTGTCTTTCATTTTGTTAAAAAGTCAGGAATCAATTCAGCATGATCATATGTAATTCTGGGTAATGTTGCTTTAATCAAATTCCAGCCAACAATATTGTTTTGAAAAATAATTTTGCAAGATTCTTAGTAACAAAATGAAAGGTGAGTTGAAAACTAATCCTTCATAACATGTAATCATAATACAAATACATTATGTTTTGAATGCATTTGATTTTTACTGTCTTTTGTTTGATTTATAATGTTTTATGTAAGTTCATTAAGTCAAGACAATTTTCTCAACTCTTGGAAAGGAGCTTGAATTTAGCGGAGGTCAACATCATTCCAATGTTATTCCAGTTCTACAGTGGTGTGAAAAACTATTTGCCCCCTTCCTTATTTCTTATTCTTTTGCATGTTTGTCACACAAAATGTTTCTGATCATCAAACACATGTAACCATTAGTCAAATATAACACAAGTAAACACAAAATGCAGTTTTTAAATGATGGTTTTTATTATTTAGGGAGAAAAAAAATCCAAACCTACATGGCCCTGTGTGAAAAAGTAATTGCCCCCTTGTTAAAAAATAACCTGTTATATCACACCTGTATATCACACCTGAGTTCAATTTCCGTAGCCACCCCCAGGCCTGATTACTGCCACACCTGTTTCAATCAAGAAATCACTTAAATAGGAGCTGCCTGACACAGAGAAGTAGACCAAAAGCACCTCAAAAGCTAGACATCATGCCAAGATCCAAAGAAATTCAGGAACAAATGAGAACAGAAGTAATTGAGATCTATCAGTCTGGTAAAGGTTATAAAGCCATTTCTAAAGCTTTGGGACTCCAGCGAAACACAGTGAGAGCCATTATCCACAAATGGCAAAAACATGGAACAGTGGTGAACCTTCCCAAGATTGGCTGGCCGACCAAAATTACCCCAAGAGCGCAGAGACGACTCATCCGAGAGGTCACAAAAGACCCCAGGACAATGTCTAAAGAACTGCAGGCCTCACTTGCCTCAATTAAGGTCAGTGTTCACGACTCCACCATAAGAAAGAGACTGAGCAAAAACGGCCTGCATGGCAGATTTCCAAGACGCAAACCACTGTTAAGCAAAAAGAACATTAGGGCTCGTCTCAATTTTGCTAAGAAACATCTCAATGATTGCCAAGACTTTTGGGAAAATACCTTGTGGACTGATGAGACAAAAGTTGAACTTTTTGGAAGGCAAATGTCCCGTTACATCTGGCGTAAAAGGAACACAGCATTTCAGAAAAAGAACATCATACCAACAGTAAAATATGGTGGTGGTAGTGTGATGGTCTGGGGTTGTTTTGCTGCTTCAGGACCTGGAAGGCTTGCTGTGATAGATGGAACCATGAATTCTACTGTCTACCAAAAAATCCTGAAGGAGAATGTCCGGCCATCTGTTCGTCAACTCAAGCTGAAGCGATCTTGGGTGCTGCAACAGGACAATGACCCAAAACACACCAGCAAATCCACCTCTGAATGGCTGAAGAAAAACAAAATGAAGACTTTGGAGTGGCCTAGTCAAAGTCCTGACCTGAATCCAATTGAGATGCTATGGCATGACCTTAAAAAGGCGGTTCATGCTAGAAAACCCTCAAATAAAGCTGAATTACAACAATTCTGCAAAGATGAGTGGGCCAAAATTCCTCCAGAGCGCTGTAAAAGACTCATTGCAAGTTATCGCAAACGCTTGATTGCAGTTATTGCTGCTAAGGGTGGCCCAACCAGTTATTAGGTTCAGGGGGCAATTACTTTTTCACACAGGGCCATGTAGGTTTGGATTTTTTTTCTCCCTAAATAATACAAACCATCATTTAAAAACTGCATTTTGTGTTTACTTGTGTTATATTTGACTAATGGTTAAATGTGTTGGATGATCAGAAACATTTTGTGTGACAAACATGCAAAAGAATAAGAAATCAGGAAGGGGGCAAATAGTTTTTCACACCACTGTATTTCCTTAGACAAGGGTGCAACAGCTTCAATCATTATTTTAACTCCGGGAATTGAACTGGAATTTACGGTGCATTCTCAATTCAATTCATTAAAGGCCCACAAGAGTGCCCAGTATACCCTGGCTCTACCTACCAGGGATATTCCCATTGCCACAGCGGATCATCTTGTTCCATATCTTCCTCTCCTCTGCATTTTGCTCTGTCATACCCATCATCTGCATGTCCGCTCTCACCACATCCATAAATCTTCTCTTAGTCCTTCCTCTTTTCCTCTTGCCTGACAGCTCTGTCTTTAACATCCTTTTCCCAATATATCTAGCATCTCTCCTCTGCACATGTCCAAACCAATGCAATCTCGCCTCTCTGACTTTGTCTCCCAACCGTCCAACTTGAGCTGATCCTCTAATGTACTCATTTCTAATCCTGTCCATCCTCATCACACCAAGTGGAAATCGTAGCATCTTTAACTCTGCTACCCTCAGCTCTGTCTCCTGCTTTCTGGTCAGTGCCACCATCTCTAACCCATATAACATAGCTGGTCTCACTGCCATCCTGTAGACCTTCCCTTTCACTCTTCCTGCTACCCGTCTGCCACAAATTCCTCCTGAAACTCTTCTCCACCCATTGCACCCTACCTGCACTCTCTTTTTCACTTCTTTTCCACAATCCCTGTTACTCTGTACTGTTGATCCCAAGTATTTAAACTCATCCACCTTCACCAACTGTACTCCCTGCATCCTCAACATTCCAATGACCTCCCTCTCATTCACACACATGTACTCTGTCTTGTTCCTACTGACCTTCATTCCTCTCTTCTCCAGAGCATATCTCCACCTCTCCAGGGTCTCCTCAACCTGCTCCCTACTATCGCTGCAGATCATAATGTCATCAGCAAAAATCATAGTCCACGGGGACTCCTGCCTAATCTCATCTGTCAACCTATCCATCACCATTGCAAATAAGGGCTCAGAGCTGATTCCTGATGTAATCCCACCTCCACGTTGAATGCATCCGTCATTCCTACCGCAGACCTGACCACTGTCACACTTCCCTCATACATATCCTGTACAGCTCTTACATCACTTCTCCGTCACTCCCGACTTCCTCATACAATACTTTATGACCCTAAACTGCTGCACATCTTTCCCAGTTTGGTCCTTCTGTCTAGCCATTGTTACAGGTCCTTTTCTCACCCCTTGGTGTCCAGCCTCTCATACAACTCATCCTATGCCTTCTCTTTAACCTTCGTCACTTCTCTCTTCACCTTGCACCTTATTTTCTTGTACTCTTGTCAACTTTCTGCATTTCTCTGACTATCCCACTTCTTCTTCGCCATAATCTTCCTCTGTATACTTTCCTGTACTTTGCCATTCCACCATCAGGTTTCCTTTTCCTCTTTTTTCTGTCCAGATGTCATGCCAAGCATCCTTCTTGCTGTCACCCTTACTACTTCTGCTGTAGTTGCTCAGCTGTCTGGTAACTCTTCTCTGCCACACAGTGCCTGTCTCACCTTCTCCTTGAACTCAACCTTGCAGTCTTTCTTTTTTAATTTCCACTATTTGATCCTTGGCTTTGCCCTCTCTCTCTTCATCTTCTTGATCACCAATTTCATCCTACAGTCCACCGTCCTATGCGGCCTAACTACACTTTCCCCAGCCAACACTTAGCAGGCTTTAATCTCCTTCAGATTGACACTTCTGCATAGTATATAATCTACGTGTGTGCATTTTCCTCCACTCTTGTATGTCACTCTATGTTCCTCCCTCTTCTTAAAACATGTATTCACCACATCCATGCCCATCCTTTTCGCAAAATCCACTATCATCTGACCTTCTTCATTCTTCTCCTTGACACCATACCTACCCATCACCTCCTTGTCTGATCTGTTCCCTTCACCAACATGTACATTGAAACCTGGCCCAATCACCACTTTCTGTCCCTTGGGTACACTGTCCATCACTTCATCCAACTCATTCCAGAAATCTTCTTTCTCATCCATCTCACACACAACCTGCGGGGCATATGCACTAACAACATTCATCATCATACCTCCAATTTCCAGCTTTATAATCATCACTCTGTCTGACACTCTTTTCACCTCCAAAACATTCTTGACATACTGTTCCTTCAGAATAAACCCTACCCCATTTCTCCTCCCTTCCACACCATGATAGAACAATTTGAACCCACCTCCAATCCACCTAGCCTTACTCCCCTTCCATTTAGTCTTTTGCACGCACACTATATCAACCTTCCATCAAATCAGCTAACTCTCTCCCCTTACCAGTCATAAAGCCCACATTCAAAGTTCCTACCTTCAGTTCCACTCTCTTTACTTTCCTCCTCTCCTCTTTCCTCTGGACACGTCTCCCCCCTGTTCTTCTTCTCCTTCTTTGGCCAACAGTAGCTCAATTTTGGCAGCACCCTGTTGACTAACAGTACTGGTGGCGGCCATTGTTAACCTGGGCTTCAACCGATTCGGTATGGAAATTGGTATTGTTTTCCATATATTGATCTGGCAAAATTTTACACCGGATGCCCAAAGAAACACACTGGATTGTGCATCGTCTGTGGCTGGGTTCTATAAAACACAAATAAGTATGTACAAAACCAACCGATATTAAACAGCGCAAGAAAAACAATACTTCAAAAACAACAACAGTACCAAAAAATGATAGTAAACAAAAACCACTGAACAGGCCTGACTGAAACCTGAAAGTAATAACACTGTAGGCATTGAAAACCTAAAAAGGTTGTCAAGCTGAATTTTGTTCTTTCACTGTATTGACACCAGAAGTGAAAGATGGTCAACTGATGATAATCAGCAAGGTACCCTGGGCCTGAAGAGTAGGTGTCAGACAAATGAAATGAGGTGGTGTGCAGAAAATAAGAGGACGATAGCATTATGAAAGTATGTGCACAAAACCAGTAGGGTGCCAACATAAAGAAGCACAAAAGATAAGAGCTGAAAGCAAATTGGCATGAACTGTATGGATATGGCAGTCAAGAACGCTGGTTGGTAGAGTGCATTGTCAGTCACTCCTGAGTGGACATCTGATGACTGTAGTGACATGAACAGACTGAAAATTGAATCTGCCTGTGTTTTATTTTAAATGTGTGCATTCACATTTAATGTTATGTTCTAAATTCCTGTAGTATAGGAGTGTATCATTTAGCTTTTGTTGCAAACAACCTTTCATTTTTATCATAGCATGCATTAACACAGGACAGTGTCATTTTCAAAACGGATTCCGTTCCATTTCTAGTTATGAAAGAAAAACTTTAAAATCACAGTTGTTAGTTCATGACGATGCTCATTACAATATCAGTGCTACCTCAGAAAAAATAAAGTTGTTTATATTAACATAGACATAGTTGTCTGGATGAATTAACCTTAATGAAGTTATTAAAGAGCTGAAGTGAGGCAAACACCAGCCCTCATCATATATACAGTATGTAACCACTCTTGCAAACACCAGACATGTTTAAAGTCAGTAAGCATGTTTTTGAATATTGCAAGTCTGACATAACAATTAAAAAGTCATCAATGCAATAAAGATTTAATACCAAGTTTTTATGTCCAGAACCATTTCATTATGTGTTTGGGCCATTTTGGTTCACATTGTTGTTATTCTCAAGGTTTATAGAACAAAGAGTTCATTTTTCTTTGACTACAATTATAATGTGCTTCAAAATGAAATTCTTGCAAAAGACACCCACAGTCTCAGTGAAACGAGTAATCAAATGCTGCCTTCTGAAACCTCATTACTTAATTACACCTTTCTTATTATACAATGAAAACATACTAGGAGTCTGTTTTATACTTATCAGACTTCATTGATCGGGCTTCCATATGGAGCCCAGTTACTACCTTTTCATTATGGCATGTGTTGATTGCCAAGCTAAGTGCCAATTTTGTCATGTATTGTATAATGCAAGAAATTTTGAACAAGTATTGAAACTTGCCTAACTGTACAATCCATAACATTAAATGTAACTGAAAGAAGCACACCATTGGCCTAGCGTCCTGGATGTCCTTGTCTCTGCTCACTGTCTAAGTAGGGCTTTCTCATCCAGGTACTCCAGTTTGGATCTACACCTGATCTCCAGACTAATAAAGGCAAATCAATACTGTCACACAAATCAATACAAGAAAGAAAGGCTATAAGTAATTTAAACATACCAAACAACTTTGACCCTGATATTGCAAATTCTCATTCTTAGATGTTGTATTTCGTGGAAAAAGAAGAAGAAGGAAAAAAAGATGATGGCCATAATAGTGGGCTCCTCCTTTTCTCATCATCTGCCCTTCTAACACATTTATTATTATTATGCAGTGTTAAAAAGTAAACAGCTAAAATAATTATATACAGCTATAATAATTCAAAAACACTAAAATGAAAAATAAAGTCAAAAACTGCTAAATAATTGACAGTCATGGTAGGCTAAAAACCTGTTTCTATTTGAAGATTTATGGAATAAAAGTATACAGCAATGCCAGACCTTGTACTTGAACGTTACTGTCAAGGAATGGCAGCAATGAACAGCTTCAGGTAAGCATAACTGTGAAAAGGGGAATTAACCAAGCCACAAATAAACAGCACGTTGTTATCTCAGGCAGGGTTTATTCCCCGGCTTAAGTATATTTTCCTTTCTTCTGTTGTTTTTGAATTATTAGTTATCATGTAGATGTAATTGTTATGTATATTGTCATTTGGTTTGATGATTTAGTGTTTCTGTATTGTGTATTTAAGTTGTCTAAATATGCCCCATTGTGTTTCATGAACGGAACCTTAAGAGGTGGGCCCACCACATTCTGATCATTTTGTATCTCTGGTTTAGATATATACGTACATCAATTCAGATACATCCGTTCAAATATATATAGTGATTGCGATCACCCATTTAGATATATAAGTCGGTTCAGATGTATACATCGGTTTGAATAGAATGCTTGGAATTTACGGGCAGGTACAGAGTCTCCATTCTGCTTCATCTTTGCTTTAACATTGTTGTCATTATTGTACATGCTTTTTACACGAGTTGGAGTAGGATAAAGTGAGGTGAGGAGGTGGTGATCTGTGCGAGTATTTTAAATACTGAAAGAAAAAAAGTGGTTTGGATTCCAGGACCCCCAACTAAGACAGGATGCGAAATAAAATGCATCCAAATAAGAACTGGACTGCCAAGGATAAAAAATAATAATAATCTGTTCAAACATATTAATTTGGTGCGGGGCTCCATACTACTGAAATAAGAATCAGTGAAAAAAATTAAAATAATTAATTTGAACAAATTTTGTAATTTGTTCGAATGAGTTATGTAATTTGTTCGAATGAGTTATGTAATTTGTTCGAAAAAGTTAATAATTCATAAAAATTTACTTTGGCAGTAGGTGCCTTATGTAACCCACAGGTAATAGCAGTAAAGAGAGCTGCAGCACTTGATTTTATGATTATACCTTAAGTGTCTGATCCACGCTGTATCGTTTTTGCTGCCGGTTGTCTGGATGCCAGCTAGGGGAGTGCCTTTGTGCAGCGCGACGCATGATGTCATGGCACTACACTTTAAATACTGCTATGTCACTCATCTCAATATCCATGTTTGGATAAACAAAGAAACAACCTTTGATTCGTGTCATGTTTCTTTATACTGTTTTTATAGTATAAAATTTCCTGCCATGACCTTTTGACTTGTTTAACATTTCTGCTTAGTGGCTTTCGATCACTCCATTCTCCTGGTAACAAATTTAGCTTTGTTTTTCAACTTGATTTCATTTTCTGGTTTCAATACCTGTCTTCTTCTTACTTGTTTGCCTCCACCATAACATCTGAGAACTAAAATTAATTTAGAGGTCCTAGCCCTATAATCAAAGAACATAAACAGCAAGTGATCAGGAGTAAAGAAAAAACAGAAAATAAAATCTAATGAGGACAAAGTCAAGGGAATGGCAAACAAACAGAAAAACAGGAACTGCACGAAAAACAGCAAAAGACCCAATAATCCCTAGTGCTATTACAGTGTACATGGGTTTATAAAAAATCAAAATCTTCAGGATCATTTGCAATTTTTATTGGAAATAAACAAAAATAGTCAAAGGCCTAGTGATATGCCAAATATAGAACACTTGAGAACCAATGGAAACATCCCAATAAACAACTGACTAGTATTAAAGAGAAGAATCTCCTTAAATATCATTTAAACAATAGGCCTAATATGACTAGTGAAATTGTTGCTGCCAAGCAACATCCACCCATTATCCAACCTGCTATATCCTAACTACAGTGTCACGGGGGTCTGCTGGAGCCAATCCCAGGGCGCAATGCAGGAAACAAACCCCAGGCAGGGCGCCAGCCCACCGCAGGGTGCACACACACCAAGGTCAATTTAGGATCGCCAATGCACCTAACCTGCATGTCTTTGGACAGTGGGAGGAAATCGGAGTACCCAGAGGAAACCCACGCAGACACAGGAGAACATGCAAACTCCACACAGGGAGGACACAGGAAGTGAACCCAGGTCTCCTAACTGCGAGGCAGCAGTGCTACCCACTGCTCCACCTGCCAAGCAACATCACACACATTTTCACATTGAATTGTAGGTTTATCCCGAGAAAACTGGAAACTGGAATAACATCAATGGTTATAGCTGATAGAGCATTAGAAAGTTTTGGAAAAGTACTTCAGGGTAGAAGGTTAAACACACCCAACTACACAAGAAGCCAGTGAAGAGTCCTAGGGGTTTAAATACCTGAATTTTCAAGTTTCACAATACATTAAGCAATAATGCTATAAATGGTGAATTTATTTAAATCCAACGAAATCATGTGTACCTGTGGTTTCTTATATCAATTTAAATTAATTTACCACAGACATATATTTACAAGGCTGACAAAGTAGTTGATACTAATGCCCAACAGCTATGGGAGACCATGTTCAAAATTTAGTCTCATCACTGTCAATATGTGTGCACATTCCTTAAATGGCCACAGAGATCTTTCCCAGGTTCATCACTTTTCCTCCTACATTCCTAGGATGTTAATTAGTATTACGAATCTGAAAATTGACCTGGTATAAATCTGTGTGGTTTGGACAGGACTGTGCCCTCTAATGTCCTGGTAACCCTGTCTAGGTTTGGTTTTTGCCTTTCACATCAGAATAATCAGATTAAGTGGATGAATGAAAAATATTCCCCAGAAGTCATCACTACAAGGAAAGGCGTAGAAATTTAACTGAGATAATCCAATATTCTAGAAGCGTTAAAGAGGTGGTGCATGCAAATTTTGCATCTTAAAATGAAAGTGTAGTAAGTAACCCATCAATTTATCCCTTCCTCTTCCAACCCACTTATCCATTTCAGTATCATGAGAAGTGCTTATCCTGGGATGAGACATCAGTCTGACTAGGGTCCTCTTATGCACTCACTCAGTTTTGTTACATTTTGTACAAATCTTGTAATATATCCATGTATGCTTTACCTGCGCCTGTCAGAGAGATGCCTGGTTTTTGCTCTAGCGCTCCCTTTTATATGCTGCGTGTCCATCTGCCCCTTGCCCAGTAACATCAAAGGATGATGGGTGAGAAAGAAGAAATAATAATAGATTTCAGTACAATTCAATCAAGCTCCTCCTGCTTTTGTATTATAGCTTCTTCTTTGTTTTTTCTGTCCTCCCTGGCCATCAGACCTTACTCTTATTCTATGTTAATTAATGTTGACTTATTTTATTTTCTTACTGTCTTTTATTTTTCTGTTTTTCATTATGTAAAGCGCTTTGAGCTACATTTTTTGTATGAAAATGTGCTATATAAATAAATGTTGTTGTTGTTTAACATTTATTCAGACTTAGACAATATTTAGTGTTTTTAAACTATATCTGTCTTTTGAATTTTGCATTTTAAACCCCTTTTCTGGTGCTTGCTTTTTTGGATTTCAGACCCCTGCCTGGTTTACTGGTTTTCTCTTTTGCATTATAAAACGTAATCAATTATTTATATACAGAATAATATGTAATATTTCTTACTTGGTTTTTCTTTGCTCCTTTGTCTGTTTCTGCTTTTGCGGATTTGCATTCCCACTTTGGCCTATTCTGAGTGTGAAACATTAGATTACTTTTCTGCTCTCCACATTCATTGAGCTGGCATCCGGTTATGAACGCCAGTTTGGTTGATGCAAGTCTAAGAAAAGAAAAACTTAGTGTAATGCTCTTCAATTTTTAGGAGAGCTTCAGCGTAAATTTGGAACACTGGACATTAGGCTGAAGCCAGCTCTGGACTAGGCACTTGCTAATAGCAGGCAAACTAGCTGACAAATTGCAAATGGCCATAATTGATGTATAGGGATATTTGTAATTACTTTGTTTTATCCTGTGGTGTAGACTGGTGTAGAGCAGGGGTGCCCAATGCGTTGATTGCGAACGACCGGTAGATCGCGTTGCATTCAAAAAAAAAATTTTTAAACGTTAGTCCAGTGTTTCTCATCCTTTAAGTATTTGCGACCCGAGTTTTCATAACAGTTTTAATTGCGACCCCCTAGCATTTTTTGAAATGTAGAAGCATATTTTATTATACCTACTTAACTTTTATCGACATTTATCTAACTCTATATTTATTGTTCTAGTATCAGAATGTAGTTTAAGTTAATTTGTTTTGGTTTCAACAGATGTTTTTTTTCATATTTTTGATTCTTGTTTTCTTTTTTTCACATCTTTGCACCCCCTTTTTTGGTACTTTTGCGGCCCACAGGTTGAGAACGTTAGTCTATCATATATCCTCCCTATGGCATTTGCCACTTGATTGACATCTCTTCTAACACACTGGTCATCCTGCACTCATGATCAAACACGCGAGCTACTGCAAAACACCAGCTGTGATCTAGTTAGCTTTCCAATTTATATCGAACTAGAAAATACCTGCGCTTCGCAGCGGAGAAGTAGTGTGTTAAAGAAGTAATGAAAAAGAAAAGGAAACATTTTAAAAATAACGTAACATGATTGTCAATGTAATTGTTTTTTCACTGTTATGAGTGTTGCTGTTATATATATATATATATATATATATATATATATATATATATATATACACACACACATATAAACATATATATAATATACACATATACATATACATACATATCTACATATATACATATACACATGTATATACAGTACAGGCCAAAAGTTTGGACACACCTCCTCATTCAATGTGTTTTCTTTATTTTCATGACTGAAGGCATCAAAACTATGAATGAACACATGTGGAGTTATGTACTTAACAAAAAAAGGTGAAATAACTGAAAACATGCTTTATATTCTAGTTTCTTCAAAATAGCCACCCTTTGCTCTAATTACTGCTTTGCACACTCTTGGCATTCTCTCGATGAGCTTTAACAGGTAGTCACCTGAAATGGTTTTCACTTCACAGGTGTGCCTAATCAGGGTTATTTAGTGGAATTTCTTGCTTTATCAATGGGGTTGGGACCAGCAGTTGTGTTGTGCAGAAGTCAGGTTAGTTGGACGATCATTTATTTTTCAACAGAACAATGACCCCAAACACACCTCCAGGCAGTGTAAGGGCTATTTGACCAAGAAGGAGAGTGATGGAGTGCTGTAAATGGTCATGAAAATAAAGAAAACACATTGAATGAGGAAGTGTGTCCAAACCTTTGGCCTGTACTGTATATATATATATACACATACATCCACATATATATATACATATATACATATATATATATATATATACATACATATCTAAAAGTACGCGACACGTGTTTCGCCCTAATTCTGGGCTCATCAGACGTACACACTCACTGCACCCCCTCTCGGGAATCAAACCTCGGACATCGGCGCTAGAGGCAAAGCCTCTTGCATTGTGCCACGGCGTGTGATTCATTTATTTGACAGTATGTAGATTGGGGTGTGTATATTTATATACACTGTGTGCACAATTATTAGGCAAGTGAGTATTTTGACCATATCATCATTTTTATGCGTATATTCAAACTCCAAGCTGTATTAACTTGAATGCTTATTGGATTTAAGCACGTCAGGTGATGTGTATTTGTGTAATGCGGGAGGGTGTGGCCTAAGGAGATCAACACCCTATATCAAGGTGTGCAGAATTATTAGGCAGCTAGTTTTCCTCGGGCAAAATGGGCCAAAAAAGAGATTTAACTGACTCTGAAAAGTCAAAAATTGTAAAAAGTCTTTCAGAGGGATGCAGCACTTTTGGAATTGCTAAGATATTGGTGTGTGATCACAGAACCATCAAACATTTTGTTGCAAATAGTCAACAGGGTCGCAAGAAACGTGTTGAGAACAAAAGACGCAAATTAGCTGCCAAAGATTTGAGAAGAATCAAACGTGAAGCTACCAGGAACCCATTATCCTCCAGTACTTTCATATTCCAGAGCTGCAACCTACCTGGAGTGCCCAGAAGTACAAGGTGTTCAGTGCTCAAAGACATGGCCAAGGTAAGGAGGGCTGAAACCCAACCACCACTGAACAAGAAACATAAGTTGAAACGTCAAAACTGGGCCAAGAAATATCTGAAGACAGATTTTTTTCAAAGGTTTTATGGACCGATGAGATGAGAGTGACTCTTGATGGACCAGATGGATGGACCTGTGGATCAGCAATGGGCACAGAGCTCCACTCCAACGTGGAGGTGGGGTACTGGTATGAGCTGGTATTTTTAAAGATGAGCTAGTTGGACCTTTTTGCATTGAAGATGAACTCAAAATCAACTCCCAAACCTACTGCCAGTTTTTCGAAGACACTTTCTTCAAACAGTGATACAGGAAAAAGACCATGATTTTTATGCAGGCCAATGCTCCATCACTTGCATCGAAGTTCTCCACTGCGTGGCCAGCCAGTAAAGGCCATAAAGATGAAGGAATAATGACATGGCCCCCCTTCCTCATCTGACCTAAACCCTATCGAGAACTTGTGGGCACTTCTTAAACGCTAGATTTACGGGGGAGAAAAACAATACACCTCTCTGAAGAGTGTCTGGGAGGCTGTAGTCACTGCTCCACAAAAAGCTGATCGTCAACAGATCAAGAAATTGACAGACTCCATGAATGGAAAGGCTTATGACTGTTATTGGAAAGAAGGGTGGCTATATTGGTCATTGATTGATTGATTTATTTTTTTTGAAATGTCAGAGATGTTTATTTGTAAATTTTGAGGTGTTTGTTTATTATTCTCACTATAACAGATGAAAATAAACAAGTGAGATGGGAAAATTTTCATTTTTCCTTTAGTTGCATAATAAATCTGCACACTAATAGTTGCCTAATAATTGTGCGCACATATGTATTCCCCTGATGATGTTCACACTCACATTTCCGTTGTGAAACATTCAGGTTTCTGGTTTATTAACATTTTGGATTGACTGATAGCACTGTGTTTGTTCCATATTAAAATGAATCCTCAAAAATACAACTTGCCTAATAATTGTGCACACAGTGTATATATAGCAAAATACCCACGCTCCGCAGCGGAGAAGTAGTGTGTTAAAGAAGTTATGAAAAAGAAAAGGGAACATTTTAAAAATAACGTAACATGATTGTCAATGTAATTGTTTTGTGACTGTTATGAGTGTTGCTGTCATCAAGGATTTGATTATCATCATTTCTTTCAATCAGGTTCGTATTTGGAGGATGTGTTGTATTCAAGTTACATTCCGTGTTTGTCAGCTGTTCTAAAGATAACAGGTTTCATTCATTGATTCCTTTCTTACTGCATCAATAAACAGCTCGTCTTCCTCTTTATCTGAGATGTGACACACTGCATGCACAGGTTTTTTTTACACTCTCTTCCTTTAGCTGGACATTGACTTTTTCCACCGTGTGCTTTGTTTCCACAGTAGCTGCACTTATGAATATGCTTGTATGCGTCACTCGCTTCATATTCTTTTGCTTCCTTCTCAATTGTGTAATGCGTTTTTTTTTTTTCAGCGCTCTTTGGAGCTGTTGCTTTTTGTTTGCGTACTGCGTTCACAGTCAGTTCACGTGAGCCGCTCGGAGTACATGCATCGAAGGTTCTCAGCTGTGCTTGTGCTATACCCGGCACTTAAAAGTTTCTCTCGCTGTTTCGCTGAGTTTGTGCCAAACACCATCCTGACCATCTCATCTTCGTTTGCATAAGCACAGTCCTTCACCTGTGAATATTTAGCGGCAGAGTGTTTCTATTGGATTGCCGCTGACGGATGGCCTTATATGGGCAGGCACTCAATTACGTGGGAGGCGTGACGATGAGAGACGTAACTCCACCTCACACGGCGACCGAGCTGCAGGCTATGGCCGGTATATATGTACATAAGTAGGTTCCAGTTATGACCGTTAACGCGTAGAATTTTGAAATGAAAATCTGCCTAACTTTTGTAAGTAAGCTGTAAGGAATGAGCCTGCCAAATTTCAGCCTTCTACCAACACGGGAAGTTGGAGAATTAGTGATGAGTCAGTCAGTCAGTCAGTCAGTGAGGGCGTTGCCTTTTATTAGTATAGATAAAGAAGGGATTTTAAAAAAATTGTTTGGGGAGGGTATGGGCTGGATGTGGAATTGGAAGAGGATTTTTTTTTCTCACAATGTCACAATCGAAGTGCGTTTGTCTGATCTGTCAATCTATCATTGCTATTCCAAAGAAGGAAAATGTGGAAAGGCACTTTTGAACTGTTCATAAAAACTACAAAACTGACTTCCTTCCGAAAAGCGATCTGAAAAAGAGAAAGGAGAGGAAATTAAAATCGCAGTTAATCGGAAAGCTGTCATTTTTCACTTGACTGAATTCAAAAGCTCCTTGACTGCATTATTCGGCTCTACTTATTTATACGAGTCAGCCTTTTCCCACATTTAAGATTATTAAATCCAAATACTATAGTGACCATAAATGTATTTGTTATTGTGCCATAAAGGTTATTGAGTTATGCAAGGTACGACAATATACATAATATACATTTTATGTATGAAGTATACTCAGTATATATATATATATATAATTTTTTAACGTACTGTAGGTAGATCATTTCGACCTGGTCATTTTAAAAGTAGCTCGCAAGCCGAAAAAGTGTGGGCACCCCTGGTGTAGAGCAATAAAGCTTAGCAATATACAGTACCTACACAGATGAAAATTAGGCCAAGTACTCGACCAGCTTAGTGATATGGATTTAGTGTTTCTGAAGGTGGAGGCGCAGGTCAGCCAGACAAATAAAGGAAAGAACCAAAATACATTCACTGGGTGCCATGAATACAACTGAATGTTCCTGAATTTCTGGTGAGGGCAAGTAAAACCAGCTTTGGAATTTTGATTTTCACAACTCTTGCATATATAATGTGGCTGCAATTCTGAGTTGTTGTCACTATATAAAGTCATAATGTTAGCTTCAGTAAAAAGACTGAATTGTGGTAGTGTCTGTGTTTTTTGTGTGACCCACCTCCAATGGTGCTTTACACGGAGTTGTTACATTAACATATGTAGGTTGCCTGGACTGTCTTGATTTGTAACAGATCATTGTGTTCCCAAAGGGCAGCAAAGCAGATTTAAAAAATTATGCTTCAGCTTTATAACGCACTAGTGAGATCTCACCTGGCGTACTCCATGCAGTCTTGGTCTCCAGGCTATAAAAAAAACATAGCAGCACTCGAAAAAGTCCATAGAAGAGCGATAAGTCTGATTCCAGGAGTGAGATGTATGAACTCTGAAGGAAGATTAAAGAGTTGAAGATTTTCAGTTTAAGCAAACAGAGATTAAGAGGTTTTCAAAATTATGAGAAGAATTAGTACAGTGGATCTGAGCCATTACTTTAAAATCAGTTTAACTGGAAAATGTTGATACAAGGAGCACATTTTAGATTTTTTTTTGAATTTATTAAAAACATATAACATTCCATACAATCAAGTCAAATTTAACAAAACTAAATTCAAATCAACCCTCACCCAAGAGAAAGAGAGGAAGACCAACAGCCAGAGTAAAACTTTTGAAAGTAGTATAGAGGGAAAGGAGTTTTTCCCCCAGTATAAGTGCGTATTCTAAAATGTTATTGATTAGTTCCTGCCAGGTTTCAAAAATGTTTTGTACAGATCCTCTAAGTGCGAATTTGATTTTTTCCAGTTTGAAATAGTATATAACATCACTTACCCACTGACTTCCAGTTGACGAAGATAAGTCTGCGTGCCAATAGTGTAGTAAAGTCAATTAAAGTTTGTTTGTCCTTCTCCGATTTAAGCCGTATATACTCTCGTATAAGTCTGGTCTTGAAATCTGAAAAATCGATCATAAAATCAGACCCCGACTTATATGCCCATTCAAAAATGTGACAGTAAAAATTTTTTTTTTTACATTTTCTTGCCTCCTCCATTCTCAGATGCATCAAATTTTGTTGCAGCAGCGCAGATACCAATTTCTTTCGCTACTTCAATGACATTTAATTTAAAACCAGCTTCATATTTTATTTTGATCGAATGCTCCATCAAGTGATGCTCCTACGATAAAGGTGTATGAGGGTGGGGTGGTATGGTGGCACAGTGGGTAGCGCTGCTGCCTCATAGTTAAGAGACCCGGGTTTGCTTCCCGGGTCCTCCCTGCATGGAGTTTGCATGTTCTCCCCTTGTATGCGTCAGTTTCCTCCGGGTACTCCGGTTTCCTCCCACAGTCCAAAGACATGCAGGTTAGGTGCATTGGCGATTCTAAATTGTCCTTAGTGTGTGCTTGGTGTGCAGGTGTGTGTGTGTGCCCTGCAGAAGCCTTGCGCCCTGTGTTGGCTGGGATTGGCTCCAGCAGACCCCCGTGACCCTGTAGTTAGGATATAGTGGGTTGGATAATGGATGGATGTATGAGGGTGTGAGATACAAAAAAAACAAAACAGTGCAAATGTTGCTTCAGAATAGTTTGGGTATTACTGTGTGGTCATGTAGGCACAATAGAGAGAGAGAGGTTAGGAGCAGGCGCTGATACACTGCTTTGCCGCACCCACTCACTCAGGTGGGCATTAGCATATCATAATCTCTTGGACCAATAGCGCATTCAACTTATATGACCAACATTATAAAATACCGGAAATTATACGGTAAAATCAAGTCCCGACTTATCAGTGTTAGCATATACAGTAAGTAGACAGGATTGGCAAGCTTTCTTGGGCTGAATGCACAGTTCTCGTCAAAACTTTTCTAATGTTCTAACGAGACGTGAGCCTTGCAGACACCAGCTGTCCAATAAAATACATTAGATATGAACTGCCTAAACTGAAACAGCAACATAATCATTTTAATATTACAGTGCTTTAAAGTGGGAAAGAACAAGGGTAAGTCAATCATTACTCACAATTTTGAAGTATATTTTTTGGGTTGGCTGTGCAGCCTTCCCCATGCACATGTGAAAACTTGGTCAGGTGGTCAGGTTTCAGCTTTGACCAGTTAGGTCCTCTAGTTGTTTTATAGGTGTAAACATGTCCACTCCACTCTTGGTTTGCAACAAAGAAAAGCAGCAAAGTAGTGATCCACTTTTTATGGACTAACAAGGTTGAAATCCTCATCACTTCATCATAATCATAGCATAGACTCTGCGTGGACAGGTGCCCTGCTCCTTCTTTGTGCTTAACACTTATCTGAGCACTTCTCAATTAATTAGTAAACACTTCACCATTGTAATGCTCTGTCTCCATTCTGTGTAGAAAGTCGTCTATGGATGTTGGGCCCTAGTACAGTAATCCCTCCTCGATCGCGGGGGTTGCGTTCCAGACCCCCCCGCGATAGGTGAAAATCCGCGAAGTAGAAACCATATGTTTGTATGGTTATTTTTATATATTTTAAGCCCTTATAAACTCTCCCGCACTGTTTATAAATATTCCCCGCAGAGTTATACAGCATAATCCCTTTGTATTCTCTTAGATATTAGGTAAGATTCATTGAAATGATGTATATAAACACACTGTTTATATACAGTAAAACCTAAATATTATTTTAAAGATATTGAGTGTCTCCGATATCACATATGTTACAGCCATTACGATAGACAGGCCACCAGCAATAAATACGTACAATGCAAGAAAAATAGTATACAATAAATGTGTGTACAGTGACACTAAACGTACGTACATGTACTAAGCACTGTAAGAAGAAAATTAATTATGGTTACTCACCAACAATGACACGATGACTTGTCCGATAACAATGAGTTTAATTTTACTGCACAACAAAGGAGAGCGTTACAGACCTTGTAAAGGAGCCACTTCAGGCGATTGTGTAGCACTGCCGTTGTTCTTCTTCTGGCAGTCTTCAATCCAAATCCCTAAAGCAGATTCCATCCAGACTACTGCCTTATTACATCCACTTACAACTCGTTTTGCACCCTGGTTAAAAGGACACTGCAGCCGTAGATCTTATATTCCTTTCCTACTTTTTAAATAAAAAGAATCGTAGCCTTCAACAAATCCAAAACGTTTACCTTTTCGGCAATCGTTAACATCTTCTTCTTGCGCTTGGGCACGGCCCCTGAAGCAGTAGCAGATTGTTTTGGAGCCATAATGAAGGGCTTGACTATGCACAAAGATAAACACTAAAGAGCACAACTCTTTACACAGCGAAACACGTTGATGCTGAATGAGCGAGACAAGTCTTCCTGGTTAACACTGCATTCAGCACGCAGGAACTCAACTGCGTGCTCTGATTGGTTAGCTTCTCAGCCATCCGCCAATAGTGTCCCTTGTATGAAATCAACTGGGCAAACCAACTGAGGAAGCATGTACAGGAAGTAAAAAGACACATTGTCCGCAGAACCCGCGAAGCAGCGAAAAATCCGCGTTATATATTTAGTTATGCTTTCATATTAAAATCCACGATAGAGTGAAGCCGCGAAAGTCGAAGCGCGATATAGCGAGGGATTACTGTACACCTTACCATAAAAGCGGATCACCGCTTACTGCTCTCCCTTGCTGCATATGGAGTGCAGAGCTGAATAGGGTCAAAACGCACTGTGTTTCCATAAGTGTGTGGGGAAAGCTGCACAACCAAACCAGACAAAATTATCACAAATGTGTGAACTATTACTGACTTATCCTTGTATATGTAAACTATGCACTGGCACTGCATTGTTAAACCACGGACTCTAGCGCTTGGAAATGACGTTTTTGCTGGGCAGTGCAAGGCAGACAAACTACTGAAACAGCATTCTTCAGCATACCTTTTCTTTTCTGCACCATGAGTCCTTGACACCAAGAGAAAATGAAAGAATAATATCAGTCAGGGGTAATGTTCACAATCAAATAAAGAGCCTGCAGTTTTGAATATTTTTAAAGACTTTTCACATTATCTGAAATGAAGTGAAAGACTTTTGTTGCTGGCATCCCACATGGAGCACTGACCTTTAAGTTGCCTAATTAACTTACACCAAGGGAAAAAAGAATAGGAAGAAAAAAATAGAAATCAATACATTTCACTATTAGAAATTCGGGAGAAGGAGGATGAAAATAAAAGTAGCTGTTGTGCTCTGGGTACAATGAGATCTGACGGCTGAGCAGTGGCCTGTGATCATTAGAAGGTTAAATCAATCTGAAGTTTTTCAGTGTAAGTAGTGCCTGATTTATGACCTTGTTGGCAGTTTTTATGTTGTTTGTTCTGGTCCATGCGGTGATGAAGGGAAATGATGAGTGGTGCCATTAATGGTGACGGAGATGTGGGCACGTCATCTCATAACCTGGGGCACTCAGATGGTGAGTATACTCCTTCAAAATACAAAGAACATTCTGCATTGAAGATAAAGCGACAACTGTAAAGAGCAAAACAAACTCATTATTTCTAAGAAATTTATTACATCTATAGAATGGGCACTGTCAGAGAAGAACCTTGACTCCTGCATGAAAGAATAATGTTCGAAAAGTTCACCCTTGTGAGTCCTGACAAATGTGTTTCTGAGCTCACCACTGAACCCACCCACACACACACAAACCCACCCACCCACACACTCACATATACAGCAACCAGTCTGACAATCATCTTTAAAACAGGGCCATGCAGCTTTTATTTTTAATGTAAAAAGGAGAGAAAGGGAAAGAGCCAGAGTACAAGTGTTCTTCTAGTTACACATACCTAAATAAATAGTAATAAAAGACTTTAGGCCTTTCCTGTAAATTAACTAATTCTGCTCTTTATTGCCTAATACTTGATTTTGTTGTTTTTAGCATCTCTGTTAACTTAAAAAAGAAATATCCACCTTAAGAAAAGGACAAGTGTCTGCATATCCATCCATTTCAACAGATGGTGCATCACAAATATTAACACTGCTTTCACAAATCCCATACCAAATGCCATATACAGTAATAGAGACATAGGCATTACATATTGCACTACAAAATTAACACTGGGGTCTATGTCGATCACTTAGATTTTAACCCATCTTACACGTGTAGCAAAGCTAGTACAGAATATGCTGTCATCTTGTAACTCACATAGTTTCGCACACAGGAGGTATTTACAAAATTTAGCACCACTGAACAGCCCTTTCATGTTCAAACTTAAAATGGTGGGTTCAGAACAAAAGCAAGTGAACCTCACCAAAAGTAATATTGTAAAATGTCTGCTCTGGTTGTAAAATGTTTCCCCTTATCCGTTCATTTGTAAATGAGTCTACAGGTGTCTCATGCCCATGGATACACTCAGTGTCGCTCCTACGTTTCATCATTTTCCTCCAGCCACATTTGCCATTATTCTCAATGTTTGAGTATGGGTGGTGGTGCAGCAGTAGTGTTGACATCTTCATAGCTTTGGTTTAGAGAAAAAAAAGAAGCTGAAACATAGTTGCAGTTCGTAGGTAACAACCCTGATGTGCTGCCTGTCCATTAGTCAGCATAGTCACACTCATTGGCTCAATTTAGAGTCTCCAGTTAATGTAATACAGAGAAAAAAATAATTTATGAAAATAAAACCCAATACAAAATCAGTGCAACATGCAAACCCTGCACAGACATCACCTCCATGATAAATTTTCAAATTACAATAACTGGTTATTTAATAAAAGTCATTTTCAATTAAGGGGCTGGCACAGCTTAATTTTCAAAAGATCTGTACTCACTTTTTAAATTTCTCCTTTCAATTAGAAAGTCTACTCTCTTTATAATTACTGCCATTATTTTAAAGAGGTAGGATTGATTAGCTCTTCATTATCACCTTCTGACAAATTAGAACTTGACAGCACATTCACTTCACTTGCCTGTGAGCGACAATCTAGATTTGACCCTTTGTCTTGCTGTGAAGAGTTCACAAATGAGGATGCTGATTCTGTGCACGTCTTATTTAAGATGAAATCCAGTAATACTTTGTACAACTCACTTTAACTGAACATGTGAAGTCCTAATTAGGAATAGCAAACTAACATCCACATCCAAAGAACACTAAAAAAATCGGGAGTGATCTCCCCTAGACTCTCTCGTATACTCAGATATGGTGATGGATTATTTGAGGTGTAAACCACAAGACAATGATTATATTTTTATATTATGTACATTAAAGAACCATCGACAACAAATCAAATCAAATTAATAATATATTGAACAATTATTATAAAAGCAAAGTTGAATAAATCGGACTCTGCAGCTGCATGAATAAAAGATAAAGTATCACTTCCAGTAAGTAGTAATAGCCGAAAAGTTGATAGAAATCAACGTTTTGTACCTAATATTTGTATGCAAAATTTGGTTGACCTAAGTGAAAGCGTATTTAAGTTATTATGTTTACACACACACACACACACACACATAGACACAGGGACATAATTCCAAAAATGGTATTTTCAGACTCGGAGGTCTAAAATGTTGAGATTGAATTTTTGGAGGATTCCAATACTTTCCCTATACTTTGTATATGAGAAAGTCAGGAGGTCTAAAATGTAGAGATTCAGCAAATTCTTGACATCGAATGTTTGTACGATTTCAATACTTTCCCTATACTTTGTATACGAGAAAGTAAAAAGGCACATGCTATTCACCATTAACGTCACTAGTTTATTGGCCATTTTTCATGTTTACCCTGTTTAGCCAGTTGCCCCACACAAATCATTTTCCTCTATTCTTCACAGGTCAGGCCATCCTTTGGGGTGAGACCCATTCTTCTCATACCATCTGACACAACATCTACTTTTGCCACTCCTCTCTTGGCCTTGTCCTCTTCACCTCCATCTTGATGCAACTGTTCACCCAGTCATCATCTGTCTTTCATTCCACAAGCCCAAACCACCTTGGTCTGTTTCTCCTCAGCACAACACCTATCACTTGTACACCAATTCTTTCATGTAGCCACGTATGCATGAAGTGTTTTAAAGTCGTTTTTGTAAGTTGCAATAAACACACAACTCAATCAAAAGCAATAATGATATGTTTGTTTACCCAAGTGTATCTTCTTTTTAATAAAGCATAAGTTTCCATATTGTCTGTTCCCTGTCATTAGTAAAATATGCGATTTGCATATGTATACAGTATGCTAAGTCGAGCGGCACATCACAGCTCAGTGAATCTGCTTTTATCAAAGATCCCACCTATGCCTAGACACATACAGTGAAAATAAAATATAGGATAGCTGAGTTTAAGACCTTCCTAATGATGTATAATTTTCTGTGACTGCTCATTTGTACTACATGTCAAAGCTGTGCAATAAAAGGCAGAAAATATATTATGTATGCAACAGCTAATCTTTACACACAAGATTCTATGAGGGTGCATGCAGATAGTTTGGTTGATGTGCAACTACAGTGGAACCTCGGTTCACGACTATAATTCGTTCCAAAACTCTGGTCGTAAACCGATTTGGTCGTGAACTGAAGTAATTTCCCCCATAGGATTGTATGTAAATACAATTAATCCGTTCCAGACCATACAAACTGTATGTAAATATATATTTTTTTAAATTTTTATAGTTAATTATACCATAGAATGCACAGTGTAATAGTAAACTAAATGTAAAAACACTGAATAACACTGAGAAAACCTTGAACAACAGAGAAAACTAACACTGCAAGAGTTCACGCTGTAGCGCTACGAACCGCTCGCTAAAAACACTTTTTTTTAATGAGTTGTAAGCACAGGGAAAAAATTAACATTTCAAAAATCTGTAATTTAATAGACCACCAAGAAAAGTAACATTGCAACAATGCACGCTACGAACCGATCGCTGTAAACAGAAGTGAAGTGGAGGTTAAAATCCAACAGAAAAAAGTCTTCATTAAATACAATGAGGTTAAAACAATACTCGGATCTGTCTCTTTAAAAGCAAGCCTTATGCTTTCAGCCGTCTCTCTCTCTCGTGCGCGTGTGTGTGTTTGTGTGTCTCTTGCGCGTGTGTGTGTGTCTCTCTCACACGCACGTCTGTGTGTGTGTGTCTCTCTCTCGCACGTGCGTCTGTGTGTGTATCTCTCTCACGTGCGTGTTTGTGTGTGTGTCTCTCTCACACGCATGTTTGTGTGTGTGTGTCTCTCTCTCTCTCTCTCTCTCTCTCTCTCTCTTGCTGCACAGGGAATGCATAGGGAGAGACTGAACACATGCGGAAATCATCGGCGCACACAAACCGAAAGGGAAAATGGCTTGTTCGTATACCGAGTCTGTGGTCGTGAACAGATGCAAAAGTTTGGCAAATTTTTTGGTCGTAAACTGATTTGTACGTGTTCCGAGACGTTCGTGGAC
>JANRMT010062814.1:94217730-94231946 GCA_026402145.1 Polypterus bichir lapradei
ATCACAGACTTACTACTTGCAGCTTGCGGTACGAAGCGACATGATGTGAGCAGAGTTCTGGTGCTCCCATCGTTCCCTTGCTTTTGTGCGCGATGCGCTGGAAAAATAGATAAAATTATGTCTTTGGAAATAATTAATGTTGATGGAGTACAAATGCCTCACCGCGTAGTAAATATCAGGGGGGTTCAAAAGGGCGACCTCAGTATAGAAAAAAAGTTTAAATTTCATCACAAAAATAACAGAAACTACGAGTATTAAAGTAATACCGGTCAAATGCAATATAACCAAATTAATGAGTTTGTATAAAATATCAAATTGATCTACATATTGAATTGCCTTAAGAAGTGGTCAACTTAAAAGTCGGTCGCCTTAAACAGCTGGTCAGCCTAGTATTATATTAATACTCGTATATTGCTCTAAATTTCAATCACCCATTTTTACACCAAAGTGTACATGCAGATATCTATTATCTTTGCAATAGCTAACTAACAACTGGCTCTATCAACTTAGAATTTACACACGTTTTAGTTCAAACACGAATACTCATGTGATTTCGATACAATTACGTCACGTGGCCATTCTGAGAATTAAATTGTCACACCTCATATATAAGCAATAAACAAAAATAAGTGATAGTAAATATGTACAGTATTTGCAATGGCTCAAAATAAAGGTAATGGAAAAAAAAAGCAAAATCAAACAATCAGAGAACTCTTTTTCACCCTCTTTCTCATAAGACAATAATCAAAAGGACAGAAAAAAGTAAACACAAAAAAAGGAAAATAAGTGAAAAAAACAAATAAATAACTTGCAATATACAGTAATACTCTACAAGGATTGGTATTCAATTTGTTCAGCTAAACTTTCTCTCTCCTATCTATCTACTTCACACTAGGTGACCAGGATATGGATTTGAAGCAGATCACCTTTAAGGTGAGGTTGACCAGCATTAGGGTGACATGAGTTGCTTTATTTACTGCCAACTTTTAAAGAGTTACAGATGCCCCATTCATTTGTACAGATAAATAATCGCCCTTGTACACTGCTGACACTGAAATCAGACCTGTCTGATTTCATAACCTGCCCTATTTACTTATGAATCTAACTTTACTCTTCCTGTAAATGCAGGCCTCATTGTGCCATTGCAATTCCATTTTTGTTACTGCTGCATTTTTCTGTTGATTAAAATGTAATATTCAGTTATAGAAAAAAATAGAATGGTTACTTTACATGCCAAAGGGACTCCCCAAGGTAGTCCTTGATCTATTATAAATTAAAGTAATTAAATTTACAACACAGATGTTTCCTCAGTTCGTCAGTCTGTACAAATTAAAGAGATAGATGACTGGGAGCAAAATGAGCCGTTCCCAGAGTCAGACCGGCTTTTATTCTTCAAAAATATTCATAGATAAAATTCTTATTTTCAGCAGGAAAGATAGCAGGCTAGAGTCACACACTAGAACCAATGTCATATGTGAAAAAAAGCTGTGCCGAAGAAAAACAAAACCTCACACCAGCGGTAATTAATTTCAACAGCCATGAACCACTCAGGGATACATTATTCGGAATAACCTTTCCAAGGCTTGATCATTAAAAGCTAATGGAATTCACGCCAACGAAGAAAGAAAAAATAAGTTTAAGAAACTCTGAGAATTTCTGTGATTAATGACCCATTGTAAAGTCACTGCATTTTAAGGAGGGGAAATTACCTGCAAGGGGCACTCGTCCACAGTTTATTAATCACACTGCTCTAATTGATATTGATCAAAAATGGAAATGAAGTCTGTTTTTCTTCGAGAAAGAGTAAGAAACAAATGTAATAGTTTAGTTATTACGGCCTGACAGCTAAAATCCTTCTGGATCACAGCACATGAAAAAGTCTGATTTCTTCAACTATTAATGTGTATTAGAATAGATTATTCCAGCTATTTCCAAATATAAATGTGGATGACTAATTGCTCTTATTGTGTTAGAAATAATGGTCAACAAAATGCTTTGGGGGTGGCTGTTTCTGTATTTGGTGTTGTATTTTTATTTATTAAAATAATTACAGTTTACCTTAAACAGGCATAATTATGGCTATATTGCTGGGTTGGACATATTAATATGGACACAAGGAATATCATGGTTTCATTTTTTTAAAGTTCAGTAAACTCTGTCAAACTGAAAAAGGTAACCCTCAGGGAAATGCTCATTGGTTGAGAGGTACCAACGGACTAAGAGGACCACTGCAAGAATAATTGTGGGAACAACATCTCAAGCATGGGGGCAGTTGGAGGAGGAAATGGAGAAAGACTTTTGGATGGCATCAAGGCTGTTCTGATAAACTGTTTGAGGTCTCAGGAGGGGATGAGGTGTTCAGACTTTGCTATGCAGGGATGGAAAGGCACTGACCATTTCTGGGGAAACTATCAAACAGTGGAAAACACTTTGAGGAACTCCTTAACCCAGTGGGCATGTCCTCCTACCAGGTGGCAATGTTGGAAACGTCCAACGTTTAGGTTGCTGAGGTGGATGAAATCCAGCTAGAGATATTGGAAGTGCTGGACATTGTTAACACATCTAATCAATATTGCATAGCCCTTTTAAGCTATGAGGTGATAGTAGCAAATGAAAGGGGATGACAAAGGCCATGGAGAACAGGGATTTGGAAGGTAAAAAGGAAAATAGAGACAAGGAAAGACATGGACAAAAGAAGTTCCTACATGGTGTGAACATACACAGGCAGGACACTGGTTCAACACAACACCCAGGTTTATTTACAGTTTTTAAAGTGCACAAAACACCAACACCACAACACACCAATACAAAGTCCCTTCTTACTGCCATTCCATCTGCCTTCACTCCTCCTCAGGCTTTGTCTTCTTCCTCATGACTGGCTATTCAATGGAGTGAGGTGGCACATCTTATTCAGGTCCCAGTAGTGTTCCAGGTGGCTCATCAGTATTACCTGAAATCACTCCCAGGTGCACTGGAGCTATTCTAGGGCTCTATAGGTCTCCTCAGCCACCGCCGGATGCCCCCACGGAGCCCAACAGGGCTTTACCAAACTCCTGCTCCCGGAATGCCCTGCGGGAATCCGTGGTGCCACAGCCGCCCAGAAGGGCTGCCCTCTAGTGTTCCAGGGAAAGTTTTGCCTCACCAATGCATTTTCCCCTTGTCCTTCCACTCTGTTGGCATCCCGGCCAGGTAGTGGCCGTGGCCTCCCATCACAATGGGTAGCACATACATTTAGAATTTACATAATGAATGCTCAAGTTGTCGACCAGAAATCTAAAGATAGTCACAGGAGAGGGAATTTGGGTATCGTTATGAATGTGGTGCAGTGGTAGTGCCGTTGCTTCACAGTAAGGAGACCAGGGTTCACCTCTGAGATCCTCCCTGTGTGGAGTTTGCATTTTCTTCCTGAGTCTGTGTGGGGTTCCCCCAGGTGTTTCAGTTTTCTCCCACAGTCCAAAGACATGCAGGTTAGGTGGATAGGCAGCACTAAATTAGCCCTAGCTTGCAGTTGGGTCTGGGTGTGTCTGTGTCTACCCTGCAATGGACTGACACTCTGTCTCGTGTTTGTTCTTGCTTTGTGCCCTATGTTAGCTAGTATAGGCTCCAGCACCCCCCTGACCCAGGCCTGGATTAAACAGGTTAGAAAATTACATGACACAATCCATTTAAGAATGATATTAGAAAATGTTGGTGTTACCATAAATTTCCAAATTGGCCTGTTTTAGGCATATTCTTCAGAGTTGACTAGTTCCTCAAAGTGTTTCTTCAGAGGACTGTCACACCCTGATCTCCTTTTATAGGAGCTATTTTCAAGATTTTTTATATATATTTAGATATCTTATTGACCATATAGCCATCTCACTGTTGCTGTTAGAAGTGGTATACAAGCGGCAGAATGGTAAACAGAGAAAATTTGGCATTCAAATGTTGACCTCTGGAAAGTGATTTTTTTTAGCTGCTTCAAGAAATGCTTATAAAATGGTCTGAGACGCAAAAAAACACTGAGCAGGTTAGAGGAAATTATGTACTTATCATGAGCATACTGATGTATGGTAGAGAAGGGGCCATTCCACTGACCAATTTTAATAAATCACATTCCATAATGACTTCTTTAAGAGAGATGCAGTTCACCACAAGACACTTGGTAATTCACATACAATTAGAGTGACTCATATAGAGTGCACACATAAAAAGTTTAATGTACAAGGACTCTGATTTTCCTTTATTTGATCCACACAAAACAGATGGGAGATGTGTGACCGGAAATCCATGGGACTCCATTAAAAGCTCTATGCTCCATGGAACTCAATTAAAAGCTCTGTTAAATAGCTATGTATATAACTTTCCTACAATTGCCAATCGACAATGGCTTCTCCTCCCACTTGAGACCTTACTCGAAATTTCCCTCTTAATGCTAGACAGAAGATGCTTCTAGGGTCCATTAGCACTAAGCTCTGGAATTTCTTTTAAGGGATGAGGAAGCCCTAATTTTGCCACAGAGAAAGCAGTATAGAACTCCCTCTAGTGGCTCTTGGTGGTGCCACAGTTCAGAATCTTCAGTTGCCTTAACACTAAAATTACCAAAGCCTACGAAAAAACGTGTAGTCTCAGCCCACCTTAAATCCCTTCGTACCTCTCCATCAGTGTCTTTTGTCTTGTAAATATATCGATCAACACGAGCAGCCAACTTTTCCATCCCCTCACCAACCGCCGCAGCTCAATTCGCAAAGAAGGTTCTCAGTGTTTATCTTGGAGTGAAGTGCTGGAGTTGTAGAAAGTAGATAATATACTGACATTTGGTATACATACATTTCATGTGTGTTCCGTGTCTACAACAATATATGTAAACACATGTTTTTCATGTTTTAGAAATAAATGACAAAATGTAGATATGAAATGTATAATGTGTGAAGCCTGAAGTCCAAATATCAAATATACACTTTCACAAATGCGCAAGTATAATACGACAGCTTCCGTGGTGTAAGAACTGCTGACTTGTAATGAAGAGGTCGCCAGATCGATCCTGGCTACCTCCCAAATTTACCATTTTGAGTAGTGAGTTGTTAATATCTATACTAATAAAAGGCAAAGTCCTCACTGACTGACTGACTCACTCACTGACTCACTTATCACTAATTCTCCAACTTCCCGTGTAGGTGGAAGGCTGAAATTTGGCAGGCTCATTCCTTACAGCTTACTTACAAAAGTTAGGCAGGTTTCATGTCGAAATTCTACACGTAACGGTCATAACTGGAACCTACTTTCGTCCATATACTGTATACGGCCATAGTCTGCAGCTCAGTCACCGTGTGAGGCGGAGTTGCGTCTCGCATCATCATGCCTCCCACGTAATTGAGTGCCTGCTCATATAAGGTAAATATTCGCGGGTGAAGGACTGTGCTTAGCATATTCATAAGTGCAGCTACTGCGGAAACCCTCCCTCAGCGAAAGTGCGAGAGAAACTTTTAAGTGCCGGGTCTGAGCTAAAATTAAATAAAGCCGTGGACATCGCAAGATCACACGAGATATTCGCGAGATACAATTTTAATGAGAAGACACAGGGTATAAAGCCTCGATGCTAAAGACCTGGCAAAGTCATGGAGAACATGGAAGGATGAATTCACATTATACACAGAACTTGCAATGCTGGAGGCAGAGGAAAACACTAAGGTCAGATTATTCTGTTATCTTATTGGAGAGAGCGGAAGAGAATTGTGTCAGGCGCTGACCGGTGATGTAAGACCTGATGAGTTAACCATGAGCTTGAGTGGTGGGCCGTCAGGGCCTGCAAGGCCTTCTCTGCTGGCCTAAAAAAATATCTGAATCACAAACTGATGTTAATTATATTTTGTCCATGAATACTTATTAAATAATTCCAAATAGTCTGTCCACTTCCTTTCATAGCTTTTCCAATGGTTGTGCTGTTTCCAGACATGTATTTTCGTATTAAAGCATTTAACCAATCACATTTCAGCCATCATTTGTTGCCAGGCAGAGATGCCTTCACAATCCGTTCTGCAGGCCCTCTAACACAGAATAAATGTCAATTAAACTGTTGCTTCAACCAATCAGATTTTGAGTTGGTGTCAGTAGGGCCCTCTAGCAGGCGTACGGCAACGTCACCGTATTCAGACCCATTGATTGGATAGAAGCCAATATGAGGAACTCTATGAGGCCACTGATTGCACCGCAGGTGCTCCGAGCGCAAGATCCTCGTGCGCACTACCGCCAACTCCATGGCAGGATTCTGGACAATATTATTTGCCAGACACAGACCAGATTTCAAGACCACAAAAAAACTGATGTTTGTCACGCTCCTCGACCCCCAGAAGTTTTGAGAATACAAGAAAAATTTCCCACATGCAGCCTTCTCCAGTTTAACACAGAGCCACGGAGCACTTTTTGATCTGTCTCGGCTAAAAACAGAACTGACTGTAAAGTATGCCATGGATGATTTTGCAGGAAAATCTCCCACTAATCTCTTTGACTTCTTTCATCAGAAAATCCTGAATGAGAGCATGGGGCAGCTGTACACATTGGTATATTTGGCGGTGACCATTCCCGTTTACACTGCTTCTGTCGAGCGGACATTTTCAACCCTAAATCAAATTAAAACTTATGCCAGAAATATGACAGGGCAGGTTTGACTTTCAGCATTAGCTTCGATGGCGATAGAAAGGGACTTTTTGATGGAACTGAAGCGCACGGATAATCTGTACGACAGAGTAATTGAACTGTTTTTGAGGAAAGAGAGGAGGATGGATTTTGTTTACAAATAATCCGAATTTTTGGTGAGTAAAATGTTGCGATTTTTCCTAAATAATATTGCAAGTTTATTAGTTATTATTGATGTTTTTTATGTGTGTCGTGGCTGTAGCTGCAGTAGAAAGGAACTTGTTCATCCCTTGTTTGTCTATTCAATAAAGGCATTTATTGTGGCTACAGGAGTTATCTATCTGCGATGCAGCGGCTCTTCATACTGTATTTCTGCATATTAAGATGGTTTTTATAACCATAAATTAGTTTTTGAGGGGCAGGGTTGATTCAGAAGGAGCGCTACTGAAGGCCTAGGTGTGAAATGCACGGTCCGCCACTGGACCAGATGATATGTAAATTTGATGAACATTACAACCCATAAACAAATGAAACTGTAGAGAGGTTCAGATTATACTTCTCCCAGTGCGTCTCTCTAAATCCTCCATGTGGGCGAGACATTATCATAAGACTTAACAATCTTATAGTTACACCTTCTACGTGCACGCAACCATCCTTATTATGAAGTCTTCCTTGCTTTATCACTGGCTGCTTCTTTCCATTCACATTCCTAGCTCTTTATTTAAACAGTTTTCCTTCTCACTTTTCTGCTCCTTCGCTGTCTTCTCCCTTTTCGTTCAAAATACACGCCTCCTTGCCTTTTTACAGTCAGCTCCCCTTACGTCACACCATGGTACGTTTAGCACAAGTTAATACCAGGCATGCCTGTTAAACATCTTACATTCACGAGTAGCGATTTGCGTAGTGAACACTTCAATGAATGAAGCCTGTTATCTTTACAACGGTTGACAAACACGGAATGTAACTTCAAAACAACACGTCCTCCAAATACGAACCTGATTGAAAGAAATAGTGATAATCAAATCCTTGATGACAGCAACACTCATAACAGTGACAAAACACAACAAAACAATTACATTGACAATCAGGTTATGTTATTTTTAAAATGTTTCCTTTTCTTTTTCATAACTTCTTTAACACGCTACTTCTCTGCTGCGAAGTGCGGGTATTTTGCTAGTTATACAATAAACACATACATTTGATTTGCATCTATAACAGCCGGTGTAAATTTATAGTACTTGTAAAAGTTAGCATTTTTTTTTTACTTTTATTTTCTCAGTCATGATCACGATAAAACCCCTCACCACTGCCACCCCAGATCTGATGCTGTTAGTTTTTATTTGAAACTGGGAATAACTGTAGATGTGAGTGATGTTTTGAGACAATGGAACTGGAAATTCTCTGATCTGGACGGATTAAAGCTGACACACAAATGCTGGTGAATCTGCCTTCTTTGTATCTCACCGTCACTTGAATTTTTTTATTCAGTTTTATTGAGTGTTCTTATTATGCACCTTATGGTCCATGATGTCAAAGCCACACTGACAAAAAAACCAGAGACATAGGTATATATGATATTTGGAATAATTTATTTTATGACCTGTAGAGCACATTTCGGAAAACATTGTGGCACAGATGCAACATTATTCATATTATTCATATTCATTCGTATGCCTTCTTGCACTTGTAATCAGTGACCACATTTTTTTTGTTTTTTGTTTTTTTCCGATCTTGTCCAACCTCCACATTTTAGTGTATGATGGTGTTTCTTTTGTACTCCAGGACATGCAGAGGAAAGAATAGTACAGAGAGGTCAGTTCCAGCTCTATATACAATTATCAAATTCAAATGTTAAGAGTTCCCACACACCCAAGGACCGTCCTTCCTACATTTACGACATGTGTACCTATTGCAATATATACACTTCTCTCTATGCTGTGGTTCCTATTACACTGAAGGGGCGCCTGACACTGACTGAGTTTGTTTTCCTGGGGGAAACGGCTGTCTTGGAACAGAAGCTTGTTGATGTTGCATCCTCTATTTCTTTCTCCATCGCCTTTTCTTGTAAGAAGTGATGACGAAGTTCCTCTGCAAGGTGAACCAAGAACGCTCTTCTTTTCTCAGTGGCCCCCATGCAGGCCTTGTACAGTACATGTGCATTGATTGCCGCCAAGTCAAGCTTGTTGTAGCACAGAGCAGCCGGCCACCCGCGTGCTTCTGCTCGCACTGAATAAGCTCACGCCTCCTGGTTCATAATGTCAACGCAGCACCGGGGAAAAAAGAAACAGACAAAAATATGTTACATTTTGAAGAAATCATTTTATGACCTGAATAGTACCAATCAGAAAACATTTTCACACTAATGCAATATTATTTGAAAACTAACAGCGTCAGATTGGGTGTAAATTTATGGTACTTGTAAAAGTTAGCTTTTTTCAGTTTTATTCTCTCAGTTACGTTCATGCTGTCTTCTCCCTCCCCCCCGGATCTGACCCTAAATAACAGTGCCAGCATAAATTTACACCCGATCTGACGCTGTTCATTTTCAAATAATAATGCATTAGTACGATGATGTTTTCTGATTGCACAGATTTCAATCACTAAGTACGAATTTCATGACGAACTCTCATATCACCTTTTCTTAATGCTCTGTTAGATAACACCTACATTTGGAAATCAGCGACATAGCATAGAACTCCACAGAACAAACACTGCAGAGCTTTTCTACACACTTCTCTACCAGTGCCATTCAATGTGATAATGATATCATATTTACAGTAAGAAGCATTAGACTGAAAAGAAAAACAAAAACATATAGGTGGCAACAGACCACCAGGCCCACAATGCACATGGCCAAATATATACAATAATGTGAACACAAAGCTACCACTGCTGAACTATACATAACAGATAGTTGCTTCAGCGTGTGTATATACACTATTGCCATTGTAATATTGTCCAAGCAGTACGTCAGTAGGTGTATAATGCCGTCTGTTCCAACTCTGCTTTAAGAGAGACAGAAGTTTTTGAAGTAATCAACAGAAGTTGAAACATCTGTGCAAATTGTTTTCTTCAATTTGAAAGGCTTAATTTACTTTAATTGCTGCAGAACATCTTTAGGTGGTAACCTATTAGTTGGTCTCTGAAGAAGGCCCATTTGTAATAGTGTGATATTTTCATTTTTCAGTGTTTGCGAAGCTAAATTGAAAATGTAAACCTCTGGCAGTTTACTGCTTCTCTTTTTAGCATTTTAGGTCATTGATTGCATTTCAGCTGATTAAATGTGAAGAAAAACTGAGGTGTTGTAAAACTTTTGAGTGGTAGTGTATATATATATATGCATGTGCATATGCATATTTCAACCTAAAATTGGGTTTGGCTGGTAATGTATTAGTCTAAATTAGTTTGTCCTAAAATTTGGTTTGGCCTGTAACATATATATGCGTCAAAGCCACAAAATGGAGTTTGACATACCTGTCAGGCTGTGTTGAACCAATGACTTTCCACATTGTTATTCAGCCTGAGCAGTGAACTGAATACAAAGGCAAATGATGAAGTTTCTGTGCCTATCTGCTACCCAACGGAGCACCATGGAGGCAATTGAGGGAGCAGAGGAGAAGACAGAGACACAGAGCAAGAGGAAGTTCTCGTTGAAGGAGACAAAGGGTCTTAAATGAGATGCGGGCAACACTAGTTGACCATGTCATCAACATTGAACATGAGAGAAGCAGGTCAACACGTGTGGGCCAATGTGTCACATTTTACCGTGGCTGGCATAATGTAATAATTTGGAAATGAAGAAGGGTACGGTAACTGTGGCCTCTGCAGTGCAATGCTCAATACTTATAGTACCTGTAGATTTAGATATGGTACATGTGACGATGCCGGTCCCCAACAGACTCCCTCTTCCCACATGGGAGTCTGTTGAACCAACACCGTCAATAGTTATGACTGAGATGAGCTGACAAATGAGGACAAATCTCATTGACGCCAGGGGATGGTGTAAAATGCTCAGGTGCTTTTATTAAAAAAAAACCAATCCAAAACAAAAGTAAAACCAAAAATGTTCATTGTGCAGTGTTGTAAAAAAACCAAAACCATAAAATCAGTGAAACGTGGAGATAAAATCCATAATAAATAAATCAGCTAAAATAGAGGTTAAAATGCAGTCTCTCTTCACCCGATCGCAGCCCACCACCTTCTGTCACTCCAGGTCACACATCACAGGCACACCTTCCATCTTCCTTAGCACTCACTCAGTCGGTCCTTGGATCCACTGGGAGGTCTTACGTAAAGCTTACCCCACTCTACACGCTTAGTCAGTGGGGCAAAGCAGTCCTTGAGTGCCTCAACCTGAACTCCCTTCTGGAGCCCTAGCTCGAGCTGCCTTCTCCAAACAGGTGGCCCAATCGTCTCCCTCTGACTGCCCTTCACCATCTATTAACCTCCATCATCCATCCCGTTCTTTCCCCTCTCTTTCTTTTACATCTTTTATCTCTCTCTCTCTCTCTCTCCCCTTCTGCTGGCCTGTATATATACACCCGTCTCCATGGGCGCAGCGCCTTAATCACACGCCCATGGAGACTGACACAGCTTTATGGATTTAAAACCTGGCCATATTTTGTTGTAGCTGCAGACCCGCTATACCACAGTACATTTCACAAAAAATACACAAAGATGAATGAATGTGTATTGTTTTTGCAAAAAGACTCTAAAAGAGGGAGAGGCAGCTTGTATTTAATCCACAAGCAGCAGCAGCAGTTTAATGAGGATACCAACAATTTCACTGCACACTGAAAAGCAAATTGGATTGCATTGTTTTGCATTTTCCTATTAGTGTGTAGTTGCTGTTTAGAATTAGCTATTCATGTGATGTTTTGATGTAGAGTTTTGATATAGAAATACCAAAACTGGTTTGTTTGTGAGCATGGAGTTGTGAAAGTAATCACTGAAGAAATTAAAGTTATGCAGAGGAGGATGGAAGAAGGTTATACGAATACTATTTCTTGCTCAACTACTGAAATATTGTCTTCTAATATATAGCAATTAAATAAAGCTGTAATGTTTACCAAGTTGTACTGTAATACAACATGGATTCCAGCAGCTTGACATTTAAAGTCACAGGTGTTTAATCTGAACATCTTGTACTTTGCAGTGCTTTTTGAAGTATGAGACATGTTGGTGATGATTTGTTCTTGTGGCTTCTCAATGTGAATATCAGGAGTGTACACATAAATGTGGACTGGTAAAGCCTTTAATGAGGTAATGAAGAACATATTTTGTGTGTGGAATTGACAAAGTCATGACTGGAAAACAAAGCATAATCAAATGAGACACAGAAAACCTAAAAAGGAGTGTCATGGAGGAATGACAAATATGGATGAGGTTTTGTTTTTCATTTTTGTTTAATTTAAGGAAAGAAAACATTGTCAGTCATCTGTGGGAATTGAACACAGAGGTGTTGGATCATAGATGTGGTCTGCACATTTCTTGAAAATCCTTGAGGAACCTTAGACTGTCCTTAAGAAATATTGTTACAGTCATGGAAAATCCCAGAAGAAGTGGTGTGGAGTAATGACAGATATATGTAAGGTAATTTTCTATTTATGAAAAATTTGTCAGTCATGGATGGGAATTGAACTTACACTTCCTGGTTGAAAGACATGTATCCTACCCTCTACACTACCATATCTGGCCTGGATTACTGTCTCAGTTGATACTGTGGTATTTGAACAAAGAACAAGAAGCGATTGAGTTGCATGCTAATTGTTGAACTTTACTTCATATTTGTGTTACGTTCTTACTCAACTCTCTTTCAGTCTGTTTGAGGGCAGACAGAGGCTTTTCTGTGTTAGACAAAAAATAGAAATGTGTGAAATATCCTAACCCAACCCCACACTGAGATATGGTGTAGTGGGTAGACTACCTCCCCTTAAAATAGTGGTAATGGGGTCAGTTCCCAGCCGTGATGTTAAAACTTGTTCCTATCAGGAATTGCATATTGTTATTTGTGGAGCAGGTATGACGTTTCATCATATCATTGTAATCTTTTGGACACTAGGTAACTAAAGACTAAATTTGTATCACTTGGATTTTCAACAGAATCTCTGTGATCCTGGACTATTATCAAAATGTGACATGAAAACTGTGACATGTACTGTGTGCTTTGATGTGTGGTGTGCTTCTCTTCAAATGACATCAAATATACTTAATAGATATGGAGAAATAGTGAAAAATTGTGGTGTCCAAGTGAGGTGGTGTAGAGGGAAGTGGTTGTTGATTCTCAGTGATTCATGCAATCTCATCCCACAGGCTCAAGTCCAGGAGGAATCACTCCTTGAGGCCTGGAAGAGCAGAGGAGGGTAAGCAGAGACAAGAGATTCACTCCACAGTTGTGTTTGACAATGAGAGTTTTTTACCATCAGTATATATATATATACTCAGCAAAAAAAGAAATGTCCCCTGACTTTCAACTGTTTTTACTTTCAGTAGACTTAATGTGTAAATATTTGTATGAACACTAAAAAAGTCAACACCATAAGACATAAACTAAAAATGTTTCACAATGTGTCCCTGAATGAAGGGAGGCTCAAAATCAAAAGTACCAGTCAGTATCTGGTGTGGCCACCAGCTGCTTGAAGTAATGCAGTGCATCTCCTCCTCATGGACTGGACCAGATTTGTCAGTTCTTGCTGTGAGATGTTACCCCACTCTTCTACCAATTCACCTGCAAGTTCCTGGACATTTCTGGGGGGAATGGCCCTAGCCCTCACCCTGCGATCCAACAGGTCCCAGACGTGCTCAATGGGATTGAGATCTGGGCTCTTCGCTGGCCATGGCAGAACACTGACATTGCTGTCATGCAGAAACTCACGCACTTTTTGCCACTCCTGTCTGGTCCAGCGAAGGTGGGTTTGTGCCCATAGGCGGCGTTGTTGCTGGTGATGTCTGGTAAGGACCTGCCTTACAACAGGCCTGCAAGCCCTCAGTCCAGCCTCTCTCAGCCTATTGCGGACAGTCTGAGCACTGATGGAGGGATTGTGTGTTCCTGGTGTGACTCGGGCAGTTGTTGTGGCCATCCTGTACCTGTCACGCAGGTGTGATATTCGGATGTACCGATCCTGTGCAGGTGTTGTTACACGTGGTCTTCCACTGCGAGGATGATCAGCTGTCCTTCCTGTCTCCCTGTAGCACTGTCTTAGGCGTCTCACAGTGTGGACATGGCAATTTATTGCCCTAGCCACATCAGCAGTCCTCATGCCTCCCTGCAGCATGCCTAATGCACGTTCACGCAGATGAGCAGGGACCCTGGGCATCTTTCTTTGGGTGTTTTTCACAGTCGGTAGACAAGTCTCTTTAGTGTCCTGCGTTTTTAGAACTGTGACCTTAAATGCCTACTTTCTGTAAGCTGTTAAGGTCTTAACGACCATTCCACAGGTGCATGTTAATTAATTGATTATGGTTAATTGAACATGCATGGAAAACATTGTTTAAACAATTTACAATGAAGATCTGTAAAGTTATTTGGATTTTTAAAACATTATTGTTGAAATACACAGTCCTGAAAAAGGGACGTTTCTTTTTTTGCTGAGTATATATAT
>JANRMT010062814.1:94232046-94285844 GCA_026402145.1 Polypterus bichir lapradei
TATATATATATATGGGGCAAAGCCACATAATGGATGAAATAAACATGCTTGTCAATGTAAGTTTTCATGGGACTAATTCTGTGGCCAAACAGGCACTAAACGCTGCATAACTTTTAACTTAAAATGTGTTTCCTGTTTATGTAAACTGTGCATATATTTTTTCTTTATTTGCTGGATGTTTCTGCATGGCTGTAGCTGTTTCCTGAACCGTTTGTTAGGATGTTGCAGTTGTTCTTATTTGCACACTCACTGGTACTGCATATTGGCACGCAATTGTCAATAGTTAGAGCTCAGTGGTCTGTTTCCTAAGCCAGTGGCACAAAACCCTTAACACACCTCCAGCAGTTTGCTCTCTGCACTAATCCCTTAAACACTTTCTGCTCAGCATATCACGTAGCGTTCAATTTCTAAGCACAAATTTCATGATCAACTCTCATATTATATTTTCATAATGCTAAGTTAGACAATGCTTATATCTGGAAATCAGCAAACTTAATATAGAGCTCCACTGAGCAAAGACTACAGATCTTTTCTCCACACTTCTCTACCAATGCTATCCAATGTGAAAATTGTATCATATTTGCAGTTAGAGGCATGAGACTGAATTAAAGAAAAAAATATGTTAAGGTGACGAGAGGAGGGACTGAACCCACGACCTCCAGGCTTACAATGTACATATCCAAATATTGACAGTGATTTGACTGCTAGGCTACCACTAGCGCACTACACATTGTACCCTCAGAGTATGCATACATATATATGGGGGATGGATGAATTAGACATGTCTTTCAATAACTTTTCATGGGGCGACAGACGTTGACGTTTGGTTTTTGGAACACCCAGCCTTCTCTGTTGTAGACATTCCACCATATTCTCCCTTTCTGAATCTCATTGAGGAGTTCTTTTCCTGATATCAATCAAATACAGTAAGAGGCATTATACTGAAGTTAAAAAAAGAATTGACCATAAAGTGTCAGAAGAAAGGATTGAACCCATGACTTCCAGCATCACAATGTACGTGGCCAACTGTTTTTATAGCATTTTGACCACTAGGCTATAGGTACTGCTGTTTCAACCCCGCTATCCCAACAGAGTATATCTTTGGACTATACATATACAGTATAAGGGGAAAAGGCACATAATGAATGAATTAGACACGCTTGTTAGATAGGGTTCCACCAATAAGTTTCCACATTGTTACTCCACTTGAGCAGTCAATTGAATATAAAGGAAACTAAAGAGGTTTCTTTATATTTAGTTGACTGCTACATAATGGAGCACCATGGAGGCAACCAATGGTGTCGGAGAGGAAGGGGAGAGGAGAGAGGCAGAGAGGAAAAGGAAATGCTATCTTGGTAACACTGAAATCCATTCAGTGGTGAGATTCAAATACTGGTTGTGCCCTGTGTGGAGTTTGCAATTTTTCCCTGTGTCGGTTTTCTCCAGATTCTCTGGTTTCTTCTCACATTCCATAGACATGCAGGTTCATTGAACTGTTGATGCTAAATTGCTCTTGATGTGTGTGTCCTCATTGGGAATAGATTTCTTCCCATTACGTGTGTGGATACACTCCATCTTCTCTGAATCAATGTTTCTGGATAAGTAGTAATTCATGACAATTAAATTAAACTGTAAACCCTTTCAAATTCTACTGTAGTACATCAATAATCCCATCAGCTTCATACTTAACATCTCAAGTACTCCATCTGCATGTATTGTGGTCTACTCTGCTTTTTGAACTATAAGAGATATTCTTGATGATTGGTTCTGGTGGCTTCTCACTGTGAATATAATGATTGTGCTGATAAATGTGGATGGTCTACTTTTGCTTTGAGCTAACGAGAATCACATTACGATTGTGGAAGTCATTGAACCATGAGTGTAAAATGAGGCTTATTCAAGTGATATTTACACAGCTAAGTGTAAAAAAGTACCACACTTGGTGTGAACTAATGGAAAGTACATTTGCGGACATTTGTTATTAAAGAGAAATTTGTCTGTCTTATGTTGGAATTGAACTCACACTTCCTGGTTCATAACCATTTATGCTAACCACTACACTACCATAACTGGGTTGAGTTTTTTTTTTTTTAATTCTATTGATTTTATTGTAATCATTCTATACAAATAGATCAATTTTTACAAAAAATAGGATTGAAAACAAATCAACCCCACCCCTACGACAGAGAGCATGGCCAATGGAGTATAACTTAAAGCTTGTAAAAATACATAAATTGATGAGTTTATTAGGCAGATAAAGATAAATGGAGAAGAAAAAGTGCTTTAAGAGCTTATTCTAAAATATTATTGATTAGATCCTGCCAGGTTTTGAAAAAGTTCTGCACAGATCCTTTAACTGAGAATTAGATTTTTTCCCATTTCAAATAGTATAAAACATCAGTTACCCACTGACTTAAAAGAGGAGAGTTAGGATTCTTCCAGTTTAGCAAAATAAGTCTGCGTGCCAATAGTGTAGTGAAGGCAATCACAGTTTGTTTGTCCTTCTCCACTTTAAACCCATATGGAAGAACACCAAAAACAGCTGTTAGTGGGTTAGGAGGGATTGTGACACCAATGCTGTCTGAAAGGCACTTAAAAATTTTGGTCCTGAATGATGTTAATTTGGTGTAGGCCCAAAACATGTGACCCAGTGAGGCTGGAATTTGATTGTAGCGTTCGCAGGTTGGATCTTACCCTAGAAACATTTTGGGCAATTTTAAAAGAGACAGATGTACTCAATATATAATTTTGAGTTGGATAATTGTATGCTTTGCGCATATGGAGCTCGAATGAATTCTCTGTATTGTAGGGTCGCTCTTTGGATACGTGGATCTTTTAAGTTCCAAATAAATGAGGTTTATGGTTGAATCTAATTGCTTAAATTAGATTTATTGATATATATTGGAATGTTTTTAAATAAAAACAGAAGCTTAGGACGGACATTCATCTTAACAACGTTAATTCTTCCAGCTAGAGTGAGATGAAGAGTTGACCATCTATGTAAGTCTTGCTTAATTTTTTCCATACAGATGGCAAATTTTGTTGATAAAGAGCTTTATGTTTACTTGTAATATTTACCCCTAGGTATTTAAACTGATCTGCAATGATAAAAGGGAAGGTGTCCAATCTAATATTGTATGCTTGAGAATTCACTGGAAAGAGCACACTTTTATTCAAATTAATTTTGAGACCAGAAATCTTTTGAAATTCTGTAAGTGCTGTTAGGATTGCAAGCACAGTATTTTGTGGATCTGATATGTACAGTACCATATCATCTGCATATAGAGAAATTTTCTGTTCAAGTCCTTCTCTGATAATCCCCTTTATCTGATAAGCATTTCGACAGTGAACTGCCAGTGGCTCAATGGCGATTGCAAAAAGTAGTGGTGACAAGGGGCATCCTTGTCTGGTACCACGTTCTAGTTTAAAGTAGTCTGAATTAATGTTGTTAATACAAACTGAAGCTTCTGGATTGGTATACAGTAGTATGATCCATGCACAAATGTTCAGGCCAAACCCAAATTTCTGTAATGTAGTGAAAAGGTAGTTCCATTCAATCATATGAAATGCTTTTTCTGCATCCAACGATAATAATATCTCTGGGGTGTTTGACTTTGCAGGTGAATATATTACATTAAACCAGCGTCGAAAATTGGAAGTTAAGTGTCGGCCTTTAATAAATCCAGTTTAATCTTGTGATATTACCGAAGGCAGCACTTCCTCCATCCTAGCTAGGACATTGGAGAGTATCTTAACATCATTATTCAAAAGTGAAATTGGTCTGTATGATGCACATTGTAATAAGTCCTTATTTTGTTTAGGAAAGACGGTGATTAATACTTGGCGAAAAGTTTGAGGTAGAATTTGATTGTCTCTAGCTTCTGTAAATGTTGCTAATAAGTGGGGAGCTAGCTGAGTGGAGAATTTCTTATAAAATTCGACAGGGTAGCCATCAGGGCCTGCTGCTTTAACACTCTGAAGTGACTTTATAGCATCTAGTAATTCCAATAGTGCCAAAGGTTTATCCAATTCCTCTGCACTAAAAGTATCTATTTGTGGTATCTGTAATGCATCCAGAAATGCATTAGATTGTGTGTTGTCTTCTTTAAACTCAGTAGAATATAAGGATTTATAGTAGTCTCTAAATGTGTGCATTATATTTTTATGGTCAATGATTTTGTCTCCGTTCGTGTTTGTGATTGCTGGGATTGCATTGCGAATTTCTTGCTTGTGGATTTGTTGAGCTAAAAGCTTATTAGCTTTCTCTCTGTGTTCATAGTAATGATGTCTTCGTTTAAAAATGAGTTGTTCGGTTTCTTAAGTTGCTAAGAGGTTGAGCTCTGAATGCAGAGCCTACCTTTTCCTGTGAAGAGCCTCACTTGGACACCTGGCATGTTCTTGATCTATTCTAGTAATTTCGCTGGTTAGCTCTGATACCTTCTTGGTTTCTAATTTATTTCTGTGGGAAAGATATTAAATAATCTGCCCTCTTAAGAAGTCCTTCAGAGTTTCCCATAGTATCCCTGCAGAGACCTCTGAGGATGTATTTGTCTCTAGAAAAAAACATTTGTTTTGATATAAATTCTGTGCAGATCTCGTCTGCTAATAGAAGTGGGTTAAGACGGCATCTGCGAGATGAGTATGTGGGGAATAATGATTTTAGCTCCAAGATCAGAGGGGCATGGTCGGAAATAACAACAGCGTTGTACTTGCAAGATTTAATCGTTGGCAAGAAATTATTATCTATAAAGAAATAATCAGTTCTTGAGTAGCAATGATGTACTGGTGAGTAGAAGGAATATGTTCTTGAGTTTAGGTTTAGAAACCTCCAGGGGTCTGATAAGTTGTGGTCATTTAAAAGCTGTGTAATTGTCTTTGCAGTGTTGGATGTCATTACCCCTGTGACAGGAGACCTATCTAAGAGTGGGTTTCTGTCTGAGTTGATACAGTACATCAGACTATTGTACTTGAATAAAGAACAAGAGATTGAAGTGGCAGCTAATTGTTTAACTTTACCTCATATTTGTGTTGAGTTCTTTCCTCACTTTTAGTCTATTTGGGTGCAGATGGAAGCCATTTTATGATTGACAAAATTTTGAAAGTTGTAAAGTTGGTGTAGTGAGTAGGGTACCTGCCCTTAAAGCCGTGGTAATGGATTCAGTTCCCAGCCATGTAAAACTTTTGTTTATATTTATTATTGTCTATATTATCAGTGGATGGGGCCTAATCTATCAGCAGGAGCAGGTATGAGGTGTCAGTGTGAAAGTATCATTGTACAGGTAGTCCCCAAGTTACGGACATCCAACATACGACATCCGGCCTGGGGACGCTGCAAGCAGTGGCTGGATGTAGGCTGGAGGGGCGCGGTTTTGCTGCTCGCGCAGTGTAGTGTCCCTTGGGTGGCTCCAGTTGATTCATTCTCAGTGGGCGGCTGGGTGTGTGGCAAGCACTCATGTGCAGGATCGAGGCTGGATGGGGCAGAGGGGGGCAGCATTGTAGTGTGCCTCGGGTGGCTGCCTGTTGAATGGGGGCAATGGTAGGCGATTCACTACCCGCCTTTGGCCACACCCTGTTCGCTCTCAGTGGGCTGATGCTGCAGGCAGCATATTGTATGCAAGTGGAGGTGACTGTGTGGTGGGCGAATGGTGAATCGCTCCTGACCGCCCCCATTCATTCTCAATAGAAAGCCTGCTTGTACTGTTGTACATAGCAGGAAGTTGTCTCTTGTCAGTACATCAGATGTGTTTTGACGACGGGTGCCTTCCTGCTGTGATAGCGTGTACAGTGCTGTGCAGAAGAGCTCATCTTAACCTTTTGTCTTCACCCTTCAACAATGTCTCTGAAACACAAATCTGATGCAAGTGCTGGTGATACAGTAAAGAAGAGAAAAAACATCATCATGGAAAATAAAGTAGAAATAATAAAAAGGTCAGAGAGAGGTGAAACTCCATCATTCATTGGCAGAGCACTTGGTTACAGTTGGTCAACAATAGCATTTATTAAAATAATGTACCTGTTCCGACTTACATACAAATTCAACTGAAGAACAAACCTGCAGTCCCTATCACGTATGTAAGCTGGGGACTGCCTGTAACCCTTTGGACACCAAGTAACTGGTAGATTTCTATCACTTGAATTTTAAATAGATTGGTTGTGATCCTGGACTGTTCCCAAACTGCAAACTGTAAAATGGAATGTGTTCTCTCATGTGTGGCATGCTTATATAGAAATGACATTAAATATATTTAATGGAGAAATAGTGAAAAACCATACATTGCCAAGTATTTTTGCAGTATTTTGACCACTAGGCTATGGCTACTGCTGCTACAACCTGCTATCACAACAGATTGTATCTTTGAAATGTACATGTATGGTATAAGGGCAAAAGGCACACAATGGATTAGGGAATCCATTCCCGGATGGTTTATCCATTCCCGGGAATTCGGGAATCCCGGATGTCATTCCTGGGAATCCCGGGCTCCCGGGGATGACACAGTGCACAGGCATCTCACATGTGAACGGTTTTAGAATGACCAACACTTATTTTTAATAAAACTACTGCAATATGTTGACACCAATAAAAGACTAACCTTATCTACAAGCAGTCCATGCTGTCATATAAGTACATGTATCTAGTTAGTTGCGGTAATAAGAGCGTAGAAAGCAGAACATGTACAGGGTGCGGTCATCCAGGCGAGAGCGCACCTTCGTGGCAGAGTACACCAGCCACTGAGAAAACACTCTCTGCCTCCACTGAAGTAGGCGGCACAGTCATCAGATACTGATACACTTATTCTAAACAACACCCACGCTTGCCGTTGCTCTCAAACACCGCCATTTCAGCTTTTACGGATGCATCCAGTTTCTTGTCATCATTCTGTGATGGCAAGTTTCTTGGCACAGATAATGCAGATGTAACAGACTGATGCATTGCAATTTCAAGTTGCTGTTCAAAGCTGTTGTCTGATAGACGTCAATGAAGTCTGCCCCGTCCCAGCATTCGTGAGCTGCAGAGTGCAGACTCCTCCCAGTCCACTGTGCTCAGTCTTAGTGGGAGCCGGGAGACTGACTGCTGCTGGTCTGTTGTTGACTGAATTAATCTGCAACACATTACACCGTGGGCCAAAAAACTGTGCCACTTAATTATTTTCAACTATAACTCTGTTATTTCCTGATCGATTTTTACACTTTTACACACTATATATGCGAGCTTGGCCGTTCCCGGTTTCCCGGGAATTACATCAGTTTCATTCCCGGGAATGCGGGAATGAAAAATGTCCGGGCTCCCGATGGATTCACTACAATGGATGAATTAGACATGCTTGTCAGATAGGGTTCAACCAATGAGTTTCCACATTGTTACTCCACGTGAGTAGTCAGCTTAATATAAAGGAAACTGAAGAGGCTTCAGTGACTACCAACTACCCTATGTAGCACCATAGCACCAGTGGGGTGGGGTTAATAGACAGAGCAAGAGGAAGGGCTCTTTGAAGGAGATAAACAGTGTAAAATGAGATACAGGCAACACTAGTTGACCATGTCATCAACCATGACCTGAACATGAGAGAAGCAGATCAACGTGTGTGGCCCCATGTGTCACATTTCACAGTGGCTGGTAAAATGTAATATTTTGAAAATTAAAATGGTTACAGTAATGGTAGAGCAAAACTTAAGGTAAATGTAGATCGAGAAATGGCACATTTCACAAGAAATACAATAAGATGAGTAAGTGTGTGTATTTTCAGAATTGCAAAAAGACCCTGAAAGAGGGATAGGCAGCCTGTCTTTGCTCCTGACCAACAGATTGCAATAGTAAGTATGGTACTGGCCAACAATGCCACTGCACACTGATATAGCAAAATGGGTTGCAGTGTTTATCATTTATCCTATCAGTGTGTAGTTGATATATAGGACAAGCTATATGTGATGGTTTGCGTGTACAGTTCTGATGCAAAAATAACCTTTTTTAGAAGAGAATGGTTTTGAATGCAGTGTGTCCTTTGTTGTCAGGTGTGTGACATGTTTTGGGTTGTGTGAGTGTTTGTGGCTATTGTGTATAGAGTTTGTGTAGAATTTGTATAAGATGAGCTGTAGTTTCGGAAAAAAGATGTAAAAAGTGAGAAAGAACTGTAAATGAATGTGAATGGAGCCACACTGCACACATACATTTCATCCTGGAAACTGTATCAATTCAAGTGCAAGTCTGAGCTTTTTAATTATTGAGAAAACGTAATGACATGAATTTAATCGACCCTGCTTGGTGACTACTGTCTTTCATCTTCTATCGGCTCAAGAGGTTTCTAATTTATAGAACTCTTTAGTGAGAGATGTTATAGAGAATGCATTTTTTAGCCTCTCACTTTGAATAGCAAGAGTTTAGATATAAATGTCGAATATTTAAGTCTTTAGTGAAATAATTAGAATCACTTTCTTGTTGACTCAAGTAAAGCATATGCAGCAAAGAGTGCATTATTGAAAACCTGACAAGCAGTAGCGTACAATATTGACAAATATATAGTTTAATTTTTCTTAGAGGAAACATTTAAGGTCATAAATGGGAATTGAACTCAGGCTTCTTGGTTGATGGGCATGTATGCTATCCACTATGCTACTATCAAACCTGGTCAGGTGGCCTTTCTCAGTTGATAATGTGCATCATACTGTATGATTAGAACAAGATCAATGGATTGAGGTGGAAGATAAATGTAGAAGTGGACCTCATATGTGGAATAACTTTACAAACTATGGTATAATTTTATTTTTGCCCAATGTGTAACTCTGAAGAAATAGAAAGATGTGATATTTTTTCAAAAAAAAATATAAGAAGGTGTAGTGGTTAGCATATCTGCCCTTAAAGGTAAAGTTGTGGGTTCTGTTCCTGGGCATGATGTATGTATATTCTGTTTTGTTTTTGAAGTATCTATCAATTTCTATAGTAAATTTGTATTGTTCTTTGTTATCAGGCATTGCCTATTATTCTAGCGTGTGCATCTAAAAGGTGTTTGTTTGGAAAAAATAGGAATGTCAAGAGACAAAGTAAAATATTGAGGTATATATTAACATTTGGGGGCAGCACAGTGCTGCAGTGGTAGCGCTGCTGCCTCACAGTTAGGAGACGTGGAGTTTGCATGTTCTCCCCGTGTCTGCGTGGGTTTTCTCCCACAGTCCAAAGACATGCGGGTTAGGTGCATTGGCAATTTTAAATTGTACCTGGTGTGTGTGTGTGCCCTGCCCAGGGTTTGTTTCCTGCCTTGCACCCTGTGTTGGCTGGGATTGGCTCCAGCAGACACCTGTAGTTAGGTTATAGCTGGTTGGATATTAACATCTGAAATGTAATCAGGTTTTGGTGTGATCCTGGGTTATAAAAAAAATGGAATTATGTGAAATGGAATGTGTCCATTGGTGTACAGTGTACTTGTACTGATATTTACAGTACAGTATGTTGAGTGATCTGTAGAAAAACTGAAAAATCATTTGGGATTGCAGTACCAACTCAGATAGTGTACAGGTAAGTGCAAGATGAGTCTCAATAAATCATGTAATCTCATTGCACAGGTTCAAATCCATGATGAGGAAGTTCCTGAAACATGGAGGAGAGGAGGACTTAGTTCCTAAGGAACAAGAAAGATGAACAAGGAGGAGGTTACAGGAAGAGGAAGAAGCAGGAGGTAACAGGAGGAGGAAGAAAAAGAAAAGCAAAACAACAACAAGAGTGGTAAGTGGGGCTGCGGGGAATCCAGGGGGCATGACAGCCTCAGGTCTCCGAGCTGGGCAGCACTGGCCCCATCGGGGAACTTACTACTTAGGACCTGTACATTAATACAGGTTTGCTGTGGATGTCTAGAGGCATTATAGGAGTCAAATGGCACATTTTTGAATTAGTGTAACCAACTTGAAATCTCCAGTTAGTCAGATTTGTTTTCTCTAGATAGTGTCATCTTACAGTGAATGCATCCACAAGGTGCTGTAAAAAAGAGTTACATTTTGGCTCTGACAGGAACAATATTACGAGGAACCATCCGAAGCGATTTAAGAAAACCGAGAGGTGCTGGGACAGGTTTGAGGATAACAAGAAACATAAAACACGTGCTATGTTGGCGTAACTTTACACATTTCAAGTACTTTTACTTCTAAGCGCATTTGTTCTTTTATATTTATACCTTTTGTGAAAGTGCTTATTTGATATTTGGACTTCAGTATTCACACATTATACACTTCATTTGAAAAATTTGTTGTTAGTACTAAAACATGAAAAATGTTTGTCTTTTAGATATGTGTTCGACATTTCTGTCATGCTACACTTACATAGATCTTTGTAGACACGGAACACACGTGAAATGCATGTGTTCCAAATAATGATATATTTTTTAGCCTATACAGCTCTAAGTACCTGACTTCCTGATAAACAAGGCTTCAGTTGGGAGAGGCTTTTGCAGTTTCTGCTTATCGACACATTTACAAGACAAAAGACGCTGAATGGAGACGTGTGATCAGATTTAAAGTGGAACGGATTTACAGGTTTTTTCGTAAGCTTTGGTAATTCTAGTGTTAAAGAGCAAGGCCTCCAAAACAGCCGCTCAGGTGCCAGTTTCCTATTAGGAGCAACATGTACCCCATCCATTAATGTATGGATTGTTTGCTCCTTCCAGAGAATGGGAGAGAGTTGTGCCAGTGTCCTCTCTTTAATAAAGAAGAAGGCCCCACATTCACCAACTATTGACAATCATTCTCCTGCTCTCTCTGGTCTCATTCTCTCAGTAAGATGTGCGTCAGTAATTACTGAAGGCTGCTTGGTGGCTTGTCCTCTGGCATTTATTGAAAAAAATTTACATTGCCGCCCAGGCCATATCTCACTGTGTTTTGTTCTGGCACTTCACCTTGTACCATGCGTACCATTGCTTCTATTGTATTGTAATATGAAATTACACAACAAGACTATTTCATCATGCCCTTTAATGGAATAATATAACTGCACAGGTCTGTAAGGTAGAACACAAGAAACACTGAAAAACACATGATAGATAGTAAATAATGAATATAGAGAACAACATGAAAACTCATAAACAATAATACATCAGAATGAATGAAAATGACAAAAAGATATGAAAATAAACAAAAACCAGAGAGCATAACCTGGCTGAAACATAACAATACCTTCAAATGCTAATTAACTTGTAGTGGGGCTACATAAAATGTCAATTGTGTTTGTTCAATGTTTATAAGTGTTGTGTTTGTCTGACCTTTTTCTTGCACAAATATATGTATTTACCTAAGGAAGAGTTTCCCCACTGCATCTGCAAGGAAGTTACCAATTGCAGCACTTGACCTTTATGGAGGTGGGGGTTTCTTGTTAAATTCAGGCTATTAAAAGATAGGATCATGCATTTGAAGGGGAGGGGAGAAAAGGAAGATTAAAAAAAACATCAGATTTATTATAACAACGCTGCTATTACTTCATTGAAAGGATCAACCAATTATTATTTCTCATCCAGTTACACACTGCAGTAAGGTGTTTTGGACTTTTCATTATCCACTACCCATGGCTGTCAGACTTCTTTCTGGATTCACCAATGAGACTGTTTTGGTTTATATTTTGGATTAGCCCTGTTTGAACAGTTATTTGCTGCCATTTCATCATTTGGAACTTCTATTCATTTCACAATTTCTGCAGTTACAGTGTTTTCACATTGGACCCAGTGTGTATATGGATGTCTGTTTTTCATTTTTTAATTTATATATAAGACAATGGAGGCAGGGTATATTGTGTGTCAGGGAATATAGGGTATTTGTGTTATACTTCATTCTTTTCTAATATTCATTTTGTACCTACTGAACCTATATTCTTGACTATTTTATCTGTTTTTGTCCAGCGACTAGGAAGCTTGAGTGAAGAAACTGAAAGGTAAGTACGATTTGATGTGGCAGAGTCCATACTTTGCTCCAGCACAGCCAGATTGTGCAACTTGCTTCCATTTGAGGGTGGTCATAGTCATTATAAACTTTAAAATGATTACTTGACTGTTTAAAATCTCAATTCACATGTCCAAAATTATTTTTATAATTCAAGTTTTTTTGAAGAAAATACAATTATTGTTAAATAAGCTATATGTCAAAAATGCTAGTATTGTTTTAGTTTTTCTTGTTTATTCATCATTTATACCCTCCATATCTGTCAGACCTCCTCCATGTTGCTGTTCCCTCCTGCACCCTTAGGTCCTCCTCCTCCATCCACTTGAATGTCCCATTCATCTGTCTTACCACTATGGGGAGCAGAGCATTCAGTCGCTCTGCTCCCCAGCTTTGGAACTCATTACCATCTGAACTTAGAAATATTGATTCATTCTCACTTTTCAAATCTAAACTTAAAACTCATCTGTTTAAAACTGCTTTTTCTCTTTGATTATAATTGCTCTGTCTGATTTTAATTTTTGCATTTGTAGTTTTGTTTATGATGTGTGTTTTATCTATTGTTCGGTGTCCTTGAGTGTTTATAAAGGCGTCTACAAATAAATAAAATGTATTATTATTATTATTATTAAAATTGAAGGATATTGACTTTTGGATTTTAATTGAAAAGTACAAACTGTTCCCGACTGCCGAGTATTTCTTAAACTATTGTCACACACGTGCAAGTAGGAGTCAACTAATGGGCCTGAATAATGACAGTTCCATAGCTGACCAGGGGGTGGCAGGGTGCACTTACTATCTTTCTCGATCCGTTACAGACCATTCTTGGGAAATCCCACAGGGTTCCGCCGCATTTGATGACACCACTTCTGGGGCAGTCTCCGATGATGTCACTTCCAGTCCCCACCTCTAATGATGTCACTTCCGGTCCACGGCTCTGATGACATCATTTCCACATCCAGCCCTGATGACATCACTTCCTACACTGGCCTTTAAAGCCACCTTCTTGATTCAATACTGCAGTTCTGTTTTGGACTTTAAATTCTTTTTTGCAGCCAAGGCTGCCCCAAACCTTTGTGATGTCTATTTTTTGTTCTTGTGACACTATATAATAATCTTTTGGTGTTTTCACTTTAAGTGTTTCTTAAAGTATGGGTCATGACCCATTCTGGGTTGTGTGATGCCTAAACTTGGGTCACCCTGAGTCATTAATCTCACTAGTATTGAATGGGAAATAGTTGCAAATGGTTTGCAGAATGTTCACAGTGAGTTGCTTTGGGCAAGAGAAGACAGCCAGGGACGACAATGACAGCAGTACAACAACAACAACAACAACATTTATTTATATAGCACATTTTCATACAAAAAAATGTAGCTCAAAGTGCTTTACATAATGAAGAATAGAAAAATAAAAGACACAGAAAGAAAAGAAAATAAGTCAACATTAATTAACATAGAATAAGAGTAAGGTCCGATGGCCAGGGTGGACAGAAAAAAAAAAAAAAACTTCAGACGGCTGGAGAAAAAAATAAAATCTGCAGGGATTCCAGACCATGAGACCGCCCAGTCCCCTCTGGGCATTCTACCTAACATAAATGAAACAGTCCTGTTTGTATTTAGGGTTCTCACTGAAGGACTTGATGATGATGGTCACGTAGACTTCTGGCTTTTAGTCCATCCATGTTGGAGCATCATGATGCTTTGAGTAGGTGGTGGTGGCGCAGACCGCCACCACAAAGAAACCGGAAAAACAAACAGAAGAGAGAGTAGGGGTCAGTACATATTTTAGAGCCACCATGAATAGTTATTATGATGAATAGAACATACAGAGTATCAGGATTAAGTTAAAGTGAAGTTATGAGAAGTCCATGTTAAAGTAATGTGTTTTCAGCAGTGTTTTAAAGTGCTCCACTGTATTAGCCTGGCGAATTCCTATTGGCAGGCTATTCCAGATTTTAGGTGCATAACAGCAGAAGGCCACTTCACCACTTCTTTTAAGTTTAGCTTTTGGAATTGTAAGGTGACACTCATTTGAGGATCTAAGGTTACGATTTGGAATATAGGGTGTCAGACATTCCGATATATAAGATGGAGCGAGATTATTTAAGGCTTTATAAACCATAAGCAGAATTTTAAAGTCAATTCTGAAAGACACAGGTAACCAGTGTAATGACATCAAAACTGGAGAAATGTGTTTGGATTTTCTTTTCCTAGTTAGGATTCTAGCAGCTGCATTCTGCACTCGTTGCAAATGATTTATGTCTTTTTTGGGTAGTCCTGAGAGGAGTGCGTTACAGTAATCTAGGCGACTGAAAACAAAAGCGTGAATTAATTTCTCAGCATCTTTCAATGATATAAGAGGTCTAACTTTTGCTATGTTTCTTAAGTGAAAAAATGCTGTCCTAGTGGTCTGATAAATATGCGATTTAAAATTCAGGTTACAGTCAACAGTTACCCCTAAGTTTTTTACTTCCGTCTTAACTTTTAATCCTAATGCATCAAGTTTATTTCTGATAACCTCATTGAATCCATTATTGCCAATCACTAAAATTTCAGTTTTCTCTTTATTTAGCTTGAGACAATTACTATTCATCCATTCAGAAATACCAGTCAGACATTGTGTTAGTGAATCGAGAGAGTCGGGGTCATCAGGTGCTATTGATAAGTACAGCTGTGTGTCATCAGCATAGCTGTGGTAGCACACGTTGTAACCTGAGATAATCTGACCTAACGGAAGCATATAGATTGAGAAGAGCAGCGGACCCAGGATAGAGCCTTGTGGAACACCTTATAGGATATCCTGTGTCTTTGAGTTGTGATTACCATAACTAACAAAAAATTTTCTCCCTGCCAGGTAGGATTCAAACCAATTTAGGACACTGCCAGAGAGACCCACCCATTGACTAAGGCGATTTCTAAGAATATTGTGATCAATGGTGTCAAATGCGGCACTCAGATCGAGGAGGATGAGATCAGATAAATGGCCTCTGTCTGCATTTACCCGCAAGTCATTTACTACTTTAACGAGTGCAGTTTCTGTGCTGTGATTTGTTCTAAAACCCGACTGAAATTTATCAAGAATAGCATGTTTATTGAGGTGGTCATTTAACTACATAATGACTGCCTTCTCTAGAATTTTACTTAAGAAGGGCAGGTTAGAGCTGGGTCTAAAATTTCAAAAGCAGAGGGGTCAAGATTATTTTTCTTGAGTAGGGGTTTAACTACAGCAGTCTTAAGACAGTCTGGGAAGACCCCTGTATTTAGTGACGAATTTACTATGTCAAGAACATTATCAATTAGCACGCCTGATACTTCCTTGAAAAACCTTGTTGGTATTGGGTCAAGGATGCAGGTGGAGGGTTTCATTTGAGAGATTATTCTATGTAAATCAGGTAAATCTATCCTGGTGAAAGAATTTAATTTCTTTATAACGGAGTACTGGGGCTTAGGAGGTTCCGTAGTGTTGGGGAGATGTATTATGTTATTTTTAATATCATTAATTTTTGATTGAAAAATGCAGCAATGTTCTCACAGTTTCACTGGAAGAATTTTGTATCAATTGTAGAAAATAAGACTCTGGGATTACTAGCATTGTTATTTATAAACTTGGAGAAATAGCAGCGCCTCTCAAGACAGACTGTGTTATTGTATTCTGTTATTTTAACCTTCAGTTTCTCATAATGGATAGTTAGTTTAGTTTTCCTCCATTTACGCTCAGCTCTACGACATGTTCTTTTTAAATCAGACACTCTTTGGGTCTTCCATGGAATAACAATGCTAGAAGATTTTTTAACTGTCTTTTCAGGTGCAACTATGTCAACAGCAGCTCTTACTTTAGAATTAAAATTTTCCACCTTACTATTTACATTATCCTTGCTATTATAGTTGGCACTATAAACGGACTGATTGCTTAGAATGTTTGTAAGTTTAAATGCTGCTGATGAGTCAAAGAAGCGTTTTTTAACAATATGCTTCTCATGAATGCTTTCTATCATTATTTCTATATTAAACAGTAGAAGAAAGTGCTCTGATAGATCCATATCAATGATCTGCTTCACATCAACTTTTAGTCCTTTGGTAATTACTAAGTCTAACATATGACCTGCTTTATGTGTAGGTTGATTAACGAGCTGTCTCAAATCAAAAGAGTCCAGGAGGTTCATGAACTCCTTTACTTTTAGGTCACACTGATTATCGATATGAAAGCTAAAGTTGCCAACTATTAAGAGTGTGTCATAGTTCGTAATTAAAATTGACATTAAGTCTGAGAATTCCTCAAAGAAAGACGCGTTAAATTTAGGAGGTCTATACACCGATAAAACTAGAACATGAGAATCTCCATGAATAACAACGGCGAGATACTCAAAGGACTTAAATTTACCAAAACTAACATCTTTACACTTTAACCAGCTCGAATAAATGTTTGCCAAGCCGCCGCCCTTCTTTCCCTGGCAGTCTGCACGAGTAAAACTGTAATCCAGAGGCGCAGATTCGATTAAAACAGCCACACCGTCTGAGTTAAGCCACGTTTCACTTAGTGCAATAAAATCAATGTTTCTATCACTAATAAGATCGTTGATAAAAAACGTCTCCTTAGTTAAAGCTCTAACATTTAATAGTGCCATATTTAATGTTTCCGAGGAGCAAAGCTGAATTCTATGCGCGTTATTGGTATTTGGAACAGAAACTAAGTTATTTTTGTTAGCGCCGCTCTCTGTGTATTTTTTATATAATCTACAATCTGTTTTTATAGTTTTAGTGCATTGTTGATCTAAAGTAGTAATTGCAATTAAATTATTGGTATTTATGCCGCACTGCCTAGATTTTTTACGTGCATTGAGATTGGTTATGAGATTATTAATGTCGATGCCTTATGTCGTTTACGCTGGCGTGTAAAATAATGGATCCAACTGCCCTCTTGTACTTCTCGTAGATGGTCGGCGCACGTCTCATCACATCTCGGACTTGAGCACCTGGAAATCAAGAAACAAAAGGTTTTCGATTAGGGCATGTGATATTGAAGTTTCGTACAATCAAATCACCTACCACGATTACATCACCCGGAGTTGAAGGCAAACTGGGGACGCGGAGAGGGTCAAACCGGTTCTGGATTGAGATGCTCGCCTGTGCCAATGGAGGTGTTCTAGCCTTGAACCCCCGCCTGCATAGCTGAAACACGGCAAGGTCTTCATCGGCGTCGTTGTCGCTCTTACGAGGCGTGGGGGTGAAACTTACTTGTCCTTGGAATTGAGCGGCATGAGGTGGGGTTGATGTTACGTTGACTTCAGATGTCGAAGATGGTTTATCCAGCAGCCGAGCCTTCAAGTCTCTAAGGTACCTTCGTCTGGACAGGAGTTTCTGAATCTGTTTGTCGAGTGCCTGGAGTTCTTCGACGATGACGGCAACGCGATTCATCTCACTGTCGACCATTGTTTGCTTCTACTTTCGCTTCCGCTTCGTGACCTACTAGGGGGATGGAGGATCCCTTGGATGATGTTCAACGGCATTTGTAGTTTGTGAAGACACAAAAAAGGACAAAATTGGGTCATGAGAAGAAAAGTGTAAGAACCACTGGTTTAAGTAAATATTTGCTGCTGTTTATGTGTTTTCAAAAATGTTGCTGATTAAAGCGTTCCTTGTCAGTATGCTGACATCTTGTTTACTAAAAATTGTACTGTGTGAGACATTATGAGCTTTCCAGCATCACTTCTAACACGACTACACTGTTAGTCAATTCGATTCTGTGTATTGCACAAGCCTGGTGTCCACATGAAGCTGCAATACCATGTGTTTCTTTACCTATTCCATTGTACTGATGTCCCTGGCATTACCTGAACAAGTGTCAATATTTTAGGACAATAAAAAGTGTCACACACATGTGCATGGGAGGTAGCTGAAGGGCTCACAAAGGGATAATTCTGTGCCAGACCAGGGGATGGCAGAGTGCACTGATCTTTCCTCTTTTTCATCGGCAGACCAATCATGGGAAATTTCTTGTGGACTCAAGGATGTCACTTCCGGTTCCGGCCCCTGAGGATGTAATTTCCGGTTCTGGGGACAATGGCAACACTTCAATTTTCTGACCCGATGACATCACTTCTAGTTCCGACCCCAATGACATCACTTCCCTTGTCCAGCTTTAAAACTGCCATGTTTGCCGGTCATTGTTGTGCTATTGTTGGACTGAAATCTGTTGAGGCCTATTGTTCATGGAACCAAACCTTCATCTTTGGCAGCCTAATTCAAGTACACGGACGGCTGCCCCTAAACCTCTTTCTGTGTCTGTCCAATCCTTTCACATAAGCTACATATATGGAAGAGTCAACCAGTTCTTCATGAGTGAACTCAGGGCACTTAGATTTCAAAGCGGTTACAAAGCACACATCTTCCACTATGGTCTTGCTTAATTGTTGAGTTTGGTACTCCTCTTTTGAAACCTGTTTTAATAAATAAATAACATAATAAGCTAAAAACTACAAGGTACTTCCAAAACCTTGCCATGTATGTCTTTCACTGTTTGGCAGCTTCTTAAATCTGCTTGTGAACTTTCTTTGACCATAACATTCAAATCACATACTACTGTATAAGTATGTCTACCTTTATGCCTGCATTTTAGATTTGTGTTTTTTTTTTTCCATAATTAACTCTTGTACTATAAGAGCATCTCACTGTTTGCCTGTCCTGTATCTTTTCTTGGACTTATTTTGTATTCTGCAATTTTAGAATACCTAACCCACTTATTTTTACACTGTAGTGTCCACTATGTAAAGTGCCTTGAAATTGTTCTTCTAGTGAATAATGCATTGTAATTTTTTTGAAAATGGGACAGAAATGAAAGACCCCCAAATGATTCAGTTTGAAATATGGCTGTTTATCTTCCTTCATTGAAAACCTTATGGTGATAATAATATCCTCCAAAAGCAAGAAAGCACAGACACTCTCAACAGAAGCATGTATTAATGAACTGTTAAGACATCTGCTATTCTGACCTCATTTATTTTGTTCACTAGAGCGTTTAACTTTTGACTAATAGCATCAAAATGAAAGAAGCCGAGATTCACATTTGCCTCCCTATAGAGCATATTGGTCCACATTGCAGAAGGAAGGGAAATCTATTTAAAAAAAATCGACCAGCCACAAACTGAACTTTTCTGAGCTACAATTCAATGTGACCTCTACAGAAAGCAGGTAACAGTCCTAAACTGAATTCATGCTTGCTTTTATTCCACAGACTTCTCATGCCAGTTTAAAGGGAGTAATTTGTTTAGCCTCATTAGGTACCTACCCTTGTGGGTAAATGGATGATAAATGCTTTGTCTGATTCCAGCATTCAAAATATAAAAACATATGCCTCAGTGAGGTTTATGATTTTCCACTTATTTCTGTGACCCTTCGAGTAAATATTTTACTTCCTGATCACAGAATTCTCCATTCTCAAACTTGTTCTATAAATAACGTGAAAGTCATGCTCCTTCAGAATATACAGCCACATATTAAGGCCAAATATCTGCGAAACTTGTCACTTTAGTTGTAAAGGAAGCAAAGGGCACAGCGCCACCCAGTGAAATGTCACACCCAGTCAGCTTAGCAATATATGAAGAATGCAGGAGTAAATGCAAACCTAGTTCCGTCTCATTCCTGCTGTCGGGTTCGATAATAGAAGAAAGTACGAGAGTGAATATCTGCTGTAGACAGGGGAAAGTAAACGGTGTTCCAGTCACACAAAAGGATATAAAGTGTTCAGCTTGGCCATAGGAGAAAATCTTGAGAGTAAACACATCCCAGTAGTACCTTAGCTAGACCAGTTACCTCAGCTATAGAGGGAAACGGCAAAGTAAAAACATCATTGGCACAATTCTCTAACAGTGACCAGTTCAGCTGTAAACTTATAAACAGGAGAGCAAATTTGTCCCAGATGTACTGCTGTGATTGTTGTTAGCTAAACCGTGGAAAGAAACAAGAGAGGATGCTCTTAGTACAATTTCAGGTAGACAAGTTAACTTAGTAATTGAGAAAATTCAAAAGGCAAAGTTACATTCTGGGCTGAACAACCATCTCAGTGCTTAGAAGGAGCCAAAAAAGTAAAATTTACCCAGAGTCAGGATCTGATATGTACCATTTTTCAGGATGCTCTAGCATGTAGACCAGCATATTGAATTATTCTAACATATTTTATGTACACGAACATGTGATTCATATTGCTATGATGATGAATGTGTTCACACACTCTACTTGAAAGTGACAAGGCGACCATTTTATGACCCATAGATGCTGTGCACAATATAATTGTAACATTTCTGTTACTTTCTACTGGAAGTTAGCCTGATCTGTGTGAAAATGAACTTTAAGTTCTTTATTTGACTGAATCCTTGCCTGATTCTATAACATCTTTCTTGTTCATTGATTGTTGGTGTGTATTTGGAGTTTAGACCTTGGCTAATTGGTTATAAATTATTATATAATTTATTTCAATGTAAACTAAAAATTCCAAAAGGATTTGGAGTGAGAAAACAGCAAACACCAGAAGGTTCCTGAGCTTAATGTAAGTTTCAACTAGTTACAGATTAGGTTACATTAATGAAAGAATTGCATTTGTTGGCTGCTTCTTTGATTATTGAAATAAAATATATTAAGCAGTCAATGAACGCTTTATGTCAGTGGTTCACCAGTTAGTGATTTCTGTCTGGTAATAAATGAATTACATTTGTGGAAAATCAAAGAGCTCCAATCCTAGTCCTTTCAGCATTCCTCCTGTAGCCATGTTTGTCAAGTGTTTCCAAGATAGTTCCTATGATGCAGCTACTGGAAGGGCTTGTACATCCACAGTCCAAATGGAAAATTCAAAGCAAAAACAGTTCACACAAAAAATAAAGAACAACTTGATAGTACACAAAAAAAAAAAAATACTCTTTGCTTATGATGTTTCTGTTGTCAGGGATGCCAGGGGCAACGATCCGGCCGGGACGCCTTGAGGGACCGGAAGAGGGTCAATGCCCACCCTGGATCACATGGGGGCTGCCTTCCTGGTTGCTTTGGGGGCCACGGGTAGAGGGCTTGGAAGCCCAACCCTGTAGGGACCCGTGGTCACCGCCAGGGGGCGCCACAATGCCTTGGGGACCCTGGACCTCAGCACTTCCGCCACACCAGGGAGAGCTTCCGGGAGAACAGCCGGCACTTCCGCCACACTGGGGCGTGTCCAGGGAGGAGTGCCGGAACCCGTCTGGAGCACATCCGGGTGATAATAAAAGGGGCCGCCTCTCTTCATTCAAGGCTGGAGTCGGGTGGAGGCAGGACGAGGCAAGAGAGAGAGAGAGAGAGAGAGAGAGAGAGAGAGAGAGTGAGTGAGTGGAGGCGGCCCGAAGAAAGGCATTGTGTGGCCAGGACTGTATTGGGGTTTGTGTGTGCACTTTGAATTGTAAATATTTGTGTAAATAAACGTGTGGTGGTGATTTACAACATGTCCACCTGTCTGTGTCCGGGGCTTAAGTATCTTAGATGAATTTCATGAAGTTTCTATATGTTTCCACATATGCTATGACATGTGATTAGAAAACTATATGCCTCTGTACATTTTCATTTACAGGCAAGTGGTCTGTCTAACAGTTCAAGTTTCTCTCTGGCTGTGTAGCTAATCAATTCTGAGATCATTCTGTTGTCATACCAGAAATAGATCAGATAAAATTACTTCTCTCCCTTGTAAATTATTAATTTTGCCATTTGGACATGTACATGCCATGTCAATGATATATTCAACAATCTTTTACAGTATGCATACTGTAATTGAAATTGTACCTGTTATTGATTGGCTTACTGCATAGACAAAAACATAAAAGCATCTTGGTCCAGTTGAAGCTTCATCATGATAGAACCTTTCCTTCTCTTTTTGATTTTCCACTTTGTCTTTGATAATTATGTCAATTTTAGTTTTGAATTATTCTCCCTGTTAATTAAGATTACTGCCCAGTGAGGCTTGGCCTCCAATTCTGGCTCATTCGCAGGTGCTAATCCTAGCACAGTGACCTGAGGGTAAATAAAAGAGAAGGTTAATCTCAGTTCTTTGCTGAGGCAACAGTGCCTTGTGCTGTTGTTTAAGTGTCAAGCTTGTTTGAGACTTTGCTTTCTGTCTTTCTGGTTATCGGTTTTTATTTTGCTAGTCTAGTTTTGGGTTTTGATTTACTGATTTCTCATTTTTTGAGTTCAGGATCTAAGTTTACATTTTTGAAACTGTGTTCTTTTATTGGTTTCTTTTTGTTTTTCTGTATTTGACTTTTGATTTTCTAATTTTGTTTTTGGCCTAGCTTCTTATAGTGCTTTAACTTAATTTATTGAATTTGTTTTCTTTTCCCTCTTTTCCAGTGCTGGTTTATTTCCTATTTTGCTTATTTTTAGCAGATGCTGGGGAATAATTTTAAATATATTACTTTTGTTTATTTCTGAAATTCTTGTTTTCTTTTATCTAGTTTCCTTAAAATTTTTCCTTTTTGCTAATTGATATTGTATTATGTGCTTATAAGTAACAAATGATTGAGTTAATTAGTTTAAGACATAATGAACCATCACTTTAATTTTAATGGAAAATAGATACATAGGCATGGCAAAAGTAATATACAAAAGACCCCCAAAATAGATAAAATCAGTCTGTATGAATGTTGAGCTCCTAGAACAGAGTCTATGCTGTTTGACCTTAAGAGGTGCTAGTTATCAAATCGATTTGAGAAACTTGAAAACACAGTCAGGTAAGGAATTGGGCTCAGTATTTCCCTCCTCTTCTTGCATGTTCTGTGCTTTTAATCCTACCTACGATTAATTATAGCAAAAACTAGTGCTTGAAGTGGAAAAATATGAGAGACGGTACTCAAGTAGTCTTTGCCTTGTACAGTAAATGGAGATGCATGGATAGTTATTATGCTTGCAGACTGGGAGAAGGTTGTCCCTGGTGGTGTACATATAGGCGCCATGATTCATGGATGGTATGTATGAAGGCCAGGGGCTTCAATAACGACAGTTTTAAATCTCTTAGAGTTCCCATAAGTTGTGAGAAATACTGTGAGTACAGGTTCTCTAAAAAGAATTTCTGATATGCATGGAAAAACTCCTGGAACTCCATATGGCTAACTGAAAAGTGTTGGTGAGTACTGGCACACTTCAAGAATTGGTCAAAAAGGGTAATAATTTGACTCTGCTTATTGCAATGTATATGTCTGACCTTGACTGTCTTTTTACATTTGTAGTTTTTATTTGCCAGTTTGATCCAATAAATTGTGTTTTTGCTGGCTTTTTTGATGTTCACTTTATTATTATTATTTTTTTAATTTCATTTTTAAAATTTTAATAAATAGTTTTTATTATATATCTAGTTTATGTTATTTCTAGCAGTGTTCTTCCTTAACTTCATTTTCACCTGAACATTTACTTCTAGTTGATCTTGATGGGTCGCTATATTGCTCATTGCCTCCAGGGTTTCGTTTCCTTACTACTGGAACCATGTCAAGAACTGTACACTAAGTGGGAAATGACCTGGGGAGTGTCCAGTCAGGGGAGACATTACAAAATGTGTAAGTATTCTTCTCTATTTATTTATCCTACCTCTTCGCTTCAGATGAGTATTGTATAATTAATTGTGCTAAACATACATGTAGTGCCAGATTCACACAGCATCAGAAATGGCAATGACCAAGTAAGGAGCCCAGACTCAGACCAGACATTTAAAAGATTTGTAAATCTTTCCTACTTCAACATTTTGAAAGGAAGATACACAAGACAGCCCAGATAATTTTTAATTGATTTATCTTCATCTACTTCACATCTATTAAAAATGTTAAAATTGATACTATTTCTAGACAATATAATGGTAAAGTTATAGAGATTAAGCACAAGTCTATAAAATCCATAGTTAAATCCAGGAATGTTGTACATTTGATAAAGGAAATAAAAACACTTAAATAATGCTAATTAATGTTTTTGCATTTGTTAGTTAAATTAAGAATACAGTAAATCTTGATGATTTTTGTAATCCCTGGCCAATTACAGTGTCCAGCACTTAATGAATGATTCATTCAATGAAACCCTCTGGCACAAGAAATGCTTGAATTAAACTGATTCTTTACAGGACCTTTATTAAGGTATACTCTGCCTTTGACTTTCTTAGTGAATAAAGCTGTAGCATTGCCACATAAATTTATTTGCTGGTTTGTTTTTTGTCTCTCTATGTGGACCCTGTTTCCGTCTGAGCACATCTACAGTATAGTGTAAGATGGGTGGGTTGGATATATTAAATAGAGAGGACCTTTGTAAGGTATGGGTCTGTTGCAGCGATTTCCGTGAGGGTGTCATGGAAAGAGACACAGATATACAATTAAAAAAGAGCGAGAAAAGGCAGGAAGAGAAGAAGAAAAACAGCCCGAGTTTTATGGCGAAGGGGAAAGGCGTGACCAGTCTGAAGCCAGGAAACAGATTGTTTCTTGTGGAGCACCAAAGTCTTTTACAGTGTGGTGGTGGCCACCTCAAAGAAATCCCAATACACTGAAGGAAATGGACTGGATAGTTGAAAGGATCAAAATCAGAGTGCGCAATTAATAATCTTTTATTCTGGGATGGCATCTCTGAACAATTGAAACATTGGGAGATATTTTATCCTATAAAGAGACTAAACTCAATGCACGTTGTGGGATATTTTGGTTCAATGATTTATTATGTTATTTGTATTCTGTATGTGTTGGAAGAGGGGGTGGGCAGTTTCGGAATCGGCATGTGTCTGGGGGTTTGCATGATTTGCATTTAAATCCTTAATTACATTTTTCTCTGCACCGTTTCTCTGGGTTATTTTTGCATAATATAATTTTATTAGTCGATGTAATCTTTCGATGCAGGTGAAAGGGGTCCGAAGGCAGTTTGGGGTTGACGTGCAATTCGGAATTAGCATATCACTATAAATATGGTGAATCGTAGCGGTTATGACTGCTAAAAAGCTATCTTTCCACGTTCACTACAACCAACGGGGAAATGCCCACTCAATACGGACTGGGTCTTCAGAGAGAAGCCTCACTAACACGGCATTCGGGGATGAAATACTTCCATTTGTTGCAATTAAAATATATGATGTCATGTGGCCTGTTGCTTTAGACAGCCCCTCATTGCCTGTGGGCATGGATGGGTTAATGGAGTATGATGTGTATTAAGTTCTTCTGTGTCACCGAGTAAACAGTAGAGTGCATTGTCTTGTGCCCTCGAAGGCCTGTGGTTGGGAGAGCCATTCAAATGAAGCTCCTTTTGACTAAACTGGGGTGGATATATCTGGAAGTTCTGCTGTGAGTATAAAGGGCTTATGCTGGGGTCTAACATGTCTTCATTTAGATGGTTTAATTAATTTAGTGTTTTTGAAATCTTATACATGCATTTATATTTTACTTACTTTAGCACATTGGTTATTGTACAATAACACATTTTTGTGTGCTCTCATATCATTCATATTTCAGTCATGAGGTGAAAAGTACATAAACTGCTTTTTAGTTCTGAAAGAGTAATTTGGATGCTATATTTTAGAAATTTGTTTTACATATTCTGCTGTCATGACCCCCAGCTTGATTTTGTGACTGTGTGATTGTTTTTTTTCTACAACGTATATGGCATTTAAATTATACTAGCATTATTGATTATATTAGCATGTATCATAGACTTCTCCTCAATTTTGAATTTCTGTAATATAAACTTTTAAAGAAAAGCTTGGGCAAGATGATAACTATGATGACTAAAAAAGATTCCTAGAATACACCTTTCAGAGCTTCATATCTAGACCATAATGTTCAATCAGAGATTGAACCAAGAGAAAAAATCCCCTCAATTAATTTATGCTAAATCTCAATGAGAAATTATAATGCATTCAAACATCTGACATGCATATATTCAATAAATATATCAATCTATCTATCTAATAACAATTAAAAATATGTGATCTTTGTTTTCAAAATCAATGTTAGAGACTTTATGGAATGAATTGTGTGTATATTTGAGAGGTATAAAGCAATGCTACTTAAATAATCCACCCTTCAGTGATCTCCCATAATCCATTCTAAAAATGAATTGTCAAAAGTCCTTTTTTTCTGGTGTGGGGAAATTGTTATATTTTGTTGTCATGGGAGTAAATTATGTTTTAGTGAATCCTCCTGTTTTGTTTTTTGCTATATCAAGGTAGATAAATGACCCTGTGAAGCAACCAATGAGGAGTATTTCATGCTTACTGAAAAAGATTGAAGCATTTTAAGTAAAAATGGAAAACATCTGCAGAAAGAGATGGGGTAAAGGAGTGGGTCAGAATAGCCGTTGCTTTGAAACCTGGATGTTTTTTATGAGCATTGAGTATTTTGCAGAATTAGTTCTCTGTGCAACAGGCAACCAAAAAGTATAAGTCTTAAAGGAAATCAGTCACTCCTCGAAAACCATTTATTTTTACCAGTGTCATAAATCAGTCTGATGAGGATTCATATCAGTGCTGCACTGGGTGCTACAAAAGCTCTTCAACGAAAACAACAAAATCATGTCAATGTTGTATGGATCTCACACCGATTTTCTTGACAAATGAGCCTTTTCGAATATACACAGCCCTGCAGGCATGGAAGAAATGGAAATATTTCATTCTCTCCTCCTTCATTTTTTTTGGCACTGCATCAAGAATTTGCTTTCCAGGCTAATAGAAGGGACAGAAATTCTTTGATTTCAAGCAGAGTTTATATGTCTGGTGGTAGAGCTATTGTCAGGATGGTGCACTTTTCCATTTCTGTTTCTTGTTGTCTCTTATTATTAGAACATAATAGTTTCTTGTATTAGTGTCAAATCAAAAAATCGGAAAGTACAACACTGGAATGAATCTTCTCCAATTTCATTTTAAAACAAATGATAATGCAGGCTGTGATATGTTTAGAAATATGTTTTATAAATATAAATGAATAATAAAAATGTTGTCTGTAGAATAATAACTTAAAAAAGGGTATTTTACAAATTGACAATTTTAGGCAATTTTCTATTCTTCAAGGCTATAAAACCATGTGATCCTTAGGCTGTGTAAGTCCCTTTAAATAGATTAGTAGTACCATTACAAACTTGAGTGAGAACTTTAATAAGAGCACCCTCAGTAATTAAGAGCAACTCAAAATGGACTGGGAGTTAACTCAATAAGTCGGAAAAGATGTGGCACAGGGATGCTAGCTAATGTGACTTGCAGTTACTGTAAATTATACAGAGCTAGACCTCTAGTCTCAGTAGATCGTTCCATCTATTTCTACAGGTATACGGTTAGATTGAGATGTAAGGACTGGACATAGTGCCAATCGAAGGCCATTTGGAGCCCTAGTGGATGGACGTCACTTCTCATTGTCCATAACGGGTAGTTGATATTATTAGACTTTGATGATCTGAGGGGATGTCCCCTTCAGTGTCTGGATCGCATACCCCTTCAGTAGCACAAACGGTACTATTACCGCAGACCTTAAGGAGCGTGCAGCCCATGGTGTATGGAGCGTGTGCAATTTTAATTTCATAAGCAGAACCCCTCAGATGATGGAGCCATTAAAAAACAAGCAGTGATCATTACACAACTATGCTTTTAATATAGGTTTTTAACCTGCAATTTATGTATACAGTACACAATATTGTACTCCAATGTATACATAAGATTAGCTGAGGCCACAAGATGAACATTCCAAGTAATGTAAAAAAAGAGCTTTAGGTGGCTTTAAAAAGGTTTTCTTGACACGGATAATCTCCATGTCTACCAATGGTCAGATGGTCAGCAAATGAAAGATTTTGCTGTGTATGGTGTTTTCAAAAAATATATTACATATGTGGTAATGGTTGCTAGAAACTTTATTTTAATTTGACTGGCTACTTTATAGAAACCAAGGATTATCATAGAGGTATAAATGACTGCCACAGACATATTGAAGCTATGCCTTGCTAAAATTGACAGAAAAAAGACCCCCCCTCTCTAGTCTGAGCCTAGGAAAATACCTCTGATTTCTCTGAAAGTGTTCATACTATAATTGAATATCTTACTGAAGAACTGCAAGACAAGAGTACTGTTCTAAGGTTTTGTTCAGAATTACATGTAAATAAGGGTGTTAAAAGTTACATTAAAAGCAATTTAATATATTCTTTCTTCTCTGTCTTATTTTACTTGTCTTAATATCTCAACTATGGATTTCAGTACGTCTATGATTCTAACCACATTCCTAGGAAGCATTTGTTCCCTGCTGGATACAAAAAGACTCTGCATTAAGTTGAATTCACTGTCCTTTCCTCTTCCTGAACCCATGAGCACAGGGACAATGCAGTGTAAATAAATTGTATTATTATATTTATTCTATTACTTTCTGAGCCTCTTAGGCATAAAACAGACAAGCAATTTCCATTCACAGATGGGTACTGTCTAACCATAAAGGAATGCACCTGATTACTCTGTGGCAATGAAATATTGCTGCATGTGAATCAAGATGCAGCAATTGATGAAAAAAAAATCAATAATTATTAATACGTCACTGTTATTTCTGGTCAAAGTGTCTTTATAGACATATATGCCTTATATTTTCCCATGCTTAGCTTGTCATATAAAAAGTACTGTACGTAATATAAAGCTATATTCATGTGAAACAAAGAACATGACATTAAGCCACATAGAGAGAGACTGAACAAAGTTATAGTTAATTATAACAGATAAGAAAGAAAAGAGATGAAACAAGAAACAAAGCTAGTGGCAGATATTGCAGCCTAACCCTACCCCAACCTGAAAATGTGCAATGTGATGCACAGTATCCGAGTTAACAACACATTCTGTCTGACTGCATGGCAGCACCAACCCAGGGTTGGAATGACTGTTGCCGTTACCAGGGTCTACGGAAGCTCATAGAGGTCTTGGAGGAATGCAAGCTGGAAGTGAACAGTGCTAATCTCATAATATCACAACAGCTGATCCACTTGAAGGAGCACAGAACATCCCCCAGAAGCAGTGCCCAAACTGACACTTGGAAGTAAGAAGAAGCTGAGAGCTTACCTACACTGGCAGTTGATGTTTACACTCAAAATTACCTCCACTACCATTCAACCAGATATCTTTTGTGGTCTATCTCTACCAAGAGATTATGGCAAAACTATTTGTTCTGTTGGAAGATGGAATGGAGGCAGCCTTTGAGAAGAAGATGGAGAATTATAAGGAATTGGTAGAAGTATTCATGGAAGCAGAAAGAAAGTATCCTACCATGTAGATGTTGGCTGCAGAAGCTTTATTGGAACATCCACCCAATGATTTCTGAGGCTGTCAGAATTTCTGGTTCAAGGCAAAAGAATGTGGTCAAAGAATTGGCAGTGGAGGCAGAGCATGGGAGTTTCTGGCTTTGGCTTAAAAGAAACAATGCAAAATGGGAAAAGCAAACATCCTAGGGCCCAAAAGTAGGGAGTGGTAGGAAGATGTCTCTACTACTACCCTACCACCTCGATACAAAGGTGTGACACATTAGGGAATAGTTGCTCCCATCTGAAGACCCTGCAACCAGGCAAACGTGGAGGTTATGTCAGACAGCAATGTCTAGCAGGTGAATACCTTTGCTTCCGTCTAGTCAGAAAGAGCAGGAAGGGGAGATTTGCTATTTACCTGTTTCTAAACAATGAAAGTACAGTATTTTACAGATAAAAGTGGAAATTTTTAACTGAAACATAGTGTTGAACAATGACAAAAGTTGTAAAACTCCCTGCTTCAACAGTTCATGAGTGCTGCTCTACATCCAGCATTTTCACTATTTTCCCAGGCATCCACTTCAACTTTTACGGAAAGAAGCCATCTGGATTAAGCTGAAAAGGCAAGAAGGAGAGTGCAGAATTTCCTGGCTTCACTACAGTGGTCTGGATTCTCATTTTCTGATAATGATTTACTTCTTTTCTTTCCCTTGTCAAACATGTATACATGGGAGGCAGCTAAAGGGCTGAAAACAAGGTAATTCCACGCCAGGCCAGGGGGTGGCAGAATACATAAATCCTTTCTCTGGGATGGGAAACTGGGCCCAATTACGCCACTTCTGGGTCAGTGGCCGATGACATCACTTCCTGTTCTGGGCCTGATGACATCATTTCCCCTGACTGACTTTAAAAACCACCACATTCCATCTACTTGTCAGTTCTGTGTTGGACTCTTGTCTGTAAAAACCTGCTAATCAGATTTTTGCCCTTTTTCAGCCTAAAACGTTTTGTGGTGTCAAGTGTTTCATTTCACATCCTCAAGGTAAAGAAGCATTTTTTCAAAACTATCTACTGTTTGAGCATCCTTCTATCAACGGTTTGAATTCAAAAGAGCAGATGTTGAAAGCATATGAATAAATAAATCTGCATTTTCTCTCTCAGAATTGTACACACACTCACATAGTCCTTGCCTATCTGCTTTGTATACTCCGACACTGCATGCACGTATGATGTTTTCAGTGACAGAGCCATCTTGTATGCTACAAAGTAATAAATGTAGATATGAAACTAATGGCATACTTAAGTAGCTGATGTGTACCATTAAACTGTAGTGTTCATAATATGAATGTATAATCAGAAAAATGAAAATTAATGAGTTAAAACATTATTTGTTTTTATCACTTATCCAGAGCCTATACTGTCCTAAGACACTTAGATATTGCAGTGTTGCAACCGAAAAGTTGTGAAAAGCAGAAATTATTTCCTTAGCTATTTCTAACTGTGCAGATAATCTGATGGTTCAGCAATGTCATTACAAATTCAGTTGGGTCAGATATGCAAGCCAAGAAATGTAGCTGGACCAGACTTTTTTAGCGGTTGGTAAGCAGGTAATAACAAATTTTAAACCAACACAACTGAATGTTTTGAAAAACAAGTAATGTTTATTCATTGTTTCCCTTTTAAATTTGGTCACATCTGACACAGGCGCATCAAAAAATGAATAAAAAAGAAAACAATAAAAAAGCTATAACTGAACAGAATCTGAGGTGGTAGCAATACTTTTTTCCACTTTTGAAATACAAAAATAAACATTTTGGTCATATCTGACCTAGGCACATCTCAAAATGTATAAAATCAAATAAAGTGCATAGTTTTAGAAATAACATTTGTTTCCCTTTTGGAATAAAGGACATATTTTGGTCGTATACTGTATGTCCCAGGTACATCACAAAGTGCATTTAACAGAATAAAAAAGACTTATCAATTCTATCAAATTTATAAGTGCACAAACCCATAACAAGTGATAACAGTAACCAACACACACAAATACAATGTCTACTGCACACTGAGGGAACAGAGGTTCATTTTAAATCACCATGTATTTGATTAGTTGTGCCTTTTCTGTAAACAAAAAGGTTGCGGTACACAGACTGTACATTGCATTTGAGGCAGAGAGTTCTAGCGCTACCTGTTTTGTTTATTTGGTGATAATACATAACGTTTAAAATTTGATATTGACAAATCATCAAGTATAATATTAATAATTCTTGATATTTATATAGCGCTTTACTCATTACTCAAAACGCTTTGCGAATTCCCCACAGAGAAGACCTGGGACAAGGACCCATGATCTCTTTATTCTGAAGTTGCAGCACTATCATAGTCTTATTGTACTACAGGTGTATTGTACTACATAATATTGTGCTTGATAGTTTAAAATTGCAATTATAGAATTTCTGAAATCAAAGAATATTAACCAGAGGATAATAACGAGGTCTACATTCTAAAAAAAAGTTATGTGGTCCAACAAAGCAATCAGTGCTTAATTTGATTAAGTATTAAAGAAAATTCAAACCTTTTTGCATGTTTTCATCAAATACAGTCTTTCTAACTTGTTCTTTGTTTTGAGTGTCAATTATTGTTCGTCGTCCTCGTAACAGCCATGAATCCACAGGATCAAATCGTATGAGTAGAGGGCCAACCAATCGTACAAAGAGAAGTGTGGAGACAGTGCTTGTCCATAACAAGGCTCTCACTAGAGTAACAGATTTATTTGTAAAAACCCACTTTCACACTCACTTGATGAAACTGGAATACCACTAAGACTCAGCACACTATTGATTATAGAATTGTTTAATAATGTAGTTGATGCCATGACCAACTGTTGCAGCTGAGGTACAGTCACAAAATATCATAGAGTATTACCACCACTTCCAGACACAAAACAATGCGCTGCATTGTGGGTTGAATGTGCTACGCGGAGTGTTACATTCATAGTCTGTACTAATGTAGGAATTTATGTAGGAATTTCTGAAGGCTTGCAAAATGTGTTTTCCTCACTTTTTCTATGCGTTTTTTATGGGACTGCAGGCTGGACCAGTGGGCATGTGGCCCACGGGCCATGATTTGAATAGGCCTGAATTACAGGCAAGCATAGAGATGCAGTGCATTTCAGCTGAAGTGCATTTTCTCATTTTATACTTGAAACTCAAAACAGATACCATTATTGATTATCAAATTATAAATAATATGTACCATCCCAAGTACAAGCATACTGAAGTTTGTCCACTAATGTTTGGTAAATAAAGTTGGATGAGCTAGATTAAGATGTTATTTTTTTGTGTAGTGGGATTATTGTCCCACAAACTATATGTTTTAAAATGTGACCGGGCTGTACAGTCCACATTATTACAAAGATGCACATTCATTTTCAATGTTAAGGAGTTTCCATATCTCCACAGTGCTACAGCAATAACAACCAGAGTGCTCAACACAACTTATGGCAATAAGCCACACAGTTTCTGTCATTCATCAGTGTTCTTGACTTTTGATGGCATAACAGTTCATTTCTGTATGAATATTGAAATATTGTCAATGATGTCTCCGACATTGTGTGGTGTCACTGCTGACAATTCATTTGTATAAGTGTCTGTATAAATAGAACTATTAGTATATCTGCTTTGAGAATAAAGTTTGGCTTCTCTGTTAATTATATTTTTTGATCGTTGAAGGATCAAACATCAATGCCTGAGGTGGAAAAATCTCTCATGAAATGACATGAAGTGCCGTGTAATATCCAAGTGGGAAACACAAAATTCTTCCTACCCTTACCTTTCAGATCATATTTACCAGCTCCAGTTCCACCTAAGCAGCTTCGACTTGCAAACTCTGTTCCCCTGTTATAGGAGTGCTACTTTTATCTCTAATGGATATTTTGGATGACAAACTGTGAAATTTTCAGTTTGCAGTGCCACATGGGTCCTCTGACAATTAGGAATGTAATTCTTATACGGTTAGAGAATCAGCTTTGAAACTCTAAGTGGAAAGGCTAGTCTCTAGAACAGGTTTACTTCCTCGTCCTTCCTTCTATCTATTCATCTTCTTCTCAAGCTGGTTTTCCAGCATAGAGCTGCATGGATCTGGAATTTACACTGGGAGTACTGGAAGCAAGGCAAGAATCAATTCAGACAATATACCAGTCTATTGTACTGTATGTATTAAGTTATTATTAGTCTTTGTAGAAGACATTTTGGATGAGTAACTGCACACACAGACACACACACACACACTTCTCCCTGTTTCATTAATAACAGACCATTAAACAAATGCTGCAATTCTTTATTTTTTGTAGTAAACAGCAAAGAAGAGATAAATATTTAAAATATAAGATGAAATAACTGAAACATAGTGCTAAATGATCAAATGAGAAGTGAACATTAAACTCTTTGTTAGCAATCACAAGCTATCCATGCTAAAAAGAAAAGGAGCCTGATTCCATTATTTTATAATGCAGCATAAGAAATTTATTTTACATTTCTGACAGTGGAATTTGTTGGATATTTACCTGTATGTGTGATGAAATCCATTAGCTGTTGCTTCTTTCATTTTATACCTGCAACCTTTGATTAGGCTTTTCCTTGACAGGAAGTGTTCAAGCATTTTAAAAACTCAAAAATGGTTAAGAGACTGACACTGACATGACAGATAATTTGGAGGCTGACACCTGGTAAAAACCTTAATGACACGCATGCACTGGACCAAGCCAGTACATTTGGATATGTCACAGATATGCTATATGCTCATTAGGTTTGTAACCCTTTCACAGATCACCCTGTAAACATTTTAACACCTTTTGTTTATTGAAAGTTAATAATTGGGCTCCTCATTCTACACTTTCTTATTTATTTAATCTGGTTTAAAATAGCAGTTTCTGAATAGGACAAAGGTTGTTTGAGATTTTTCAAATATTCTCTGCTCCCCTGTTTTGAAAATAATGGGTGAAAAGATATTAATTCAGATTCTAAGAAAGAAAGAAATAGTGGCAACTCTCTACAACATCAACAGAGGCAAAGTGAAAAATGAATAAATTGAGAGTACTTTTAAAAAAATCAGTTGAAGCAGGTAGAGAGAGCTGAGTGATATACTGTTTGAAGGAACATCTGATTATTTAAGATATAAGCAATGAAGCAATGTAAAGGAAAAAGGATAACTGATTACATATACTAGAAATTAAAGGACTAGTCAACAGCAAAGAGTTCAAACTTTTGGTAGTACATCCTAGTGGAGGAGTTGGGAAAAACAAGGAAAGTGGAGACTTTATAGAAAGCAAGATTCTCTTGTCAGAGGGGATTGTTTTTGTACAATAGGTGGTTTTCTTTTTTTCTTAGGCAAAAAAACAGGTAATAATAAATATAAAAGTCAGTAGATGAAGGGGTAATAGGCACCCTTTGTTGAGATAAGTAAAAAAGCAAATTTCCTGAATGATTTTGTTATAGGTTATTGTAATTGCTGTCTACAGAACGTAGATATTTACCTGACTTGCAAAAGAGTCATCTGTTTTGAAGATCAGGCTGTTTTGATTGCTATCTCATCAACATACAATATTTTGATACAGGAGTGCCTGCTCCCTTTGAAAATTAACATGCTCTGGGGACACTGGTTTTCAACATACAGTGGCATACGAGTGTAGTTCTTGATGCTGACAATAATACTCTTTCCATTGAAAATGTGTTTACACTATTTATAACACAAGAAAATTGGTATGTAACATTGTTTAATTGATTGTCATGTTGAAATAGGCAGAGAATGCTAAAGTTATACTTCTGGGGAGTGGGTGGTGTTCAGACAGTGCAAAGAGGGAGTCCAGAGGATGGTGTGAAATGGCAGATGGTGTAGGAGAGGGGCAGTCCACCAAGAACACTGTGAAGATCACTCACACTGAGTGCTAGGACTCGCAGGCAGACGAGGGTAGGTGGCTGACAAGATGCAAGGCACACGCATGGTGACACCTACCTCCAGGGAGGGAGAGACAGTTTCAGCAGAGGGACGCCAGCTCCAGCGACAGAGGGAAAACGCATGTAAGGACCGAGCGAAGCTGGAGGACAAGAAGCGAGACTTCATAGAACAGAGTGTTTCAGTGGGACAGTTGGAAGACTAATCGTTGTGTTAACACGGCATGCAAATTAGACTTTGCAGCACCAAAGGTTGTATCCTCTACTGTTATATTTTAACAGACTTTAGAATGTGGGCTATGTGCTTTTCTTTTTAAAAGGTTTTTGCTCCTGATATTTTTAGATTCTTATGTACTTTTATTTTCTTGGTAGATTTTATATTGTCTGGTGTAATATAAGGTACTGTTGTATTTCTTAAAATTGTTGCTGTGTCTTTCACTTTGTGATTACTCACCACCCAATTTAAAGAGATCTGTGCACTATTATCTTTAAAGTTCATGAGTTCCCAGAACCATAAATCTGAGTTGCGTAGTCCGATATTTTAACTGTGTTTAGGTTAGATTACCTATAAGGGTGACCATAAACTTGCCACACTCTAATCTAGAGTAACAGGAAAAAAAGCAAATCAGATGTAATATTCAACGTGAAGAAGCAGTACAGCAGACAGAAGAAAAAATTTAAATAAATTCATGAAAATAAATGGATGCTTAAAGTAATGTTCAGTCCCCATTTATATAATCTCTGCTATACCAATTACCCCTCTTTTTCTTGCTTTCTTTTTCTTGCCTCCATCTTTAATCTCTGTCACATTGTCTTGAATATGTGGGAAGAATTGGCCCAAGTGATGATAACCCTCACAAGCTGAGAAATCATCAGGTGATCCTTGGGATGGAGTCCTTATGAGAGGTCAGCCATTGGACTGGGGCGTGATCAGTCACTAAGGTAAACTCAAGGTAAACACCCAGGAGATAGTACCTTAGCTAAATGATCACCCACTTGATGGCAAGGGTTTCCCTTTCCAACACTGCATACCTCATTTCCCAGTCCAGCAGTTTCCAGATAAGGTACATCACTGGGTGATTGGCTCCATTGACGATTTGGCAAAGCATGGCACCCAGGTCAGTTTCTGAGGCATCGGTCTGGAGAACAAAGGGTAAAGAGAAATTAGGCGAAATGAGTACTGGAACTATCATTATGGCTGTCTTCAAGTCACAGAATGCAGCCTTGGTTAATGAGGTCCACACCACCTTGTTTGGGGCTTGCGTATTCGTGAGTTTGATCAAAGGTGCAGCCGCTTGGAGAAATAAACCTTCGATGATACCTAGCTAGACCGAGGAATTATTTATAGTGTAATTAATTTGTGGCATTTAAAAATTATTGAAAGCACTGGTATATCATAATGCCACAGGATTCTGATAGGAATATGACATATTACAAAATATGCAGCAATTTTACAAAAAAAGTTTCTACAGGGCACAAAGAGCTGAGTGTCACAAATAGCAAGGATGGAGCAGGGGATGCCCATCTGTCCTACATGGTACACCATACATACAATTTTTATTTGGTTAGCCTTCCTATCACCAAGAAAGTGCACCACCAGTCTCTCGCTCTAAATTAATCAGTAACCCTGTTGTCCAAAATCACTTGTGGGTCAATGCTGGAATAACATTTCAGATGAATCCTGTTGGACCTATGCCTGCTAGTGGCTACTCAATGATCACACCTTTCACTGGCCTGCTTTGTTATTGTGGTTCTTTGGTTGTTTTATTATTTTAAGCAAAGACCAAAAACAAAGGTTCTAGGAACATTTTATGGAAGGTGGTTTCTGTAAAAATACAGGGGATGCTCATAATTGGACAGGTCTGCTAAAAAAGTGGTTCATCCAACCGTTCATTCACTATCTGAATATGCCATTGCAAGAGGACAGGATGTCAAAGCCTACTTTGGCAGCAGCAAATGCAAGGCAGAAACAAACCCTGGCTAGAAAGCCAGTCCATGGCTAAACACATTCATGCTTTCACTCAAAATTTCTGAACTGAAAATGCCAAATGAAATTAAAAATAAGGTGGCAGACATGTGATAATTCATGTGCAAGTACAGGGGCTAAAGGTAATGAGACACGGTTATGGATGCTTGAGGTGCCCTCCACATTCCTGGAGTTACAGATAAAAACAATAACCCCAGATAGACTCCACCCATTGGTAGCCATCTATCCAACAGTTTAAAGACCCCTCTTCCAATTTATCTGGGTGTCTTTCAATGAGTTCCTTTCAGAGTTCCTCCACTTAGCCTATTCTTATCTAGCTGCTCATTAAATCTTCAACAGTGCAGTCCAGTGGTGAAGGCATTGGACTGGAAACCATGCTGTGAAGGTTTAGTCCTTGCCACTGATCTACAACATTTAATGAAGTGCAACTGTTTATTTTTTCAGGATGCTTTTCAAAGATTATCATTTGAAATTTCGATAGGAATAAATGGCAAAAGACACTGTCACATGCGTGTGCATAGGAGACAGCTGAAGGGCTCACAAAGGGATAATTCCATGCCAGACCAAGGGGTGGCAAGGTGCACTGATCCTTCCTCTTTTTCATCAGCAGACCAACTATGGGATTTTTATTTTTATTGATTTTATTGTAATCACACAACATTCCATACAAATAGATCAATTTTTACAAAAGTAGGATTGAAAACAAATGGCCAGCAGAGTAAAACTTAAAGCTTGTAAAAATAAGTAAATAGATGAATTATTAAGTGAATAAAGATAAATGGAGAAGAAAAAGAAATGGGAGAGAATCTGCTTCCTCAGTGCTTTAAAAGCTTATTCTAAAATGTTATTAATTAGATCCTGCCAGGTTTTGAAAAAGTTCTGCACAGATCGTCTAAGTGAGAATTTGATTTTTTCCAATTTCAAATAGTATATAAAATCAGTTACCCACTGACTTAAAAGAGGAGAGTTAGGATTCTTCCAGTTAAGCAAAATAAGTCTACGTGCCAATAGTGTAGTAAAGGCAATCACAGTTTGTTTGTCCTTCTCAACTTTAAGCCCTTCTGGAAGAACACCAAATACAGCTGTTAATGGGTTAGGTGGGATTGTGACACCAATGCTGTCTGAAAGGCATTTAAAGATTTTGGTCCAGAATGATGTTAATTTGGTGCAGGCCCAAAACATGTGACCCAGTGAGGCTGAAACTTGATTGCAGCGTTCGCAGGTTGGATCTTGCCCTGCAAACATTTTGGACAATTTTAAGCGAGACAGATGTGCTCGATATATAATTTTGAGTTGAATAATTGTATGCTTTGCACATATGAAGCTCGAGTGAATTCTCTGTATTGTTACCTTCCACTCCTTTTCTGATATTCTGAGTGAGAGATCCTTTTCCCACTGTCCTCTTGGATCTTTGAAAGGAAGGGACTGTAAAATGGTTTTATATATTGCAAAAATGCTGTCTAAGTCCTCAAACCTGAGAAATATTTTTTCCAGCATAGAGGGAGGTGAGGAAAATCGGGCAGGTTCTGTTTAACAAAGTTTCTAATTTGAAGGTAGTGAAAGAAATGTGTTGCTGGAAAGTTAAATTTGGAATGTAATTGTTTGTAGGATGCAAAGACATTGTCTATGTACAGATCTCTAAGTGATTTAATCCTAAATGTTTTCCAGACATTAAAAACTGCATATGTTTGCGAGGGTTGAAAAAGGTGGTTCTCATGCAGAGGTGCTACAGATAAAAGGTTATCTATCTTAAAACTATGGGAAATTTTGCCTGGACTTGATGTCACTTCCAGTTCCGGGCCCCGACAATGTCACCTACGGTTCTGGGCCCAACAATGTCACTTATGGTTTCGGCCCCGACAACATCACTTCCCCTGCCAGACGTTAAAACCGCTGTGTCTGCCTGTCTGTATTGATCTGTGTTGGACTGAAGTCTGTTAAGACCTGAACCATTTCAGCCACAAATTCTGATTTGGCAGCCTATTTCAGGTATACGGGCGGCTGCCCCCAAACCTTTCTCTATGTCTTGTGGAATCCTTTCACAACACATACATCTAAACTACTGACAAGGTGCATTCAAACAAGTGCATCACATAATAAAAACCAAACACAGACATGCCCCTGGTGAATTTTTTTACTATTTATTTTTGCTTCTTTTCTTTATATTTGTTCTCATTAGATGGAGACACTATTGCACAAGGTGTTTTTTATTTTTATGAGAATGTTTTTTGCATTATCATTATACATAAAGATGAGAAACAGAAAACAGCAGGAACACATAACATATTTATTTGAAGGAAACAAATACACATTTCTCTGGAAAATCTCACTTCAATTATTATCAGGTTTTCAGAGAATACCTTGTTGGAAAGAACAGCATGCATAGCGAGATCAGTTACACAGCTTTTAAGGTTAAAGCCTTGCATTCAGTATTCATTTTAGAAAACAAAGCAAAGCACACAGAAAATGGGAAAGCAAGTAACAATCATGTGTTGAAAGACGTGCAGTATAAAATACCCAAAGTAGAGCAGGCAGTGCCTCTTTGTGCTAAAAGAACATGTTCGATTCAGATAGATTAAAGCTTCTCACACTCAGGGTGCTGGTTTTGAATGCTGTAGCTAAGTAATGTCTCTATGGAATCTGTATGTTCTCCCCATGTCTGTCTCGGTTTTATTCTGCATCTTCTGGTTTTCCACTCACATCACAATGATGTGTGTGTTAGACTAGCTTACCACTATAAATAGGGCCCATATAAATGAGCATTGGTGTGTCCATGCAAGTATTCTGTGATGAAATGGCATGTCTTCCTGCTTGAATTTTAATGGCTCTCACTGATCCTGAAATGCATAAATGGTTAGAAAAAGAAAAAACCTGACATCTTGCTGAATGGACAAATGACACCTTGCCTGAAGATGGGGCCTGAGTTGCCTCGAAAGCTTACATATTGTAATCTTTCTAGTTAGACAATAAAAGGTGTCATTTTGCTTAACTTCTCACTACACCCTTTTTTCTGAAGTAGAAAATCTTATATATAGGACTTATTCTATCCATTTTTTCACCAATTGCAGTTTTTCATATTCCCCAAGGCATTCGAAAGATACTTCAACACAATTCTTCCACATAGAAAGTGAAGCATCTGGAATAACAATGTAAGGCCTTCTTTTACAGGTAGAGTATGGAACCACATCATTTACTATGAGCTTGTTATCTCTGAGTGGCTTCCTCCATTTAGGCCCTTTTCACACATATGTGTCTAGCCATGATTTAGATAAAGCAGGTTTTGGAAATGGATGGCCTGATGTATGACTAAAACTGTAAAAACAATTTAACAGCAGTTGCAGTTTTGTCCTAGTTTCTCTGTCTATACCTTGTTACCTTGGTGACTCTTGCATGATTCTTTCAGCTTGTTACTAATTAAAAACAACATGACGCAGATACTGGGCGTTTTTGATCATAGCTTACATAAATGTGTGTTTGTTAAGCTCTTCTGTGGACTGGTAATGATTCCATAGGTGTCACACAAACATGCAAATTGGACACTTTGTTCCATAGTTTTTAGTTCCAAGGTGATCAACTCCAACATTTTCTGTAAAGGCTGTCCGTACCTCCTCTACACTTACAGTATGTCACTGCAAAAACATTTGTTCTTCATTAATAATAATTTTATGCTGGTAATAATATATGAAGCAAGCAATGAAGAATTCAGCACTGACTAGAAAAGAATTCCACATTAGCTATTAGGGTAAGTCAAAAATAAAGGCAATTTGAAAATTATGCGGTAACTGCAACAGACAGAAGTTGGCGTTTGAGATGGCTTATGGGTAGTTTGAATATGCACAGCACAGCCCCCTGCAGTTAGTCTAGTGGAAGTCAAGGTCAAATTGACATGGACACTCTGCTACACACTTGCACCATTGTTGAACAGCAGGATTCACTCACTCAGTCCCAAAAAACTTTACTACGGCACATTATTCAACAATGGTGCAATCCTGCATGGGAGATTGGTAAGGCAAGTGATTTGACCATAATTATGTACTCTGCAAGGAGCCTAAAATATCAAAGATTGCTTTGGCCGGCTTGTGGCAACCAGTTGAATGAATCAAAAGGACCTCAAGTCATCCAAACCAAATGAATTGAAGTTTTTTTGTATTTCCCTAATATGTTTCTTACTATATGTTACAATATCTTCATTTAGGTTTTCTGACTTTCTCCTGGAAAGGACGTTAAAATAAAATAACTATAATACTGGAAGGAGTGTCAAAATGGGAAACCTTAAGTGAACTGGCATCTTTATTATTCAGCACCATGGACAATAGCTTCAACTCACGGCACATAAGTAAAACTTGTACAATAATTTTTATACTGTATAACAGTTTATATTATACATGTCCTTTCAATACATCCATCCATTTTCCAACCCACTGAATCCGAACACAGGTTCACGGTGGTCTGCAGGAGCCAATCCCAGGGCACAAGGCAGGAACCAATCCCAGGCAGGGTGCCAACCAACCGCAGGGCACACACAAACACACACTAGGGCCAATTTAGAATCACCAATCCACCTAACCTGCATGTCTTTGGACTGTGGGAGGAAACCCACACAGGCATAGGGAGAACATGCAAACTCCACGGAGGGAGGACCCGGGAAGCAAACCCGGGTCTCCTAACTGTGAGGCAGCAGCACTACCACTGCACCACCACGCTGCCCCCTTTGAATGCATGATGATTAAAATCACTTTAAAGTTCTTCCTGACATCTGCTAAGTTTGTATACTGTAGTAGAGGCTACATAGCAATGTAAAGTGTTTTGTAATAGTGCTAAGCAAAATAAACATTAATTGATTTGAATGTGTGTTTGTACAGCATTGTGCTATTTCTTTCTATTACTATTTTATATTTGTAACCTGTGCAAGTGCTATGAGCCTGTATTCTAAAATGGACGATTATTAAATAATCCATTAAAATTGAAATGATTCCATACTTCCATGCTTCTACCCATGTACTCAAGTCCCTGTCTGTCATACCTTATTCGATGACAATTCTTCCTTATCTTATCTGGGATTATTAGCTCTGCTACTAAAGCAACCAGAAAGCACCTGCCAGCAGTTGCGCCCTTCCATATGTTAAACTAAACTACTAGTTCTGCATCTAGTATGGTGTTGTATAATGTTGGTTGCCCTGGCCAGACCTTTGCATTTGTTTTGACAGTTTCACACTTTAAACCTTCTGTGCCTTTTTGACTTTTTCAATGTATGTTTCCTAGTCCAGTTATTAAACTTCATGATTACAGATCTTTGCTCTGGCAGTGTCATCCTACCTCCTAGGAATCTCTATTGAAAATATAAAATCATATTTGAATAACATCTCCTTTCAGCATCTGCGAACAACTGTCTGTTCTATGGGTGTTAGATACATACTATATGGTTTAATGGGGATGAAGATCTCAGGTGGCCTGAGTTAATTAACCTTGCTTTTAACAACTGAAGTGTCTGAGTTTTTAATGGATTAAACTTTAAATATTCACGATTAGAAAAAGCAATTTAAGATGTATGTCAAAGATAGCTTGTTATTGTCCATCCACTCATTTGTTTATCCATCTATCCACCCAGACATTTTCTGTATCTTCTGTTTAAAGTGAGAGTGACAGGAAGCTGGAACCTATCCTTTCACCAATAAGTCCAAGTGACCCATCTGTACAAGGCATGCCATTCTGCAGGAGGCTCGCTGAGGCACACATTCACATTCATGTACACTGAGCCAATTTACTGAGAGAAACCAATTAACCTAACACACCTGTCTTTGCTATGTGGGAGAAAACGTAAGTAACAAAACTGAAAAAAGGACAAATGAGCAGAACCAGCTATGTGAAATATAACATAAAAACTAATCGTATTTTATGAAAGAAAGGAAAAAACAAAGAAAATCTGTTTTAATCTGCAAAGAGAAAATATATCAGTGTAAGACATCAAAAATCTTCAAACCAATAATATATTATTGGATCTTGGGCTTAGCTCTTCACTGTGCAACTGGGTACTGGACTTCCTCACCGGCAGACCTCAGCAAGTGCATATTGGTGGAAAAACCTCCTTAATCATCACCATCAACACTGGCACCCTGCAGGGCAGTGTGCTGAGCCCCCTGCTTTACTCTATCTACACCCATGACTGTGTAGCTAAGTTCAGCTCTAACACCATCCTCAAGTTTGCTGTCCAAACCACTGTAATAGGTCTGATCAGCGAGGAAGATGAGATGGCCTATAGGGAGGAGGTCAGACTCCTGTCATAATAGTGTTAGGACAACAACCTCACCCTCATTGTCAGCAAAACTAAGGAGATGATTGTGGATTTCCACAAACAGGCAACAGAGCACAGCCCCATCTACATTGGAGGTGAGGCTGTAGAGCAGGTCAGCAGCTTTAGGTTCCTCAGAGTCTCCATCACAGATGACCTTAAATGGTCAAGTCACACTGCGGCAGTAGTCAAGAAAGCACAACAACGCCTCTACTTCCTCTGGAGACTGAGTAAAGCCCGGATGTCCCCCACAACCCTGTGCAGATTCTACAGGTGTACTGTGGAGTCCATCCTGACAGGATGCATCACATCCTAGTACAGCAACTGCTCAGTTCAGGACTGCAGAGCTCTGCAGCGTGTGGTGAACACAGCACAGCAGATCACGAGCTCCCTGCGATCCATGACATCCACACTACACGCTGTCTCAGGAAAGTAAACCATATCAGGCGGGACCCCAGCCACCCTGCTCTGTAAATTTTCACCCTCCTCCCATTTGGGAAGCGACTAAAATCCATTTGGACGCACACCTCCAGGTTCAGGAACAGTTTCAACCAACTGCAATCAGACTCATGAACAATCAGTAACCTTGTGTCACTTCCACTGCTACCTGTACATATACTTCTGCCACTGTCTCTATTTATTCCTAGGATTCTGGTTTTATTTATTTACTTATTTATATTCATTTATTTATTGTGTATGGGTTTTTTATTTTTGTCTATGTTCACTGTCTGCAGGGGCACATGCAAGCAAGCATTTCATTGTACATGGTACTTTTACTTGTACACATGACAATAAAGAATTGAAATTGAAATATATGACTAGCTGTTTAAACCCGTGCTGTAAAAAGCCCAGGGTCCTAGAAACTATTGAAATCGTCAGAAAAAAAATTAAAATGTAAATGGAATGGGCATCTCTCTCCTAAGAGGATTCATTTTACCGACATGCTCACATCTTTTGTGCATTCGCTGCTAAGTGACTTTCTGTTTCCTCAGAGGTGGAGCCCTTACCCCGACTCCACCTCTAACTTCCAGGCTGGGCAGACAGACATACACATTTCCACGCATAGAAGTTTATATATTAGATACCTGTGCAAACATTTTCATCAAAATGAATCAAACTAACACATACACAAAACAGAAAGGCCAAGGAGAGCCCAAAAAATGACCAACAAATAAATGAAAAAATAAAAAATTGCAATAAAGAAAAAACCAATTATACGAGGAAAAGGAAAATACAAATACATAATGGTAAAATAGGTACATAACGAAATAAATAGTTAAGCCAAAAATTCGTTTTTTATCTTTTAACTGCCCATGGTGTTTGCTGAGATGTCTGAGAAAAAAAATTAATCTCATGTTTTCATGCAGAATTGAAGTTGCAAGAATGGAGAAGGTCTTTGGAAGACAGAGGGTTGAAGATAAAAAGGAAGAAAACAGAATATAAGGTTTAATGATGTTTAGTATTCAGGAAGATCTTTGAAAAGATTGTGTACTGTAAATACATATACCTAGGATCAGTGGTAGCCAGATATGGAAAACTAGATGCAGAGATAACCCAGAGAGTGCAGTGTGGATGGAACAATTGGAAGAAGGTATCAAGAGATTTGTGTGATTGAAGAATTAAGGTGAAGGTTAAAGGTAAGGTTTTTATGACAGCAGTAAGACCAGCAATGATGTATGCATCTGAGACATGGGCAGTAAATGGAGCACAGGAGTAGAGTTAGATGTGGCAGAAATGAAAATGTTGACATAGGATAGAATAAAAAATTAGACAATCAGAGGTACAAACAAAAGTGGGGGAGATAACTAAGAAAGCACAGGAGAGCAGGTTGAAGTGGTATGGATATGTGATGAAGAGAGACAATGAATATGTGGGCAAAAGAGTGATGGGAATGGAAGTACAGGGGGAGAGAAAGCAAGGAAGGCCAAAGAGGAGGTGAGTTGACAAAGTAAAAGAAGATTTGAAAAAAAAGAGTTTGACAGAGGAGGAGGTGAAGGACCGAGCTGTATGGAGAAGTTTGTTCTAGCACGTCAATGCTACATAGAAATGGGAAAAGATGAAGAAGAACAAGTTTTCATTAAGAATCGGGATTACAAAGTTACTGATACAGCAGACTTCAATCAAAGCTGGTGGGAGGCCAGCACAGAACAACAGCAGAAAACATGAAAACGTCCATGAAAAAAAATTGAAGTTGCTCATGTCACATAATTCACATGTCACTTATCTAGTTTGTGTGCTTTTTTGCTAGGGATTAATAAAAGATTCAAAAATTATTTATGGAGTATTCCATTAAATAATTAAAACAATTAATTGCAGTTTCATCTAAAGAAACCATCCATCCATCCATCATCCAACCCGCTATATCCTAACTACAGGGTCACGGGGGTCTGCTGGAGCCAATTCCAGCCAACACAGGGTGCAAGGCAGGAAACAAACCCCGGGCAGAGTGCCAGCCCACCGCAGGACACACACACACACACTCACTCACACACCAAGGACAATGTAGAATCACCAATGCACCTAACCTGCATGTCTTTGGACTGTGAGAGGAAACCGGAGCAAACCCACGCAGACATGGGGAGAACATGCAAACTCCACGCAGGGAGGACCCAGGAAGCGAACTGTGCTGCCCTCTAAAGAAATCAAGAATATAAAATAGAGTAAACTGATGTATAAGCAAAAAGAAAAAACATTGAAGCAAAAAAATATAATCTATGTAGACATGTGCAAAACAAATATATTGAAGGGAATCTGGTGAAAGAAACATGTAGATATCAGAGTGATAAACACAAAAGAAGGCTGATAGTATTAAACTGTGTATTAATCTCCTCAGTCCAATATGGTTCTTATTTAGTTCAGACCAGGGCATGAGGTCGACACAATTGGTTACAGGAAAATGGAATTAATGAGGCAACCAGTGAGTAAAGTAACCATGTAAAACTCACAGAGATACAGGGAACAATATGAAAAGTAACCATAGGCAGTGAGTGGGCTGTGAATCAAATCCAAGTCCCTGGAGCTGTAAGTAAGCAATGCTACCCACTGTGCCGTCATGCTGTCTTTGATGGTCACGCCTTTGAAGATCATGAAAGTAAGCTTACAACACAGTATTTGTAATAATGTTTTAGATGCACTAGGTATTCTGAACAATGGATTTTAAGAATAACTTTTAAAAATAATCAGTGAATTGCAATTTTATGGATACTTCATTGCTCTCATCCTTTAATCCAGGCTGAAGACTCATTATCACAGCTTATTCTTGTGTCAGGTGCTGTTGAGGCTGTTCATACGGCTCTCTTATATTGTTTTTTAATTAATTGCTGTAATTGTTTCATTTTATCTTGTCTTCTCTTTTTTGCATTATGACTAGTGATGGATCTATTTTCAGACATTTTGTAGTTAGCTAAAATGTTGTCATTTGCCTGCAGAGTGATCCAGTTCAGGCAGAGGTTACATCCAGGGTCATCCCCCAGTATCAATTCCTTGGTCAAGACTGCAAAAGTCTTGGTGATTTCAATCAGAGCTCCCTCTGGCAGAATTAGATATTTCTGCATACCAGAGGCCTAAATTAGAATGAAGGGGAAAGGCACCTTTAGCGGCTAAAACCCAGGTTGCCCTCCATGATATACTGTAGGATTCTAGTTGTTCCATGTGGGATCTCTATGCTTCTATATAACACTTTTTTGATGTCTTTCAGTGTCCACAGAAGTGTTACTTTCAGGACATCATTTTAGACATGCTGAGCAAGCTACCTATTGGCCTTTGGAGGGGCATTCCATTGAGCTGTTGGATTGATTTTCTATTAGGTCTCTACACTATGCCTTTTCTCTCCTTGATAATCCCTTTCAGCAAGGCAGTAACAATACTGTTAAGATCTCAGGACACCAACAGAACACCAACAGTAGTTCAATATAATCAACTGTAAATATTGCATAGGTTCCATTTTCCCGGCTGCATGAGGCATCCTTTCACAACACTTAGCTTTGCATGGTAGCAGCTAAATAATGAGTGACATGGTTCCTAATTCTCATTTTACTTTAATTGCATAAGAACATTGTTTAAGAATATTCTCCAGATTATTCTCTTTCAGCTTTTTAGTTTTACACAATTATTAGAAACCAGTAATGGCACACTGCACGATAAAGTACAGTGAATAAACTTGACTTGAGCATTTATAGTTTTCATAATCTTTGTACATTTAGCATTCATTTGCTCAGTGGTTAATTTGCTTGCTGCTTCCTGAGCAGCTCATCTTCTCTCCACCCTAGCAGCCTGCTTCTTCTCTTCTTTCGTCGGTATTTTTTCACGTTAAAACTGATTAAGTCAGTGTTTGTGTTACTTAGTATGTTTTCCTTTATTTTTCACTTAAGCTGGCATATGAGTCTTCAATCTGCCTCAAGAATGATTTAATATATGAAGAGGTAGGGGAAGTGACAGTGAAGGTGGTAGGGAATGAGAACGGTGCCTGTATGTATGCGCTACATGGCCGCCCGGCTGGCCACTGCCAAGAGTAGATTCTACACTAAAATAAAATAAAATAAAAATAAAAAGAGGAATAATCTTGGAGGTCAATCATCACCCTGAACGCGAATAGTAGACAACGTGTAGTATATGTGTACCAAATTTCAAGTCAATAGGTCAAATGGTTTGCGAGCTACAGGTGATTTAAAATCCTGGAGAGACAAATGAACAGCCACGGTGGCGTATTATATAAGAAGATAACCATACTACCTACCCAAAGGTTAAAAACCCTATTCCAGATATTACAATGAAAATTATGTTTGGTATTATAAAATTACAAGTACTAAATTGGAAATGCTAGATTATTATCAGGGACAACAGCAGTGGTGAAGTGATATGTAACATTTGTAAGATGCTGGGCTCCATACTAATTGGATGCAGAGCTTCTGTCCATTAAGTAGTCATTTTGTCCCCAATTTTACTTGTTTCTCTACAAATCCTTAAGCCCACAACAGCCTCTTATGTCAGGGTGTTTTGCACTATGCAGATGACAAATTTCCTTTCATACGCATAGTTAGTATTCTTTTTCTGTCATCCCATACCGTATTTACCTCATTGGCATGTGGTGTAAAAATATAATGGGGAAATAAATTAGTTGACATAATAAGTGTGAGTTTCCATCACAAAAATGAATGAATTATTATATTCCCAAACATTTGTAGCTCAGTGGTACAGATCCTGATCAAATCAGCTTTAGATGTTAAGCAAAGGATTGACCTCCTTGTCCCTCCAGTGCTCTGTGGATTTAAAGCTTGGCGACTGAGAGCACTCATTCTGTTTCAATCAGCAAGGATTGAAATCATTCTAGTTAATCCTAAATCAAAACAAATCCACACTGAAGTTTATGTTTCATGACCAGCATTACATTCACTTATTGCTTATACCTCAAGGTTTGATGGACTTTTGTTTGACATCAGATTTACAGCCTGGTGAGCACATGTAGCCGGCACAGATATAATTGCTGGACAGAATTCAATCAAAACCTTTTTCAAAAGTATTTTTTTCAGAACAAGTTTCATAGAAGGCTCTAAAGAAAGTCTTGTAGAACAACTGAAACACCGGTGAGTGCCAAGCAAAAACAAACCAATCAATTGCTGCTAATAAAATGTTGAATGCAATGGCTCAGTAAATGAAGTTTAACCAGTACAAATCTTTAGACCTTGTAAAAATCATTTTTCTTGGCTCACCTGTTTCATCAAAATATAAAATCTCTTCTGAACTTTCCTGTTGTGTGCAGTTAGCTCCTGATGAGGCGACGCTGTGATCGCTACGTTTGCTTGTCTTGAAGAGCTGCTTCAATCCATCTGTTCATTAATATAGAAAGTAAACATTTTGAAAGAAGTTTACAGATGGATTATTATTGTGTAGAAATCAATTTATCTTAAATGTTTAAGCCATATATGTAATATATATTGTTCAAGTGTGATGTCTAGATGCCAAACTCACAACACGACAGTGACTTTAAGAGGGAGTTTATTAATGGTATCAACCCTGGATTCACAGAAACATCTGTATATAAAGTAAACACAATCACATAAATTTATAAATATGCAAATAGTTAAAAATACTAAATAACTAAAAGTAAATTAGGAATGAAAAGGGGTAAATAAACCATTAAATAACTTACACAATTGCAACTGCAATAAATTATTAGCAAATAAAAAACAAAAATAAATATATTTTAATATTACAAATGCAAAAAAACAAATCAACTTAAAATCTCTCTTCCCAAAATATATAAATGCTCTTATAAATTGTGTATAGTGAAAGTGTCTCAGATTGTCAAGAGGTAACCAAGGGCAAAGGCAACACCAAGTTGGCATAGTACAACCACACAAATTAGGATGAAGTGAGACCCATACCAGCAGGAAGAGAACAACTCAGCATGCAAATGTGGCAAGACAGGACTGCTAATGGGAACTGACCCTTCTTTCTCGGTAAACCAACAGTGATATGGACATGGAGGTATAAAAGAACAAATGATATTCTTGTCTTAAAAAAACCGTGGGCGTCTGACCCTAAACCCAGACAGAGAAAGAAAGAGACAGAGGGCTTAATACATTATTGAAAAGGCCACAGAACATCCTATTGAATGTTCTGCTGGGAGTCAAGAAACAAGTAAACAAAACTTAAAAAAAATATCAGAATAAAGGTTAGTAATTCAACTGAGTCACAGCTAAAGGCAAGCTCACCTGCTTTTTTAAACTCAAACTGCTATCTGCTACAAAAAGAACTGACAGGAAAGAATCAGGAGATGGATTGTAAACAAGGATGTAGTCAAAAAGCCTACAATCATACACCAAAACCAGAACGCAAACCAAACTCGAAGTCATAAAAAGATCGCAAAGTATTCTTGTACAGTAAATATCTCAAAAAACTCAATGACACATATAAATTTACTTGTCACAATCTTGGATGTGTCACTAATTCCACACCAACTATTTAAAGCACTGCAGTGATAATAACATGCTACTTTACTTCCAAAGACACACACTTAGCAATCAAGTGATGCATGTTGACAACTATTGCACAAAATGCTGGCAGGAGACCAGTCCTTTCCTGGCTAAACACTTCAGGGCAGCACTCCACCATAGGACCATGTTGCACTTCTATGAGAATGTATAGCGGGCATATTGCTCTAAAGATCTGGCACTTTTTCCGCTTGTGGCGGACAGCTGGGGACACCTGGAAGGAGGAAGAACCAGGAGAGGAACAATACCTCCCACGGGCCACAAGAGGGCAGCCATCCTGGCCTGCACTGGGGCCACAGGATCAGGAGCTTAGAAGTTCAACTCTGTTGAAGCCCGTGGCCCCTGCCAGGGGGGCACCCGGAGGATGATTACAGAGCCCTGGACTGCAGCACTTCCGCCACACCCGGAAGTGCTGCCAGAAGAGAATCCAGGCACACCTGGAGTGCTTCCAGGTGCTCATGCAGCACTTTCGCCACACCAGGAAGTGCTGCTGAAAGATCATTACGGAGCACCTGGAGCACATCCGGGGCCTTATAAAAGGGGCTGCCTCACTCCAGTTGGGGAGCCGGAGTTAGGAGGAAGAGGATGGAGCTTGCGAGGAGAGAAGTAGAGGCAGCAAAAGAGTTGAGAAGAGTTGAAAGGAAAGAAGGGACCGTGAGCAATTATGGCTGTTAATGCATTGTGTGGTGGTGTAAAGGCAAGAGAAGGAAATAAACGTGTGTGTTTTTTGGACATTTGGTGCCTGTCTGTCTGTGTTCAGGGGCTGAACTTCCACAGGCTATATTGTGCTCAGAGATGCAGTTACATCAGGTGGACCACTAGAGAAAGCTCTAAGCTGCCCTCTATGCTAAAATGATTCTGGGTTTTGGATGGATGAGTCTCTGGCAGTGAATATGAAGCTATCTTATGCCAGAAACCCATGTGAGTTTGGCATCAGGAAGAAATTTTGAGATAACGGAATACTGGAAGAGTTGAAGGTTAAGAGAGGCAGAGAGCATGATATGGGAGGTGAGAAGAGAACATGCTTTGGCAATATTCAAAAGAGGAGCAAAAGACCAAGCCACCTTACCCAGTAAACAGGGTTTAACATTCGTAGCATTTAGATGCAGTAGGGTGGTTGTTTTTTTATTACTCTGTGCTTATGTTCCTCCTTTGTTTTCCTTCTACTGCTCCATAGGAAAATTGTACCACTCAAAGGGTTGATATTTGATAGCTCATGAAACTTAAAAGAAATTCTCATTTGTGTTTCATTTAGGAATCAATTTTGTCACATAGATTTCTTCTAAAATTTTTAGGAGAAATAACTTTAGACAAAAAGGAAACTTTATTTGAGCTAAAAGGAGTAAAAATTGAGGGAAAGACAATAAAAAAGGAAAGATTACAACTGTGATATTGCTGTGACCCCAGGGGTAAAAGTTTAAACTGATCCGTGAGAGTTTTACTACATGGAAAAAACAGTTAAATGCAAAGTGATAGGGAAGTGATGGAGAAGCCGATTGGTTTCTGCGAGTAAGAAGCTGTTAGCCATGATTTGGAAGGCATAATGCATCCATTCCCATATACAGTGGCTTGCAAAAGTATTCGGCCCCCTTGAACTTTTCCACATTTTGTCACATTACAGCCACAAACATGAATCAATTTAATTGGAATTCCAAGTGAAAGACCAATACAAAGTGGTGTACACTTGAGAAGTGGAACGAAAATCATACATGATTCCAAACATTTTTTACAAATAAATAACTGAAAAGTGGGGTCTGCGTAATTATTCAGCCCCCTGAGTCAATACTTTGTAGAACCACCTTTTGCTGCAATTACAGCTGCCTGTCTTTTAGGGTATGTCTCTACCAGCTTTGCACATCTAGAGACTGAAATCCTTGCCCATTCTTCTTTGCAAAACAGCTCCAGCTCAGTCAGATTAGATGGACAGCATTTGTGAACAGCAGTTTTCAGATCTTGCCACAGATTCTCGATTGGATTTAGATCTGGACTTTGACTGGGCCATTCTAACACATGGATATGTTTTGTTTTAAACCATTCCATTGTTGCCCTGGCTTTATGTTTAGGGTCGTTGTCCTGCTGGAAGGTGAACCTCCGCCCCAGTCTCAAGTCTTTTGCAGACTCCAAGAGGTTTTCTTCCAAGATTGCCCTGTATTTGGCTCCATCCATCTTCCCATCAACTCTGACCAGCTTCCCTGTCCCTGCTGAAGAGAAGCATCCCCAGAGCATGATGCTGCCACCACCATATTTGACAGTGGGGATGGTGTGTTCAGAGTGATGTGCAGTGTTAGTTTTCCGCCACACATAGCGTTTTGCATTTTGGCCAAAAAGTTCCATTTTGGTCTCATCTGACCAGAGCACCTTCTTCCACATGTTTGTTGTGTCCCCCACATGGCTTGTGGCAAACTGCAAACGAGACTTCTTATGATTTTCTGTTAACAATGGCTTTCTTCTTGCCACTCTTCCATAAAGGCCAACTTTGTGCAGTGCACGACTAAAAGTTGTCCTATGGACAGATTCCCCCACCTGAGCTGTAGATCTCTGCAGCTCGTCCAGAGTCACCATGGGCCCCTCGGCTGCATTTCTGATCAGCGCTCTCCTTGTTCGGCCTGTGAGTTTAGGTGGACGGCCTTGTCTTGGTAGGTTTACAGTTGTGCCATACTCCTTCCATTTCTGAATGATCGCTTGAACAGTGCTCCGTGGGATGTTCAAGGCTTTGGAAATCTTTTTGTAGCCTAAGCCTGCTTTAAATTTCTCAATAACTTTATCCCTGACCTGTCTGGTGTGTTCTTTGGACTTCATGGTGTTGTTGCTCCCAATATTCTCTTAGACAACCTCTGAGGCCATCACAGAGCAGCTGTATTTGTACTGACATTAGATTACACACAGGTGCACTCTATTTAGTCATTAGCACTCATCAGGCAATGTCTATGGGCAACTGACTGCACTCAGACCAAAGGGGGCTGAATAATTACGCAGACCCCACTTTGCAGTTATTTATTTGTAAAAAATGTTTGGAATCATGTATGATTTTCGTTCCACTTCTCAAGTGTACACCACTTTGTATTGGTCTTTCAAGTGGAATTCCAATGAAATTGATTCATGTTTGTGGCTGTAATGTGACAAAATGTGGAAAAGTTCAAGGGGGCCGAATACTTTTGCAAGCCACTGTACATTTACTTACAGACTAGTCTACTACAGATGTAGGTCATACCATACTACCCAACATGACAGGAGTTTTGTAGCTATAGTAAGATGATACTACAGAAATGGTTTAATTTTTTCTTAAAATACAGTGACTCCTAAATTTGCGATAGCGATCCAATGTGTTTTGCTTCCCCACATTGTTGGCTACCTCCCCCACTTTACCACTGTTAAGATGCCACCACAATGATTCTCCCTCACACGTTTGATTTTCTTTCTCTTTAATTTTCTCTTGTGATGAAATAACGTTA
>JANRMT010062814.1:94291768-94304548 GCA_026402145.1 Polypterus bichir lapradei
ATATATATTTACATATATATATACTGAGCTTGAATGGCAGTACCAAATCTGAGACTAAAAGTTGGCCTTTCTCCTTCCCTTTCAGAGCAAGCAGACAAACATGTAGACTTATAATTAAATTCTCACAGATGGCCAGAATTTTACAGTGCTTTGCTTGGTTTACAGGCAGCAAATGCTGTGCACTGAAAAACATTTATTTACGTAATAAATGTCTAATATATTTTGAAAATGGGAAGTGGCTGATATCTGTAACAAGCCAACTGGAAAAACTGGCATTACACTCAATAGTGTGGCTTGTGCACAGCCATTGCTGCTACACTTTGCATCATAACACATTTTTGTAGAAATGACAGAAATAATTATCATAGATCATATGTTTTTTTTCAAATAGGGTCAAACAGTAGCCTACATAGCTTTACAAAGACATATGGCACACCACTGCTTTTTCTTTGTTTCTTGTACTAAAAAGGAGGTGAATATGCCTGTGATTAATGTAAATAATAACTGGAGAAAAGGGCACTTAGGCCAATGAAGGGAAGGGGCAAAGGCTTGAGTCACTGTAGCCACACATTTGAGCAGATCCCTAGTTACTCTTCTTTAATCAAAACTGCCTTACTATAACTTGTTTTGTCTCTGTTTTTTTTTTTTATTTCTTTCTACTATTAGATGCAACTGAGAAAGCACATTTCATGTTTTCTTGTGTAAACATGACTAAATAAACAAACCTTGTACCTTGAACATTTCAGCCGCAAAGATCAGTCTAAAGACTATCATTATCAGGAAGGCCCTTTTGTCTAATAAAAAAATAGATCAAAACAATCTCATATTTACAAAATATGCAGAATGAAGCAGATTAGATGGGTTTTGCTTTACTTATGTTTAAGAGCAATTTTCAGAGTCTACAACAAAATGGGCTGTGAAATACTCAGAAACTGGGTCACTTTTTAAATATGAGATGGCATTTGTAAAATGTTATACTATTTTTAGTGCAATCCTTTCTACATTTAAAGAATGCCACATTTAAAAACAATCTCTTTGATCAAATGAATCTGTTTTTACAGTAACTGCGCATATAAGCAAATATCAATGTGGTGAATGTCACAATTAAATGTGTAAGTTTCATATTTTAAGCACAAATGAAAAATGTCTCACTTGGATCTCAGTTATCCAGCTTACATGGCAAATGTCTCAGTCATATGTCAGATATCCAGCTCATAATGGCAAATGTCTGAATTATATGTCAATTTTCCAGCTTACATGGCAAATGTCTCAGTTACATGGCAAATATCCAGTTCATAATGGCAAATGTCTGAATTATATGTAAATTTTCCAGCTTACGTGGCAGATGTCTCACTTATATGTCAAACAATCATTCTAATTATCAAATATCCAGCTTATAGGGTAAACATGTTGCTTAACTGACAACATTCCAGTTCCAAACATAAGCTTTGCAAAACATAACTCCTATATAAATGGCACAAATGAAATGAATATCGTAAATGTGATCCCTAGAGTTAATAATAGCTTTTAGATGGTAAAAGTCTGGTCTAGTTTTAAGTCAATACTTAAGGACAAATATAAGATGTAAATGTGTAAGGACAAATGTACATGACACAAGTTAAACTTACAAGTTGAGCTGAAAATTATATGATTGTTCTTTACGCATATTAGTTCTGTCCTCGTTCTTCAGCATCACTATTCTGTCTACACAGGAAAGTATGCACAAATTGCAGCAGAATTTGCAGCTTTCTTATTTACATAGAGCATTGGCTGGAGCATTCTCTTTTAAGTGTCAAAAAAATGTGACTAGAAAGACTGCATTGTTTTACAAATGGCACTCACATTAGGTCATCCTTATGCTACTTAAAAGAGTATGTTAAAAAAAAACTTGCAAAAGTCTACCATCACTGCAACCCCTCAACTTCCTAGGAGGTATATCATATTGTTACAGCAATTCTGTCTTTAAAATCAAGTATGTTGCTATAAATTACTTGTTACCAATGAAACAAACAGTAACTTAACAGTAACTTCTCGTAATTCACCTTGCAGTTTTACATATAAGGTGTAAAAAGGTTCTATCCTGTAAAAAATCTTGTGAATTGATGAAATGCTGCTATTACTGATTCTGACTCATCATTAAAATTTCAAAAGAGTAAGCGTCTTACATTTAGAAAAGGCAATTATAATAGAGAGTTATGCCAAGAAATTGACACTCACGTCCAAGTAGTGAATAGAAATAAGATATATAGCCCTGTGGAACAGTATCCAGTTAAATAAAGTAAATCTGACTTTATGGTACACTATAAAATTCTTTTATTAGATGACAATGGCTCAGTTTTACTCAGATAACAACAATAATATAATTTTAAGAAACCTATTAAAGAACCTGACAGGTCTACTGCTATTTGGTATTTACTTCACATGCTAGTATAAAAAGAGTTCAGCCAATTCTCATAATAACTTCTATACAGGGCAATTATTTTAGACTTGCTACTTACATATATTGTATAGTGAGGTTTAAATGAAAACTACAAGTCAGCAGGTTTATTCCCCACAACTGAAGCCTTTATTGTTCATATATGAGTCACTTATTCTTGATCTGGTAGAACTGTAAAATATTCACCCAATAGCACTGTATCAGTCAAGTGCCTTAAGACGGAGTTAATTACATTAATTAATTAGAGGCCAGTGCATCAAGAAAGGATTCCAAAATGAGGACCAGAAGAATATGCAAACACAGATGATAGCCCAGCTCTGTCTGAAAGTTGTTAGAAGTGCTAACCAACACCTCTCATTTCTGTTTGGTTCCAATACAATTACTCTGACATTTTGAACACTTGTTCACAATCACTATTAATAAAAACAAACTGTATTTATGCAACACTGGGTGTGTAATGAGATGTCGGATGGGGCCCCTCAGCAGGTATGGCAATAGCTTGGATAACATGTAATGAGGTGAAATATTCATAAGCAAGCAAAAATGACATCTGCAAACACAGAGCATAATGAGGCATAACATCAGCTATGCAAATTGGAAATTGTGGTGAGGCTTGATGCCAGTTTAAATAATGGCTATTTTTGAAGATGCTTTTCTTTTTTATTTCCATTTTGAAATCAGAATTGTTCAGATCTTCAAGATCATTAAAGTAAAGGAATGAATACAAGTCCAAAAAAGTGAATGTTTGAGTCTTCAGAACCTTACTGAAACCATCACAATCCAGTCGAATGGGAAACATAATTCAGTACAAAAGAACTTTTCTTTTGGATTCTAGATTGTTAATTCAACAGTTATTTTATCTTTGTTATTAAAAAAAAAAAAAAACAGAACATCAAGAAATGAAGGCTTCTTAATAAAAACTGAGTCAAGGTCAGACTCAAAGAACACATCAAGGTTATAACTGAAGTAATAACAATTATTTAAAAACTCCTAATTCTGAAAAATAAAGTTGTTTCTAGTTCCCACTAATTATTCTAAGAAGAACACCCCTTTTACCCCTGTAAGCTTATGTCAAGAAAAACTAAAGAATTGCTTTAAGAATTTTCCTTTTTGTAGCACTAATTGTTTATCCTTAAAGCTTTTTCCCAATATCCCTAAATTTTACTATAGGCTAGCAGACAGTCCCCTTGTAACAAAAAATGTCCTTATGTGCAAAGTGTTGTGAGTATGCTGACACACAGCAGAAACTCCTCTGCCATAGCAACGTGTGTCCATCTAACAATGAAATTAAATTAGAACACTTCAAGTGCCAAACCACACAAGAAAGGCACAAACAGAATGCCAAAGTAAACTGCAAACATAGCAAAACATTGCGAAGAAGTATGCTCAAACACCCACCAGTGTTCACAGAAACCCTCCATCCATCTGTTCATTTTCTGAATCCTCCTATTCAATTACAAGGTCCAAGTAGTATGAGAAAGCAACACTAACCACCACTAGTGTTTAACCCTTCAGGAAAAATAAATAAAACCATTTGCTAAAAAGAGATGAGCAAAAATGAACAAAAAACTGATTGAACACCACATTTTCAAGATACAAGAAGTTTATTGTCATATACACAGTAAAAACACATGTTAAAACCATGTAATGAAATTCTTACTTTGTTTGCTCACCTTTATATACAAAGACAGAAAGACAAGAGGGGTATAAAAACAAATAGTAATTACAATTATAAGATTAAGTTTTAAAGGCATGATATCACAAACACAAAAACACACTGAAGTTGGGAGAGCAAAGCAAATACTGTCATACCTGTCAATTAAAACAAATTGCATTTCATTAACAGCTGACCTGTTAAAACAATATGTCTCCTATTGTGTGCTTCATTTTAAATGGCCTAGCAACCAGCCACTCAGCCCAGTCCATACAGGGCCACACTTGGTGCAAATTTGTGTTTTGACCAATTCCGCTGATTTTTGGGATCCTGTGTCGATTAAATGTGCTGGTTTTCCCACATTTTCTTCTTTATTATGCTAATCCAGGTTGGGAGCATGCGCTGACTCACCACACGATGAACCACCTAAGTTTTCCCTAATTGCAGGGATGGATGCAGATTAACGTCATACTCAGGACGATGCAATTGCAGGTTAAGAGCCTAATGGAGTAGAGTCACTTCTGGCATTTCTGGGATTTGAACCTTCCAATTGTCAATATCTGAAGAGTTCAGAGGTTTTCCTAATTTTGCAATATCTTTTATTTTGAACTTTCTAGGTAATATTTTTACATCCCCACATATAATACTGTTATGAAATAGCTGCTCATTTTTAGTATTGTTATTTGCAATTGTACTTGTAGTTGGATATAGTTAAGTCAGCAAGGATTTCAGAAAGAGTAAATTAAGAATAAAATAAATAAAATGAAAGGCAGAACGTCCCTGTGTTCTAAAGTCTACTGCATACTGCCATTATGTCAAATTACAGAATGAACACTGACTAAACATGAAGCTTAGCTAGAGACAAGTCATTAACCATCAATATTTCCTTGACCTAAACCCATTTAATCTCATTACAGGCAGCTATTCTGACGGCATGGGGTGCAAACAGGAACCATGTGTAGATGGACTGCTAGTACACTCACACTCATTCAAATGTATGATATGAGCAAACTACTCATAGACACCGTTTTCTACATCAGTGCAGCAGCTATATCAAAGTAATTACCAAAAAGGAGACACAACTGCAAACAACATGGAAAGCTACTTCAGTGACCTTGAGTTTATAAGTAAGAGATGGCTTAATTACTTAAATTATGTTAAAGTAAATGATAACGAAAAAATCACATGGTAAGAAAAAGTTTACCTGGCTTTTATAATGCCTATTAAACAGAATTTCAGGATCGACATACTGAAAGGCAGAAAGGAGGAAATAAAAATACTTTTAATTTAGATAGGAGTCCATTTGAAAACAAAAATCTAAAAACACACAGTCACAACAGTATTCCATGGATGTGGTTGAAAGGCCTACTATTGGTCAATCCGCTTAGTGTAATTTCAGAAATTGGAAAGGATGTAAGTTATTAACTTCCTTATTAATAATTTTAACTTACATCTGGGAGACCATGCACCTGGGAATGCAAGATGTACAGTGTTCCCAAAAGGATAAAAAAATGGCAAAATCTCAGTAGTCCCATGCGTTGGTAAAAAGTACATTTGGAAATTTTAAATGATATTCACCTTACTAATTAAAAGCACAACAAATAAAGAAAGAGGCACAAACAATTTCATTCAAACTAGCTAAAAGATCATGAATATGTAATTAGAGTAAAGTAAAAACACAAAGCAAAAGCTAATAGCTTACCAGCTGTCTTGGTGCCACAAGAGGGACCAGCAGTTCTGTCACTGATATATTGGTGCCATATGTACACAATGTTTTTAAATACACCTGCAGGATTAGCAAAAGAAGGCATCTGTCAGCTCAGTTAGCAGTGCACATCTGTTAGTAAAGAGCATCTGATGGATTTTAAGGGCCAGTCTCATTATAGCGTCATTCAGGAAGAGTAAAACTGTTAACGTACATAAAGAATGAAGGCTATAATTTCATATATTATTTTAAGCGGATGAGAAAATTTTCACTGCAATTACTGACCTGAATCAGGCATGATCTTTTTTTTGACTCTAAATTCACAAATGCCTTCTATTTCTACTGCAGATGTCAAAGAATAATCATGAATGCCTCGTAGAACGTCCAAGACTCGAGACAAGGCATACAATTCTCTTGAGTGGTATAGATTAAACCGATTTAATGAGGATGACCCTATACTTGCTATATAAATGTGATATATCTTGTCTTTTATTAATAAAAATGACATCTTTTATTAATTAACTTGAAATACGCTGGCTGTCTACCTTTATTATATTTGAAAATGGCTGACTGTGAAATTTGCCTAATGTAACATCTTACTATGCTGAACTGTTATTTAAAGCCAACTGGCTTTTGAATATAGTTTATAATATTTGAAATATGACTTAAACCCTCTTACCTAACATTTAAACCTCCATAATCTGAGATGTGCTAGATTCTATCCTTTCTTTTTTAAACACACTGGATTTAATTCTTCTATATTGCAAAATGCTGGATTTCATCCTTCTTTATATGAACTAACCTTAATTGTTAGCCTCTTAAGTTGAAATATGATAAATCTGGAACTCAATTACAGTTTATGATATTTTCAATATATTTTTACACTTTAATGTGCATAACTTCATTTTGACCATACTTATTTTTAAATATTTGATTGACAAACTCTTTCATTGCTCATCTGCTGCCTTTCTGTATATTTTTGTTGTTGTAGTCAAGGCTTTTTGAGTCTATTTTACACCAAATCAGACTCCTCAACTAATAATGTTTGAATTCTAGGATATGTTAAAATGCTTCCTATTTTTTGAAGGAGTGGTTAAGACAACAACAAAATAATTTTAAGCAAAGATAAACTACTTTGTCTGATAATTTCAAACACCACTTAACACTAGAATCCCTAAAGCCTACAAAAAAACTCATAATTCCGGCCCACTTTTCACCTTTCACCTTTCCATCAGTGTCTTTTGTTTTGTAAATGTGTTGATCAGCATAAGCAGCAAGCAAGCTCAAGCCAAGGCTCCTTATCTGCATGTTATCTAAACACTAGCGTGGCAAATTGCTCCAGTACTAAACTGACTATAGCTTCAGATGCAAGTCCCGTTTTACTTTTACTAGAGTTTCATTGCGGTGCAGCAGTCTATCAGCCAGCAAAAGCGCTGTGAAGAAGCTGCCTGTTGTTACGGTCCTGCCTTTGTCCAGTCTGATAGCGGTCACAGGACATCATATCTTTGATTGTCGGTACGACAAATAATTCTGAGCAGGCATTAATCACAGTACCAACTGTGACCATCGCTGATCTTGTTAAAAGAATGGCGATAAATGGCATCAACTCAGAGAGGGAGAGGCAAGTTCATTGTACCACATGAATGTCACTGAGAGAATAAAACTGAATAATAAAAAAAGCGCTAACATTTACAAGTAGCCAAAATTTACACCGGGTGTTACAGACTCAGATCAAATGTATGTTTTTATTATCTACTCTATATATATAAAATCCTAAGCCTAAAAGTGCAACGATTTTGTGCAACGATTTTATGTGACTTTTTGTCACGCTTTAAATCAGGCTTATTTTAAAACCTACATATATATGTTGGTATCATTTTTTCAGAATTTATCGAACTTTAATGTGATGTTGTTAGATTTTCAGATTCTTATTCTGTTTTTAAATTATAAACTAAAATATCAAGAACTCATGTCCCGCGAGACGAGACTTTGTGCCAAGAGATTTAACCACACCTGGGGCCAGAAATAAAAGACAAAGAGTAGATGACAAAGACAGCTGCTGTACAGGCTTTTAAATATTGAGATGCAGATCACGCGGCACGGAAGCAGCAGCAAGCCAGCAGCAGATCGAGCAAAAAGGAGGTACAAAAAAAAATGTATTTTTCACATTGTATCACCATTTAAGAGGGGGGTTCGGAGGAGCAACCATGTCTCACTGGGGTGCATTCAACCCCCTCTTCTCAATGCGAGCGGCAGAGATGTGAAGTGGCTGGTGCATAGCGCAAGCTGGGGGGAGGGATTGACGAGCGAAGAGAACAGGTGGTGAACCCCCTAGTATTATAATAATAATAGCAGTTCACTCCTCAAAACGTGGAGCACCAGGACTCAAACCGGCAACCTTTTGCTTATAGGGCAGCAGTCCTTAACTCTGCACCATCCAAGAACACGTATTAACTTTCTGTCAATTGACATTTGAGCTTGGGTTTGTAACTCATTGATAGCAACATGTGAATTGAATGTTTTTTTTTTTAACTTTGGTTATTTTCTTGAATAAAAGTGCATGTGTTTATTTGATATTTGGACTAAAGTCTTCACACATTATACACTTTACGTCAATATTACTATAACATGTGTGGAAAAATAAAAATACAGGTCAATAACTTGTGCTTGACAAATCTGATGTATGTGACAGAAAGCATGTTCTATGGTGTATGTGGTAGGAGTCATGCAGACCCTGCATGCTTACTTCTTGTTTCTGGGCGTCTACATGGAAGGCCACGGGTGTGGACTCATCGAGCCCCAAACTAAGGAAACTAACAGATGTACTCCACCTTTACATTTTTGGTAATGCTGATTCAGGCTAATATTTTGAAATACTTGTGTAACTAAAGTCATAAGACAAGAAACCCTATAAAAAATCTGGAACACCGACCCCTTGGGGCAGACGAAGGGCAGGTGTCCTAGGACTGTGCTTCTCTGTCATTTAACCTTTGCCTGGTGTGTATCAATAAAAGATTTTTACTAACTTTAATTATATCTCTCTGTCTTCAGTCACAAGAAACGACACCATAGAAAAAGTGTCCACAGTTTTCTGGCACCCGGAAGTGGGGCAAGAGACGGCCGGCTGACTCCTCGAGCGGGACCACCTCAGTGATCCGTCTTTCCAAGCGGACTGCCGCCAATACGGGCCCCGGCAGCAGTGCAAGCAGCTCCGGCAAAAGTTAGGACTGCCCTATCCTGAGACGGCTCCTGCGTGAGGAGCCCCCCAGTCTCCTCTTCAGCTGATCCACGGTGACTGAAAGGATTTCCAGACAGAGTTCAAATACTCCCAGGCTGGGGTAAGTACTGGGGAAATCCCCCATTTTTATACACCGCCGGCACTGGCTTGCTGTTAGGAAACATAGGAAAAATTTTTATCTACATACTGGAATATACATACTTTGCTTTCGCCGTGCACTGTGACAGTTGACATAGGAAAATAGTACAGCACTCTTCCTCTGGGAATATTAAGGGGAACATTGGGGGCGGGTGAGTGGCACACTCAGCACTCCAATAGTTCATTGGACATGGGAAGGAATAGGATAGATATTTAAAGGTAAATCTGACACAGGGCTCGGGGAAAGGCAAGGGGACATAATGGGAACACGTAACAGCAAGCCTGCCAACTGGCACTCCGGGGGTCTTTTATGCTGGAAGGATTATTTTCGAAGGATCAACAGACGGCACGTAAAAATGGGTCACCCAGAAAGTTGATAGAGAAAAAGACAGGATTGGATTTTAGAAAGGCATGTAAAAAGTGGAATAAGCAGAGCGGTGGGCGTTGGCCACTGGAAGGGACAGGAGATGCAAGTGAAATACAGGAAATAAGAAAGATTTTATGTAGAAATACACAGGGATGTTGTAATGGAGGACCGTATCGGATTGATATGTTCAATCGGTGGGAATTGGTTATTAAAGATCGGAATTTGGAAGTGGTACAGAAACAGAATGAATTGTTGAAGACCAATGAGAGAAAAGCCAGGAAAGAAAAGGAAGAGCTGTTGATTGCGTTACAGAAAGTTCAGACAGATCCGGGACCACAGATAATTAAAAGTAAAATGAAGAATAACAATAGCAAAGATTCCCTGTGCCCCGTTATTTGCCCTCCCCCACCTTACCAACCACCACCACCTGGCCCTCCACCTCCACTTCCACTTCCCAATGCACCGACAGCACCCCCGATGACAGACGAACCATCAGGAGCGGGCTTCTTTGATGAAGATTAAGACTCAGGGTCTGGACATCAGTTACCCGGTCCATCCCCTGTCTCTCACCGGACTAGGAGTCAAACCTCTCATCTGGGTCCGACTTCTGAATTTACTTTCATTTCCCTAAAACCTAAGAAGTCCCCTGGCCTGACATTTTCATGCCCTCTGATAGCGGTCCCAAATCCCCGTTATAACCCCGCCCAGGCTGTGGGACCCCAGAACCCTACTACCGTCATGATTCATTGAAATTTGGACATTCAAGAATTAAAAGATGTGGTTTCTGAGCTGCCCGACCCTAAGGGCGTAGGGGGATTGAAGTTTATTGAACAGTTGGACCAATTGGATAGTATGTATAAGCCTAATGCTGCAGAATGGACGCAAGTATTAAGACGGAAACTCGGCACCACCTGGGCGACTGTGAGTCGGGGAAATAGAAACGATGCGCCTTGGGCGTGGAATCAAACCTTTCATCGAGAAGAGGGTGCCGGTGGAGAGGCTGAGTTTGGGCTACAATGGGAGGCATTGAGACAAAATATTGCAGAAAAATATAAGAAAGGCACAGACTGGTCCCTTATCTCAGCCGCTAAGCAAAAGAAAGACGAGACAATTGATGAGTGGGCACATAGAATTCAAGACCTTATGGCTAATCACTCAGGTTTGGAGAATGCCGATGATCGAACTCGTGCTGCAGTTCCTCCTTTTGTCTCGGGACTGAGATCTGATATACAGACCAAAGTGCGCATCTCCTGTATTGGATGGGAGACCGCTACATTTGAGGAAGTCAAGCGGCACGCGGAACATGCTGAAAAACAAACCAAGCAAAAAGAGTCTGACACTCAAACTAAGCTAATAGCCGCCCAGATGAACTATTTCACAGGAGGGGCTTTAGCAAGAGGACGAGGAGCTGGTTTACGGGGACGTGGTAAAGGACGAGGGCGAGGGCGAGGCCGAGGCTTTGGAGCCCTGTCCGCTGGACAATCTACAAACCCCTTTACACCCTCCTCCTTTAATCCCAATATGACTCCGTATTCCTGTTATAACTGTGGTGAATCTGGACATTTCCGCCGAGACTGTCCTCAGAAACAGCAACAATCCCCGGCACCCCCTCCACCGCCTGTTTTTCCTGACACACCGGATCAAGAGCATTGGGCATAGGAACACGCAGGGACCCCCAGCCACTCGCTTCAGTTGCCTCTGCTCACTCATAACTCAGAGACTGATCCCTTATTGACGTTGCTTGTCAATGGCACTGAGACTGCTTTCCTTGTTGACACTGGGGTGACTCTGTCCACCCTCTCGCTGGCTAAGGTCCCTGCCTCGAAAGAGACTGTAACTGTACTTACTGCGTCTGGACAACCACATGTTTTACTGGTCTCAAAACCTCTTCGAGTTCAGCTGCATTCCGGTGGTTCCACTTTAACACACCGATTTCTTTTAAATCAGCTCTGCCCTGTTAACCTTCTAGGAAGGGATCTCATGATGAAGCTTTCTCTCTCTATTTCTATGACTGACCAAGGATTTTTCTGCTCAACCCCCAAGTTACTGTGCCAAATCGCCCCTTAATCCAAACCCTCTTTTGCAGCCTGAACTCTAAATATTTCCCCACACACCATCCTCCTTAAAGCTCTACACTCTTTTCCCTCCTGTCTTTTTACCCACTTACAGGTCCCTGACACTTTACACTGTACCGCCCAATATTTCCCTGTAGAAGTAGACACCCCCTGGCTAGAATCTTTTCTTTCTTCAGGCACTTGCCCCGAAACCCTTCACATCCCTTGTATCTTCATTTCATCCACAAAAGCTGCTGCGTCCGTCCATCTCACATGTTCACAGAGTATTTTCTATCTTGGAGGTTCAGTACCCCATGTTTCTTTAGCCAAATCAAGTACTGTCCATTGGGTAGAACAATGTCTTAATAGAACAGACTGGTTACATGTTGCTCCGGGTATTTTTGACACCTCAGACCATTTGATAACTAAAGTTGTGCTTCAAACTAATTTTTTAGTACATCGTGCCTTGTGCCGTCCTTCCCTTTCTGCTTTCTCATTGCAAACCACTCCCCCTTCTTGGCTCCCTACGCTCCCTGATTCACTGTGGTCCCAGGGAAAAAATGATTTTGGAAGAATAGCCCATTGTGAGCCTCTGGTGATCTACCCAAAATCTTCCTTCCGCCTGCACCGTGCCCAGTATCCTCTGTCTCCCGAAGCAGAAGCTGGCATCTCCGCCGTACATTCCGATCTCGTGAAACGCGGTGCTATTAGTCCAATTAAATATTCTCCAGTCAATTCCCCCATTTTACCTGTAAAAAAGGCTGACGGTTCATGGCGCTTGGTTCAAGATTTACGACAAGTAAATTCTGCTATCTTTCCTAGGGCTCCTATCGTCCCTAATCCTTCCACTATCCTTTCTACAATCTCTTCTTGTATAACTTCTCCATTATCGACCTGGCTAATGCTTTCTTTGCCATCCCTGTACACCCTGATTCTCAATTTTGGTTTGCTTTTACTTTCCAAACCCGCCGTTGGACATGGACTGTCATGCCTCAGGGATATACTGAAGCCCCTTGTGTATATGGACAAGCACTTGCTCAAAATCTAGAAGGGTTCTGGCCAGATCAAGGTAGTACATTAATACAGTATGTAGATGACATTATGTTATGTAGTGCTACGGAAGAAGATTGTGCACAAGACACTCAGAAACTATTGTTGTTTCTGGGGGACAATGGCCATAAAGTCTC
>JANRMT010062814.1:94316639-94381014 GCA_026402145.1 Polypterus bichir lapradei
TCTATCTATCTATCTATCTATCTATCTATCTATCTATCTATCTATCTATCTATCTATCTATCTATCTATCTATAAGTGACTTATTATTAGACTTTGCTTCCTATAGTTATTTTTTACATTTCATGACCATAAATCTTGTTAAAGTGTAAGCATGCCTATATAATTAAAAAGCCTAAGTTATTTGAAATGTTTTACTTCATAATGATGTTAGTTGTAATACAGAAATTAAAGCTTTGAACTAATTTGAGTAGTTCCTTTGTTCCAGGATTTTAAACATTCTTAAAATGACTTGCATGTTTACCCAAATAATCCACAGTAAAATGTGTGCACTGTGTACCTGGTTTAGCACACCTCCTGCTGCTGCTTCAATTTCTTTATCCGTGAATCTGTCCAAGTAAAATTGCAGAGGAAATGATCATTTTTTTCTTTAGCATGTAGGAATGAATTGCATGAAGAAAACAGATTCACCATCACAACATGTAATGGCCTGGAGAAAAAGCATGTCAGACTTCTTTTGGTTGCTTTCTTTTAAATCTCTAGAAATCTTGAATAATTTTTTTTTTGCCATACACCTTAGAGATGAAAATCACTAAAGCGATTAGCCTTTAGTCTTTGAGCAGAAACACAAGAGATTTCACGTCCTGTCTCCTGAGCTGGGTTTAAGGTATTTACCCTTCTCCAGTGAGATTATTTTTGCATATTTATGATATGAATTATTTTTCTCAACATTGTTTATGTATGTTTGGGAAACTGACAAGCTAAAGACCTTCTTAGGAAAGGCTTTGCTTTCAATTTATATTATCTGGTTCAACCACATTTTATTTATTTTGCCTTGTAAGAAGCTCTAGTGTTGTGTGCCACTTATTCTGTAATTGTTTTATTTTCTATGATCTGTTTTGGTAATTCCATGTATTTGTCTTCAAATTCAGTTTTTTTTACATGACTGGTTTGAATTAAATATTTCCAGACACCTATCCATTCACTTTTAAATTGGAATATTTAAACTGAGTCATTTATTCAGCACAAGATGAGACCTTACTAATACAAATTCAAAACAGGAGGAGAATGCAGCAGTAAAGCCAGTCAATTACTGAACACAATGGAAACATATCCAGGCACATACCCACATTTTCCCACCTAAATCTTTTGAGATTGATTGGGATGTAGAATGTGAACAGCATGAGCAGGAAAACGTCAAGAGAACCCACCTTTGAACACCCATTGGTAGTGTCAGCGAGCTGTGGTTGATTTGTTTTTTTGTGACTGCTTTATTTTTGTGTGGATACTTGTCTTATTTCCTCTGACCATCATTATTTCGGTAACATCATGGTAAGAAGCACATTAGTATTTAATTTCTAGTGTTTTTGCTTTGTTGATGTTGTTAATTTTTAGTTCTTGTCCATTTGGTTTTCTTTACTGCTCTTTCCATTTTTAAGTGAGTACTGCCATTTAAATATCAAAGTTGAGTAACAACAAAATAGTGCAGAGGAGTGCAGAATAAACAGAGTAGAGAACACCAAACGAGTCATTAGGGCTCAACTCATGATCCATTCCACTCCATACATTTGGAATGTAGTAACTGCCAGTGGCCAGCTCACAAACTTGTGACATCTGAATTACAAAGCCCCGTAAAAGAAGCTTCTTGTTCTACACCATGAGGAACAGGAGTTCTCAAAACACAAAAAAAAAAAAAAAAAAAAACTCACCAGATCTCTTTGAAATAAAATAACAAACCTGGATGCACATATACATCTACTGATGGTTTATAAAGCCACTGACATCATGCAGTGTGACTTTCGTTACTCCATTACCAGCAGCCATAAAACGCATCATGGCAACAAAAACCTAACACGGCTGTCCCCGTAAAAACAGAATAGCGGGATGGCAGAATGAAACATAAACAAAATGAATATTTAAACCTTCTGAGTCGTGACATAGAGCACTACCTGGTGAGATCAGGTGACCTCTCTCTCTCTTTTTCACTCACTCCCCATGGCTCCCAAATCCCACCTAATCCCTTCCTTTTGAACAGAACTGTTATGCAAAGCCCCAAAATACATTCCACCCACTTGCTTGGGTTTACAAATATTGCCTTGACAGAAGAAGCTAAAGAAGTGTAACAGCATCTTGTCCTTATAAACTGCTAGGAGGGGCAGTCACCAAGCTGCATCATTAGGTAGTCCACCCCTTTAGGCTCAAACATATAACAACAAAAGACAGAACTGCTGAAGGAATAAACAATTCAATATTAAATAGATAAAAGAAAGCACTTAACCAAAAACAGGCATAATAACACAATATTAAAAGTAATATCTCAAATACAACATGAAGTTTAAATAAATGAAAGACACACTTAAGTCAGAGATGAGACCACTGCTAGAATATGACAGTGAGATCCATAAGAGCAGTGAAAAGAATTACGCTCTTGTGAGCTACTCTTTTGTTCATCTTATTAAGCATGTTCTGCTGTCATATGGAGACAAAAATATTTTATATCGTGTGGATCAGGTACAGTTTTGGTAAATAGAAATCAATGCTGTCTTTCATCAATACCAAGTCATGAACCAAGAATCAAAGTCACAAAACTAGAAGAAAGCAACTTGTAGAAACAAAGAAAAGTAGCCCAATAAAAGAGCTAACTTGCATTTTGTTTATTCAATCGTGAATACTTAAGGGATGCACATGCTTGTATGGTTGTTCTGGTGATGTCACACACTGTGCGACACCCAAATGCCTTCTGGCAAATGTTCTTGTAGAGACCATAGAGTTAACATGTGGAAAATGGCAGCGCCCATAATAAAACGGGCGGAATGGTGGCTCTGAGGCTAGGGATTGGCACTAGCAACCTTCTGATTGCAAATCCCGTAAACGCCAAAAGTGACTCTACTTCGTTGGGTCCTTGAGCAAGGCACTTAACCTGCAATTGCTCTGTCTTGGGTATGACATTAATCTGCATCCAGCCCTGCATGTAGGCCCTCCAACCTGCAGGGAAAAACCTGGGGATTGGTGGCAGAATGGGCACTCCAGCCACCATTAAAAACCTCACAGTGCTCCACTCCATCTGAACTAGTGAAGTGCTGAGGTGTCACCCATTGCATAAATGCACTCGGGTCCTAATCTGGCATCCTGAGTTGGTGTATCATGTGATGGGTGCGGCAATGCGCTGTATCAGCATGTGCTCCAAACCTCTCCTCATATGAAAACAAAATGTTACCTTTTTTCAGGAATCTTCTAGGAGAAAACAAAAGCAAGCAATGAATTAGAAGAAAACACGCAACAGACACATAATTTGTTTAAGAAGGATATGAAAAATGCCAAAAAACAAACTTTACGAGGTCACGTTAAATGGTACAAGAGCTCACAATGAAAATTTGGTTTAATTGAGTCATGCAAAGCTTTGAGTTCTTTTGCAAGAAAATGTCTCACACTGTTGGGCAGTGCCTCCATGATTAGGACACCAACCCGCCCTGGTTGCCTACTTTAAACCAAAGCAACTTCTTTGCAGAATTGGAGATTTCAGAGAACCCTGAAAAACATCTTTAAAATCCAAAGGATGAGTCAATTAAAAACAAAAATGCTTATAAAGTCTGAGGAATGAGGATATTTACAATGGAGAAATTATGAGTGATACACATGTGCATCTGCAGTTGATAATCCTTACAGAAATTTAAGATACGCTTAAATAAACTATTCTATATGAACTATTACCTCATTAAAAGTTTTACTTTAACACTTGATGCAAAATTAAATCACAAAAACTACCTTTGATTGGTCACTGTATTAAATAGTAGAATGTCTATCCATCCATCCATTATTCAACCCGCTATATCCTAACTACAGGGTCACGGGGGTCCGCTGGAGCCAATCCCAGCATGCAAGGCAGGAAACAAACCCCAGGCAGGGCACCAGCCCACCGCAGGGCACACACACACACACCAAGCACAATTTAGAATCGCCAATGCACCTGACCAGCATGTCTTTGGACTGTGGGAGGAAACCTGAGTACCCAGAGGAAACCCACGCAGACACGGGGAGAACATGCAAACTTCACGCAGGGAGGACCCGGGGAAAGAGCCCAGGTCTCCTTACTGCAAGGCAGCAGCGCTACCCACTGTGCCACCGTGCCGCCCATAGTAGAATGTACAATATTTAAATATACAGATCATTATTTGCATAAGTAGAAGATATTTTCAATAATACTTTAAGGAATGTTCAAGAAAAAAAAATAATAGGACCAATTAGCTGATTGCACTTACACACAAGGAAAAACCTGGAGACTGAAAAGATAGCTTTCCTGACAGGTGGGCACCTTTCCTAAAAGGTAAGGACAAAGATAAGGACAATGGGTGACATGTTGCAGGCCAGCACACTGCACAGCCAAGGTAAGGAGCAAAAGTGTATGTAGTGGTTTATTGTGTTCATTAAATCCTCAGACAAGATCTCTGATCCACAAGATTTAAAAGTAAAAAACAAAAACAGTCTTTTGTTTTTAAGCGTAGCTCCAGTGACTGTGTTAACGTTAAGAATGCCAAAACACAGACATCAAAATAAACTAAATGGTGTGAAAATGTGCCCAACTACCACGACATTTTAAACTTTTCAGCTGTGGAGAGAACAGAGCATTTGATATGTAGCATCTGTAGCTACTGTTGAAAGCAATGCACACTTGTTACAGGTCAGTTTGTGAGATTAGTAGTAATCATATGTGTCAAGAAATTACAGATTCAAGTGAAAAAGGAATTTACTTGTGAGACCTTCATTAGTGTTTCTCTTGTGTGTCTTCATTGTTGTTGGTATGCTAATTTTATTATCATATGGGCAATAATGTACTTGCAAAGAGTGTAATGACTCAGAATTAAATTTATGCTAAAACACAGCAGATGCTGTTTCAATGGAAATGTTTTGTTGAATCTATACATATAAAAGGCAAAGCCCTCACTAACTCATCACTAATTCTCCCACTTTCCATATAGGTGGGAAGCTGAAATTACACGTGCTCATTCCTTGCAATGTACTTACAAAAGTTAGGTATGTTTCATGTCCTATTGCAATACTCAAGGGGGGGAAACGGGTGTACCCCCTAAACTGTATATGTAGATAGGGGAAACTCCTCCTCACTATTTCTGCGACTTCCAATATACATAGGAAGCCCAAAATTTCCCATGCTCATCCTTTACACTGTCTTTACAAATGTTAAGTAAATACAGTTCCACGCCATTCCGCGTAATGAACTTTCGAAAATAACATCTTCTTTTTGGCGGTTCTCACCATTATGCCGTAAGAAACTTTCGAAACTGACCTCTCCTTTTGGCAGTTTTATTCCTTATTTCCATTAACAGAGGATTTATTTCACGGCACAGACGCACAATGGCCGCCCCCGGTCCTCCTTTCTTTTTCCGCACGGCTGCTGTCCGCGCACCTACCACGTTGTTGGCTTCCTGCCTATATACATTAAAAACATCCCACGCTCATGTGCCTCCTCACTCGCTTACTTACTTTCCTCAGCTGTTTGTCATGCTCACTGCTCCCTTCTTCTTTACTCCACCGCTTCAGGGGGGGAAGGACTGCTCATTCTTATTTCAGGCTACCTCTAAACCTCACCCATACTGACTCCAATTGAAACGCCTCCAATTTCCAGTAAGGGTCTGCTTCACTATGACAATAAATAAGTCACAGGGCCAGACTCTAAAATAGGTCGCCATTGACTTCACACAAGATTGCTTCTCACATGGCCAACTGTACGTTGCATGCTCAAGAGTAAGCTCAGCAGACAGCTTGGTCATTTTACAGGCCGAGGGCAGAACTGCAAATGTCATTTACATTTTTTACATCCTAAAAATGTGCATTTCTCATACACAACATTTACAATCATAAATTAAACTCTTTACAATCATCAAATTCACTCTCAATACTAAAATAAGCCTACAACAATTACATTGACAATCATGTTACGTTATTTTTAAAATGTTTCCTTTTCTTTTTCATAACTTCTTTAACACACTATTTCTCTGCTGGGAAGCATGGGTATTTTGCTAGTCTTTATATACAGTATAATATGTTACCATGGCTGTTCATTTGTCTCTCCAGGATTTTAAATCACCTGTAGCTCGCAAACCATTTGACCTATTGACCTGAATTTTGGTACACATATACTACATGATGTCTACTATCCGCTTTCGGGGTGATGATTGATCTCCAAGGTTATTCCTGTTTTTATTTTTATTTTATTGTAGAATCAACTGTTGGCAGCAGTCGGCAGGGTGGCCGTGCAGCTCATGTTTACAGGCACCATTCTCATCCCTACCACTTTCACCGTCACTTCCCCTACCTCTTCTCATCTTAAATCATTCTTGAGGCAGATTGAAGACTTAAGTGCCAGCTTAAGTAAAAAATTAAAGATAAAATACTAACTAATTGCAACACACACACTGACTTATGCTAAACATACAGAGAAAGAGTATGAAAACTATGAATGCTCAAGTCAAATGTATTCACTGCAAAAAGATTATGATAGCGCCGCAGATGGCAGTCTCGGTACCGCGCTCCCTGGTGCTTTCTCTGTTTTTGGTTGTTTGTTCAGTGATAAGCTGTCCTTTTACAGCAGAGAGGAACTCTTGCACATTGGTCAATTTACTTGTGAACCTTTTTCACTGTGTTTTACCCAAACAGAGTACTTTACAGAACTTTTATTTGGGGGAGCAGCCGCTCTTTACGGAATTAGCAGGAGACACAGACGAGGAAAGTGAGCTGGAGCGCTTGTTAAACTGCGGCAAACGTCCGCTTTTTGGCCAACAAGATGGATGAACTGCTACTGCTAAGCAGAACAAACACGGATTTTCTCAGATCTGCCGCCCTGTGCTTCACCGAAACCTGGCTTGGTGAGAATATCCCCGATAGCGCATTATATGTGCCGAGTTTCCAACTTCTCCGTGCGGATCGCGTCACGGAGCTCTCGGGGAAAACGAAAGGAGGCGGAATCTGTTTCTACATAAACAAAGGTTGGTGTACAGATGCCAAAGTGCTAAACAAAACATGCAGCCCTCACTTAGAGGCATTTTTCATTGACTGTAAACCATTCTGTTCACCGCAGGAGTTTTCCTCGTTTATTTTGGTTGGTGTTTACATTCCACCTCAGGCCTGTGTTAGTGAAGCATTACAACACCTGGCTGACCAGATAACTAACATGGAGCACAAACACCCGGACTCCCTGCTCATTGTTCTTGGTGATTTTAACAGAGCAAACCTCAGTCAGGAATTGCCAAAATTCAGACAGCACATTAAGTGTCAACATGCTGGACCACTGTTACACCACATTAAAGGATGCCAATCGCTCTGTCCCTCATGCTGCCCTGGGACTCTCTGACCACTGTTTGGTTCATCTTCTCCCAACTTACAGGCAGAATTTAAGATCTGCAAAGCCTGTGGTCACAACGGTGACGAGATGGAGCAACGAGGCTAAGCTGGAACTACAAGCCTGCTTTGACTGTACTGATTGGAGTGTTTTAGAGTCTGCAGCAACAGACCTGGACGAGCTCACTGACACTGTGACATCTTATGTCATTTTTTGCGAGGATATGTGTGTGCCCACAAAAACTTTTCACACATACAACAACAACAAACCTTGGTTTACAGCAAAACTCAGGCAGCTTCGTCAGGCTAAGGAGGAGGCCTACAGAAATGGGGACAGAATCCTGTACAATCAGGCCAGAAACACATTGACAAAGGAGATCAGACTAGCAAAGAGGTGCTACACTGTAAAGCCGAAAAACAGGTTTTCAGCCATTGATCCTGCATCAGTGTGGAGAGGCCTGAAAGATATCACCAGCTACAGGAAACCATCCCCTCATACTGTAGAGAACCATCAACTGGCCAACGTGCTGAATTTGTTCTACTGCAGGTTTGATAATCCCTCTTTCACGGCTCTCATTTTCGCCGACCACAATATACTTCCAGCATCTATTACTATGCCCCTGCCCCTCCTCACTGACACCATACCTGCATTCAGGATCTGTGAAGGGGATGTGAGTCAGCTCTTCAGGAGACAGAAGATCAGGAAGGCACCAGGTTCAGATGGTGTGTCACCCTCCTGTCTCAAAGTCTGCGCTGATCAGCTGGCCCCCATATTTACACAGATCTTTAATAGATCCCTGGAGCTATGTGAAGTTCCCTCCTGTCTCAAGCACTCCACAATTGTCCCGGTTCCCAAGAAAACCTCCATCGCAGGGTTAAATGACTACAGGCCTGTCACCCTGACGTCTGTGGTCATGAAATCCTTTGAAAGACTGGTGTTGACCTACCTGAAGGACATCACAAGTCCTCTGCTTGACTCCCTACAGTTTGCTTACCGAGCAAACAGGTCAGTGGATGATGTTATCAACATGGGACTGCACTACATCTTGCAACATCTTGACTCTCCAGGGACATATGCTAGGATCCTGTTTGTGGACTTCAGTTCAGCGTTCAATACTATTATTCCAGAAGTTCTTCACACCAAACTCACTTGGCTCACAGTACCAGCCCCCATCTGCCAGTGGATCACAAACTTCCTGACAGATAGGAAGCAGCAAGTGAGATTGGGAAATATCATATCCAGTACACGAACAGTCAGCACTGGCGCCCCCCAGGGATGTGTCCTCTCCCCTCTGCTCTTCTCCCTCTACATAAATGACTGCACCTCAAGAGACCCGTCTGTTAAACTCCTGAAGTTCGCAGATGATATGACAGTCATTGGCCTCATCAAGGATAGTGATGAATCTGTATACAGAAGAGAAGTCGAACAGCTGTCCCTCTGGTGTGGTCAAAACAACCTGGAGCTGAACAAGCTTAAAACTGTGGAGATGATAGTGGACTTCAGGAGGAGCCCCCCAGTGGTGCTCCCTCTCATACTACTCAACAGTACTGTGTCTGTTGTGGAAAACTTTAGGTTTCTGGGATCCACAATCTCCCAGGACCTGAAGTGGGCACCAAATATAGACAAAATTGTCAAAAAGGCCCAGCAGAGGTTGTACTTCCTGTGTCAGCTCAGGAAGTTCAAGCTGCATCAGGCTCTTCTCATCCAATTTTACTCTGCAGTAATCCAGTCTGTTCTCTGCTCGTCCATCATAGTCTGGTTTGGTTCAGCCACAAAACAGGACAGAAACAGACTACAATGGACAGTCAGGACTGCAGAAAAAATCATTGGTGCTGATCTGCCCTCCATTCAGGACCTATACAGATCTCGAGTGAGGAAACGGGCAGAAAACATCATTGCAGATCCATCACACCCTGGTCATAATCTTTTTCAACTACTTCCCTCTGGTAGGCGCTACAGAGTACTGTACGCCAAAACTACCAGACACATGAACAGTTTTTTTCCACAGGCTATCACTTTCATGAATACTTAAATTAATCTCACAGCATCAGTGATAATACTTGTGCAATAAACCAGTCAATAACAATCACCCATTGTACTGAACTGGTCCCCATGTGTATATTAAGTAACTGCTTATCTTATTTCATTGTTCTATATTCCATAGTTTGTATTTATTCCGATTTTGCACTTTGCACAATTGCACTATAGTCTTTTGCACATTTCCTACATATATGTAGATATGTATATACAAATATATATTTCTTTCTTTTATATGTAGAAATGTTACTTTGTGACAGTTGTATACACACATACACATGCACAGAGTGCAAGGTAAAACCGGAGTCCAATTCCTTGTATGTGTACATATACTTGGTCAATAAAGCTGATTCTGATTCTGCACGTTATTGTGCAGGTCGCCATTACTGGTGTGTCATATTATAAGAACATGAAGTTTTAAAAAGTAAGCCATTACCCTGAATATAACCAACAAAATAATAGTAGTGTAATTCAGAGTGGTGAGTTCACTATAGTTACTGTTCATGCCACACAGATCCATTGTCCTGGATTTGAAGTCCATGTCCAGTCTCTGTCAGTGTGGAGTTTTCCTATTTCTTTCCCAAAGTTCTTCATGTTGGCCCAGAGTGAATATGAGGATGTTGTTCATGAGTGGGCTCTGTGATAGACTGCTGCCCTGTCCTCTGCTTGTTCCTGCCTTGTGCTTAACATTGTCAGAAAAGTTTGCTGCCCCACCACCCTAATTTGGATTAAGCAGATATGATACTATTGTGTTGTAAAATTGCAAAAAAAAATGTTCTAATAATAGAAATGTGTTCAAAATCTACATCTTCAGGTATGTGGTGAAATTCAAGGCATTAACAGTGGCAAAACAGAAAATACAAGAATGTAAAGTTTCAATAAGAATAAGCCATTCAGCCAGATGTAACTCTTCAAGTTTGTCCAAAGTAATACTACGTAAGTGGTGGGCACTTGTTAGTGCTGTTGCCTATCAGATTCCATTGCCAGTCACTGTGAAGTTTGTATGTTCAATCTCATCTCCACCTGAGTTTAAGCCAGGATGTGTGGGGCCCCTGTGATGACTTGGCAGCCTGTTGAGGGTAAATTTCTGCTTTGCGGCTCATGCCGACAGCAGGAATGAGCTCCAACTGCTGCAAACCTTAAATTGGATGAGTGGAATTTAGCATGCTGTGTTGGTACCATACATGATCAGAATGTCCACAAATTGAAACTTTCAATCAAAATGGCAGATAAGTATTTACAGAATTTGTTATCTTATTCTTTTCTTTCACATATTTGATATGTGTTCGCGTAGACCAAACGTTTTCAGCTAGTAAGTAGAACAAATGAAACAAAACATTAATATTGATGTCAACCTTATTGTACCTGTGGATTAGTAAATGCAATAAAGGATGTTAATCCTTTTTAGTTCTTCGTAGAATCAATTTTGTAAACCTGTTGCAAGCTGCCTGTAACTGGAACAAAGTCTTACATGTTAGCAGGGAGAATTTGAAATCTTAACATTAACAAAATCATCAGGTCCACTAGTCACAGCACACCGCTCAGATACTGTAGCATGGGCTCAACTAGCCGCCTGCCAAAGGTAACTTTCTAAACTTAAAACAATGATCATCAGTTGGAGGCCATATCCAGGACCCGCTGAGCCCTACTCCTTCTGTAACATTTAGCCTGATTTTTCATTTTTCCACCAGCTTTAAGTTATAACTCTATCAAAAGAAAATGAATTCTGAATCTGAACTTTGGCAGAAATATAAGACCTGCATTAGGCTGTTAATTGCTACTGTATATGTAGCATTTTTTCATATTTTGCATCCCTTGTGGAGGCAATTGGGAGTTCCCAATTAAGTACTCCACATTTCCGCTGCATTATTTGTTTCTTTTACTTTATTAACGTGCAGTTTGTATATTTCTTGTAAAGTCAATTTACTAAAGAAGATACAAAACTGCATGTAGAGCCCAAGAGATCTGCTGCTTGGAATATGTGTGCACCCTTAGGCATAAATCCAGTTTTACAAACTTTGCTCCTTTTTGAGGGTCATGTTCTCAGTGTATTGATTGTGGTTTGCTCTTCCTGTCATTCCTCTAGCAGCTTACTTTATATTTACTGCAATACAGTCAAGAAGAACAATGAATGAGCGAAGAGTGAAGAAAACTCTGCCATAGGCTGTCACCTGTGATAATATTCATGAACAGTTTTAACTAATCATCATCTTCTCTGTACTAGATGAAAATGTTTCCATTTGTTTGCTTGTCAGCTAAATATCTGATGTGTGTTTATATTGTTATCAAAGAAGGACGTATAAGTAAATTACAGTGCATCCGGAAAGTATTCACAGCACATCACTTTTTCCACATTTTGTTATGTTACAGCCTTATTCCAAAATGGACTAAATTAATTTTTTCCTCAGAACACCCCATAACGACAACGTGAAAAAAGTTTACTTGAGGTTTTTGCAAATTTATTAAAAATAAAAAAATTGAGAAAGCACATTTACATAAGTATTCACAGCCTTTGCTCAATACTTTGTCGATGCACCTTTGGCAGCAATTACAGCCTTGAATCTTTTTGAATATGAGGCCACAAGCTTGGCACACCTATCTTTGGCCAGTTTCGCCCATTCCTCTTTGCAGCACCTCTCAAGCTTCATTAGGTTGGATGGGAAGCATCGGTGCACAGCCATTTTAAGATCTCTCCAGAGATGTTCAATCGGATTCAAGTCTGGGCTCTGGCTGGGCCACTCAAGGACATTCACAGAGTTGTCCTGAAGCCACTCCTTTGATATCTTGGCTGTGTGCTTAGGGTCGTTGTCCTGCTGAAAGATGAACCGTCGCCCCAGTCTGAGGTCAAGAGCGCTCTGGAGCAGGTTTTCATCCAGGATGTCTCTGTACATTGCTGCAGTCATCTTTCCCTTTATCCTGACTAGTCTCCCAGTTCCTGCCACTGAAAAACATCCCCACAGCATGATGCTGCCACCACTATGCTTCACTGTAGGGATGGTATTGGCCTGGTGATGAGCGGTGCCTGGTTTCCTCCAAACGTGACGCCTGGCATTCACACCAAAGAGTTCAATCTTTGTCTCATCAGACCAGAGAATTTTGCTGCTCATGGTCTGAGAGTCCTTCAGGTGCCTTTTGGCAAACTCCAGGCAGGCTGCCATGTACCTTTTACTAAAGAGTGGCTTCCGTCTGGCTGCACTACCATACACGACTTATTGGTGGATTGCTGCAGAGATGGTTATCCTTCTGGAAGGTTCTCCTCTCTCCACAGAGGACCTCTGGAGCTCTGACAGAGTGACCATCGAGTTCTTGGTCACCTCCCTGACTAAGGCCCTTCTCCCCCGATCGCTCAGTTTAGATGGCCAGCCAGCTCTAGGAAGAGTCCCAGTGGTTTCGAACTTCTTCCACTTACGGATGATGGAGGCCACTGTGCTCATTGGACCCTTCAAAGCAGCAGAAATTTTTCTGTAACCTTCCCCAGATTTGTGCCCCGAGACAATCCTGTCTTGGAGGTCTACAGACAATTCCTTTGACTTCATGCTTGGTTTGTGCTCTGACATGAACTTTCAACTGTGGGACCTTATATAGACAGGTGTGTGTCTTTCCAAATCATGTCCAATCAACTGAATTTACCACAGGTGGACTCCAATTAAGCTGCAGAAACATCTCAAGGATGATCAGGGGAAACAGGATGCACCTGAGCTCAATTTTGAGCTTCATGGCAAAGGCTGAGAATACTTATGTACATGTGCTTTCTCAATTTTTTTATTTTTAATATATTTGCAAAAATCTCAAGTAAACTTTTTTCACGTTGTCATTATGGGGTGTTGTGTGTAGAATTCTGAGGAAAAAAATGAATTTAATCCATTTTGGAATAAGGCTATAACATAACAAAATGTGGAAAAAGTGATGTGCTGTGAATACTTTCCGGATGCACTGTATATATCATTTTAAAGTAGAAATATTTGTCGATTAATGTCAATAAAGATTTTCTTTTGTGCTTTAGATATAAATATTTGTATATCAACTAGGTTGCACAGCATCTGTAGGCCTGCTGTCTGTTTTGTTGAGACACACTGCCAGTCAGCAGATCATCAGCGGACTGACAGTGGGAGGACAGAAGCAAGCCTATAGAGTTTTCAGCCGGTGGCCCACTGTTGGTTTGCTGGAGGCTTGCCGTTCAGTAGTTAGTGGCTCATAGCTGCTAGAACGCTAGTGGTAACCGTTCAGGGGGTTAACATCAGTCCTATGTTGGCCAGCCAGCCATTATTATAGCTGGTGGCTCTGCAGTGGTCCACTGGCAGCATTTATCAATTGCAAGGTCAACAGACAAAATGTTCATTGATCATGGGCTGCTTTATTCCTAGACAAGCAGTCCTATGCCAAAATTTTATCCTATTTTTACATAAGGTGAATATGCACCACAAATAACTAAACACATCATTTGCTCACAGTTTTGGTAAATTACTTTGAATAAAAAGAAAACATCTATTCGAACTTCAAATCACCAGTTGAATACAAGAGCACCGCTACTGTTTAGCAGAAGCACCAGGAGGCTTGGAGGCGAAGGCACGTGTCACCGAAAGGTGGAAACGCACACTTTAATAATGAAATCAGCTTTTAGTGGAAGAATATAAGCAATCTTAAGTGCATCTTTTCAGTTATCATTGCCTAGCAATCTACAGAACAGACAGCAATTGACCTCTGCACATCGACAATCTGGGACAGTACGACAAGATGAGCCAAAACAAAGTATCAGATTTCAAACATTTATTCTACAAAAACACTACAAGATAAAATAAATTTCATTAGACACAAGAAAGGGTATACAAAACAGATTTTTTTCACTGTATTTTAAAAATGATGTCTTCAAGGTAGTGGCCATCATTAGGTATACGCTCTTTGAAACGATTTCTGAATGCTTGCATGACTTGTTCGGCCATTTCAAGGGGAATAGTGGTGATTTTGTGGTGAACAGCATCCTTGAGGGCTTCAAGGTTTTGAGGTCGGTGTACGATAGCCCCACAAGAAGAAACTGCATGGAGCGAGATTAGGCAAACATGAAGGCCACCCGACATCGCCACACAGGTAGATCAGCTTCTTTGAAAACATCTCCCACAAAACTTGCATGTATCTCTGTACCGTATGAGCTGTTGCTCCATCCTGTTGAAACCAGGCATCAAACACATCCGTTTCTTCCAGTTGGGGCCGCAAAAAGTTCTCTAGCATTTCAATGGAACGTTCTGAAGTGACAGTGACCGTTGCTTCCCCATCTTCAAAAAAAGAACGGCCTATAATGCCAAATTCTGCAATGGCGCACCAAACTTTAACACGCTAACTGTGTAGGGGTCTCTGATGAAGTTCTCGAGGGTTGGTTTCAGCCCAATAGTGAAAGTTGGAAATGTGCCTCGTCACTGCACATGACGATGGCATCTTGATGAACGGTTTGCAAAATGTTTGCACACAACTCTCTACAGCTCTCCCAGTCTCTCTCAGTGAGTTCCTGCACTACCATCATTTGTATGAATGGCAGTTAAGGTCCTCATACAAAATACTCCTCAAAGATGTGTTGGAAATGCCTAAGGCAGAAGCATGTTTGTGTGCTGAATGTCTAAGAGACTGCAAAATTGATGCCCTTACGGCTTGGATGTTTTCAGGCATTTGTACAGTCTGAGGATTGCCTGGAGATTTTCTGTTTAATGTTGTACCCATCTGTCTAAATTTAGCCACCCACTGATGGACTGTTTTCCTATTTGGGACATCACCATTAGGAGGAATACTGAAATACATTTGGAAGGCTTGTTGCATAGTGATGACGGATTGTTGTTTTTAAAGAACGCTTCGACAGTGAAAGCATGGTGCACACCGGACCAAGGCATGTTGCCGACTGAAAACTACAATGATTGCCTATCAAAAGACCCCCACCCCAACCCACTCAGCTGCCTCTACCTTGCACAATGACCTTGAGAAAGGTGGTACTTCATTTTGGCTCACCCTGTACTTAACATAATGCAATTGTTGCCAATTTTGGTAACATTATACAGCTAGATAAGCCATTTTTGGTGTTGTTTTTCAGATTAATGAGAAGGCTCATGACTACTTGCTTCAGTCAAAAAATTGATCCACTTTGGACTCAGATCCAGAAAGCAGAAGGAAAAGAGAATTTGAGACATCAAATTTCATAAAAATTTCATATCAACTGGTCATCTGTGATATATTGTCTTGTGTTAACCAGAAAATCCTATTTTAGACCAAATCAGAACTGCAATGATGCACTTTCATCAAGTGATGAAGATGATGAAACCCTGTCAGCAGCCCCACAGCCTCCAAGATTTAATAAAAGTAAGATGTCTTGTCAGTTTTACCTGTTAATATGTGATTTGTTTAATTTCTATTTGTTTTTGTTTTATTGTTTAACCTGTATAGTGCATGAAAAAGAAAACCTGCTAACTTGTCATTTGAACAGTTTTCTCAATCAGGGGCAGAAAAAATAACATTACCATTGTGACTGATGCAACTATTCTCAGGGCAAACAAAAAAAGATAAAATATTGGTGTCATCACTATAGAAGTACAATGCATGGATTTTGTTAACCTTGCTTTCAGCAGTTTCCAACCTGTTCAGACACAAGCATAGCACTCCTCATACTGAAGGTATATTGTATTTGTCCAGTATACTCTGTGTGCTCTGTAAACATTCTTTTCATTCATTCAAAAGAAAATATATATATGCATGCTGATGTTAGATCAAGATTTTTAAATTACACTTTTTTACAAGACCCAACCAAACGTACAGTCCCGTTGACAGGACAGCCTCTTTACAACATGGAGGTATGTGTAATACCTGTTTTCAAGGACTGTTTTTATGATTTGGAAATCAGTCTGTTTTGTGTGGCCTACAGCTTGACTATCTCTATATTCCAACAAATTACATATAAGTATTTAATGAACAAATTGATAATGTAGCGAAGTAAACATTTGCCTCCAGGTATTGTATTTTGTTTGTCAGGTTTAAGTTATGCTTTATGGACCCCATTACCAAGAACAGTTTTTCACATGGAAGGTAATTCATTCTACAGTGATGCATACAAGCTCGTGTGGATAATATAACACTTTAATCTGCTATGAAAAAATATTTTTGAAATTTTTTTATATTATTGTATAACAAACACCATATCAGAAAACCGCTGCTAATTTGACATTTTGATATTTTCTCATTCAGGGCCAGAATCACTAGTGTTACCATGAACACCAGGTATGTAGCTTGTACTGATGTAGCCATTCTCAAGACAAAGATAAAATAATGGTGTAATCACTATGGAAATACATTGGTGTGTGCATTTGGTAACTTTTTACATTTTTACATTGTCATATTAATTGCTAAGTTATGTAATGTGGTTTTAACAGCTGCAGTAAGTCTAACCATGGTGAATCCCAGCAGAAGCTTCCTGATGAGAATGTGCTTGACAATGAGTATTGTTTACACATAACAGATTGTAGATATAGTATCTTTTTTTACTTACATAATTTTTGATAAATCCATTTTTACATTACAGATTACTTAAGAACAGCCATGATAGTGATGAGGAAGATGCAGGAGGAGCTTACCAGCAAGCTGTCTAAAATCAGAGACTGAACAATAGAGAAAAGACCCTGCAAATTACAAATAATGTATATGTTTATGTGGAGCTTTCTTTTTCTCTTCCCCTCCAAACAGGGGAATCTCTGAAGGATATGAATTCCATGATCTTTCAGAACCAGGAGCTTCAAGAGAAACTGGTAATTTCACAATACATCTGTCAGAGTTTGTACAAATACAATTCTGGGTATTTGAACAGCGGTTCTAATTCATGAATGCTAATATCTGTTGTTTTCCAAAAGGGGAAATATCGATCTTTTAAGGAAGGCAAAGAATTAGTAAGGTGAATGATTCCCTGCCTAATGACAAATGCTGTTGCTAGTTGTATAACTGGATAGGTCTGGGAAAGAAAAATATCTTTCAAGGACCTCAACCTGAAAAGCATCATCCACCATATGCAGATTTTTACTGCCACTAGCAAGCATTGGACTTTCTGGATGCCAGAGTCAATATATTATGTCTGTCTTTATTATTTCAATGGTGCTCATTAGCACACAGGGGCAGATAACAGAAATTTATAACATATCTATGTGATGGCAGGGGCAAATTGGAGAAATCATACCACAAAGGAAACTACTGAAAAGGACCTGCAGTGGGAGGCGACTCAGTTTTTGACAGGTGCCTCTGATAGAGACGGGGGCCGAAAACAACAGAGAATGAATGCAGAAAAGCAATTGCAATGTTAGCTTTAATTGTGTTTACACTAAACACTGTTTTATTTGGTCTTTGTTCTTTTACTATCCCGCATTAATTATCTCCTTCTTTTATTTCTTTTTGCTATCTTTGTACTGGCAGTGTTGCACGTTAAAGGAGAAGACTAGAAAAATATGTTCATAAAAGTGTACAATATTATATTATTATTATTAATATTATTATTATTGTTATTGCTGTTATTATTGTTGCATAATGTTACTTTAATAATAAAAATCTTGAAGTGACATCAGTGGTGTTATAGCTGTCAGTCTTCCGGTCTGCAGAGGGATGAAGAGAAAAGGCATTAGGACATAGTGCCAGCCCCTGGAGCAGCAGATAATTACAATCACCAGAGCCCTTAAGCTGTCTCCTATGTGCACGCACATGACAACATACTGTACAACATTCCTTCCAAGAATTTTCAGGAATTTGTGATGAATTATTAAAAGTAAATTTTAATTATAAATTCATTTTTTCTTCCATATATATTTTCTTAGCTTGATTATTCAAAGAGAGGGCACAGAGGAGCCCCAAAGCATTAGGCACAAGGCATTGACCCTCACTGGATGTAATGCTTGCCCATTACTGAATATACTCACATGGCACACCTGTACTGGCACAATTTAGTTCTTTGTGATAGGGAAAACCAAAGCATCCGTGAGAGAAAAATACAAACGCTCATTTTTATTGTAATGTATTATTTGTTCTTTTATAGACTAATTTCATTTTCAACTTTATGTATCATACATAAAGAATAATGTATGATTTGATCTAAAATTGCATGGCGCTGAAGCATAGTAATATTCCAGTAAAATTATTCGCATTTAGGAACCTCTGACAATGCATAACACTCTAGAAAAGTATTTAGAATTGGCAAGGAGATCAGAGAGAGAGAGAGAGAAAGCAAAAGGGTGCACCTTTGCCTTGACAGAATTACATGCCTGTGATGGAAAAGCATACAGGATGCCAAGTGAAATAACATCACCTGACAGAGTATCTGACGGCTCAGTTGTGTAGATCAACTACTGATCAGCTACTCACATATCACAGCTGATTTAAAGGTCTGTTTTCTTGTTTTTGCCATGGTGTCAGAGTGTCATGATCATTATTTAGAGTTAAAGCTTGCAAGATGGCATTTTGTGCTAATATGCCCATTGCCATTTACTATAGCCTGGATTTTTTGTTAATGAAGAGCATGTTTGTTTGTTTGTTTTTTTTTTCTTATCCAATACTTTTGCATAATGAAAGATAGATGGATAGAACTTTATTTGTCCCCAAGGGGAAATTTTGATTTTTATAGAAGCTCTTTAAATAAATAATAAACTGGTAGATAAATAAGTAAATTAAATAAACAAATAAATAAATATGCACATACATTTTGGTATGTCACACACCAGAATGACGATAAAACAAGAAGATTAAAAACAAAGAAAAGTTCTGAATTGGCTGGCACAGTCACAGTAAGCCATTATACAGGTGTATTGCTGTTGATATAAAGGAGCCCCAGACGCATTTCTTGACACACTTCTGCTGAAAAATTTATTGGCTGAAAGTCTTCAGTGTGTCAGAGAAAGGGTGTGCAGCATTGTTCATAATGGCACTCAGTTTTGTTTTAATTCTCTCCTTTTCTATGATGTCCAGCTTGTCCAGAGTGCATTCTATAATTGGGCCTGTCCTTTTAATTAACCTGTTGATCCCCCTAAGATGCAGATAATCATCTTTGCTCCAAGAAACTAACTTTTCCATGTGACTCCTCTGCTCTGTCTCATCCCCTTTATCAATACATCCCATAAGTGAAGAATCATCTGAGAATTTCTGCAATTGATATATCCTAGATTTACATTTAAAGTCTACGGTGTACAGAGTGAACAGAAGGACAGGACTGTTTCCTGTGGTAGTCCAGTGTTGCTCACATCCATATCAGAAAAACTGCAGTCTGCCGACAGATAGTCAATTATCCAGGACACCATTGGCTCATCCACCCACATATCTCTGACTTTACCCATTAAAGGCAATGGCTGATTGGTATTGAAAGAGCTGGAGAAATCAAAAAACATAATCCTCACCATACTGCCAGTTTTGTTCGGGTGAGAATAAGCCTTGTGGAGCAGATTGATAATTGCATCTTCCACTCCAACCTTTGTCCAATAAGAAAACTGAAGTTGGTCCAGGTTGTCTACCATTAAAGGACTGGTAGTCCAAGACCAGTCCCTCAAAGGTCTTCATGATGTGTGACGTAAGTGCCAGAGGTCTGTAGACATTAGTTGAAGAGGTGCCTGCCTTCTTTGGAATAGGAACAATGTAGGATGTTTTCCACAGCATTGGCACTTTCTGTAGCTGAACAGGTGACTTAAACAGCAAAACAAAATTTTATTTGAAAATGAGACTTTTTATTTTTTATAGAAATACAGGCATGAAAATAGAATGAAAACAAGATGTTAGATTAATCTTTTTTAATAGAAATACAGGTATGAACACAATGAAAACAAGACATTGGATGTAACTTTTTAAAAATTTAAATAAGAGGTATCAAAATACAGAATGAAAATGAGACATCGGATGTAACTTTTTTCTTTTTAAATAGAAATACAAATGCGCTTCTATTTTTTTTTTCATTCAAGTCCCAACGCCAGATCTTTAACTTTGCCTTTTATTTTTGTTTTGGATCCTTCAAAATTCTTGACAGTGTTGAAGGCATGATTATAAATGCTCTCACAATGTCATTCTGGAATCAGTTTTTTCCAGGATTGCTAATTTTTCTTTCAGTGTAAACTTACAGTTTCTGTCATTTTTTTGTTCTTCTCAAAAAAAACTTTGAGAACTGCTAAGAAACTCGAGAATTACAGTATCTACACATTACATAACCATCCACGCAGTCCTTCAGTATGCATTCAGCTATGTGCATGGTGTCATGCCTAAATTCTCTCCGAGACTGCTCAAGACCGGAGATTTTGGAACAGGCTTGCCCAGACTCTGAACAGTAAGCGTAGGCACGGAATTAAGTATTTTTTTTCAATGCATTATTGTCTTTGGTGCCAATTTTTGGCCCGAAAAATGTTTGTTATACTGAAATTTACATTTCACTTAAACAAAGTTTGTTTAACATGATGGTGTATGAACATTTGTTCGGCCCAACAGAAAGTATTCATTACACTGAAAATTTCATTACTTCGGTATTTGCTATGACGGGATTTGACCTGTATTGCTGAATTTCACATATATATTAAAAATGATCAAAGTTTATCTCTTTTCTTTTTAATGAAGAACATTTTGGGAAAGAGGCGTATATATTTCTTGAAACAAATTTTCATCATCCCACGTGAGAAAATTACAAAAGAAAAAGGTTATGGCAGAAATTAGATTAAGAATCTGAATTAAAAGAAAGTATAGTGGTTAAAAATCATATTGGTAAGAACTCTGGGTTGACCTTTGAGTAGGTTGTGCTCTAATTAAGAGCAAAATGATTAATTTGTAGTCTGCATTCTTTACAAAATTTTATTAAGGTCAGGTTTACTTTTGTGTGTGTTGTATAGTACATGATACATTGTAGCAGGACTACATTAAATTTCAATTGTGTTTGTTTAACCTTTTTTGTGTATAAAATATATATACCCGAAGAAGACTTTCCTCGCTGCATCTGCAAGGACGTAACCAAGCATGGCACTTGATTCTTGAGGAGTGGGGGTTCCTGTTACTTACGGGTTGTGTACAGTATAAGTTAGAACCGCACATTTCAAAAAAGGAAGAAACAGTAAGCATTGAATGACCATGATCTATCATATCAAGCACTACTATTATTGCATTGTAGGCATCCATAGATCATCACTGTTTATCCTGTTACACACAGCAGTAAGGGACTTAGGACTTTTCATAATCCACATCACAAGGCTTTCAGACTGCTTTCTGGAGGTATTAATGAGACTGTTTGGGTTCATACTTTGAAATAGAACTGTTCATACTATGGATTTCTGTCATTTCATCATTTGGGACATGACTGGCTTTCATCCATTTCACATTCTCCACAGTTTACATGATTTCATTGGACTTTTGTGTATATGAATGTTTGCTTGTTGTTTTCTAAAGTATTTATGTTTTCTGATCAAGACAAGGATAGACAAGGAAGGTTGGGGCCATGTTGTTGTTTTTTTTCTTTTTTCTCTATTACTGTATATATTTGTATCGGGATCGGGGAATATGGGGATTTGTGTGTAATAAATTTCATCCTTTTCCAATATAGTCATTTTTTTTCGCATACTGAACCTTTTATCTTACCAACTGGGAAACTTGAGTGAAGCCTCGGTAAGGAAGGACAGTGTAAGTATGGTTTGACATCACCGAATGCGGACTTCACTCCAGCTCAGTCGGAAGTGATTAACATCCTGCCATCTGAGCATGAGCATGGTTATTACAACATAGTGTATATAAAAGTATTAAATTCTTATTTGCCTGCCTCAGAAAACTAACAACATTACAAAGATACACACACACAATATACGTAGCATGCAAAACACATTGTGTATGTATTGTGGTTGTCCAAGGGAATACTGTAATGTTTCAAAAGACAAGATAAATGTTGGAACGCCAAGCCAGCCGTCTCTGTTTCCTACTCAAGTTCAATGGCGCAAAAATGAATAAAAGTGTCAGCCACTGGAGTTCTAATCAACAAAAATAATGTCTCTAATGGCATCTTTGGATCGCATAGATCGAGGTATGAAGGAGCTCCATCTATTCACTCTCCCAGTCAGTGAGTTAGGCCTCCTCATACCGAGGTTATTTGAGGCAGACAAAACCGTTAAGCAAACTTTACTACTTCTGCTAGATGTCATCTTCTTCATTAGAGACATCAATTAGATCCTACTGGTGAATTACATTTCTTTCACGATGGCATGTAAACATTACAAAAAAAAAAAATGATCACTGAACCTTGAGAGATGTTGGAGAGAGAAAAGGATAGAGCAGGTAGTGAAACAGGTGGCTCACTGACCTTTAACTAAAGCTTTATTTTGATGATGAAAGATTAAAATATTTGAATCGAAATATAAATAGCCATGCTGTGACTGAACATTCAATATGAATTAATAGTAGGCATCAACATTAGTAATGTCAGTGTATATACAACATGTACACTAAATTAATCTATTTATGCAACAATGCTGTCCTGGAAGTCATTTATTACCTCCATTGGTTATCTAAACGTGTCATTGCTGAGAGGCAGTGAATCTGCCCAGACAGCTTAATAGTGGAAGAGGTTACCTATCATGATTACGGATAACTAATTCATGCCCACATCTTTGGACTTCAATGACAAGAATTTGACATCTTGACGTCCATAATATGACCTTTGTGATTATTTGATTCTAAGTCTGTGGTGCATTCGGTATCATATTCACTTGTTTTCACAATTTCTCTTGCAGACTTCATTTTATTTAACTGTCTGTATGATTTATTGACCAGCACTTATGTAACCTTTTCAGCATGACTCTCTTGCATTTGTCTTCACAAACTTATGATTTGTGCATCACTTTGGACAAGATAGATGCTAAATAAATTATTACAAATGCAAATTGTTTTGTTTTGCAAACACCTACTTAATCTTGCTAAGAAACATTATTTTGTCACCATGTGACAAGAATCCATGTAATTAAAGAATCCTCTAGGAACTTCTGGCACTTTGTTATTTCAATGCTCACAAGGAGCACTCAGCTGCTAGGTATGGTGGCTAGTTTGGTCAGTATTAATACATGGATATTACAAGCCCAAGACTTAAAATAAATTTAGTAACCTTCCCCTTTAAGCCTTCAACATACAAGAAGATAACTGGTGTTCTTATCTGTTGAAACGAATTGTCTTTCTACATACTGTATCAAACTGATTCCCCCATGTGTCATTTTTTTCAAGCAATGCCATCCCAAGGCCTTAATAAATCTGCTCCAAATCAGAAACCTTAACAGAGACAACAGCAATGACTACAATTAATCTTTCTTATTTGTCATTTTGCCCTAGTCAAGATGCCACAATTCTAAAGGCTGAGAACCAAAGCTCTGCTGTTTGGCAGCACTGATCTCTATCACCTGTCTTGTGTCTCTGCATGTTCTGGCAGCTAAACAGACAGTGTTTTATAACCAAGCAACTGTACTTTTCAGCATTAGGAACTGAAAATGACATACTGTGTTCCACTTGCCAGGCTGCTACAGTCACCAATAATAAAGGCATTGAAAATAAATATGTATAAATAATCTTAATAACTAATGAAAGTTGTCTCCCTGAAGGGAGGAGGAGGAGGAGGATAAAGGAAAAAGAGAATAAGGTGAAAGAGAAATGAGTAAAATAAAACTTCAATGTGCTGGCTGTTTTGCAATTTATTTCTAGGAGGAAAAAAGTGCTCCTCAGCTGTAGAGTATATCAACATGTCAAGGAGTTACAAGGCTGAGCTACAAGAAATAAATCACTTTTGAGTACAATAAACAAGGCCAGGGGGTGGTTTAATAGAATCCTTGAAAACTTGTGAGGCACTTAATAAAAGGGATGCAAAGCATTATTCGGATACTACTTCACAAAAGAAAGCTCAGGAAAGAGATTTTTAGGACTATAAGCAAGAACTGCATGGAGAATAAGGAAGCTTGAAAATTAATAACCTACAGAGTGGTAACATTTTAAAAGGACCTCTGAAAATTAATAAGATACTTTGAATGCCCTTGAAGAATAATGCTTTACTGCTGATACGTTTAATGTGTTGACAGGTAAGGTGTGTCGAATTTGTTCTGATTAGTGGCAGGAAATAACATACCCTGAAATTTACAGACAGTAAATTATTACAAGAAATAGCAAAAATCCATATATCCTTTGAACAAGCTTTTATTTAGGATGGCATTACAAGAAGTGTTAATATATTTCAAAAGTTGAGAGACTAAAGTCTTTGGAACATCAGTCCATCATAGTGAACAGTTGTAATGACTAACATCCAAAAAGTTTCCAGTTTGTTTATGATCACAGTGTTTTTTCTCACTATACCACTTGTATTCATCCATCCATCCATTATCCAACCCGCTATAATCCTAACTACAGGGTCACAGGGGTCTGCCAGAGCCAATCCCAGCCCACACAAGGCTCAAGGCAGGAAGCAAACCCCGGGCAGGGCGCCAGCCCACCGCAGCTCTTGTATTCAGAACTTATGTAATTTACTACTGTACTATTTTATACTTTGCTGTACTTGGAAGTTGTTTAACAATTTTCTACTCTGATGTCATGGAGGGAAAACGGTGAGAAAGAAATTCAGAAATCAAGAAGAAAGAAATACTTCTTGAAAGACGCAGTTGTGAATAGACGTTTTTCTGGAGACGACAGGTAATGAGTCGAAAGATCTAACCCTAGAAAAAGTCACATACAACTGACAGTGGCTGAAGACGGGTTGTTGTAGATTAACGCAAATCTTTGCAAATGTTTGTCCTTGGGACTTGTTGATAGTCATGGAGAAGGCGAGTCTGAGTGGGAATTGGTGTGCGTTTAAATTTAAAAGGGAGATGTCGGAAGGAAGGACAGAGATTCTGGGAATAAAGATTGTTTCAGAATTTTGGATAGCAAACAGTTTGCACTCAATAATATTTGTATGTATTCAGGTAACGATGAGTCTTGCTCCCTTGCAAAGACCTTTTGATGGCATAATATTTCGGAAGAGCATAACTACGGCTCCCACCTTTAGATGAAGGATATGGGGAGGCATGCCAGTTGGTGTAAGGGTGTGTAAAAACTCCTTTGGGTACGTTAGTTGATCATTAGGATCATCATTGACAACTGTTTCTACACTCTTGAAGGTCACTTTTTCACCCTGTATAAGATAAAGAACTTTGTTGTTAATATGTAGAGAACTGTCATTTGTGACGGTAAGTATTGCTGTTGCAGCAAGTTCTTGGGGAGTCACAGTCGAGAAATTAATATCACCGTAAAGTTGAGCAACTGGGTCTTCTTGTTGTGGGTAAACCATAGGATCGCAATTCATATTGAGTGTGGAAATCTGTTTATAGGAGTTGCCTCTGGGATAGATGGAAATATCCCAGGGGGTCGCCATCTTCTCTGACGAAAATCGCTGCAACATCGGTGTGACATGTTGGGGCATTGTATCGTTGTAAATCCTGCCCAGGGTTTTCTTTGAAAACCATTCGTACAGATGCTGTTGGATTGGACTGAGTGATTTCATGCATGTGTTTGTATGATTTAGCAAAGGGGTTGATGGTTCTGAGCATGGAATCTAGCTGAAGTAAATTTTCGCTGCATGTAGAGTTTGCTTTATTTTATAAGCATATTTCAGTAGCTTGCACTGTGTCAAAAACATACAACTGTCCATACCCTGGAGAGGTAGAAGTGTTAGCGTATAGTGGAGAGATTTTTTGACAAATTTGCCCCTGTATTTTAAAACAGTATGGTCCGTGGCCTGGAGGTTGAGTTATCTGTGCACCCACGGAAGCAAACGCTAGAGAGGAGTTGTATTCTCGAATGTGTTCATGATAATTTTTACCTTCTGATGTTTGCTGTATAAGAAGCTGTTGTAAAGACACAGGTGGCTCCCGCAAAGGTGGTAAAGCTACTTTACCGTCATGGCAGCACCTCGAGTACTTGTTGGATGTATTACTCTCAGAAGGGCAGTATAATGCATGACAGTGTTTGCACTGCTGGTCTGGAGTCCCAATGTTGTACTCTTCGACGGGAAGACAGGAATGAGATGAAGAAGTACCTGTGGTAACAGGAAGAGGATTGTGTGTATGTCTGCTGAGACTGCATTGGTTTGAAAACGTTGCTTTGCAGATGTCGCATTGCAGATGTCACATTGCAAGACTTGTGAATGAGTTTTGTTGTGTTTAGTCAGACAATCCTGTGTAGTGAAAGTCTTATTGCATTTCTGGCACTCATATAGTTGTTGGGAAGAATGCCTTTTCTTGTTTTTAGCAAGTGAGGTTCGCGTTTGAAAAGTTTTGTTGCAGGAATCGCAGTGGAATAATGTGTTACTGGAGTGGGAGTCAGGTAATTTTTCAGCGGAGTGAATTTTTGTGTTTGTGAAGATAGTTCTGCGTTGTGAAACATTTTGTGCAAGTGTGAAACTGAAACAATTGTTGTTTGGCAAGGCTGGGTTTTGTTTTGAAAGGTTTACTACATATGTCGCAGAGGAAGGTTGTACCAGTAGACGAAACTGTAGTGTTTTGTGGAAGAGAAGAATGACTAAGGACTGATGTGTTGGTGTTATCAGACATTATATGCTGCTGTGGAGACATGATTGGAATAGTGGCCATTGTCCAGTTGTCCTGAGTACAGAAGGTAAATGAAGAGTGCATTTCCAGAATTGTAAATGCAAGGAGGGATGTTGGGGTCATGTTTGAAGTAAATGACAATGGTAGCATGGAGAATCTCTGAAAGAGCTTGAATTTCAGCTTCACCATCATAAACTCCAGATGTTGCCATTGTGAGGGATTGCCGGCCATGTATCCCGGCCAACAAACAAAAACCGCCAGATGGAGCCATCCCTGCAACATGGAAGGGCCCCGAATTCCAGCAGGGCATCATGGAACTTGGAGTTTTTCACCACAGCCTTGCTGGATACCATTGGGGCCACCGGAGGACGCTGCAGGGAGGCCCAGGGACTTATACTTTCCTTATAGCCCGGAAGTAATTCACGATTGCGGAAACGGAAGAAATTATATACTTCCAGGCTGAAGAAAAAGAGAAGTTTTTACCTGACCTGGAAGTGTTGGATAATCACATGGACTGAGGACTCAGAAACACTTCCGGGTAAAGGACTATGAAGGACTGTGGGAGATCCCAGACAGACGAGCTGAGTTGGGAGGCAGGGTGGCTAAGCGTCTGGAAGAGGAGAATTGTGTATTGTTTAATTGTTTATTGAGAATTGTAGAGAGGAGCGTGCTTTGTGCACTTTATTATTATAATAAATCCTATTATTGGACTGTTATCTGGTGTCTGACGTGGTGTCTGAGGGTACAAGGGTGCGAGTAAACCCTAATCTGTCACACCATGTATTGATAGTACTCCTGACTTGTTGGGATAACTCGATTTGCTTTGGAAAAAACAACAGGAAGAACGTCTCCAAATGTGATGCAACAAAATCTACTGCTCTATGTCGTAGTGAGAGTGCATTGCCTTCGTCAACCGTTTGTGTCAAGAAATAACCCACTGATAGGAACAGGCAGTTGCCGGATCCTGGACTAGAGATGACGTTGTACAAAAACCCGTCGACAGAGAAGATACTGTCGTTCATTTTATAACAAAGGCTTAGGAAACAACTGTCGCAGTATAACGAAAATAGCAAGGTGTATGGGAGGCTGCAGGCAGTGTGGGGAAGGGTTTGGAGGAGGACAAATAGGAAATGAGAAATGCCCTGTCGGCTGCGTGTGGGCAGGACCAGTTTTGAGGAGGAGCCCCAGGCAGCGTGGGGAAGGGTTTGGAAGAGGACGAATAGGAATCGAGAAATGCCGTGTTGGCTGCGTTTAGGCGGGACCGGTTTTGAAGTGGAAGCAGGACGAACCAGAAGGGAAATATATATAAGAGATTTAAACATCCATGCTTGTTTTATTCTTGGCGTGTCATGACTTGGGAGAAATGCCCAAATAGATTTGCTTAAGAAATGAATGATCTTATTCAGGCGTATTTTTATAATTTGCTTTTTAGCAGCAGAAATTTAAATTTAAGTACTAGGCAAACGTAAAGTAGAAGAACAAATCTAAATGGCAGAAAGCACCAACACTGAATAGGACAAAACGACCCTTACACTGTTATTTCTTAGTTGAGTCAGTTAGCCAACATTCACATTGCAAGCGTCATAGCTCAATTCCAATTTTTTTTGCTTAGATCGGATTTGTCTGTCTTGACAGTTTACATTCATAAGTACAAGTAACCTGCATCTAACTGTAATGTAAATGACTCTGTCCTCCAAAATGGCACACATGCGCACACTGATACTTTTGTGCACAGGTCTGCATTGTCAACAACAAAAAACTTTCTATTTGTGAGATGACTTGTGGTGTTAAAAATGAATACATTATTAACTAGTGTTTCCATCACATTTTTCTCAGTAGGGCGGCAAGTGGTTTGTCAGCTGCATGTGTTTAGGTTGAGAAGGCAAAAAAAAGGCCAGATGGATAGCATTTGCTGTTTTTGCAGCTATTGCTGGCAGTGTTGCACCAAGAGATGTGTGGGTATGGAAAAGTGATGGGACAATGACTGTTGTCAAAGCTGTAGCTCTCCTCCATTATTGGTTTTCCACACTGCTAGTGCTATCTGATGACGCAGCGCTCAGCCCATATGTATAGGCAAAAAAAACACCATGAATCTGACCATTCTTATTCATGTCACTTGGCCACGAATCAGATACGTATCTGAAACAAGACCACTGTCACTTACATGCAATTGGGAGACATCTGAAAGGCCTTAAGAACAGTATTACCACAGGGGGTGGCGAGCTGCACTAACTCCTTTTCTCAATCTTCTGCAGACCATCCACAGGAAATCTCAGCAGGTCCCGGCACCATGGATGATGTCACTTCCAGTTCCAGGGGAGCCAGTGATGACGGTACTTCTGGTCCCGGGAATGACTTCACTTCCGGCATAAAAGACATCACTTTCCCATTCCGGCCCTAGTGATGACGTCACATCTGATCCAGAAGATGACACTTCCGGTTCCGGTCCCAATGAAGTCACTTCCAGTCCCGGGCTTTAAAGCCACCATCTTTTCCTGTTATATTCAGTTCTGTTTTGGACTCAGTTTCAATCAATTAAAACCCATTTGCAGCCAAGGCACAATCTACAGGTGGCTACCCCAAACCTTTTTGTGTCTGTGGTCTGCTTTTGTGATGTCACATATGAAAGTGACTCAAATCTAATTTGAAATATGCTAGTTAATTGCTCCCATATGAAAGAGTGTAAGTGTGTAGATGTGTGTGTGTCCTGCTCTCCCGTGACCCTGAACTGCACTAAGTGGGTCTGAGAAAGTATGTGTCTCTGTATATATTTAGGTTTAGAAAACATCGTTATCGTTAACAGCTTGCCTTGATGACCAATGACATCATGGTTATGGTACAGTTGGAACACAAAATGTAATCAGAACTAAACAATAAACAACTTTCTGATAAAAATAAGAGTACTAAATGATGTTAAATGTGGCCAGATTCTATTCACTTACATTCATGTCAATACAGTATGTCTTTACATAAGGGTATTTTGACATTTTACTGGTATGTGAATTTTTTGAATTTGTTCACACATAAATCTAGAGGGAACCATGATGCTACTATGCCACCCAGAAGTAAAATGGAGTGAGAAATGTTGAATAACTTAGGACACTAACTAAAGGCAAAAAGTAGAACCCATGACCAGTTTCAAAAGTGGAACACAAAATTGAAAATCAGAGAAGGGAGAAGTTGAGGTTTTACCTTTACAGAAACAAGGAAAATTCTGAGAAAATGAATCTAGGCACTATAAATAAGAAAGAGGAAAGATAAGAAAGAGTTTGGGGAAAATTATGGAAAAATCTGAAAATATATATAGAGATTAAAAAAAAATGTTAAAATACTTATTGGAAAGTCTGAGTGCACTTCACTGTTTTTGGCAGTCTCTTGGTACCATTCTTATTACTAGCATTTTAGAGAGTGCTCTTGCTGTGGAACACATCCTACATTGTTCCTTTTCCAAAGAAGGCAGGTGCCTCTTCACCTAATGACAATATCACCTGGACCCACTGAAGTTTGCCTACTGGACAAAGATTGGAGTGGAGGATGAAATTATATATCTGCTCCATAAGGCTTATTCTCACCTGGAGAAAGCTGGCAGCACTGTTAGAATTGCATTTTTTGATTTCTCCAGTGCCTTCAATGCCATCCAGCCATCCCTGTTAAGCAGCAAATTCAGAGATATGCAGGTGGATGAGCCTCTGGTGTCCAGATTAATGGATTATCTGTCGGGCAGACCACAGTTAGTGACACTCAAGGATACAAATGTGAGCAACACTGGACTTACCACAAGAAACAGTCCTGTCTCCTTTTCTCTTTACTCTGTACACCTCTGTTATGCCACTTGCAAAAATTCTCAGATGATTCTTATCATTCTATAGACAATTAAACACTATAGCAACACATAAAAGCATCTACAATGTTTGCTGATACCCCCACTTATTTTAGGAGTAAAAAGGCATGCAGTTAGTGAAAGTAAACACACAGATAATGATGGAAATGAAAAAACGCAAATGTCAATAAAAGGGACATGGAATAGAAAAATTCACCCTCAATGAAACCCTTTTTCTGTACTTGCTTATTTCAATTTAGAATTGAAAGGAAGTGTAGCCTATCCAGTCAGTATTGGGTAGAAGGGAGGAATGAACTCTGGGCAAGGTACTAGTCCATCACAAAGCACATTCATGCACAAACCAGCCTAACGTACACTATAATAAATATAAACATTTTGTATTTGCATGTGAGAGGAATACCAGTTCTACTCTAAACTGTCGTTGTCTCCTTCCCTACATTTTTCACATTATGAAACAAATCTCAGTAAACAAATCAAAACAAAACCTGTTAATGAAATGATTTTCAAAATATATACAATGGGTATTTTTGACCACTAATAAAAAAGCAATGCTATATTAGTGAGACCCCCTCCTACTCAGAATTTTAGCTTTGTTTTCCTAAAATTATGAACTACAGTCTTTTGTTTCTAAATATTTTTATTTAATGCTGTTAAAATGTTGTCACATTGATTGGCAACTTCAAATCAGCTTGATATGGGGAAAAGCAGTGTTGGTGTAAAAGTGTCCCAAGATGGGCTGATGTCCCATCCAGGTTTCTGCCAAGTGGAAGCAGATTAAAAAAGAAAAACAATGAATGAATGTTTTTTTTTTCAAAATGTAATTAATATGACCTTTTCACTGTGTTAAACTTTCACTACTTGGGATTTTCTAATCGCCTTAAGGCTTCTGATGTTAGCATAAACAGCTAGCCTTCACAGTCTTGTTTACACATCTAACAAGATGTCTGACCTACAGTTAATGGTAGTGGGTGTCAAGTAACTAATAAATAGATTTCTATTCCAAACAGAAAAAGACCATAAGAAAGTAATCTTAAGAAATATTCCACAGAATGCATCAATTCCAATGCATTCAGAACAGGAGCTGATGGTGCAGGTGATAGACAAGAAACGTTTAGTTTGATTAACCGCAAGAGTTAGAGACAGCAAAAGATTGTAACACTCACAGAGAGAAACTTGAGACTTAGAAGATGTGAGAATTCAAACGTAGAGTCACTTATAAAGAAATGAAGAATATATTAAATATATGTATTGCATGTACTATACACAATGATTCAACATATTGAAAATATTTTTTAAAATCTGAGTTGCTTTCTCTTGTCATTCTTACTGTATTTAAGGTGGTTAAATTAACTTAATCACTACAGACATTCATTCATATAGGCTTTTTTATATTAAATTAATTCAGGATGGCATTCTGGTACAGTACATAACAGCTAACCTTAAAAGTGTTTAAAATGCAGTTAATTTAAATTGGGGTGTTTCCCGTGAGGAGTTTCTAAAGTAAACTAAGTTCATATTTGCTTCTCTTGTAGTATGAAGATGCTGTTACTTTGATTAAATAATCTAAACTCACCCATTCTGATATGGAATAAAGGATATACAGTAATTATCGTCAAATAAGATGTAAAGATATGTGGTGACTTAATCTATGTCTTCATAATTCTTAAAGATATAAACAAAATTTATCTATTATCTATTATCTATTTCAATTAAATTTGAGGAGAACATGTTAAAGAATACTTTTAAATAATGGGAAATGCATTCAAGACAAAGATATCAGGACTTCCTTACACAGAAGGTAGTTGATATCTGGAACAATCTTGCCAGTCATATAGCTGAAGTGGGCACCTGGACAAAAAGTGAATAAGATTCTGGGACATTTTAGGATTTGGCTGTTAGGAAAAACTGTCTAGACTGAATAGTGTTATTTCCTCTGCCAATAACTATATGTTTTTTATCAAAATAAAATCACAGGGACTCTGTAACTGTTTTAACACATGCAACATAGATTGATAAAAAAGATTTGAGAGATTTGTAGCAAAACATTCCTTAAAGTCAAATACATATTGTAATCTTTCATATATATTGCAGCTTTGATTCATCCAAACTTACTTTACTAAATGACACTGCAGATTTGTCAGGGTACTTTTCACAGGTGAACTCTGGGCCATAAAATAAGATGAGAACTTGTCCTGGAAAAGCAACGGTTAATGACAGGTACATTCACACAATACAACAGTGCAGCCAGGTGGAGTGGTGGCTCTGAGGCTAGGGATCTGCACTGGCAATTGGAAGGTTGCCGGTTCGAATGCCAAAAGGCACTCTGTTCTGTTGGGCCCTTGAGCAAGGCCCTTAACCTGTAATTGCTTTGAATAGTGAGAAAAGTGCTATATAAATGCAAAGAATTATTATTAACCACACTCATTCATAGCAGGCCGGTTTAGAGTTGCCAACTAAACTAACATACATCTACTGTGTCGAATGTGTACATATAGGAGGAATATGAATGTCTACAAAAACATGTCCCAACTACCTTAGCCTTTGTTGTTTATTTCAATACAAGGCTATGGAAGACCACCATCTGAGTGTCATATGAAAGCTTATTAGGGTATAGAGAAAAAAAATAGGCACACGTGGGAAAAAAAGCACGAAATGTCAACTTTAATCTCGAAATTTCCACTTTAATCACGTAGTTTATTTTGTCATTAAAGTAGAACATCATAAACTTCATCTTAAAATCGTTTAATTTACTAGTTTCTCAAATCCCATTGTAACTAAAGTAGCACGTTAAATGCTCTGTTTTGTATTTGATCTTCTATGTGCTCTATGTGTGTGAATCACTACGTGCATCCGGGCTTTCTCTTCCTCCGACAGGACATAGAATCCATTACATTCGTAATATTACTGCTCTCTGAATAATTAAAATACTGAGATGTATACATGATATCATTTTCATGATAATAGGAGTTAAAACAGTGATTGTTCCTGCCTCATGCAAAATGCTTGCTTTGCCGTACACGACCTTCGATGAAATACTTTATTGTAGCAGTACTGTCTCTTTCAAACGTACTAACCTGCAATTCTTGTCCTTCCTTTTAGTTCTCCAAATACCCAATCACCACACAATCAGCTCTGTAATAGGCATTAAGCCATCTGTAAGCTTAGAATGCCGATTCTTCAAAACTTTTAAGGAACATTGAAATATCTTCGTAGTACATGTTTAGAAGAATACAGCGTGAGGCAGGAACAATCCGTGAACGGAGCACCAGCTCCTTGCGCGCGCTGCAACACCGTGCCCTCACATGTTTATTTATTAACAATATAGATTATTTAAATTAAGCTAAAGTTTTATCTGTATAATAAACTTATTTTGCTGCATTTCATCTTAAAAATGATATCATCATCATATGTAAATACACGCTTTATAAAGTGGCTCAGGTTGTTTAATATTATAACTGTAGTGTAAGTTTTCAGTGAGGTAATTGTACTTATAAGTACAAACAGTTCTACAAGGAGCACTTGATGGACTGATTGAGTGTGTTTATAGTTCTTGGGATGAAACTGTTTCTGAACTGCGCGGTCCGAACAGGAATGGCTCTGAAGCGTTTGCCGTACAAGAGTAGTAGACAGCATAGCTGAGGCAGCATTTGCTAGATGCTGTATACCGATAATTCTCTTTCCAGTCAGCTGCTGTACAGCTGTGATTCCCCACTCAGATACAGTGATATAGATACTCCGAGTGGTGCAGTGAGAGTAATATAGAAAAAGATGATCTGCTGTGGCAACCCCTAATGGGAGCAGCTGAAAGAAGAAGAAGAAGATTCAGTGAGAGTAACAACGCTAAAGCAGCTATTGTATTTAGAATAGTTTGACCATTCTGTGGACCATTATATTGTTACAGGTTAATTACAATCAGATGCATTAAACTAACAAACAATATGTGGTTAATTTTAGTGTATTCATAAAGCCGTGTCAGGGATGTGGATCTAAAAAAGAAAGGGAAACCACACTGGAACAGTAGCACTGCTTTGACGCTGGGTGCCGCCAGTCTGCAAAACCGAGCACAGAACTTGCGTACGCCAGGGTATGAGCTACCGTGGACATGTGCATGCCTTTACACCAAGTTTAGGTTTTATACATCGCGATTTGAGTGTGGAAACGGGTTTACGCAACATTGTTGTGTGTACGCACCGTTTATACATGAGGCCCCAGGTTATCTGGAGAAATTTCAAAATATTTCAGAAAATTTGAACATTTCATATACAGCAAATGGTGTTTGGGACTTTCAAGATGCAAAGCAACAGCGCCAACCACACTGATCATCCATAGTATTAAAACCACTGACAGGTAACATTGATTTTCTCATTACAATGGCATCTGCCAAGGAGTGGGATATATTAGTCAGGAAGTGAACACTCAGTTCTTGTAGGTGAGATGTTCAAAGCAGGAAAAATGGGAAAGCATAAGGTTCTCAGTGAGTTTAACAAGGGTTAAATTGTGATGGCTGAAGACTTGGATCAGAGCATCTCCAAAATGACACATCTTCTGAGATGTTACCATTTATTTAGTACTTACAAAAATTGGAAAAGATGTGCAAGAAAGTGCAGTCAGTGAACCAGTGACAGGGTCTTGGGCACCCATGACTCATTGTGATCCACATGGGAAGCAAATGCTAGCCCATTTGGTCTGATCCCACAGAAGACTACTGTAGAACAAAGTGCTGTGAAAACTTAATGCTGGCAGTGAGCGAAAGGTGTCAGAACACACAGTGCATTGCAGCTTGTTGTATATGGGGCTGTGTAGCTGCAGAGCAGTCAGAGTGCCCACGCTGACCTCTGTCCATCATCGAAAGCACCTGCAATGGGCACATGAGGATTCGAACCAGACCATTAACAATGAAAGAAGGTGGACTGGTCTGATGAATCACATTTTCTTTTAGATCACATGGACAGCCTGATGGATGTACATCATTTACCTGGGGAAGAGTTGGCAGCAGGATGCACTATTGAACGAAGGCAAGCCAGAGGAAGTAATGTGGTACTTTGGACAATATTCTGCTGGGAAACCTTGAGTCCTAGCATTAGTGTGGATATTACTTTGATATGTACCACCTACCTAAAGATTGTTGCAGACCACATACACACCTTCATGGCAATGGTATTCCCTGAGGGCAGTGACCATTTTTAGCAGGATAATTTTCCCTGCCACACTGCAAAAAATGTTCAGAAATGGTTTGAGGAACATGTCAAAGAGTTCAAGGTGTTGATTTGGCTTTGAAATTCCCCAGATTTCATTTTGATTGAGCACCTGTGGGATGTGCTGGAAAAACAACTCTGATCCATGGAGGCCCCACCTCACAACTTATAGGACATTAAGGATCAGTCACTAACGCCTTGGAGCCAGATACCACAGGACACCTTTAGAAGTCTTGTGGAGTCTGCCTCAATGAGTCAGAGCTATTTTCCTGGCACAAGGAAGACCTACACAATATTAGGCTGGTGGTTTTAATGTTGTGGTTGCATACATACACATTGTCTATATTATACAACATTGGATCACAATGGCTTTAATTTGTCTTTTTTGACACTGTTCAATAGAAAAAGGCTCTTTAATGTCAAAGTGAAACAAGATTTCTACAAAGTGGTCTAAAATAATTACAAATATTAAACACTAAATATCAGATTATTTTTTGCTGTACTAGGGACAAAGTCCAAAGAAAGGTTGGGGTGCCAACCCGGTCACCCCATTTAATAATAACTCAACAAAAAAGATTTTATTATCAAAATAAAGATGTTTGATAGCACAAGTACAAAGTAGGGGAATTAGTGATTGCCACTGATGGCTGTTCGCTACGGTCTGTCTAGAGAGCTCCGTTCCTGAGGTAGTTTCGGGTCTAGACTGGAAGGGGAGGGGTGTCTTTGAGGAAGGAGGTCAAAGTCATTCACCTGCAAGGTTCATCTTCTCAGAGCTTTGGAGGGAAGAGACAAGTCTGTTAGCGACAGCATCCCCTTTTGTCTCGGAGTAGTATTGCATACCTGAGTTGAGACAGTATGGTGATCCACAGACAAGTATGTGTAATACGATACATATTAGAACATCAGAGCAATCTCAATGAGAACAGGCCATTCAGTCCAAAAAAGTTCACCAGTCTTATTCATTTTATTCTTCTAAGGTAACAGAAGTCTAGTTTTGTAAGTCCCTAAAGTCTTACTGTCTATCACACTACTTGGTAGCTTACTTAATGTGTCTATGGTTATGTGTGTAAAGAATTAATAAACTAATGAACTAATTTTAATTCTAACTGTAATGAACTAATTTTACAATAACAGTCTTGATCCACTGTACTAATTCCCTTCATAATTTTAAACACTTCAATCATGTCTCCTCTTAATCTGCTTAAACTGAAAAGGCTCATATATATTATGGTTGGGTGCAGAAATGACAGGTCAGGCAACAATGAAAAGTTGGGACACCAACTGGGTTGTCCAGTTTAATGCTGCAGTCGAAAGCAACGATAAAGAAAATTACACTTGGGCATATTAATAAACAAAAGAAAAAAGTCTTCAGTTTTCAGATGTAAGAATCATTCCTTGAATTTCCTTTCAGCGTGTCGCTCTAAGTGGAAAGTAATGCCTCATTCTGGACAACTGGACTTCTTATAGTGTGCAATCAGGAATGGGTGGAGCCAAGTGCCCTCACAGGGTGGTTCCCCAGAGCTGTGGAAAGAGAAGGAGAACATTAGCAACAGGGTGGGTTATCACATACTTCGATCAAGCCCTTGAGGAGATTTTCTGATGCACATGAAACAAGATACACTCACTGGCCACTAACTAGTTACACCGTGCTCATACCAGGTTGGACCCCCTTTTGTCTTTAGAACTGCCGTAATTCTTCATGGCAAAGATTCACCTAGGTGCTGGAAACATTTCTAAGGGATTTTGGTCCATATTGACATTACAGCATCACAAAGTTGCTGCAGATTTGTCAGCTGCAGATCCATAATGCGAATCTCCCATTCCACCACATCCCAAAGGTGCTCTATTGGATTGATATCTTATGACAATGGAGGCTATTTGAGTATGAACTGATTGTAATGTTCAATAAACCAGTTTGAGATATCTGGACTTTTTGACATGGCACATTATCCTGCTGGAAATAGCCGTTAGAAAATGGGTACACTGCGGTCATAAAGGGATGGATGTGGTCAGCAAAAACTCTCAGTAGGCTGTGGTATTTAAATGATGCACAGTTGGTACTAAGAGGTCCAAAGTGTGCCAAGAAAATACACCCCACACCACTACACAACCACCACCAGCCTAAACCTTTCATTCAACCTTTGAATCATAGCCTCAGCTGTCTGTTCTTAGATGACAGCAGTTGCACCTGGTGTGGTCTCCTGCTGCTGTAGTCCATCTGCTTCAAGGTTCGACATGTTCAGAGATGCTGTTCTGCATACCTCAGTTGCAAGGAGTGGTTATTTGAGTTACTGTGCCTTTCGATCAGGTCGAACCAGTCTGGCCATTCTCCTCTGACCTCTGGGATCATCAAGGCATTTTGTCCAGAGAACTGCCGCACACTGGATATTTTCTCTTTTACGGACTATTCTCTGTAAACACTAAAGGTAGATGTGCATGAAAATCCCACTAGATCTGCAGTTTCTGAAATGTTCAGATAGCCCGTCTGGCACCAACAACCTTGCTGTGTTTAAAGTCACTTAAATCACATTTCTACCCCATTCTGATGCTCATTTTAAACTTCAGCAGGTCGTCTTGACAATATCTACATGCCTAATTGCATTGAGTTGCTGCCGTGTGATTGGCAGATTAGATGTTTGTTTTAACAAGCAGTTGAACAGGTGTACCTAATAAAGTGTCTATTAAGTGTATATGATATTGTTTCTGCCTTATTTCATAAGTCCTAAGTGTATCAGGAGATTGTACATGAAGTAAATACTATCTGTTTAATCCTCCTTGGGTACTGGATAGCATTGCAAATCAGTCCCTACACAATATAGGATTCTTGCTCTGGAAGATGTATCCATTCATCGCAATTTTTTACCTGTTCTTTTAATGCATTGCCATATGGAATTGAAGCCTATACAGCAATAATATATGCAAGGTAGGAAACTGAGGAGGAAACACCAAAGTGCAAAATTGCTTGTGCTGTGGATGGTCGAGAATTGATTCACAATGCCTGATTTTATAAACAATATTCACAAAGCATACATTTTCATGCATCCTAAGATGGTCAGATAACAAAAGCAGCTGAAAAAGGTAATTACGGTGTGGTGTGTTTACCATAGTTTATGTGTTCATGTATGTAAATGTATGGTTTTCAAATTCTTAATGCATTATAGCTGTTAATTTGTGAATGTCTGAATTCAGCGAAGAGCAATATGCAAAAATGAAAGGAAATTTAAACAGAAAATGATTGTTTCTCGCAAAGGACTCAATCAGAGCCTAGATGTTTGGGGAGCTTAAATCATTATGGCAAGTATGCGTTTTATGCAGCAACTTCTGCTTGGATGATAAACAAATTACATTTTTCCACTCTAGAATGGCCAGGCATTTCCTAAATGCATAGCTGTTTGGTAAATGGCCGATGTAATTACTCCGCACTTTGTTAAATGTTTAAAACAGATCTATCGTGTACTGTAGGGGATTTGCTTGTGCAGTCTTCCTCTGAACAGTCCACAGTTGAGCTCATGCAGAGAATGCTAAACACATCCTCCAAGGCAATGCAGAATTGATAAAGAGAGAGAGAGACAGAATGAGAGAGCACAGCTTGAGCAGCTGAACTGGAAAATAATATGCATCACTGGTAATGCGATTTAATACCACATATACATTTTTCACGACCTTTTTATTTCGCTGTGCCCTTTATTTTGTTCTTTCCTGCAGGAGATTTTTCTGCTTAAATGTCCTGGGTATGATTGCCCTTTAACACTCTTTTGTGATGGGTGGGGGTTTATAAATCATATAATTACAAATACCCTCGATTGCCTGAGATAATTGGGTTCAAAGTTCACTCAACTGTTATGTAGAGAAGGTTTGCTAACAGTCAGGAACCACAATGAACCCACTATCGTATTCTGCAGTGCTTTTCAGGCCATTATATCGTAACCCCATTGAAAAATTATTATAAGGGTGTGAAGACAATTTAAAGAAAGAAAAAACATACTTGATTGATAAGGTTTAGAATAACATTTGAATAAGTCTTAATGCAAAGGTGGCAAGTCATCAGATAGGTACAGTGTGAGCACTGCTGCTTTATTTCCACTACCACAAATACCAATTTCCCAATTAAATTACATTATTAAGTCAGGTCACTACCATTGTAGAAATGCTGCATTTCAAATTTAATAACAAAAAAATCTGAGGGACTAGCAATAGATTTATTGCTTTTAGTTATTATTGTTCACCAGTGATGTATACTTCATTAGATGTTGGCGTGATGCCTAAACTTGCTGGCTCTTTAACATGAAGAACGCTTTACCCAATCCAAAACGTCTAATCTACTGCTATTTGTTTCTGGTAATAAAGATGTCGGTTTTGAGGACTAAAAGGGTCATACTTTGTGATGATAAAACTGTGAGTTACAGAGATTACACCAACTCAATTTTTAATGTGGCAAAACAAAAGGATTAGGAAACCTGAAATGTTCAGACGTCAGTGTGGTAATGTTGCACACAGTGAGATTGGAGAACATCAAAAAGATGGCGTTAAAAGGTGCTTTAGATTGTTCATCAGCAAATTAAACTCTAAAATGAAAAATACTGTGGTCAGAGAAGATCAAATTCCAAGGAGGTAAAGCTGCATATTTCTGATATCTACCAGGATCAGACAGTGTTGTAGATTATGGAAGTCTAACAGATTCCTAACAGGTCAGGATATAATGAAACCCTAATGGTATAAATAAGCATGATATTTTATATATATATACTGTATATGACTGGGACGCCATCCCTCTATCTAAATCGATGTGATTATAGAAGGCTGGTGTCTGATTTGACTTAGTTTAGCAGGATTCACCTCAAGATGGTGCTGTTGTTCTGAGGAAAGCATGCTGTACTGTGCTTAATATAATGTACAGGTATGCCAGCAGAGCCAAACTGTCATTAAAAGAAATGTGAGAAATGGCTGTTTTGTATTTGACAAGGCACACCAAGGAGCTCTGCTGACATACGAAATCACAGACATGCAGTTAGAAGTCTAAATAACAAAAGCACACAGGTGTACTGTATTTATAGTTACAGTACAATTTTAATGTTAAACAAGATGGCAATATTATCATTATTATTACTATGTGTTGAACTCATTGCTGTACACCTTCCTCCGTGAAGGTAATTATGCCAGTTGTTAAATACTTTGAGATATTTAAAAACATATTATTAGCCAACTAGGTGGGAATTGTTTAGCTGAACATTTTCAGGAGCTGTATTATGTTTTTTTACTTGTTAAGACAACATAAATATAACACATTAATTCTAAATCATTTTCAAAAAACTGTTTTGAAAGATAAACAATGGAGACTTTTTTTCATCAGGTTAATTTTGGCTGTCCTTTATCATTGAAATAAACAGATGTCATTGTATAATATTAGTATCATAATGAAGCATGTCTTGCTATAATTTCTTGCTAATTGCAAAAGAAAATATTGTATTTGATAGACATTCTAGTTTAATTAAATGTGCTGGTATAAGAATTTGTTCATCCATTTCCTAAATCACTTAATTCAAATTTTAGGATTGTTGGTGGGCCATAGCCTACCCTGACAGCTTAAGAAATAAGGCAGGAATGAACTCTGGATGAGACACCACCCATTACAAGTACATTCACGCATGCATAAATTACTGTTATGCTGAGTTAATTTAGATTTGTCAATTAGTAAGGTGTATTGTGTGCCTAAATCCTATGACTTTGCTATCTCATATTATCCCCCAATGTATGGTTGCCAATACACAGCTTGTAGCAACCGCAAGATACGGGCACGCGATTCCTACACTTCACAACCCAAAGGGAAGTGGACGATAATAGAAGGTTAAAGTAGCATTACCATATTCGGTCCTCGGCCCCTCTTGTCCCCTATGCACGTCCTTATATAACTGGCAAAAAATCTCACGCAAAGGAAAGTGGGACTGAAAAATATATTAACATTTACTATTTACATTTACTTGCCCGGTGCCTGAGTACTCATTAGTGAACCCCTTTCCCAGACGCCCTCTCCAGCGCCGAAATCCGAATCCACGGTTTGACGTGGACAATAAACAAAAGAAAATAATAAAAAAAATGTTCTCTGAAAACGCCAAAAAAGAAAAATTTACTTAATCCACATATAAGAAAAAATAAATCCTGCAGTTCAGTTCCTTTTGTAGGGCAGGAGGAAAACACTACAGTCCTCTGGTGGAACGGCTTCTCCGCGGACTATCACGAAGAAATGCAAATTCAGTAATCTGACTCACCAGACGGGAGCACCCGGAGAACACCAGAACCTGGCCTCTTCTCGGGGATTCGTCACCAGATTATTTCTTCGGGGTGGCCACCCACAAATAGCAGATGTCCCTGGGTGAAGAAAGATCCTGAATGATCCTTTGAGCGTGGATAGTCTCTCCTTGCCTTCTGCCTTTTCCTTCCTTTTTTGTTCTTCCCCCTGCCTTGATCTGCCATTCCCCTTAAATAGAAAAAGTTTCCCGCCAAAACATTCTTGCTCCTCTCGGTTGTTATGGCAACCTCACGCTGGCAACAGGCAGCTGGAATATTTACCGGGCGGGGTCCTCCCAGACTGGAACGTCACCAAAGGTGCCTGAAGGGCTATTTACAAACACCCTTCCAGCCAACATAATAAAGTGACAGACAGTCCAGGAGGCCAACCCGACTGTCAAGTTATGTAGCCTTGCTACAAGCTTAAAAAATGAGACGTTAAACTAAGACATGGCACTAATTTTAAATGAGGCCCTGAGCCCTGAAATGGTTCCTGAGATAGATAGATAGATAGATAGATAGATAGATAGATAGATAGATAGATAGATAGATAGATAGATAGATAGATAGATAGATAGATAGAACTTTATTTGTCCCCAGTGGGAAATTTGGAGTTTTCCAGAAGCTCTTTCAATAAATACATACATACATAGGCAGCTAAATAAGTAAGTAAATAAATATACACACACTATTTGGTCTGAAAACACACCAGAATGACCGTAAAGCAAGAAATTTAAAAAGAAAGAAAACTTCTGACTTGGCTGTCACTTGTCACAATGAGGCCTTATGCAGACGTATTGTTGTTGGTATAAAGGAGCCCCTGTAGCATTTCTTGACACACTTCTGATGAATAATTTGTTGGCTGAAAGTACTTACTGTTATGCTTTCTTGATGCTCAGAACACTTATGTGCACACATCATGGCTGCCACGCGTTCCCAGCGCTCTTTTGACACGTCCTCTGAGCCCCCTCACTTGAAGGTGTGGAGGAAAAAAAGAAAAGGCAGTTACCAGCAGTACCCCCTCTTTGCTTGGGGTGCTATCACAAATTGCAATACCAGCAAAAATTTTGGTGGCATGTGGTTCCTGTTTTGGTACGTGATGACAGCATCGTTGTTTACTATCAACATCTCCATAATAACAGATATGCCAATTACAACAGCTGGCAACAATTCGCCAGCTCTTTGAAAATGGATGTGAAAATGTGCAAGTTGAAATGGAAGCAAATTCGAGAAAGACGTCTGTGCAAAGCAGAGAATGCTTGAGAAAAGAAGTCATTATTCAACCATTGCAAGATAACGCATTGTGACAGCAAGCCACATTGCAGCTCCAACAGCAAGAACAACAACAACATTTATTTATATAGCACATTTTCATACAAACAGTAGCTCAAAGTGCTTTACATAATAAAGAATAGAAAAATAAAAGACACAATAAGAAAACAAAATAAATCAGCATTAATTAACATCGAATAAGAGTAAGGTCCAATGGCCAGGGGGGACAGAAAAAACAAAAAAACTCCAGACGGCTGGAGAAAAAAATATAAAATCTGTAGGGATTCCAGACCATGAGACCGCCCAGTCCCCTCTGGGCATTCTACCTAACATAAATGAAACAGTCCTCTTTGGATTTATGGTTCTGACGGAAAGGCTTGATGATGAACAGGATCAATATGCGTGCTTTAATGTTTGATGAATGGTTCGATGTGGTGAGGCAAATCATCAAACTTAAATGCTGACATACGAAAGTATCTGTCATGCTTTTTTTCATCCATTTCTCACATAGGCAATACAAGTGTTGCATATTCCTCGTCATAATGATGAGATACATTTAAAGGTTTCATATACCATATTCTGTGTCACTTTTGCTGTCTTTTTTGTGTACCATCACAATAGCATCAGAATGCAAAGAATTTTTATCTTCAACTTACAACACAGTGAAAACAGATGTTGTTTTCTAACCATGGTGATGTATCGCACTACCACCTGCTGGAATCCTTCAGATTTACATAAAATACACGCACAAGTATAGACAAGTGCACACATTGGTTGGCATTAAGTATATCACCGCCCTAAGTGTGTCACAGTGAGGATGTGTAGCATTGTTCATAAAGGCACACAGTTTTCTTTTAATTCTCTTATTTGCTAAGACTGTCTTATAACTGAGTCTGCCCTTTTAATTAGCTTGTTGATTTGTTGGGCCTCTCTTGAAGTGATGTTACCAGCCCAGCACATCACAGCACAGAAAATCACACTGGCCATCACAGAGTTGTAGAAGATGTGAAGGATGTCATTTCCCACATTAAAGGAAAAAGAGTTTGCTCTGTGCTTTCTTATATATTTCCTCTGTGTTTTGAGACCAGTCCAACCTGTCATTACTGTAGACCCCCAAGTACCTAAGTAGGAGTGCAATACCTCCACATTTACTTCCTGAATAAGTGACCAGATATTGAGGCTCTTTGGTGCAGTGAACATCCTTGGTTTTGCTGATGTTAAGTTGCAGACAATTCTCTTTGCACCAAGAAACAAACTTCACCTAACTTCTATGTTCTGCCTCATAACCTCTTATCAATACACTGCATAAGTACAGAATCATCTGAGAATTTCTGCAAGTAACATGACATTGTGCCTTATTTACAGTCGGTGGTGAATCCCAAAATGGAATTTGAATGACTGCACATTGAGCTTGGAACTGAAAGGAAGAGGATTGTAAGGCACTGGAAATCAGGACAAAGAAAAGTGGAAGAAACAAAGGTAAGGAGCCTGGGAAATGTGTTTACCTGTACAAGGCTGATATTACTGAAATTCTGTAGCTTCTTTTCCATTGCACCCTGCTTTGAATGAAATATGAGTATTAAGTTTATTTGAAACATTGGGTCTCTCTAAATCAACTTTACGGTTATGTGTCAAGGGCCATACACCATTTATGCTACACATATATTTTTTGACAAATAATAAATGGTCTGTAAGCCATAATACTAGACTCATTCATTTCATTATTTTAGATGTAGTGGGTCTTTTACTTTCCACACTTTTCTTCCTTGTGTTTACAACATATTGATTACCTTTTAATAATTTTTTAAATCTCTTTGGCATTGCCTGCTTTTGTTTATGTCAGAAATGTCTCTTATCCTAATCTTTTTTTTTTTTTTTATAGTTCCTGTGTATGTTTGAAGGGGGGTTGTTATTTCATATAATATTTCTATATTTTGGAGCTTCTGTAAAAACTAAATCTATCTATCTACCTTCCTTCCTCCTGCAGTTAAAGAATTGACTGTAATGTCTAAATATAAGCTTAAGTAATACTGTATTTCTCAGAGGACCTTTCTCAGGAGACTCTGGAACTTTGTTTCAAGGATGCCTATGGTGGAAACTTTAGAAGTCTGCTTGTGCGGGTATCCTCTCCCTCACCATAGTGAGCGTCTGCCTGGAAGGTGAGTCATGTTATAGGTCTATAGTCTAATTGGGGTATCAGTTCTATTTATACTTAGTCTTCAAGGTGTTCTCTACAAGTGTCATTTAAATAGCAGAGTATAACCTGTGAGGAAAAAACATATCCACACATACATACATGGTACCAAATTAGAACCACAAATTCAAGTTCTTTTGAATTTGAACTGATGACCACATGGTGTCCACCCTGCTAACAGTGAAGATACATGTAAAAAGTATCCTGGTGAGCCAGCATAGTTCTTTTTTAATGCTGGGTGGTAAGACCACTTCACTGCCTTTGAAATAAGTTTATGTTTTACTTTATGTGAATACTAAAGGAGTACTAACTAGCCAGGGTTTGCCAGGACAGGGCTACCAGTAAGTCAGCACAAAGTCCAACATGAAACTTTCAAGAAAAAGAAAGTTCCACAAAAGAGAGTTGCTGCACATGTCAGTGTGGCAGAGTAGGGCTGAAGGTGGTGGTATGCCTATTCAAGTGTACTTCCCTGGAAATTAAATATTTAGGAGTCTTCTTTCAAACAGAGAGCATGAGGGGCACTCAGGCTGGAGTTTGAGGAGATTCCTGCAGGGTGCAAAGGGCATGTTTGACACCAATAGGGGCTTCATGGGCCAGGCCACTGCATCCTGGTATGTTTACTCCTCCCAGAAAAATCTAAAAAATGTATTTTTTTGCATGCATAAGTATTTTTAATTAATGTGTTTTACGTAAGAAACATTTTATAATAAAAATGAACGGAATAAAAATGACGGTTTGGTGAAAAATGTAAGATGTGACAGTTTTCCTGGACAGCTATTCATTGTAATTCTGGATGGTATGATTAAAGCATATGTAATGGACTTGAAATTGGTACTTAACATAGAAGGATATTTCTTTGTGTTGCATTTAAGACAACAATAGCAAATGTAAAAGCTAGTAGATAGAGGGGTAATAGGCAACCTTTGTTGAGACTGGGATAATAAGTAACAAGGCAAATTTCCTGAATTCTGTGTGAAGCCAAGGGTGTACAGTGGCCCTAACCTGACACAGAGAGGCAGGGCACAAGTTTCTCCACACAGCACATCTTTATTTACAGGTGGGGAAGCGCTTTTGCTACCCACAAGAGCACAATGTTCACAACACCAAGCACAGTCTTTTTCGCCTCCAATCCTTTATGGCCAATGAGTAGTGGCGACTGGCCCCCTTTTACAGGGCACCCGGAAGGACTCCAGTTGTTCAGCAACCTTCTTCCGGCCACACTTCCTGGTGCTGCCAAGCAGTGCCTTGTAAACATCCAGGTGCCCCCTGGCGGTGGCCACGGGCCCCAACAGGGTTGCGCTTCCATGCTTCAAACCTGTGGCCCAGCTGTAAGCCAATGCGGTTTCCCTCAGTCTGCCTGGTGGAGACAGTACCCGGAATAAGCCCTCTCCCTGGTCCTTCTGTGCTGATGTCATGCCAGCCGGGTAAGGGCCCCAGCAGTCTGCCACATCTGTTACAGGTTATTATTGATTGTGCTCTACAGGACATAGATATTTATCTGTTTCGTTAAAGAGTCACCTGCTTTGAAGATCAAACTGCTTTGATGGGTATCTCATCAAAGTACAGCACTGTGATAACAGACCTTCCTTGTTTGTATTTAATTGTATTTACCTTCCTTAGAAAATGTTTGTATTTATTTGGTTTGAAAATTAACATGTTCTGGGGATATTGGTCTCTAATCAACATACAGCATTATCTGTACATCTTGATAGTTAGCAAAAGAACTATTGTTTAACCCATGAAAATGTATAGACACAATTGTTACACAAAGGAAATTGGTATTACCATTGTTTAACTAATTAGCATGTTGATTTAGGCTGAGAGTGAAGCAGTTATATACCCCTGGGAAATCAGAATAAAATTAACTATGTTCAGGGATTCTTAACTGCTGCCTGCTCCTTTAATGCTTTCAGCACCTTGCCGTTGAGGCTGTAACAACAACTGCATGCTTTTCTCAGTGTGTTGTGATTTGAATACATAACTTTTGCTGAGATTAACTTTTCAAATCCTCCTAATGATAATGGTTTAACATCTACCTTGGTATATGTGTGTTAACCTAGCAATATACCTCTAGTCATGGTACAGTTTTACTTTATCTATGGTGTTTTGATAACTATTGTACATATTAATGTGTCAGTGCATTAATGGTATTAATTTAGTAGTCTTTGTGGTCATCCGAATAATTAACAGGCTGATACAACAGCAAATTTTTATAGTGCCAACCAGGCTGTCCCCATTTACTTGCAGGGGAAACAAAAAAATTGTGCAATGGTATTCAAAAAAGGAATAACAAAAGGCTACCCTGCAACACTTGTGCTAGTTCTGAAGGCCATTACAAGAACCTTGTGAGTAGGCTGTGGAGTTCCTCTCCTTGAGTCGCTTAAACCAGAATTGACAGTCAGTTGCCCTCATTGGGCGGTTTCTCTGTGCTGTGGAGGAAAAGAAGACAAGGCAGCCAGCCGTAGTGCCCCCACTTGGCTTTGGGTGCTATCACAAATCTGTGAAGAACTCTGTAGGTGACCCTCTGACGTGCATACATGATTGGCCAATCTACAGAAAATGAATTTTTTTGTCTATGTTTACTTTTTATTACTAATGTGGTTTTACTTCATGATGTTCTGGTACAGCTGTAATGAACAGTATTTTAAATGTGCTGTGCAATGTATTTTCTGGATGCATAAGCTCATGCTCCATACAGTGTCTTTGACTGGTATAGCTTCTGCTTAGCTTTAGGCTTGTTCAGCAACAATGCTAACCTGCAGTGTTGCATTCTATAGAATGAAATTTTGTTTAATCTAGTATGCAATGTATGCATATTTGTTGTAATTCGAAAATACTATGGGTTTTGTTAGAAAGCCTCTGAAAACTCAACGCCTCCCCTGCTAAATTTGACCTGGTACTCCCTGACTAGAAAGCAGGCAACCCAATAGATGTGAAAAGCCACCTTTGAAAGAAAGATTTATCCTTAACAAGAAAGTGATTTAGGATATTGCACAAGAGCTCACTTAGTCTATTGTTGGGAGGATAATCAGAGAGAAGCCTCACTGGTTGAAAGAAGAAGTCAGCGTTATTGTAGAGAGAGTGTGTGAGATAAACTGAAAAGGTGACAAGAGAATGCCTTGTGTAGTATTTGCAGTGTGGTTTAGTAGTTTAGGTTTTGGACTTTCTGACCCTGTGTGACAATGAGCAAGTTCACCTGCTTGTGCTGCAATTGGAAAACAAAAAATAAATTCAACTAATTGTATCATAAATGTTTTAAGTTGCCTTGGATAAAGGCATCAGCCAAATAAGTAAATGTAAATGATAGATGGACAAGTGGACAAGCCACCTTCATCTAATACTTAAAGGAAACTACATGAGTAAGAAGGTCTGGCGAAGCGGCAGGATTTATTTTGTCCCATTGTTATCCATTTTGGTCCATTTCTATTTTAATAACAATTAGCCATTTTTATACTTTTAGGTTTCTTGCCATTTTTCCCATTGGGTAGAGCCACCAAAGGGGCACTGTATGCTATTTGTTCATGTATACAGTGTTATATATAATTATTATAACAGCTATAACAATCTGCTTTAAAAATTATAGCAAGGACTGCACCAACAAACAAAACCTGAAAAGTTTCACAGTGTTCTGCAAGAGGCAACACTGAAAAATTCACTTTTACTTTCATGGTTTTTTTACTAAGAAAAGCAAGACAATCACAAAAAATGTCTGAACATTTAATACATCAAAGACAATTCTAGGGGTCTATCTTCAAGGTTGTTGTGGAAATTGTGCCTCAGGTTAGAAAGACAAAATGTGTGGAGAATGGCAAAACAGCACAGAAAGAGTACCTCACCTAGAATCAATGATCTTTCTTATCAGTTGCTTCACAGTAGTTTCTCTGCTTTGTAAATTGGGCAGAACAGAGGGAAAAATCACGTGAGGTCAGAACAGAGAGAGAGAAGCGCAGTCAGAATATAGATAAGAATATAATACCAAACTGAATTTCAGATGGGAAACTTGCAGTTCTTTTAGGAGATTTCTTTTCAATATCCTTTCAAGATTTTTTTTGTTCAGGCAGAGTATGATTTAATGGCATGGGTCAGACTTCAAAGGTCAAAGCATTTGCCAAAAGATTTGTAACTGTAAACAATGAAGCTGCATGTAAAATATGGTTGGGATACATAGGGTTGTATTATGACATGGTAAAAAGCAACACAGTGGCACAAAAGGTGCCGCAAACACCATGGTGTTTATATATTTGTGAGATCTGCTCTTGGTTTTGGGCATCTACTTTGTTTACCTTTTGTCGTTTTTGACATTACAAATAGGGCATGCAGTAGATTGCATACTGCTGTGTGACTAGCACCAATGCAACACACATGAATATGCGTGAAATGTGCCAGCCAGTTCTGTGAAGTTTTTCAATACCTTTTCTCCCTTTTCCTTCATCTGTGGATCTTGTGTGGTAAATGCCAATGACAAAGCACCAGCACCCAAACAGACTTCAGACCAGCTACTCTCTTTCATACATTATGAAGACCTTTGAGAGGTTGGCCCTGTAACAGCTCCATCCTCTGGTTACTGACCATCACTAGTCTCTGCAGTTTGCCTACAATAGGCAATTAGGATGTTCTGATTTGTATTTTCCACAGAGCCTTCCCATGGTGGTTCACCGTGTGGTGGATGCGACTATGCACTATATCAGTGCATGCTCCCAACCTCCTCCTCCTCCTACTCCCACCTGGACAAACCCAGTACCACAGTCAGGATAAGAATATTTGATTTCGTCAGCACCCATAGCCCTGTGAATTTGATAAGACATATTTATAAAGCAAAAAAATATCATCACGGGTATCATGCTTTTCAAAATCACATAGACCGAATATGAAATTTAGCTCATTTTTGCACAGTTTAATGACAACGGAGCATTCTGCCAAAGGTGAACTCCAGAAGATTAATTGTGCATGTAAATAAAGGTTTTTAAGAAACCGTTAACTGGGTTATTCACCTAAACTCAATTATGTGTGCGCTTGTAAAGAAATGATGTAGCAAGAAATAAACGTTCATTAAACAGAACACACAGTCTCCTTTCTTGTCCCAGTTTAGAGTGCTACATCAAAAAAGAGACCACACTGATTTGGTTCTAAATAGCAAAACTTCATCTGTCTTTACAAATCTTCAGTATTTAATCTAATTTTTAATAAAATGAAGAGGAAAAAAATCAGAAAGCTAAAAAAGAAAAAAGTAACAAAACCAAATTCAACACCCACCCAAAAGCTAAGCACACTTCATTCAGGATGTGATGAGGATGTGGAGGCTTGACTGTACTCATCACGTAAAGCATTTTAAAAAGAAAACATGGCTTGCTTAAATTAACAAAGCACCAGAGATATCTCTTATGAGGGATAGCTGCATTACTTGTTTAGTGGAAAAGAAAAAACAAACTCTTCATGTTTCTCAGAAAGCCCATTTCTTTGACATGAAGGTTTCAGCTCTCCACTGTCAAGAACTAAGGGTCTAAATGAGTCACTAGCTGTGACAGTTGCTTTCCTGAAAAAAAATGTGTTTATCCCTGATGTTAAAAGCACTTTTTGGTTATGACCACTGTAGCAGTGGGACCGCTGGAAGGACTCCATTTCCCAGCAGCCTCAAAGGGGATTGCCCTCATTGGATGTCTGAAACGGGCACAGGGGCTGCTGGAAATAAATAGGAACCGGCGAAGCACCAAGAGAAGGAGATCTGTGTTCTGGGTATCACGTGTGTCCCGTCCGACATAACCACTGTAAAGTCATTTGTACCTTGGATCATTTCCCACTAGGATGAATGGATTGTCTCATGCTTGCCTGTCTTCGAGTGAATAGTGATGGATTAATCATTGTGCGTCTACAGAGGGAGCGCTCACCCCTCGCTGCTCAGGACTATCAATAGGACTTAATTAATTTATTACGGAAGCTGTTCCTGGGTTTGTCATCGTTATACCATACCATTTAATCCGTTTCTACCACATTGGAACTGTATAAAGACATTGTCGTGTGTTTATTGTCATGGTTGATTGTTGTCTCCGAAGGGGAAGGGGAGGATTGTCTGATTTTTGTTCTCTGTATTTGATTTTCCATTTAATATATTATTTATTCATTTGTTTGTTTTGTGTCACTGTCTGTGAGTGTGTGCATGTCGGGCCAAGGTTGTGTGCTTTCCTGGAATCCCCACTGAAAAAATAAATAAATCACTGTCCCATCAACGGCGTGAATCTGAGCAGCACCGGACCACTACAACACTACTTTGTAGTTTTAATCAAGCCTTAAAAGACCTTAAATGTAGCAGATGTTCTTGAATAACTACAGATTAAGAGTCCTAACAGAAATAAATATCTACTGTTTCTCCTTTAGGTTTGGCTGTACTTTTTGGCATTTTAAGGAGACACAGCTATGATGACGCAAGACAGGCCTCGGTAAGATAACACACTAACGTGTTGATTGAAATAGTCGTGTTCCAAAACATTAACAGCTCTAAAGGGAAGTAGTAAAGGGAACCAGTGGTGGAATGCAATGTACATGACTAATATGAGATCTTTTATTAAGTTTTCATCTTGATGAACTGGGGCTTAATTCACTATATAAAGAATTGTATCATGATACAATCACTCAGTTGCCATCATGATACAATAACTAAATTATTTACTTTTTCTATATTATTAAAAACTTAATTCAGCTTTGGATCAAAAGGCCAATGGAGCATTATGAACATGATTTTGTTTTAATTGATTGATTTCTCCCTATTTGTTATGGGTAAGATGTCATACTTATAATTACTTAATACTAAAAAAAATCATCTAACAATTGTGTCAGTTATAAAATCATTTATACAAAATGATCTTCCCTATTCATTTGGTTTAAAAGAGAAATATATGTGTGGTTTGCCAATCAATTTAAAATAGATGTGATGATACAACGATTTGGTTAAGAGTCAAATCCATATATTCAGTTTTTCTAAGAACCTAATTATTCCAGTTCTTGGCTGTGGGTAATGGATTTCATCTTGAAAGCTCTGGGTAAAAAGCAAGAACCAGTTATTAACCAGTTTGGCAAGGGATTCAGTGCAGGACATTCTTATAAGTCAACCTCTGCAGGAAGGCCATAAAGCTACGTAGCTGGCAAGCTTCAGCTAAACAAATGGTATCCACTACTTGAGGGCAGGTGTGAAAAGGCAGTGTGTGCACCCATTGGTCTGAAGTACAGCTGTTTGGGATTGGTTTTGAGACAGATGCCATTCTGTACCACAATACCCTATTGGCCTAAGGATTTAGAGAGAGAGAATGTATAAAGTTTCTTGCTTTACCCCTCCCTCTCATTCTCTCACACCATTGCCATGAAGAGGACACAATGAGGAGCACAACTCGGCAGCCATATTGAGTCCTGAAGAAAGCTGACTAAAAATGATGACTTGCAAAGAGACGTAACTACAAGTCTGTGTGCCTCCTGAAACTACACATCTGCATTCATCAGATTGTATGATTGCCAATATTCACTTGCACTTTGCATATTGTTATTATTTTATGAACATTATCTATAATATATTATTATTAAAGTTGTAATTTAACTCCTGCTTGTCTTTTTACTAATTAACCTAATTGCCTGTGGTTTTAGATGTAAAAGGGAAGGTGGAGAGAAGTGCTAAAATACAATACCATATAAACAGTGGTAAATCTATGAGATTTGAGGCATTCTGATAAAGTCTACATAATAAAGAGTAAAAAAGTGGAAACTAGAGTCACAGAGAACTCTACCAAGGCAAAACACTGGCTTGTGGCAAAGATTGAGCTTCCAAAACCTTGTCAAGAACAAGAATGCCAAGCAATGGAAGAATGCTCCAGTGCAGAAGGCATGCAGAATAACAACTGTGCTAGGCTTTTTGAACCACGGCTCACAGTCAACTGGATAAGAATGAAAAGGATTAAAAAAACCAAGGCAAGAAGAAATACAATGAGATTTGAGTTAACGAAATAAACAATGATGGAGTGAAGATCTCAGCATTTTCAGACAAATATATAATAATCTAGGTCATGAAATCTTCAAACATAGTGTATGAGGACAATGGCCACATAATGTATAGATTTATTTGAAGGGCCGAGATGCATAGCAGAGCAATTGGAATTATTCCAATTATGTTATCAGAGCAATTGATAACTTTTTACATTAAATCTATTTATAATCTACAATTATACAGAAGAAAAAGGAGACACATAGAGAAGATAAATGAGTAACAATTGGTGAGCAGTAACTGGACGGAAAACACACATTAGAACAAAGTAAGACAAAGACAAGAGAAGGAAAAAACAAAAAAGAAGCAGTGGGGGAGGTAAAAAAAATGTGTAGGAAATGCAGACAGGTACAGTACATAAAATAAAGAACATGAGAGAAAAATGGAGGAAAAACAAGACACATAACAATGTGAGTATGAGATGGAGAAGGGCATTGGAATAGAGATGAAAGAGGGCAAAGTGGGCAAAAGCAAAAGAAATTAAAAGAACAAAGTGAACTTGGAAGAAAAAAGGACTGAGGGTGTAAAGAATATGGAAATTAACTAAAAATGCAAAGTGAAGAAAAGAAATGTGCTGTTATGGAGACAAATGCATCATTCTATCAGGGACTTCACAATAAAAATCAAAGAAATTAAAGAGTGATATGTTTGACTTGAATAAAAATCGAGGTGAGCTTGAGGCGAGTGGTAAGATGAAGATGAAAAGAGGATAGACAAGGCATAAAAAAGTGAAATGCAAGAACAACTAGTGATAGAACCTTAATACATCATAAAAGTAAAAAGAAGATGAAAAATGAAAAGGTAGGAGATAACACTGAGGATTGTAAGAGTTTGCGTTTAGTAAAAAATAAATAAATGCAGTGGTGACTAGAGTTATCAAAAGACAAAACATAAAAATGAGTTAAAGGGACATAAACCAGTTAAAGAGAGAAAAATGAAACTCATTCAGTGAAAAGATACAAAGGAAAATCAACTTGTGAAATGGATTTTTAAGAGTTTATAGTTATATTTAGATGTGAAGATGATTAGAGGGAGCAGATTAAAAAATAGTAATTATTTTAATTGACATTTGAGTGAAAAAGAGATGTGACAAACTGACAAATAATATCTCAGGGGGGTATTTTTCATAAGTGGATTACTCGTTTAGCTGGAAGTAATTGTTGATAATTTGGCATTATCCTGGATTTGTCGGTTTTTCAAAATTCTTGCTGGATATGTTCTCATAGCAGCACATCCAAATCCTCAAACCTGCTCGGAGCAGGTTTGTTCTATGTAAACAAGGATTAGCTCACACACTTAATAAGTTTCCATGCATGGAATTCATTCAGTCATGGCTTCACCGTTCATGAATGAGCAACCAATTGATATCGGTGCGCAGATTATAAGAAGAGAATTTCATATAGAGAGGGTTTTGCGCGATCAGCAAGATCCTTTATTGCTCCCGGAGGAAATTCTTTTCGAAAGATACCGCTTTAGCGGAGGGGGAATATTGTGCCTCAAAAATTTATTAGCACCTTATATTCGAAGTCAAACTAGGCAAAGTCGGGCTCTCACAACCACACAGACAGTGTGCATTGCTTTGAGATTTTTTGCAAGCAGCACTTTTTTATATACTGTAGGTGATGCAGAAAATCTATCTAAAGTGCAGTTTGCCAGGCAATTCGTAAAGTCTGTTTGGCTCTGAAATATTTCCTTCGGGTTTTCATAGTGTTTCCTGGACACCTGCGTGTGCAGACAATAAAAGAGGCGTTTCATTCCATTGCAGATAGGTAATACACAGGCAAAAACACCCACAGTTACATAAAGAATCTCACAATCAGCCTAACATTCTCACTACCCAGGATTTCCAAATATGATTGGGGCACATGGGACTGATCAGAGTGGAGTTTGTTCAAACATTATTTGGAAAATGTACCTCTCCTTCTGATGAATAATCAGGACCTTCGTCAATATCTCGTTGGTCAGACACAAATTCTAGGGATATGACATTCCCTGCAACTGACCCAACAAAAAAAAAAGGGCTATATGGACCATACCTATGGCACACATTGAGGACAAATATATACAATGACCATCCTTTACCTGAAATTAAGTGACCACTGCATCCTACCACTGGTTCTGAGGAGGAGCTTCCCCCTGGAATGCCCTCAGAAACAGGGCGATGGGCATTTTGCTGGAGAGCCAACTCTTCTGCAGGGGTTAGTTGTGGACTGCGTGGACCTCCACCTGTTTTTTGCTTGTCTGCCTTCTTATTAGCTTTAAAATTAATGTTTTTTATATTATATATGATTCTTTATGTCAACAATTCTTTAAACAGTTATATACCAATATTTACCAGTTTGAAGTATATTCTTGTACTTCACTTTAACCTGTTCCCATGTTCTCCTTGTGCTCACGTTTGATCTGGAATTATGACTGTGGCAGATTGCTGGGGTCCTTACCTGGCCGGGATGCCCGGAAGGACCGGAAGAGGGCATGTATAGTTTCCAGGCCACGAGAGGGCAACCGCCTTGAATTAAGAGAGGACCACGGGAGAAGAAGGAAAAGCAGTTAACCCGTTGGGACCCGTGGCCATCTCCAGGGGGTGCCTTAAACCTCAAGGAACCCGGGGAACAATTACTTCCACCACACCCGGCAAGATGGCAGAGGAACCTGTCAGGGACGCCCGGAGTGCTTCCAGTGCAAAGGGCAGCACTTCCGCCACACCAGGTAGTGCTGCCAGAAGGACGCCATCAGCCACCTGGAGCACATTCGGGCAGGAATAAAAGGGGCCGCCTTCCTACAATCTGAGAGCTTGAGTCGGGAGTGGGAGCAGGACAAAGCTCCCAGGAGGAGACAGGCGGCCAAGGACTGAGAGAGAGAAGCCCTTATAGTGGTGATATTTGCTGTGTGCATTGTGTGTGGTGTTTGGGACTGTAAACCTGTGTTTATTTATGAGAAATAAACGTGTGCTTTTTAGAAAGATGTGGTTTCCGACTGGTGTTGTCCGGGCAAGTCTCACATGACATATTAAATAATAATTAATCTGACACATAGGAAATGAAACGCTGCATTCAGTAAGTACAATGCACACTACTTAGCGTTTAATTTGTCGGCCACTTTTTGCCAGCCGTCTTTTCTGGTTTGGGCTGCTTTTGCAGTGTCACCCCTTGTGCATATTAAATCTTGAAATTCTTCATATCCTTCGAGTAAAAGGTCCTGCTCCGCTTGTGTGAAAAAATGCGCCCGTTCTTTCGTCATTTTGTTGCAGCCTATCAAAGACTTGCTGATCATGTTTTTTAGACTCAATATATATGGGCTTCTTAATCAGCATGGGCGCTCACATTCATCTCAGATGATTAGATCCAGCTAGACTAATCTACTACACAGCTGCGTTTTAAAAACTGACTTATCCCGGATGAGCATTAACTCATCCAAGATGAGGCATCTGATCTCGGATGATTTAAGCGACGTACGGAAAACACCCCCCAGGAGTGGAAAGTTACAGAAAAAATGGCTTTGATGTACATACATAAGAAGGTCTATTAAGGCAAGTGTGTGTGAAGCTGAAAATAAACTGTAAGCATAGTGGCTTTAGACAGAAATCAAATTCAGTAAGCCCAATGACAGACTAGAAATGGATTCTAATCCTGGAAGGGGAATTTAAAGAATTAAAGAAAGTATTTTATAGCAAGTGTACTGCCAAGAGGTGGTTAGCAGCAGGCCACAAGGCCAGAAAGTGGATCAGGAGATAAAAATGTCAGCGACGTGACTAGTCAAAACCAATAAATGTAGCCGTACTTTCATTTAACCCAATACATAAACCTGTAACACAGTTACTAATACATTTGCTGTAAACCTTTCACAATAAGCACACTGAATGTTAAAGACTGTATCCACCAACTTGGACAAAAAGTGAAAACATCGGTGATGTGTTGGAGATGCCAACTAGTAATCCACACACTCACCTGTAACCATAGGTGCTCCACACAGTGACACCCCTAACAATTCCATAATGGAGTAGTATAAAATCCAAAAGAAATGATAGTTCATTTTTATAATACCACAAAATATTTAATAATTAAAGTGATCAAGTATTTAGAATCCCATAATGCTGAAAACAGACCTGAAAATTAACAAAAAAAATATTTTAAAGCCTGGAAAAATGATCAAATTCACATAATCGTAACAGTAAGCTACTGACTCATGAGAGTGACTAAGTTATGACAAAAATACTTAAATATAACAAAACTAATAAATAAATATCAATGTTAGCATTTACAAATGCAGTGATTGGAAAGTTTAATTTAAACTGCCTTTGTAATGCATTTGTATGGAATCCCAGTCAGACTTTCTCAATAAGCATTTTTTCCCTATAATTCTCATCTTATTATCATCTATGCATTTTTTGAACATCTTTCTTTTTTACACACCTGCTTGTTAGCTTAAGTCCTTTTTTGCCTAATTTCTCCTGAACTGTGGTGTGGTGCATTGTGTCTTGAAATAGACTACCTTAAACATATTAGAGAAACACTGCAAAGTAAGTTCTTTTCAATGCCTTTTATTGTTCAACTATTTTTTGTAGCTTTTTGTTTGCTGTATTCCTGAGAGAACTTTTATCAATGTGCATACATACACATCACGTTTAACATTATACATACCCAACAAAAATTAGATCCATTACCATTAACACAATATATATAATTTTATATGCAGTGATAGGGTAAACCTGCCTCACAGTAAGGAGATTCCCTGGGTCCTCCTTATGTGGAGCTTGTATGTTCTCCTCATGTCTGTGTGGTTTTCCTCCCACTGTCCAAAGACATGCATGCTAGGTGAGTTGGCAATGCTAAATTGGCCATAGCGAGTGTGTGTGCTCAACCTGCAATAGATTGGCATCCTGTCAAGGGGTTGTTCCTGCCTTATGCCCTATGCTAGCTGGAACAGGCTCTGTCACCCCCACAACCCTCATCTGGAATAAGCGGCATTAGGATATGACATGACATATTTATGTAAAAGTGAGTCATGTTCAGAAAAGCATTGAGAAAACTGCAAGTATTAGTAGTCCACATAAAATATTTTTTAATACCATTTTACAATATCATGTCTCTGAAATTGCTTTAACACTAGAATCCCTGAAGCCTACAAAAATAGTCAATTACCCACAGATCCTCCACAACCAACTTCTAACAACAACACATTAATCTTTTCATCTCTTAAGTTAGAACCAGTTGTCTATTAACACTAGAATCATAATCCCGGGCCACCTTAAGTTCCTTTGCACCTCTTCATCATCGTCTTTGTTTTGCAAATGTGTCAATCGGCACTGGCAGCCTGCTATCCCATCCCCCATCGTCACAGCTGAAGTTCTCCCAGCTCAAGTTTCTTTATCTGGGTGTGAGGTGCCTGGAGTTGTATTGGGTAAATAATATATTGTTATTTGGAATGCATACATTTCATGTGTGTTCCATGTCTGTAATGATCTGGGTAAATGTAGGATGACAGGAAAAGCAAGGCAAGAAATGCTGAACATATACCTAAAACAGAAACTTTTTCCATTTTATAGTAATAACGACGCGAAGTGCATAATATATGAAGACTTTAGTCCAAATATCAAATAAACATGTGTGCTTTTATTCAAGAACTAGCAAAATACCCGCGCTTTGCAGAGGCAAAGTACTGCCTTAAAATTTTTATTAAGAAGAAAATTAAACCTTTTTAAACTGAGGGAAAATATACTAATAAATATTTGTTAAGGATCTCTTTGTATACCACATTGTCAGTTTGGCCGTCCGGTTGTAATATAACCAAGCTGTGCGCTGAGCTTACTCTTGAGCATGCAACATACAGTTGGCCATGTGAAAAGTAATCTTGTCTCAAATCTCACAGCTTGGATTGCTGCTGTCATAATCGGTTTGAGTTTCATGGTTTGTTTCAATTACGACAGTATTTGCAGGACTTGTGTTGAAGTGACATTCGGCATCTGTCAAGCGTTGTAAGCACACAACCAGTTTCATCGATAACTTCACATCCAGCTTTTGAGAGTTTAAACATTCATAAACATCAAAGTGTCCACTACTGAAATCATCTCCTGTGAATCTAAGATGTTTAAGAGGCATTGGCGGTTCTCCAAAGGTGTAAAATATTTGGCCATTTCGGTACACTTGAAAGCGACAACCGAACAATTCAGCGGCAGCCATCAACTCACATGCAGAACCATAGGTGAAGGGCTTAAGCATTTCACTCTTATAGTGCTCCTGTGTAGTATAATTATCTCCTGTACTGTCATCAGTCCACACCTTGAACCTGTCCCAGTCATTCAATACATAAGACATAATGTTCCTCCGGATATCAAGAGTGAGCCTGATATGGCAGTGCAATATGTAACAAAGAGAACGGAAAAGGTAGGTGCCATCTCCGGGCATGGAAACCACTCGGTAAGTGACAGTTCTTTGATCGATGGTGATCACCTCGATAGACATGTTAATGGGGGTACGGTTGGAATGATAAAGGAAATGGGTGCCTGAACAATGTAAAGTAAGTCTAAAATACCTACACAATAACTATAATCATAATAAACGAACAATAAAACAGCAGAGAAGCAGTGGATTAAATAAAAAGGATGTAGTTATCAGCAGGGAGACATGAATCCCGTGGTGAAGCAAGGAAGGGAATGTAGAGACCAGAGCGACAGACGGCCTTATACAGGCAGGCAGCCAACAACGTGGGAGGCGTTGGGATGGGGGACCCAACAGCACCTGACACAGTGACCGAGCTGCAGGCTATGGACGTATATATGTACGTAAGTAGGATTCAGTTAGCGTTGGGAACCCGCATACCAAATTTCTTGAAGATGGGCCCATAAGTAACAAAGACCGTTGGAAAGTTCAATATGGCAGCCAACAGTGGTGTCATACCACCGAAATAAGTACGTACATTGGTTTCGGTTAGCACAGGGAAGCCACCTACCAAATTTCGTGAAGATGGGGCCATAAATAAGAAAGTTCAACATGGCGAACGTTGTTGACCGTTAAGACCGTTACACGTAGAATTTCGAAATGAAACCTGCTTAATTTTTGTAAGTAAGCTGAAAGAAATGAGCCTGCCAAATTTCAGCCTTCTACCTACACGGGAAGTTGGAGAATTAGTGATGTTGGAAAGTTCAATATGGCGGCCGACAGTGGCGTCATACCACTGAAATAAGTACGTACATCGGTTTAGGTTAGCGCAGGGAAGCTGCCTAACAAATTTCGTGAAGATGGGGTCAGCCTTCTACCTACACGGGAAGTTGGAGAATTAATGACGTTGGAAAGTTCAATATGGCGGCCGACAGTGGCGTCATACCATCGAAATAAGTACGTACATCGGTTTCGGTTAGCACAGGGAAGCCGCCTACCAAATTTCGTGAAGATGGGGCCATAAATAAGAAAATTCAACATGGCGGACGTTGTCGACCGTTATGACCATTACGTGTAGAATTTCGAAATAAAACCTGCTTAACATTTGTAAGTAAGCTGTAAGGAATGAGCCTGCCAAATTTCAGCCTTCTACCTACACAGGAAGTTGGAGAATTAGTGATGAGTGAGTGAGTGAGTGAGTCAGTGAGGGCTTTGCCTCTTATTAGTATAGATATAGCCAAAGAAAAAAAAAATCATTCAATTTACTGTACATGTTGCTGTCAATGAGTTAAAAACCCAAGGTCAAATGTCAATCAACAGAAAGTTTATGTCTTCTTGGATGGTGCAGAGGTAAAAACTGCTGTCTTATAATCAAAAGGTTGTGTTTTTGAGTATGGGTGGTCCTCAGATATGTATGAATGGTGGGAAGAAGTTAATGAGGGAACATTTTTACAGCACTTCTTATTCCATCTGTTTTTTAATGGGATGTTATTAAGATACAGTAGGAATAAATGTACTTTTTTTTAATCGTTAAGTATTTATATTTGAGAAATCCTCAACATAGCTTCATCTCTTACTCATATTTCTCACTGGTTACTATTGGTTGTCACCCAGGGCTCATAGGCTCAGTTATTTGGGTTAGTGACGGAGTCTCCTCTTTTCAAACGTAACTGTTTCAACTATCTTCTTATGACTGCACCAATTTTGTTAGGTAATTTTTTGTGTTTTCTAGAATTCTTTTTTTTTAATTTTCCTCTTTTAGATTATTTCTTCACATACTCATTTTATTTACAGCATTCAGTAGTTGCTGTTTTGCATGGGTTATCCCTTCAAGCCAAAATGATTTCTTCCAAACTGCACTCCATACACTAAATATGTTATATACTTCCCACTTTAGAAGAAGTAATTAGTATTATCAAGGATTAAGTTTTTCAAAAAATTATTATTGAAATACTGTGCTGCCAAGAATTTTCTACATCATTTTCATTTTTTCGTATTTATATTTTCATATTCAGGCATAACGTGCTGGAATACTGAATTGTGTTACTACTTCAAAACAAGAATATTAAAACATAAAATTTTAAAATATTTAACTTTACCTTAAAATAAGGAAAACAGATCAGTATTTGTTTACTTTGGTGTTTGAGTTAACAGCAGAGAATTTGCCATTGACGGATTAGAATCTGTATATATTTATTAAAAAAAAAAATTGATACTGAGTATTAGGTTTAGTCTTTGTAAGACTTTGAGACAAGGCATCTCAGGAAATTAATATGCCTCCATGCTTCTTAAAAGGAAAAACTGATAAGCACAGGAGTTTTTTTTTTTAAATTATGCTATTAAGACTGCATGAATCACCAAGCATTTCAAAGAAAAGTGAGGAAATCATGACAGCTGAAATATAAGATATCATCAACATGGTGCAATACTGTCTGTAAAGCAGACACGAGTGACTAGAATAAGAAAATGTATCCAACAGCAAAATATCAGCACATGCTGTTTGAACTGAAAACTACAGATTTAATCTTCATCACTTGACTCTATGCCTTACCACCATTGATTTTATTTTAATCGATATACTTGCAGACTTGGAGGCTTACATTTGGCAACTGTCCTGGGCCACTGCAGAAAGGTATTCAGTCCTTCATCTTTTTTTACTTTTAATATTTAATATTACTAAATGCCACTTTATTCCATCTTGCATATCTCTTTTTACATCTTCTTGGAAAACCACTTGGAATTCATATATATATAAAAAAAGTTGTTTGCTCTCAAATGATTAAAGTCTAATGATTCAGTGTTAAAAATGCTGACATCATTTATAGTCAGCCAGGGTTTCAATATTTGCAGGTCTCCAACCTCATAGATCCAGGACACCTGGACACTAACCTTCTTACACATTTTGCTTAAATCTGTGTGGGGTTCATCTACAGATTCTCTGGTTTTCCTTACACTTTTTTCAGTATGTGCCAGTTAGGGTAATTGACAATTTAACTGCAAACCTCTAGTGGTTTTAAAAAATGTGCATTTACAGCTAGTCATTTTTTCAACTTACTCGGTCAAGATTGTATGGAGCCATGGCAAGTGTGTGTTTAAGACTGGAGCCCATCCATCACTGTACACACCCTTGTTCACACACACTTTAATATTTGTAATCAATCTGACCTGCATATCTTTTGGATGTGGGAAAAGAACCAGGGTACCTGAAAAAAATACAGAGTAAGTAGGGGAAACATACAAACTCAGACAGACAATGGCTGGACTGAGGTTCAGACTCAGTATTGTGGGGATGGTAGGCAACACCCTGCTGAGTAACACACTTAACATGACATATTATAATAAACATAATCAAATGAGAAATAACACATTACTTTAAAATGTAAATGACATTAATAATAAGATGCAAATAAACAATAAATAAAACGATGTAATTCAATTTTCACAAAGAAGAACTATTTGCACAGACATACTGTGCACACCACTGGGACTGCTGTAGTTAAAAGCTGTGATGGCTATTTATATTTATTAAGGGAATGAATTCATTCTTCACAGGCCCTGTGAGAACATTTTCTAACATGTCAAAAAGCCAAGCCTTGAATAAGGTGCTTTACTGCAGCAAATTTTTATTTGTGTTTTAAATTGAAATTGTGAGCCATTTTTAAAGCATACTCAGTGACTAAAATAACACTATTAGGACTCAGTCAACAAAGACCTGGTTAGAAATGAATATCGTTTATGGGTTGACAATGCTATTTACCAAAATTCTCCAAAAATAACATCAAGTCAGGATCTGAAGATCCCTAAAGTTATACTGTCTATCACACAAGTAGTTAATTTATTCCATGTGTCTATGGCTCTTTGTGTAAAGGAAAACTTTCTAACATTTTTCAAAAATTTACTCTTAACAGATCAACTGTGCCCCAACTCTTATTAAATAATTTATTTTAAAGGAGCAGCTGAGATCCACTATACAATTTCCTCTCATAAAATTAAACACTTCAATCATGTCATCTTTTAATCTCGTATTTGCTTAAATGAAAATGTTCAACCTCTTCAATCTCTCCTCATAGTTCAAATTTCACAGTTCCAGACTCAGACTAGTTGATCTTCTGTGGACTTTCCCCAGTTCTGTTATGTCTTTTTTTTGTAATATAGAGAATAAAACTGCACACAGTACTACAATACTACTACTACTACTACTACTACTACTACTACTACTACTACTACTACTAC